>CM053594.1:321559229-321578189 GCA_028646575.1 Pseudocheirus occidentalis
GGAGAAAATTTGTAACTCAAAATCTTGTGGAAATGAATGATGTAACCAAGAAAATAAATTAAAATTGAAAAAAAAGGAATGAATGGGTCAAACTAAAAAAATTATAGAAACAATCAGTTACTTCATTCAAGAGAATGTAAATAATGAGATAATATAGCAAAACTTGTGGAATGCAGCAAAATCAGTTCATAGGGTAAGTTTTATATCTCTGAAAGCATACATGAATGAAATAGAGAAAATGGAGGTGAATAAATTGGGCATGCAACTGAAAAAGCTAGAAAAAGAAAAAAAATTAAAATCTCTAATTAAATACTAAATTAGAAATAATGAAAACCAAAGGAGAGATTAATAAAATTAGAATTAAGAAAACTATTGAATTAATAAATAAAGCTAAGAGCTGATTTTATTAAAAAATGAATAAAATTGATAGACCTTTAGTTAATATGATAAAAAAAGAAAGAAGAAAACCAAATTACAGCTATCAAAAATGAAAAGGAGGAATCTACCTCCAATTAAGAAGAAATTAAAACAATAATTAGAAATTATTTTGCCTAATAGTATGCCCACAAATTTGACAACTTTAGTGAAATGGATGAATATTTACAAAATTATAAATTTCCTAGATCAACTAAAGAGGAAGTAAATTACTTGAATAACACAATATCAGAAAAATAAATTGAACAAGCCATTAATGAACTCCCTAGGAAAAAATCTCCAGGGCCAGTTAGATTAACTATCAAATTTTATCAAATATTTAAAGAAAAATTGATTCCAATACTTTATAAACTATTTGGGAAAATTGGAGGAGTCCTACCAAATTCTTTTTATGGCACAAATATTGTACTAAATTGGGAAGGGACAAAATGAAGAAAGAAAATTATAGACCAATTTCCCTCATGAATATAGATGCAAAAATTTTAAATACAATATTAGCAAAAAAAAGACTACAGCAACTTATCATGAGAATAAGACAACTTGATCTCTTACAATTTATTCCAGGAATGCAAAGATGGTTCAATATTAGGAAAACTGTCAGTATGATTGATCATATTAACAAGAAAACTAGCAGAAAACCACATGATTATCTCAATAGATGCAGAAAAGGCTTTTGACAAGTACAACCCCCATTCCTATTAAAAACACTAGAAAGTATAGGAATGAATGGATTCTTCCTTAAAAAAATAAGTAGCATCTATCTAAAACCATCAGCAAGTATTATATGTCATGGGGATAAGCTAAAAGCTTTTCTAATAAGATCAGGCATGGGACAAGGATGTCCACTATCACCCTCTTATTCAGTTTAGTACTAGAAATGTTAGCAGCAACAATAAAAGGAGAAAAAAATTGAAGGAATCAAATTAGGCAAAGAAGAGACTCTTTGCACTATCACTCTTTGCACATTATATGATGATATTCTTAGAGAATCCTAGAGAATCAAGTAAAAAAAAATCTACTTGAGATAATAACTAAATTTGGCAAAATTGCAGGATGTGAAATAAAACCACACAAATCCTCAGCATTTCTATATAGTACTAATGAAATCCAACAGCACGAGATAGAAAGAGAAATTGCATTTGAAGTTACTGTAGACATCATAAAATATTTGGATTATCTGCCTGTAGAACAAACCCAGGACCTATATGAACACAATTACAAAACACTTTTTAAAAATTGTTTATTTATTTATTTTTAGTTTGCGACATTCATTTCCACAAGATTTTGAGTTACAAATTTTTCTCCCCAACTTTCACCTACCCAAAATAGCGAGCCTACTTAATGCCCCTTCCCCCAGTCTGTTCTCTCATATCTTCCCCCACTACCGTCCTAACTTTGTCATAGGGCATGATGGATTTCTATACCCCAGTGCCTGTATATCTTATTTTTCAGTTGCATGCAACGTGCATTAACACTTGTTTTTTGAAACTTTGAGCTCCAGAGTCTTCCCTCCTTCTTCTCTCCTTCTCCCCCGCCCCGGGGAAGACAAGCACTTCAACATAAGTTGTTCATGTATAGTTATGCAACAGATTTCCATAGTAGTTATATTGTGAAGACCAACTATATTTCCCTCCATCTTATCCTGCCCCCACTTATTCTATTTTCTACTTTGACTCTGTCTCTTTTCAAAAGTGTTTACTTCTAACTACCCTCTCCCCAATCTGCCCTCCTTTCTGTACCCCTGCCACCTATCTCCTTTCCCCTAATTTCCTGTAGTGTAAGATATCCAACTGAATGTGTATGTTATTCCATCTTTAAAAAAACTGCTGGGAAAACTAGAATACAGTATGGCAGAAACCAGAAATATACCAATATCTTATACCATATACCAAAATCAAGTTGAAATAGGTGTATGAGCTAGGTAAAAAGGCTGATACTGTAAACAATTTGGGAGAGGAAGGAATAGTTTACCTGTCACATTTATGGAGAAGGGAAGATTTTTATGACCAAGCAAGAGTTAGAGAGGAGTACGAAATGCAAAATGGATAATTTTGATTACATTAAATTGAAAAGTTTCTGTACAAATGAAGCCAATGTAAATAAGATCAAGAGGGAGTATTAAGAGGAAGATTAATTAATGGAAAACTGGGAAAGAATTTTTATAACTAGTGTCTCTGATAAAGGCCTCATTTCTAAAATATACAAAGAACTGAGTCAAATCTATAAGAATACAAGTCATTCCCAAATTGATAAATATTCAAAGGATATGAACACACAGTTTTCAGAGGAAGAAATTAAAGATATCTATAAGCATATGAAAAATGCTCTAAATTAATATTGATTAGAGAAATGCAAATCCAAACAACTCTGTGATACCACATCTCACCTGTCAGATTGGCTAAGATGACAAAACAGGAAAATGATAAATGCTGGAGAGGTTGTGGAAAAAATGGAACACTAATGCATTGTTGGTGGAGCTGTGAACTGATTCAACCATTCTGGAGAGCAATCTAGAACTATGCTCAAAGGGCTATAAATAAGTGACCCTTTGACCCAGAAATATCACTTCTAGGGTTGTATCCCCCAAATTTCATAGAAGTGGGAAAAGGACCTGTATGTACAAAAATATTTATACAGCTCTTTCTGTGGTGGCAAAGAACTGGAAATTAAGGGGATGCCCATCAATTGGAGAATGGCTAAACAAATTGTGGTATATGAATGTAATGGAATACTATTGTGCTATAAGAAATGAGGAAAAGAGAGTATACATAATAATATAATAACAATATAAGCTGATGTTGAGTGTGAAGAGCAGAACCAGGAGATATTTGTACACAGAGACACAACATATGTGTGATGACTAACTTTGATAGACTATGCTCCTCTCAGCAATGCAAGGTTATAAAACAATTTCAAAAGACTCATGGTGGAAAGAGATATCCACCTCCAGAGAAAGAACAACAGAGTCTGAATGCAGATCGAAGCAAACTTCTTGTGCTCTCTCTCTCTTTTTTTTGCTTTGTTTGCTCTTTCTCATTGTTCACTCCATTGGTTATAATCCTTTACAACCTGACTAATGTTTAATGTAAAGGTATTTGTAGATCCTATATTTGATTGCATGCTGCCATGGGTGGGGGGAAGGGGGAGGAGAAGTAAAGGGAGAAAATTTGAAACTCAAGGGATTGTGGAACTGAATGTTGTAAACAAAAGGTAAATAAATAAATTTTTAAAAACTAAAAAAAAAAGAAAAAAGAAAGAAAAGACCTCACATTGGATACTTAATGCTGACTGAGAAGATGATTTACTGTGGCCTACAGGTGGGAGAACTCTGTACTCTGTACCTCTTAAGTCTGATTGAGTTAAGGATTGGAAAACGATCCCCAATCAAGAAGAAGGAAGACTGGGGTGGCTAGGAGGCGCAGTGAATAGAGCACCGGCCCTGGAGTCAGGAGGACCTGAGTTCAAATCCGGCCTCAGACACTTAACACACAAAAAACTAGCTGTGTGACCTTGGGCAAGTCACTTAACCCCAACTGCCCTCCAAAAAAAAAAGAAGGAAGACTTTTTGAAGTGAGAGATTAAGACAACGTGACATAGGAGTTGAGAACTTTCCCCTTTGTACTTTGTGTCCCTTAAGGAGGCTTATTTCCTAAGGATGATTGAGTTGAGGACTTACTTTTGCTTAAAACTATGTGGCCACTTTAGTGATAAATTGTTATATAAAACACTGTGAATACTGTACTTTGGTTTCTGTGAATGTTTTGCTTTAGTCTATTGCTGAATAAATAGAGAGTTTACTATACTATGTGATCAGAACCTTAAAGCTATTTACAGAAACAGTCCTCTGGAGAACTGCTTCTGCGTGGCTTTGTATTGGTCAATTCTGGTCAATGCCAGAGAGCATTTCCAAAAGAACAGGTATAGATTCTGGAGCTATGATTAAATAAATAAATTTCAAAGAGGTTTTGGGAGCTCCATTTTTTCTACAGATGAAGGCTCTTACCTTTTCTGTAGCTTAGGGTACTGAGAGGTTAAGTGACTTGCCCAGGATCACACAGCCAGGCTATTTCAGAAGCAAGACTTGAACCAAGGTATTTGTGTCTAAAGAATATTGGCATTAATATTGGTTTTTCTTTTTTTCTTTTTCTTTCCTCCTTTCCTTTCTTCCTGCTTTCCTTCCTTCCTTGCTTCCTATTTCTTTCTTTTTCTCTTTCTCTTCCTTTCCTTCTTCCTCCCTTCTTTTCTTTCTTTCTTCCTATCTTTCTTTTTTCACCCTTCCTTTCTCTCTTTCTTCTTCTTTTTTTCAGGGAACAGCTTGAAATTACGGAATACTCTGTATAACTTCCCAAGTGTCCACACCATTCTTTTCCACATATTTAATACAGTATCCACTTAATTGTCTTGCAGTGTCTATCCAAGACTTCTGTCTTCAGGGACTAATTCAATGACCTTCCCATGTAGCTGTAAGTTTGCAAAGGCAGGAAGTTAGGTGATATAGGGAATAGGATGATAGGTATCCATAGAGTCAGTATGATCTGAGTTCAAATTTGACCTCATACAGTTACAAGCTGTGTGATACTGGGCAAGTCAGTTAACCTCTGTCTGTCTCAGTTTCCTTAATTATAAAGTGGAGAAAATATCACCACCTACCTCCTGGGGCTGTTGAGGAAATCAGATAAGATCATATTTGTACAGTGCAGTACCCAATGACTGGCACATACTATGTGTTTAATGATTTCCTGTGCCCTTTCCCCTTCCCTCTTTCTTCAGTGATTACTTGGACAATAGACGTTCTTCATCCTTTTGGTCTTGATAGGCTTATCTCTTTAGGGGTAGTTGTGGATGTCACAGAAAAGTCCACGTAAAGTTATGTGATAATGATGAAATCAGCACAGTTATTTGCAAACAAAAGTATCTGGAAGACCACTATTCATGGGGAATCTCTCTTCCTCTGGCACTCAGTGCACTCTGTGACATCAGTGAATGTTTGTTTTCACTTGATATTCGATTTTGATTAGATATTGAAATTCAGACAACCTTAGAACAAAGTTGAACATATTTACATATACATATGTGTGAGTATGCATGCATATATCACAAAGCATAAAGATACAACTGAATTTTAAAAATTCTAATGAATAAAAAATATGAACTAAAGCATAAGATTTGAACTCAGAGCCTTGATGTCTCTATTCCATTGCTTGGTATTTGCATAATGTGGCTTCCCTATATTTTTTTAAGGGTAAGTGGGGATAAAGAATTGTTTCCATCCCCAGGCATGCAGAGCAGCAGCCATCATATTGGAAGGAAAGCTCCTTGTAAAATTTCTAAACTTCTAAGAAAAAATAATATGCTTCATGTAGGAGAATCTGTCACAGATAAACTTGTGCATGTTTGTTGGGATATTCAGAATGTAGATGCAGACATAAAAAGAACAATTGACTAGCTGTGGGCTGTATTCTCATCATTTAGGTTCGGGGCAGGCCTAACAATGAGCCTATGGTGGCCATCCTGGGTATAGATACCCAAATGATAGCAGGAGGCGTTCTGTGGAAACAGGCAGCCATGTGTACCTGCTCTGGAGATATAACTCATACAGAGAGGAATGCCATACCCTATCATGCTACTCCAATAGATGAAATTGAATAAAAGGTCTTCTACATTCATTGATTTCTATTGTATCCACATCTCATAAATCTTATAATCCTAAGAGAACAAGAAGTGATCAGACCTTTGTAGGGAAACTTAGCAACAACAAGACCTACATTGTAAACACATAATGAAGTCAATGGAGTTTCAATACATGCCAAGGAAGAATTTGTTATAAGAATTTACCTAAGTGCAGCAGAACTGTCACTAGCATGGGGTCTATAAGGCTTTGACCCAGGGCACCAATAACTCTCTGCTTCCCAGTTGACCTCACTCCCACAGTAGTGGCTTTGTTCTACGAGTACTTCCATCATCTTCAGAAACTTAGTTTGTGGCAACACAGTGTGCTCTTTGTCCCTTGGGTATCACAGTGTCTTCACCTCAATTGACTTGATTCCCCTCCTGATTTCCCCTCACCACTTGCCCCAAGGTGCAAAGATAGCTAGCTTAAGTATATTAAATGAAGTAAAACATGGCTCAATGACCAAGATTTGTACCTCTACCCACTTGAAGAATATAGAGTTACTGCTGGTGTCTCTCAGGGTCTTTTGGGAAATTTCCAAAGCATGCCTTTGTGTTTTATACGGAGTAGGTAAGATACTGTCAAGAGACTAAAAGAGAAAAGTACTCGGGCAGCTAGACGGTGGACTGAATAGAGCTTTGGCCCTGGAGTCAAGAGGACCTGAGTTCAAATCCAGCCTCAGACACTTAACACTTACTAGCCATGTGATCTTGGGCAAATCACTTAACCCCAATTGACTTAGCTCCTCCCCTCCAAAAAGGAAAAAAAAGAGAGAAAGTTATATTATGGCAGAGTGCCTAAGGATGAAACAATGGGAAATTGTCTCTTTCTACTATTATAATAAAAGCAATAGGGGACCAAATAGTTTTGTGTCCCCAGATTCTAAATTGACAGTATTGTCCAAAACTAACAACACATCTGTATTTTGTGTTTGGAATTACATCAACCACAATTACCAGGTTCCTTTGGGAAGTAACAGGAAAGAATGAACTCATGGTCTAATCTAGGAAGTTTTGTTTTTCCAGAGCTTTTCATCTCAGCAAAAGAACTGACATGTGATAGCCAACAAGAATGATATAAAATTGTGACCCTTGCCAGGCATGATACTTTAAAATGTTGCATATTTGAGAAAAGTCAACAAGTTGATAAATTGATTTCACCTACCTATTTAATAACTCTGTGACTGACTCAAAGACTGAAGGTTTAATGAGAAATTGCTCACTGTGCCATTACAAAGTATCCAAATTTCAGTTTCCTATAAATGGGATGATTGTCCAAAAATAAAAATAAAAATTAGAATTTACCCACTTTGGATATATTTTTATTTATTCATTTTATATTTATGCTACATATGTTTTATATATATATATATATATATATATATATATATATATATATATACTTGATTTTCCTTCATTAGACTATAAACTCCTTGAGAACAGGGATTATTTTATTCTTTGTACTTGTATGCACGGTGATTGGTTCATTGTAGCACATAATAAATGCTCATTGGTTGATCATTTGATTTCTGCTGACTCTGTTTTTCCAATTAATATTATCTGAAAGTATACCTTAATTCCTTTCTCACGCTTGTTGATTTACATTTTGATAATGTAAATCCCAAAGAGCCAGAGCCAATTAAGGTCTGTCTCTTCTATCTATTCAAATTCTACCAATCTTTCAAAATTTATTTCAGGGTTCACTCTCTCCCTGACATGTTCCTTAACTGTTTTGGCTTATATTGATCTGTCCTTTCTTTTACCTCCTTAATACAAGAAACCTTTATTACATATTTTAGCACTTTAGAAATATGCCATTGTATAGATGTGGTATCACATTCTTTGAATGATATATACCAGTCTCATCATTCCAGTGAGATAAACCATTTCCAATATTTCTTTTGTACACCCTTCAATTTCACATACTAAGCTGTTACTAAATATTTGTTTAATTTAATTGAACTTTTTGATATTCTTTATACTATTAACTCATTGCACTCAAATTTGATCCCCTCAACTCTAAAGTTAGAAATTATCAGGATTGTGACCTGGAGAACGAAACTTGGACAGAACACTAACCTGACTAGTTTAAAACTCAAAGTCTGAATTCCTCTTTGAAGCAAGCATGTTCATATGGTCTCCTGAATGATGTCTCCTTAAAGTGTAAATTAGTTCTCATTATGTGCATCATCATCATCATCCAACCAATCATTATTATCAACAACAAAAACTTATTTAGTCCACTACATTGAAGCTACTGTCCTAGCTGCTAGTGACAGAGGCATAAGTTCCTACAGTCTCAGATGCTAAGGAACCTAACCTACCCTATAGTGAGAGAAGGAGTCAGCCTATATGGAGAAAAAGATAAATAATACAAAACTATTTATGGCCTTTAGTCATGAGTAGAAGAGCTAGTAAGTGCTATGGACGTTTAGAAGGGGAAGAGCCTACTTTTTCTTGGGACAGTTGATAGGCACAGAAGTGCTGGCACTTGATCTTAGCCTTGAAGATGAGTAGAACATAGATGAGAAGACAGAGGCAGGCATTTTAGCTGGGGAAGTGGGTGATGAGGGGCGCAGACACTGCTGGTCTGGGTTAGCTGGGCAATCAGAGCTGATTGAGAAGTTCACTTTCTCGAGGCTGTGTCAGTTTAGGACATGAGTTAATTATGAAAATGGGTAGAGTTGGAATAGAGCTAGATCAGTCACCCTGAAGCAAGCAGCAATGAGACAGCACCAAGTTGGAGCTAGTACATGCAAACTCTATGGAGCAGGAACTGGGGTCAAAGTGTTCATGCAACACAGCTTCCTCAAAACTCTTATCATGAGGGCCATGGAAGTAATTGTTGTAGTAACTGGTAGAGAGCATCCTCTGCCTTTTAAGCTGCATCATCTCAACTCAGTACTGGTCTGGCTGGATCTTCTGGTATCAAGGCTCCTGCCTGTTCTTGATTTTTCCTTTTGATTTCAATGGCAGCTCTGGCTCGCCCACCTGGATAGATGAAGAGAGTGTATCACTTTAGCAACACTCAGCCAAGGATTTCTCAGCTTAC
Source organism: Pseudocheirus occidentalis (assembly GCA_028646575.1). Lineage (NCBI taxonomy): Eukaryota > Metazoa > Chordata > Mammalia > Diprotodontia > Pseudocheiridae > Pseudocheirus > Pseudocheirus occidentalis. The sequence continues at coordinate 321,568,387 of CM053594.1, forward strand.
ACATGGGTCAAGTGGCCTTTGCACTGAGCTTTGAAGAAAACCAAGGATTCTAAGAAATAGAGGAGAGGAAGGAGTGCATGATAGGCATTGGATACAGCCTGTGCAAATGTATGGAGACAAGAGATAAAATAGCATTTACGAAAAACAGCTAGTAAGCTAGCCTGGCTGACACATGGAGTGTGTAAATGGCAATAATGTGTAATACAAACATTTTGAAAGCAAAGTTGGAGCCATGTTTGAAGGACTTGAAATTCCAGAAGAACTTGTATTTTATTATAGAAGAAATCAGAAGCCACTAGAGTGTTATGAGCAAAGGTTGACATGTGCTTTGGTCAGACTCGTGATTTAGAAATATTAATTTGGCAGCTGTGTGAAGGTTGGATTGGAGAGGGTAGAGTGGTAGAGGATTTCAATTACCCAGACATCACCTGGCGCTCTCTTTCTGCCAAAAACAGAGCAGCTAATGATTTCTTGGCTTACTTTAATGATAATTTTATCCCTCAGATGGTAGAGAAACCAATGAGAGGAAATTCTATTCTGAATCCCATTCTCACTAAGAGAGAAGTAATGGTTGCCAGCTTTTAAAATAATGGAAACTTTAATGAGAAGAAAAAAATTCTCTTTTTGAGTTTATGATAGAGGAGAGAAAGCTGAGCATAGTCTGACATACTCCTTAGACTTTGGGAAAGTAGGTTTCAGAGGGTTCAAAGTTAGAATAAATGAGATCTCATAGACTAAAATGTTACTTGAGAAATAGTTCCAATGAGGAGGAAAATCATAATTTGTCTGAAGAGATTGTTGCAACTTCACTAGGAACCCAACAGCTAACTCAGAATTTAAGAAAAGATATACAGAAGAAGTAATGTAACATTTGGATGCTGTGTGTGATATGTATGGAGAGTGGGTATTAGATTGGTGAGGGGGTAGTAAATTCTTAGAAGAAAGAAATAGGGAATACCAAAAATTTGCCCTTCTGGTTTTGAGAAGCCTTGGATGCTACACGAAGGAATCTGGACCTTATTATTTTGTAGCTAGGGAGTGGCCATTTAGGTTTTTGAGCCAAGAAGAGCATGCACAGAGGCATACTCTGGGAGGATTAATCTAGCAGACGAAAAGATGTTGCTCTTAGTGAACCTATACCTCCACCTATTTCTGTGCTTGTTGCATAAGAAGCTGATGTTTGTCTTTTAAAAGAAGTTCCTATAATATGGAACAAAATACTGTCGTGGGTAGCTGAGATCTTTTCCAACTCAAATTCTGTGATTTGATTCTGATTCTGAGCTCCTCTGATCAAGTTACTTTCAAAATGCAATTGGTTACTTAAAATGGAGTGAGACATGATGAATGACGAGATTTGTTTTGCTGGACTATATGTTTATGATGAGTTTTCTTTCTTTCTTTCTGTCCTTATTGTCTTTTGTTTCTTTCTTCCATACCTCATTCTTTCCCTCCCTTCCTTCCTTCCTTCCTTCCTTCCTTCCTTCCTTCCTCCCTCCCTCCCTCCGTGCCTCCTTCCCTTCTTTCTATCTTTCTCTTTTCTTTCTTTCTTTCTTTCTTTCTTTCTTTCTTTCTTTCTTTCTTTCTTTCTTTCTTTCTTTCTTTCTTTCTTTCTTTCTTTCTTTCTTTCTTTCTTTCTTTCTTTCTCCCATGGGAGGAAAGTGAGAAGGAAAGATTATAAAGGTATGAAAAATAGCTTTTTTTTTGATAAAATGCAATCAGTTTTCAAAGTTACTCATATTTCGCAATAATGACTTCTGTCTATGCAATGTTTTCAAGTTTGCAAAGCATTTTACATGCCTTATAACCCCAAGACAGCCTGTTAAATATTATAATTCCTATATTAAAAATGGGAGAGGAAAAGTGACTTGCCAATGGTCACCTAGCTAGAAAATGTCTTAGGCAAGATTTCATTCTAGAGCTTCCAGACTCCAAAGCTAACTTTCTAGCCACTGGACCATATAGTCCTCTGGCTATGTTAGCTAATATTATAGCTGTTAGTTGGTATGGCTTCTCAAAGCAAGCACAGATGACTTTTGAAAAGTGGCCAGAGTTTAGAATTAATAAACAGCATTTAGGATCTGAACACTGACCCTATGTTGAAAACCATAGTCTATGTCTGTGCTGCTTAAGTGCTGTATTCATAACAGAACAATTGTGCGATTGTTTTGAGCATCTGCAAAGAGGATCTCAGAGTACCACTAGCTGTTAATGAATTTCAGGTGGCGAGTACAGGATTTGCAATTACGTTCTCATTTTCTATCCTTTTTATCATTGATGAGTGCTCACATTCTCCACTGATTGCAGTAATGGAGACTTTTGTGAGCTATAAGTAGGCCATCAAAGAATATCTATTAAATAGCTTGGAAAATAGCTCCAAAGGAGAGGAAATAGCAGAAAGACAAGAAAGAATGGCCACTTCTCAAGTTTTTAGAACTTGTAGTTTTCTTCATTAACAAGTTTATAGAAGACATTTTAATTCAGTTGACTAATAATTATGATCAGATTTCATCTGTGCTTATTCAAAAGGTTTCTGAAGACTTGCCTCTCCCCAATCCTAATTCCTCCCCCTCATTTTCTTTGAGATAGTTGATAGATTCATATCTGAGTTTCATGTGGATAGGTTTCCCCCATCTCTGCAGGGTGCTGGAAAAGTTTCACTGGGTTCTAAGTAACTGAAGACAAAACTCCAGCTCTGGATGATCTGGGGAGGATTGAGGGCAAATCCATACCCCGAAAGATGCCAGAACCTAAAAGGGCAAGCTTGACAAGGTTCTAGAAAATAGCCTAGTTTCCCCTCCTGCAAATGTCAACTCTTTTGGTGGTGATCATTAAGGTATTTTCAGGCACGTCCAACTCTTTGTGACACCATTTGGAGTTTTCCTGGCAAAGATACTGGAGTGGTTTGTTATTTCCTCCTCTACTTCATTTGACAGATGAGGAAATGGAGACAAAGTTAAGTGACTTGCCCAGGGTCACACAGCTAGTAAGTGTCTGAGGCTAGATTTGAACTTAGGAAGATGACTGACTCTAGGTTCAGCACTCTCTCCACTGTGTCACTTAGCTGCCTCATTTACCATCATGTCTCATTATAAAAGTAAGAATGGAGACTAGATTTTATTAGTATCAGAAAGTCCCTGGGGAGGGAGGGTGGGCAGAGCCAAGATGGTGGAGTTAAAGCAAGAACCTGCTTAAGCTCCCACACCAACCACTTGCAGTACCTGTAAAATATGACTCTAAACAAATTTTAGAGCTACATAACCTACAAAGTGACAGAGAGAAAAAAAATATTCAGGAAATAGCAGCCTGGCAGGCCAACAGGAAGGGGTTATTGCACAAGCTGGGAGCTAAGCACAGTCCCATGTGAACCCTGTATTCCCAGACCTGGGGAAGCCTTGATGAGCAGCACAGAATGACTGGAGCACACTTCAGGAGAGTGAATCACCAGCAGCTGTGGTGGTTTCCAAACTTCTCAACCCATAAACACCAAGGAGAAAGTAAAACATCAGTGGGGAACTCTGTTGGAACCAATTGATGGAAGGGCACAGATCAACCTTTGCCCCCAGGGTGAGAGGTGGAGGTGGAAAGTGACTGCAATTGATGTCACATGGCTGACTCTGGACTTCCTGGCCTGCAGATCATTAGGGGACCAAGCAACCATCAGAGGGTAATCATTCTTGTTTAATCTGCTTGGATCTGGGTCACAGTCTTGGGTGGTGGTCCTGGGGTGAGGAATGCCAGTGTGCCAGAGCTTGTGGTGGCTGTAGAGAGGGCGCCCTCCTGAGATCTCTGACAACATTTGCGAAAAACCCAGTGATTTGAGACACAGCTCTCTCCACTCTGGAAGCAGAGTTCTACCATGGCAAAGAGCTCAAAAGTCAAGTAATTGGCTGGCAAGATGAGCAAGCAGAGGAAGCACAGGATCCTTTTTTGGAGACAAAAAGGATCCAAACATGGAACTATAAGAAGAGAAAAAAGTCAAAACTGCTGCATCAAAAGCTTCCAAGAAAAATATGAACTAGCTATAGGCCATGGAGGAGTTCAAGAAGGATTTTGAAAATCCAGAAAATTGGAGGAAAAATTGGGAAGAGAAATGAATGAAAATCACGAAAAGCAAGTCAACAGCCGGCTAAAGGAGATCCAAAAGAATTCTGAAGAAAACATCTTAAAAATTGACTAACTAAAATGGCAAAAGAGGCCCAAAAAACCAATGAGGAGAATGCCTTGAAAAGTCAAATTGCCCAGATGGAAAAGAAATTTTAAAAACTCACTGAAGAGAATAGATTGGAACAAATGGAAGTTAGTGATTTTATGAGAAATCAGGATACTATAAAACAGACCAAAACAAATGAAAAAAATAAAAGGCAATGTGAAATATCTAATTGGAAAAAACACTGACCTGGAAAATAGATCCAGGAGAGATAATTTAAAAATTTATTGGACTACCTGAAAGCTATGATAAAAAAGAGCCTAGAAATTATCCTTCAAGAAATTCTCAAGGAAAATTGCTCTGATATTTTAGAACAAGAGGCAAAATATAAACTGAAAGAATTCAACAATCACCTCTTGAAAAAGCTGCCAAAAAGAAAACTCCTAGGAATACTATAGGCAGGTTCTTGAGTTCCCAGATCAAGGAGAAAATATTGCAGGTAAACAAGAAGAAACAATTTGAAGATTGTGGAAACACAATCAGGATAACATATGATGTAGCAGCTTCTACATTAAGGGATTGAAGGGCTTAGAATATGATATTTTAGAGGTCAAAGAAGCTAAGATTAAAACCAAGAATCTCCTACCCATCAAAAATGAGTATAACGCTTCAGAGGAAAATATGGTGACTCAATGAAATAGAGGACTTTCAAGTATTCTTGATGGAAAAAACCAGAGCTTAACAGAAAATTTGACTTTCAAATACAAGAGGCAGGAGAAGCATGAGAAGGTAAACAGGAAAAAGAAATCATAACTAACTTATTGAATCTTAACTATTTACATTCCTACATGGAAAAAATGATCATTGTAACTCATGAGACTATTCTCAGTATGAGGATAGTTGAAGGGAATATATATATATATATATATATACATATATATATATATACATGTATGCATGGGAGGGTATATGTGTGTATAAATACATATGCAAGTATGTATATATGTATGTACATGTATACATAGACAGAAAGCACAGGAGCAATTGAATAGGAAGGGATGTTATCTAAAAAAAATTAAGAGGTGATAGGAATATAATGAGGGAAGCAGAAAGGAAGAGATAGAATAGGGTAAATTATCTCATATAAAAGAGGCAAGAGAAAACCATTACAATGGAGGGGAAAAACAGGAAGGTTAAAGGGAATGGGCCAACCTTACTCTCATTGAATTTGGCTTAAAGAGGGAATAACATACACACTCAATTAGGTATCTTACCCAGGAAAGTAGGGGGGAAGGGGATAAGAGGGAAGATGATAGACGGGAGGGCAGATTGGGGGAGAGGGTAGTTAGAAGCAAACACTTTTGAAAAAGGACAAGGTCAAAGGAGAAAATAAAATAAGTGGGAGTGGGAGAGGATGAGAGGAAATACAGTTAGTCTTTCACAACATAACTACTATAGAAATGTTTTTCCTAACTACACACATCCAACTTATGTTGAATTGCTTGTCTTCCTGGTGGGGGCGGGGAGTGAGCAGGGAAGAAGGGAAAGAATCTGGAAATCAAAGTTTTAAAAATAAATGTTTAAAAAATTGCCTTTTATGTGAAAATGGGCAATAAGATATGTAGGCACTAGAGTATATAAATTCATCTTTCCCTACTAGAAAGTTAGGGGACAGGGCAGAGCCAAGATGGTGGGGTAGAAGCAACAAAGTTTCACAGTTCCCACACAGACACCTTAAAAACCAAGAAAATATGGCTCTAAACAAATTTTAGAGCTCCAAAACCCACAAAAATACAGAAAACACATCTCTCCCTGACGGCAGCTCAGCAGGAAGGGCTCATCATGACAGGCTGAGAGCCAAGGCCAGCCCAGCCCAGAACCACAGCCTGGCCCCAGGGCAGTTGGGAAAAGCCACAGCTGGAGTCTACTGGAGAGTGGATTGGCAGCACCTGGGACAATCTCCACATTTATCAAGCCAGGAAAAATAAGGCTGAGAGAAAGGTCAATGGAATTTAAGCCAAATTTTGGGGAAAAAAGTGGTCTGGCGAAACTGCCCCCAGAGCAAGGAAGCAGCCCAATCCAGCTGCCTCAGAGCTCCTGGCCTGCAGATAGCAGAGGGGCAAAAGCAGTTGATCAAAGACCAAAGGCTCTTGCATTGAATGGCATGGATCCAGATCATGGTCTTAGGTGGTGGTCCTGGAGTGTACTTTCAGCAAACCAAAGCTGGTGGGGGCTGCATCACCCCACTAAGAGCTCTGGCAGCTGTGAAAACCCCAGCAATTTGGGACAGACTTTCCCCCACCCCAAGCAGAGTTCCATAGAACTAAAAAATGAAGCCAATAATTGAAATAATTGACTGGCCAACATGAGGAGAAGGAAGCAAAATATGAATGGTAATCAAACTCTAGAATCCTTTTTTTGGGAACAAAAAGGATCAAAGTATGGAAGGGGAGGAAGATAACACAATTAGAACTCCCACACCAAATGCTTCCAAGAAACATGAAGATTGCCTACAAGTCATAGATCAACTTAAAAAAGACTTTGACAACCAAATAAGAGAAGTGGAGGAAAAATTGGGAAGAGAAATGAGAATGACACAAGAAAGAGTCAACAACCTGACTGAATAAGTTGCTAAAAACAGATTAACCCAAATGGCAAAAGAGGTTCAAAAAGCCAATAAGGAGAAGAATGCCTTAAAAAGTCGAATTTGCCAGATGGAAAAAGAATCACAAAAGCATTCTGAAGAGAATAATTCCTTCAAAATTAGAGTGGAGCAAATGGAAGCAAATGACTTTATGAGAAATCAAGATACTATCAAACAGATACAAACAAATGAAAAATAGAAGGTAATGTGAAATATCTCCTTGAAAAAACCACCAAACTGGAAAATAGATCCAGGAGAGACAATTTAAAAATTATTGGTCTACCTGAAACCCATGATCAAAAAAAGAACTTAGAAAGCATCTTTCAAGAGATTCTCAAGGAAAATTGCCCTGATATTTTAAAATCAGAGGGCAAAATAGAATTTGAAAGAATCCACTAATCACCTCTTGAAAAAGATCCCCAAAAGAAAACTCCTAGAAATGTTATTGCCAGGTTCCAGAATCCTCAGTTAAAGGACAAAATTCTACAGGCTACCAAGAGAAAGCAATTTGAATACTGTGGTAACACAATTACCATAAATCAGGATCTGGCAGCTTCTACATTGAGGGATCAAAGGACCTTGAACATGATATTCTGGAGATCAAGGAATCAGGGATTAAAACCAAGAATCACCTACCCAGCAAAATTGAGTATAATGTTCCAGGGGAAAATTTGGTCATTCAGTGAGGTGGAGGACTTTCAAGCATTCTTGCTGAAAAAAACAGAACTCAACAGAAAATTTGGCACTCAAACACAAGAAGCATGAGAAGGTAAACATGGGAAAGAAATCATAAGGAATTTATCAAAGTTGAACTATTTAGATGCCAAGACGGAAAAATGGCAATAGTAACTTAGGAAACTTTTCTTAGTATGAGGATAGGAGAAGGGAATACAATTGCATATATATAATATATATATATATATATATACATATATATATATATTATATATATATATGTATATATATATATATGTCTACCTACACATATGTCTATATAGAAGGGTATATATGGGTATGAATACATATCTGAGTACATGTGTATCTGTGTATATAGAGGGTACAGGATCAATTGAATACAAATGGATGTTACTTTAAAAGGTGAAATTCTGAGGTGGGAGAGGACTAGAATGAGAGGAGACAGGGAGAGATAAAATGCAGTTAATCATCCCATATAGAAGAGGCAAGAGATGACTTAACAACTTTACTTTCATTTACTCTCATTGAATTTGGCTTAGGGAAGGAATGACATCATCTCTAAACTGGGTATCTTGCCACACAGGACAGTAGGGGAGAAGGAGATGAGAGGTGGCATGATGGAGGGGAGGGCAGGGTCTGGGGGAGGGTTGCTAGAAGTACACACTTCAGTAAAGGGACAGGGACAGGGTAGAGAATAGAACAAGGGGGAGGGCAGGATAGAAAGGAGGGACATATAATCAGCCTCTCACAATATGTCCACTGTGGAGATGTCCTGAATAATTAAACATGTATAGCCTGTATTGAATTGCTTGTCCTTCCAGTGGGGATGGGTGACAAGGGAGGAATGGAGGGAATCTAGAATTTAAAGCTCTACAATCAAATGTCAAGAAACAAAAATGTATATATGTATATATATGTATGTGTGTGTGTATAAAATAATTATTATGTTCATTAACTACATGCAACTGGGAATTAAGATATACAGGTATGGGGGTAGGGAGACCCTCCCTGCCCAACCAGATAGTAAGAGGAATGTTGGGGGAGGACACGGAAGAGAGCAGATAGGGGGAGGAGCATTAGAGAGGGATCACTGTTTTGTGGATAGGGGTGGGGGAAAGACAGGGAGAAAATTCAGTAACTCAAAATCTGGTGGAAATGAATGAAGTAAACAAGAAAATAAATAAAATAATTAATTAAAAAAATAAAGGGCAGAACCAGGATAAAAAAAGAAAGTTAAGGGGCGATGTTGGAGGATATAAGAGAGAGCAGATTGGGGAAAGGGGTATTGAGTAAGCTTGCGATCTTGGGGTGTGGGTAGGGGAAAGAATGGAGAAAATTTGTAACTCAAAATCTTATTGAAATGAATGTGGAAAACTAAAATAAACAAATAAAAGGTTTTTTTAAAAGTCCCTGATGAAGAAGTTCCTCATTAGATTGTAAGCTACTGGAAGGTAGGGACTATTTTTATTTTTTATTTTATTTTTGTAATTTATTTTTTTATTTGTTTTCTATATACGTATTTGATTTCCATTATATTTTTGAATTACAAATTTTCTCCCCGTCTTGCCCCTGCCCCAACCGTAAAACAGCAATCCCACTGTAAAGCCCCTCCCCTGCTCTGGTCTCTTATTTTCTGGTAGGGCAGGGAGGGTCTCCCTACCCCAGCCCCTGTATATCTTAATTCCTAATTGCAGGTATTGCAGAACTTTGAATTCTAGATTCTTTCGATTCCTCCCTTGTCACCCACCCCCACTGGAAGGACACTCAATTCAATACAGGCTGTGGATGTGTGATTATATGGGACATCTTCATACTGGACATATTGAGACAGTGATCATCTGTCTCTCCTTCCTATCCCTCCCTCCCTTGTTCTGTTCTCTAAACTGTCCCTGTCCCTTTACTGAAGTGTGTGCTTCCAGCATCCCCCCCCCAGTCTCTGCCCTCCCCTCTGTCATCCACCCTCTTATCCCCATGCCCCCTACTCTCCTGTGTGGCATGATGCCCAGTTTAGAGTTTATGCTATTTCTTCCCTAAGCCAAATTCAATGAGAGTAATTGAAAGTTAAATTGTAATAGTTATCCCTTGCCTCGTCTCTATGGGATGATTAATCCCATTTTGTCTCTCCCTGTCTCCTCTCATTCTAGTCCTCTCCCACCTCAGAATTTCGCCTTTTAAAGTGTCATCTCTTCACATTCAATTCATCCAATAAGCTCTATATACACATACACACACTTGCTCAGATATATATTCATACACATATCTAGCCTCCTATATGGACCTATGTGTAAAAATACATACATACATACATATATATAT
>CM053594.1:321578689-321602457 GCA_028646575.1 Pseudocheirus occidentalis
TTTTTTTTTTAAAGCATTAAATTCTGGCTAGAATCCTTTTCCATATGAAAGCTCAGACACTGAATATGAAAAATCTTTATGAATGCATGTAGCTAAGGGAGTAGAACACACATTTAGTATGTGATGTGTGAAACTATGTAAGACTATGATGGCTCATTTTGTTTCCTCCAGTTGTTTTTTATATTTCATTCCATAATATCATCCCCTTTCAATAGTTAACATTATCTTCATTTTTGAGGATCTGAAGGTTTGAAACCCAGGTCTTAACTATTATATTATCTCCTCCCCAGTAATAAGTACTCAGGGGATTATCTGAAGTATTGATGCTGGTGGGAAATGGGCTTCATCTGATATTATTCTCACTGTACCAGTTAAGCAGAGTGAATGTAGTGTCTGTCGTGGTAAATATCACCTGACCTTAATGCAGATGGTACCTGGCAATAATGAATAGGGAAGGGATGAGGGAAGCACATCACCTTTTCTCTTTTTCCCCTTCCTTTTTTTTCCCCTTTCCTTGTCACAAATGGTTTAGAACTTCACTATTAAATCTTTTATGCCTTCTGGTTCCTTTTGAGATTAGAGAAAATGATGTTAAGGAGTATTGGATTGAAAGCTGAATGCAACCCCAGTGGCATGTGACAACGGTGTTGTATCCAGAGGATGAGGGGTAAAAAAGTTATATTCTATTCTGTCTTGGTCAGGCCAGGTATAGAATACTGCATTCAATCCTGTGCTCTCCATGTAAGGAAAGAAATAGTGAAATTGGAGCATCCGGAAGAGAATCACCAGAGTGGTGATAGGATGCGAAGGAAGACATACAAAGGATGGTTGAAGGAAATGGAGAATAGTACCTTGGAGACCAGAAGGCTAGGACCTCATGTGGAAGAAGGATTAGCTTTGTTCCCCTTGGCCCCAGAGGGTGGAACTAGAATTAATAGCAGTAGATAGAAGTTGCAAAGGGGCAGATTTCGGCCCCACTTCAGGGAAATCTTTCCTACCTCTAGAGCTACCCCCCCAAAGTACAGTGGCCCCCTTTTGGAGGTAGTGGATTTCTTCTTGTTGACCCTTAAGCAGAGAGTAGCTGACTACTTGGGGGTGTTGTAGAAGGAATTATTGGTCAGATGTGGGTTGGCCTCTGTGACTTCTGAGGTCCTTGTCATCTCTCAGATTATGAATATCTTTATCCTGTATTTCATTCTACTACTTTATTGGTGTTATGGATAGAATCCAACGAGACCTTTGACCAACCAGAATTATGCCTGTTTTAATTTAAAGGCAATTTTCTTGTTTCAGGTCTCCCCCAAAAAGTAGAAAATAAGTGAACATCCTTCACATTGTAGCCCTTTATTTACTTGAAGGCTGTTGTCACATCACCTCTGAGCTAATAAGCCATGCTTGATGTGATACCTCATCTCCTTCATGTTTTCATTAGTTTGCTTTCAGGGCTGACGTGATCTGTCACTACCCCACAGCATGACCTTAGAGGCAGCAGAGAGTAGTAGAGGAAACACTGGACTTGGAGTCAGGAAGACTTGAATTTGAATCTCAGCTCAGACACTAGCTATATAACCTTGGGGGGGACATGTATGTACGTGTGTATGTCTATGTATATGTCTGCACACACACACACAAGTGTATCTATGCTTTGGTTTGCTCATCTGTAAAATGACGTGATTGGATTTTATGTCTGTAAGGTTTCTTCTAGCTTTATATCTTTGATACTATACTTCTACCTTTTTTTTTTAAATTGTTTAAAAAAACAAATTTCACTGCTGGTTTCGGCTATTTTTTTTTAGATGAAAGCAGATCACACCTGCTCATTAATATCTCCTTATGACTATAGTGCTGAGGAGAATAAACAAACTTGAGTTAGAAGTGAGATTCTCTAAGGTCTACAGAATAGCAGTTTTGCCTGTATTTTTATAGTGGGGAGTCAGGAGAAACTCTTATCTAAGCTCTCAGTGGCTTAATTTTTTCATTGTTATGGTACATGTATTTTTACTGCCTCAGGTTTTGATTAGTTATTCAAATAGACATCCTGTCTGTCAATTAAAATAGCTTTTATAGGTGTCTACCTCTTTGAGAATTTTCCTTCACTTTTGTAGAATTCCTGTTCTTTAGGGATTTTTATGCATTGAAAGGTCTTGGTTCTGGAAATTTTACTTGGTTAGACAATGGCATTCCATTCTCCTAACATATACACAAACCCACATTCTATAGATAATGGGCCTACATTTCCTCTTCTACTGGAGGAAATGAGTTGATGGGGGGAGGTTGGGGAGTGATGAAAGTTTATTATCCTACTTATATGATTGAGCTTTCAGTATTCCCTAAAGGGGATATTGTGTGCTGGAATCTTTTTGGAAGTGCTTTGAGATCTTTGGTTTAAACTCGCTATGGCAGACTAGAATATTAAGTGGTGTGGGTGTGCGTGCAGTGTGTATTAATGAGGCATTGCTGCAGTTAAATGTGAAACCATTGACTCTTGTAACTTGGGAGATGCTAGCTAAAGACATGAAGCGTGTTTTCTCAGCAAGTTCACGAGGTTTTTGTTTTTTTCTCTGATCCCTTTGAAATCACTCTAATTAGGCTGAGCATCATAGTAGCCTGTGAGATATTTTCCTCTGTTATATTCCTTCTTGGTTGGAGGTTTCTTTGGGGCTTGTGTTTGTGATTTCTTCTAGTCCTATTGTAATCTTTCTTGGGCTTGATTATTTGAAGCATCCTGTGATTGGCTATCAGCCCCCTGTCTAGAAGCTTAGGCTGTGATGAAGCATATCAAATGGTTGCTTTCTATAGAGGTCACAGCAGAGAGTGTGACCTGACACCAAAATTGCATGTTTTGGTGACCCTCGTGCTCACTTGATATTATTGTTCATTGAATTGACAGGAACATATCTTTTGAAAGTGACTTACCCTACATCAAAAATGTCTGACCTCATAAATTCTCTTTTCTTTTCCGTCCAAATATAGCTTCTTCAACTCCTCTACCCCAATTCCTATAGCATTTTGGGGAACAGCATGAAAGATGTGCATTCACTTTTTAGATCTCTGTGGTCCTTGCATTGGAACTGAAGTTAATGTTTGAACAAGTATCTCTTAAAACACTCTGAACCTCTGCCATAGAATTTTGACCTCCTGTTCTGTCACTGTGATCCATTTACTCATTTTGTGGGAAAGTCTGCCTTGTAACTATAGTTGGCATTTGAAGACAAAGACCTTTGAAGAATATCTGGATACAGGCTGACCCAGAGACTACTAGCATTCTACTCTCTGTTCCCTGGGGGTAAAATGGAAATTTTGCCCTTTGTAGTCTAGTGGGAAATAAAATAAATGTCTCACAGATGTACTCTGTATAAAGTGGAGCCATTGACATTTTGGGAAACAAAACCAAAAGACACAGAATCATGATGATGAATCAATTTGAGGATGTCAGATGAGCATTAAAAGCACCCCATTAGAATCAAATACGTTAATGATATGTTGCAGCTATACCTTCAAACACCATTGTCAGAAATTGAAATTAAAGTTCTTACTCTTGTTGAGTTGTCCTCACATTTTTATATGCTGATTAAATTCATAATTTTAACAGGTTTATACTGAGAAGCTTTAATTTAACTATTTTATCTTTTCTGTGAATACAGAAGGGAAAGTAAAGGGACTAGTATTCTTATAATATGATATTGATTTAGAAAGATTGTTCTTTTTGTTTGTCTTTCTTTTTTGAAGAGGACCAGTGACTAAACAGGATGATGCCTTGACTTGTTTGTGAATTGGATTTAAGCGAGTCAGAGTTGTACAAAGTTGTCAACCTCACTTTTCCACAGTCAAGTGGCAAGACAAAAGTCAGGACTACCCATGATGGCCCAGATGTAGTGGATGACCCTGGCATCTTCAATGTCTGATCAAGCTCTGAGTGCTCCAGAGAACCTGCCTGCTTCAGCCACCCTTATAGCAGATTGCTCTCATCTGCCCGATCCTCCTGGGGGAAAGACTTCACATGCTTGGGGTAGACATACCCTTAAGTAATCCTAACAGATTTCCTGTCATTTACCCTCAACCTGGCTTAGCCTGTCTGTTGACACTGTAATGAAGAAATAAGTAACTTAGACTTTTATTGGGGGAAAAAATAACATACTCACAGAACCTTGTCTGTATATTTAAAAAGAAAGCATATCTGTTTTTAAAAAATTTATCCTTGTATCCTTTAAACCTGGAATAGTACCTTGCATATAGAAGGTACCTAGTACCTGTTTGTTGTTGATAATGTGATTTGTTGAATTGAATTCAAGCAAGTGGTGATATGTATCATTAACCTGAGTGGCATATTTTCGGTCAGTGGTGGGAGGTACTTCAGGATTGGTCTTAACAGTGAAATGTCACCTTTGATTTTTAATATTGAGACATGGAGCTATGAACTATCAGCAGTGAAAGAGCTCCCCTTTTTTAGTTTTTATCCTTGGGGTCTTCATTTTAGATATTTGCTTTTTTCAGTTTCTAGGGTACATCTTTATCTAAAGCATGAGAAGAGTCAGATTACTAGACTTTTTTCTACACATATAAACTTAAAAAAATTAAATGCTTGAGCTTCAGCTACCTGTGATGGTTTATAGCTGTTAGAGCAGCCAGAGAAAATTTTGTCCCTGGCAGATGATCATACCAGGTGAAATCCTTGTATGGGAAATATATATATTTTACATATACATATCTTGTTTAATAAAAGAAAACAGACATTACCAGTACAACTGTATAGTAAGCCACATAATAAATTTCTTGCTACCAGACTTTTATGAGGAGGAGCCACAGAGTTGTTCTATATGCTGAAATAGATAAAATTGTGTTGGCTTTAATAGCTAAGAATGAACAGGCCATTTGCATGATAGAGTATATTCTTTATTGTTTTGAAGACTTGTAGATTTTACTTTTGAAATCTCTTAAGAGTATAAACAGCTTTTTGCCCTTGTCACTAAAACTAGCTTGGATTAAAAACAAAAACAAAAACAAAGCAATAACCAGCATTCGTTGTATTAATCTGCCAGTTTCCCCAAAATTTTAAACTGAAACAAATACTGAGGTTATATATTTTTTAAAGTGTACCTTTTTAGTAAAGCAGCACAAATAGAACCCAAGCAGTTAATCTAATTTTTTGTCAACCAACATCTTTTGTTTTTATCCTAATCATTTCGTTTATTGTTATCCTGTTAATTTGACATAGCTGATCCTATGCACTATGGTGCTCAAGGATCAGACTGGCAAAGATGGGAGGCTCAGTACCAGGTGGGCCCCAGGGTGATGAAATTTTGGCCCCAGCTAGCTTGTCAAGATTATCTGCTCCCACTGGAGAGGAACTGGGGCCTCTGCACTAGAGGCACTCCCCCAAGCTGTTCAAGTAATAGTTCTTTGCAGTATTGAAGTTAATGGAACAATACCTTTTTGCTTTAAAACAAAACAAAAATCCAAGTATATATTTCTCTGTTTAATTTTGTACATAGGACCTTCTACCTTTGTCTGAAGTTTTATATCACCAATAGCATTGTCTTAATTTTCAAGAATGTAAGATACTTGTTCAACTGAATGCTTCATACTAGCAGCTGTTTGCAGTGAGCTTGTTTTATTGAATATCTGTCTCTTCCAAGTTGTAGCATGCATGATGAAACACCTCTGCATTTTTCTGAGCTATCTGAACTTGGTGTTGATTGCAATTCCACCAATCAATTTGTTATGAAATGTTGTAGAAGAATTATTCTAATTTGATTAGGCCTCATAGCAAAGTACAAAAACCCCTTTATTATAATAAGTAAAATAGAAGCATCCTTGGTGTGTGCTTGAGTTGGAACTCCTGCCTCCCCGATTTACTTCTTGAGAGTTCTTTAACCCATATGTGCTTAAGATTTCTCCAGTTTTCCAGAGCTGGAAAGATATATGTAGGAATGTTTTCTTGTTAGTTAATTTTCTCTTGAGTGCCTCTTTCTTGGGAAGAATTGACCCAGAACTATTCAGAGAGGTCAGTGCAAATATGAAACTAATAGTTTCTTTTCTTTCCTTTAGCTCTTTTGGAATGGAACAAGTCTCAAGACTTTAGGTAGATCCTGCTGTCTCTATTTTGGACTGCGGTTGAGAATCACAGATTTTATTAGGACTACATTTCAGTTTGTTTAGCTTTAAGAAACTGATTCCACAGGTTAAAAAGAAATTATAGTCCTCTCTGGCACCCCAGACTCAACCTGCCAGTCTTATCTAGGCTTACCTGCCATACGGAATTGTTCTGCCAATGTGAAGATTTATGTTGTGTTTAAAGTAGACATTAAGATTCTGGTGCCTGAATCGATTTGAGGCTCATCCAAGTTAAAGTCTTATATCCAAATAATCAAGGAGCAGATATTTATTAAGTGCCTTTTATATGCAAGACAATGTGTTATTGATGGTACTGGGGACTTGGCTAAGGGCACTTTTGTTGATTGTAGTTTATTAATGTAGACCTGCCTCCACATGAGATTGAGAGAATACAATACTATGGAGAGAACATAATACTATGTATTTCAAAGTTGGTTTTTAACTAAGGCAAGGGTTACATTAAGCTAGTTATGTGAAGAGGGAAAGTTGTCTCTGAAACCTTCAAAAATGATTTGCTTCTTAGGTCACGGAGGGTTCAGTGAGTCTTTGGATAAGTTATATAACTTATATGGGCTTTAGCTCACCTGTGAGAGAAGCAGGTTGGGCTAGGACCTAAAGCCCTTCTAAGAACACTTTTAATCCTCTGGACTTTAGATTTCCCTCACATGCAGCATGTTTTCAGTCCCTAAGTGCAGTCATCTCATACAAAAGTGTTTTCATAAGCCGATTCTTGTGATTCAAACACTTTCACCCAAATTATAGCCAAATTTAAGGAAATCTCAAGATAGTAATCAAGATGGGGATAAGTACTGAACCATCATGTGGCATTCCCAGATAAGCAATCTCCTGAAACTTGTCTAGGTTGATGCTTTCTCTGCAACTTTTGGTCTTTAGAGCACTGAGAGGTGATAAGTGACTTCCCAGGCTCATGCAGCCTGTGTCATATAAAGGTCCTGGAGTGTGTCATTTTCTAATATTAAAAATATATGCATTTATAAAAATATTTTAAAATCTCTTTAGTTGCCACCCCAACCCCTCTCCCCCATTCTCCAGTGTGGTGGGCTCTAAGATCCCTGATCTTTGTCTATTCTGTGCACATTTTAATTCTTCTCTCATTCTGCTAGTGTGCTTTCAGTTTCCAAGGGTTATTTATGCTCAAAGAGGACCATGACATCAGGGAAGTGATGACATGACATGCAAGTGAATTGGATTTAAGCGAGGAAGGGCTGTGTAAAGTCACCAGCCTCACTTTCTTCTCCAGAGCCATGTGGGTCCAGTGGCCAGATATAGATCAGGATGACTGGAGTTGGCCCAGGATGCATTAAGGGACCTTGGCCTTTACAAGCTAAGGCATTCAATTGGTCTCTGTTTGACTGAGGCAGTGCCCATTTAGTGATTAAGGCTTAATAAGATAATAATAAATAATAATAAGATAATAATTAAATAAGATAAAAAAATAATAAAAAAATATTCTGGGAGGGGAAGATCTTCAGGGTTTCTGACCAAAATAAAAACAATTGTCATTTGCATTCATTCTGAACCAATCTTGTGATACCTATTTGATTGACTGGGCAAGCAACCTCTTGAAATTCTGGTGCAGACCAGGATATGCTTTTGTAATTAAGTTCTGGGGTTAGCCTGGTTTGAGGAATGCAAGGTTTGTCATTGTTATTCAAAATCCCATTTCTTGTTCTTTGTTACATTTTTTTAGTTATCTTGTAACTGTCTTAGTTGTGGTCTGGTCTTTACTTAAATCCCCTAAAAGGGTTGTCAGGTTTTTTTTTTAAACTTTTTTTAGAGAGTTGAAAATAATTTATTATCTAAAGTTTACTATTGTTATTCTTTGACTTTTTTTAGATTTTTAAGATTTGAATAACCTTTGGTCTGCATTTTAAAAAAATAATATGTATGTATATGTGTCTATGTATATACACACACTCATATTCCCATAGTCATCAATTCTAATCTGTAATATATAGAGTATATAATATACACATATATAAAATAGGAATGTAGACCTGCCTCCACATGAGATTGAGAGAATATAATACTGTGGAGAGAATATAATACTATGTATTTCAAAGTTGGTTTTTAACTAAGGCAAAGGTTAGTAATACTAACTAGTAATACTATGTATTACTAACTAGTAATACTAACATTATGTAGAGTAAGTAAGAAACATAAATGTCTTTACAGGAAGATAGTATTAAAACTCTGTCTTGTTAAGTAAATACCTGAAAATAAAGGTGCCCAATTCATTTATAGAATAATTCAAAGGCAACCCAGGAACTGGTTCTGAATTCTCGCTGTTCCATTGTCTTTGCAGTTAATTTTTATCCGTTGACAGATGTTTATGTCATTCTTAACAGCTTTATGTGAATTGCATGAATTTCATACCAGTTTTTTTAGTCTCATTACTGTTTCACTTGTGTAACTTGTATTTCTAAATTATAGAAGCCAAATGTTTGTTCTTATTTTGTTTATTTTAGGTTGACCAGAACATAATTCAGTTAAACAAATATTTGTTAAATACCTACTGCATATGAATCATAATGCTAGGTTTTGGGGAAGATACCAAGTTTAGATAAGACACAGTCCTGCCCGCAAGGAACTTTACATGTGTGCCAAGCTTCTTCTCTGACACTCCTGGGACATTATAAAGAATGGGATGTAACTCAAAATTTAAAAAAAGTGAATGTTAAAACTTGTTATTACATGTAATTGGGATGGGAACGTAGGGGGCAAGGGAGGAAAATGGGATTGCATTTTGAACTGTTAACTTGGCTGCTAGCCGAATTGGCCCTTATAGCAATATCTTCAATCAGATCGTCAAATGCTATTATTAGTTGTTCATGTCTCTCAACTTTTCCTAATTTTGTATACTTTTAGTTTTCTGGTAGAGAAAGGAAATGGACAGAGGCCTGGTACTTAATTGTCATTGATAAGAATTTTATTTCCAGTGTGAAGAGAGCTTATATTTATAACAATGGATGACCCATTCCAGATATGCCACTAAGGTTTATACTAGAGTTCATTTCAAAGAAAACATATATATTTAGTTTGTGTGAGATGATAGAATGTTAGGAGGTTCTGGTTTATTCTGTCAGCTTTTTCTATGGATTTGGAATCTTGAAAAGATTAGTCTTTGAAAAGAGAGTATTTGCTATTTAATTATTACGTTAACATGACTTAAAAAAAATATTTGGAATCATTTAGGTTAGAATATTGTTCCCATTAGGAGTGATCCCCAGTGGGGAGAGTTGGCTATGTAAGGTATACTTTGCTGCTCATGTTATAGTTACATGAAAAGCAATCCATCCTGTAAAATTTTATCCTGATTTGTATATGGATCAGAATTCAATTGCTTGATTAGTTCTATGCGTAAGGAACACAAATCTTTATTTTGTTTCTTATACTCATATTTTCCAGATTGGTTTTAAGTATAAAGTTGAATATTTTTTCCCTGAGACCTATGAAAGTTTTGTGTCCTTAAGTCACATGATTCTTTATTAGCATCAAAATGAAATGTGAAGGAATGTTGACCTATATCAATAATAGCTTTTCTATATGTTACAGCCTGTAAGTGAAAATGGTAGGTACAGTGTGGCAAAGTGGGATGAACTTGGAGCCAGGAGGACCTGGGCACAAATCCTTTCTCAGCTAATTAACTAATTACATGACCCTGGCAAGTCTCTGAGCCTCATACTCCATCTGTAAAATGGGGAGTTATAATAGCATCTACTTCATGGAGTTGTTTAGGATCAAGTGAGAAAATGCTAATAAAACACATTGTAAACCTTATAGCAGTGTTTAAATTCTAACTAGTGTTTTTATTATAATATTAAATGTTATATTGAATATTAAATGAGCGGTTTGGGGAATTAGTGGGCTTCTTAGTGAAATCCACACATCTCTTTCAGCCATGTATGAGACTTCATAGAAGAAAATTGTAAAACAATATTTTGTTTCAGTATAGTGAACTTGAACCAAAAAATCAAGCGTAAGTCTCAGTGTCCTTTACTCTTTGTTGTTGTAAAGAGGTGGATTGTCTAGGAGGAGGTCCATTGGAGGGGTGCTGATGAATTTCCCTCTGCTCAGGCAGGTAAACAGTTTTAGAGAATTGCCTGCCTTGGGGTGGGGCAGACATTGGCTTGTGTCAGGTCACCGCTGCCAGTCTGGTTTTAAAGCAAGACTTGAAATCTAGATAATCCAGACTCAGAGGTGTGCCTACCAGCCTTTGTACCATGTTGTCTCTCCTTTTACCAAGGTGCAAAAACTTTCAGTCTTCTTTTGTTATGGAATAAGCAGTCTGATGCACAGATAATCAAGCAGCATCTGTTGAAATGGAAACCTCATCATTTCGTCAAAAATGTTGAAATGAAAGCATCAGGTTTTTGTCAACTTAAAGTAGTTTTGTTGTGATACAGACTTCATTATATGAGGATTTTTGCATTTAGTTTCTTGATTAGTTAAAAGTAATACTTTTCTTTCTTTGGAAAGATGATGAATGATTTAGAGGTAACCTAAATAGAGGGCACTATTCTCAGGGAGCTGTCATCTGAAGTGTGCATGCGGTGTTAAATTGAATTCTGCCCACTGATCAGGGTTCTAAGAACATCCATAATCTGGTTCAGGGGTTCACTGTGTCACTGACCTAATTATATAACCCAGAGACCAGGACAGGTTCCAAACCGTCATATGGCTGGTATGCTGCTTCCAGTGAACCACAAGTGGGGAGACAGGGTGGCCTGCAGAGGGGAGGAGATTGGGAGAGACATGTGCCATTGTGTTTGAGGTTTTGTTCCAGCTCTGACTCAGCTCAGTTCTCACTTCTGTGCCAGGGACATAGCTAGCCCCAGGCTACATCAACTCAGTGCCTGAATCAGAATGGCTTGTCAAGTGAGGCAGTGGGAAGAGAGTCTCATCAGTACAGTCTCAGAGATGTACCCAAGAATTGCCAAAGACTTCATGTCAGCTCAGGCTTGGCATTTTGGCTTTTGTCTCACCAGACTACAGTGCTTTCCATTTTTTGAGGTAAGTATAGAAGGTCTCACCAGGGTGAGCCTGTTTTCAGATTCTCAGGTTAGAGCTTGATTTTCTGTGGGGCTAAAATATTCTGACACTTGTTTCCAAGTTTAGAGTGGCCACGTATGGTGGAATAATTGATTTTAAATTAGTGCTACAGGGGTGGCTAAGGGGCACAGTGAATAGAGCACTGACCCTGGAGTCAAGAAGACCTGAGTTCAAATTCAACCTCAGACACTTAACACATGCTAGCTGTGTGACCTTGGGCAAGTCACTTAACCTCAATTGCCCTGCCTTCCCCCCTTCCAAAAAAAACCCAACAAATTAGTGTTACACAGATAGAGAGAACCTTTTTTCTCTTCTTCATCTTCCAAAGTCAGGACAGTGGAATAAGGAGATAATTTTGTGCAAATGCCATGTTATAGACAAGGCTGAACTAAAAAAAAAAAAGTCTGTATGTGTGTACATGTATACATGACATGTGTGTTTATAAATATGTATATTTGCATGTGTTTATTTGTATGTATATATATAGAGAGAGAGAGAGAAAGAGAGAGAGAGAGAAAGAATAAAAAGCGAGTTATCAACCAAAACCTCTCTCTAGCTAGAATTAACTGTTCAGTTGTAGCAGTTGTTTACAGATGCCCATGGAAGAAAAAAGGAAAAATTATGCCGTCATATCTTTTCTTTAAGTGAAATACACTTGCCGGCCAGCTTCTGTCATTTACAAGAATAATGATTGTTTTTCTCTTTCCTTTCCTTTCCTTTCCTTTCCTTTCCTTTCCTTTCCTTTCCTTTCCTTTCCTTTCCTTTCCTTTCCTTTCCTTTCCTTTCCTTTCCTTTCCTTTCCTTTCCTTTCCTTTCCTTCTTTCTTTTCTTTTCTTTTTTCTTTTATTTGTTTATTTTTTTTTTTGCAGGCAATTGGGGTTAAGTGACTTGCCCAAGGTCACACGGCTAGTTTTGTGTTAAGTGACTGAAGCCAGATTTGAACTCAGGTCCTCCTGACTCCAGCACTCTACTCACTGTACCATCCAGCCACCCCTTCTTTTTTCTTTTTACTCATTAGTGTACATCTGAAATTTGAGTCTTCATTCTTGAAGTAGAATTTTGACATTAGCCAGCTATTCCTCATTCAGGACTAGGCTACTACCACTACCCTCCAAGGCCCTTTTTCTGCTTTTAAAATGTGCCCTGAAATAAGGGTTCCCCAAACTTGGATTCCTTGAATCCTAGTGTTCTAAAGGATATGAATAGGGCTTTTGGGAGAATGCCTAATTTAGTCCTGATACAGGGTAGTGGGTTTGGGGGTGAATCACATAAATAGGGTTGTGCAAAAATGGGTAAGGAAATGAAGAGAAAAACATCGGGAACAGAACCAGAGACTACTTGTGGTGGGTGATTGCGTCATGGAGTGTGGGCTCTTGAGTAAGCCAGGACTCAATGATATGTGAGATCCTGCCCTGTTTAGGTAGCCCAGACCTTCGAAGTAGCAAAACCTCCCCCCACCCCCACCCCAACCGCTTCATGTATTCTAATGCCTCCCTCTTCCAGAAAGCTTCCTGTCTTCTCTATATGACCCCAGGCTCTCTATATGACCCCAGGCAAGTCTCTATGTGCCTGAATTTCCATATCTGTAAAACTGGGATAACAATCAATACCCAGTATACTACCGGGTTGTGGTCAGGCTTAAATGAAATAATGTATATAAATGTGATAATATGTATAAAGTGATTAGCAGAATTAAAAACATATGTATATATCCGTACCTATACACAAATGCATGTGTACACATATATGTTTATGTATATATGCATGTGATTATATCTGTCTGTACACATATATGTAATATGAAAATGTCAGCTCCAGTAGATTGTAGGCCTCTTGAGGGCAGGGACCATTTGTCATTATTGGTCTGTTTTTCCAGTGCCTTGTACATAGTACCCACTAATTCAATCACTGCCTATTGAAATTTTTTCCCTTCATTAAAGATTCAGCTTAGGTACCACCCATTTCATGAAACCTCTCATTCCTCTCTACCCACTTCCCCCAAAGTAACCTTTCTCTTCAGTTTTTCCTGGAGTACTTTGCATGGATTTCCCCCTTTGCCTCTGTCATAGTCTTTGTTGGATTATCACCCCCTACCCCCCAATCCCTTGGTCAGGTTCCACCTATTTCTCTCTGATGCCTGGTGCATGTTGAAAAAATGATTTGTGGTTTTGAGGAGCTTAAGAAAGAAAATTAAGCAAATACAGACTAAATAATCAGGCCCCAAGCAATTGAGGACCTGCCTGTGGGCAAATGAGTGACTTTGGTTACCTCTCTCCTGCTTTTGTTCACTTCCTCCTCTTCTGTGGTAGTTTTTTTGGCCTTTTATAATGAGAAGATCAAACTACATCTATAATTTAAATTAAAACTTTAATTTCAAATGTACTGAGTCAAAAATTTACTTACCTAAAAAAAAAGGTTGGCAGTTTGGAAGACTAGCATAGGAACAGGAACATGTGGAAATCCCTACAAAATACAGTCATTCGGTGCTTTTGACTTTTTTTTTTTTTTAACAAACCATTAATTGAAATTGTGGTTCCCTTTCATTGAATTTTTTCAATGTATATTGAAATCAATCTGCTGTGTAGAGGGCTATGTAGGGTAATACTGTTCAATGGAAAAGTGTGCATTGTAATTTGGTAAAACCTCAGACAGTAGATACTGAAATGTCCTACAACAACCTTGGTCAAAATGAAAGTAAGCTTTTGGACTCCTTTAGTTTGAGGTCCCTCCATCTCTTGTGATGGTCTTAATGTAGTTTCTCTTCCCTCTTTCTTTGGTTAATAATGGCAGAGCCCTCATTGTATCATATTCTATCAGCACATGCTCCATGTGTTTAATAATTAGACACGAAAATTTTAATGGACGTGTTTGACTCTAGTAATTGTAACCAGAGAAACAGAGGAACTTTTAGAAATACCCAGTCCAGGAGCAGCTAGGTGGCACAGTGAATAGATCACCAGTCCTGGAGTCAGGAGGACCTAAGTTCAAATCTGGCCTCAGACACTTGACACTTTTACTAGCTGTGTGACCATGGGTAAGTCACTTAACCTCAATTGCCTTGTCTCCCTCCCTCCAAAAAAAAGGGGGGAATACCAAGTCGTTTTGTTTTAAGGATATTCCCTTTCCCCCTCTCCCCATCCATTTTTTAGATAACTCGAATCATGTAGGTAGAATAAATTGCTAGTTAGCAAATGCATGTGTTTGTAGGTAGCTAATAGCTAGCTGCATTAGGAATCCAAGTAGAGAATATTTGATGAGCCAGTTTGGAATCTTAGTACTCTAGACACAATGTACTTGGTCTGTCTATAGCTAGCATTTATAGAGTATTTTTAGGCTTATAGATATTTTATCTTCATAACTATTGGGGTAGATTAAGGGATAATGATCTAAGAGAAGTTGAGTGTTGTGTCCAGGCTCACATAGCTAGTGAATGTCAGATGGAATTTGAACTCGCGTCTTCCTAGGTCCACAGCTACATATGCACTAAGCTATAATTTCTACCACTGATTGGCCTGTGACCTAAGCAAAGTAACATATTTAATGACAGTTTTCCCATCTGATGTTTAAAAAAAAAATCACATCATTAAACAAAAGTTGCAGATTATAGTAAGTAAACAGTAACCATCAATAAAATAACCATTTAAATATACTGACCAGAATCTTTTTTTTTAAAGATTGCATATGAAACTATAAACTTTATTGAGTTTGTTTTTAAAAATTAAGTGGATTTGAACTTTAATGAATTAGTTCAATAACAAAGTTGTCCAGTGTGTTTCTGTGCCACCTTTTCTGAATTTCCCTTTCTCCTCAGGATTTGGGATGGTTTAGCCTCAGGAGGTAAAAGTGGGGAGCAATTTAAATCTAAAATCATATGAAGTTGTCATAAGAATGGTAATTAAGTGTACTGCATTCCCTGAGGAGAGCAGGAATATGTCATTGCTAGGAAGCAAGAATGAATATGGCACGTGAATACAGCTTGCCTTGCTAGTTCCCTTGTGAGGTAGACTTTGGCATTAAATCTTTCCCTTCGATTTTAGTGTGACAGTGGTTGTTCAGAAAGTTAAATGTTTCCAAGGAAATATTATGCTAATATTTATATGTGGAATTTTGAAGTAAAATTTACATTTCCTTTGTTGTGATTGTTCCCTGTGATAAGATTTTTAAACTAACCACCCTACTCATTTCTCATGCTTTTCTTTATCACCAATATTTAGAGCCACATCAGATGTTTTGAAAGTGTAGACCTGGACTGTACTACCTAACCTGTATCTGTTGCATAGTAGTAATATTGTCAAATATGCCAAGTAAAACAATTTTTCTTACTCTGTAAAGTCCAGTCTGTGTTGTTAAATGGTTATGGTTAAGTTTTGCCTTAAAAATCTCAAGTTGTAATCATTTTCCCCTCCTAAAAATATTTTCCTTTCATAATTACTAATTAGTTATCTGATAACTTGTGGTTTAAAAAGATATTCTCTCTCTCTCCCTCCCCCTCTCCCCTCTCTTCCTCCCCCACTCCTCTCTCTCTCTCTCTCTCTCTCTCTCTCTCTCTCTCTCTCTCTCTCTCTCTCTCTCTCTCGTCTCTCCTCCTTCCTATTTAACCACCTCTCTCTTCCCCCCCATTTCTCATCCTTTCCCTCTCCTCTTCCCCCTCATTCTCCCTCCCCCCCTTTTGTTTCTGACTTTGTCTCTACCTGTGTGTCTACTCTGTCTTTTTTGAGTTTCAAATCCTTAGGACAGTGATTATAATAAGAGCTGATGCCATCTATTGGTACACATAGGGAACAAGGAGATCCTTAATCATTTATTTAACATTCTGAACTTTTGAAAACCAGTTGGATTTTTCCTGATGATGTGACAAGTCATATTGTTTAAACAAATGTTTTATTTTCCTCTATAGTCTTTACATCATACTTTATACTTGTCTTAGTTCATCTTATTAAATCAGTGACAGAAGCATAAGAAACTTGTGTTGGTTTCATTTTTTTTTTAAGCTTCATTTTGAAGGGTCAGAATTTTTTTTAAGTGTAAATTTCACAAAGCTTATGTTATTTTATTACCAATTCTTTGTAGCTAGTAAAAAGATTTCATTTTTCACCTTCTCTTCATTTGAAGCTCTGAATAGAAGACTTAATAAATTAAAATTTCTTTGGACATATAGGAAGAATTTCATGGGAATCTGACAGGTTTAAGGGACATTAGAGATCATTTAATCTAGTTCAAGTTACTCCTTCTGGGTCATAAAGGTAGTAAATAATAGAGGTGTCATTCAAACCTAGATCCTAGATCTCTAAATCTAAGATTTTTTTTCTGCTACGGATTTTGGTGAAACATTGGTATCTGAACACATTTTCCAAAAATATGGCAATGTCAGAAAAACCTCTTGGGTGTTGTTTCCCCAAAGTTGATAAATTTCCTTAATATTTATTTTATATCCACCACCTGAAATTGATACTTTTCCATGAGCAATTCATGGAAGGGAGGGACCTCAGCAGTCATTTAGTTCAACTTCCAATCCCCTTTATTTGACAGATAAGGAAATTGAGGCCCAGAGAAAGGAGAGTGTTATAAAGGTTATATATAAAAGTTATCAAGGTTATAAAGTATCAAGTGGAAGAACTAGGGTTTTAACCGTATGTCTTCTTACATAACACAGAGGATGTTTCCCATAGATATCTTGCTTTCTCCCAAATTGTCATAAAGTAGAATTAACTTCAAAAGATCTGTCAGCCGGTTTTCATCATATTTTAATCAAAATTTTACACTCAGCTTCTTAGGACTCACTGGAGCAAAGATAATTTAATTCTAAAGATTCTTAACCTTTATTTGTCATGAACAGCTTTGCTAGTCTGGTGAAGCCTATGTATCCCTTCTAAGAATGCTTTAAATAAATAAAATACATAGGAAACCTATTATATTGAAATACATTCATCAAATTATAAAATACAAATTCTTAAACCCCAAGTTAAGACCCCCCAGTGTAAACAAAGCAAATGGATACTATGTTCCTTCCTCATTTACACCTTGGTTGTCCCATCTCAAGGCATGCCTGTAAAAATGTAGGAAAATTGGATTTGGATTGCAGCTTCACCAAGGATTTATTATACTCGCTGATAGAATTGAAAGTAAGCTAAATGCTGGCTGTGGAGAAGAGCTAACAAACTTACTTCCCCCCTTCTTTGAAGAGAGGGGAGTCTATAGGTATAAAATGTCGCATACGTTATCAGACTTGGTTTGTTTTTTTTCTGATCTACTTTTTGGCTTAAAAATTTGTTTTTGTCATAAGATGTGGTTTCATGTAGAGCAGGGAGAAGAGATACATTTAGAAATAAAGGTGATGTAAAACCAAATGATTTCAATAAAAATATTTTTTTAAATCATACCTTTTTGAGGGACTAGTATTTCTCATTGATGTCTCCATACCGTCCCCCCCACCATTTTACTTTAATTTTGAAAATACCTCCTTTCGGACAATTAAAAATCATGGAATCCTATATTATGTTACATCTTACTTGCTAATTTTGTGTGTAGTATTGTCACAGGTTTATGAAGCTACCATAGGCAGGGTTCTGGGCCACCCACATATTCAGCCATGTTTTGTCATGTGTATCATTCATAGCCCTGATATTTCATGTAACCTATATAGGGTTGTCAGAAGAATTTTTATACCCTCTGTATTGTCATAAGTTGAATGAAAGTATTATCTAATGGGTCTTTCCAAATTTATTAGGCGTCCATTGTGCGCTAAGCCCAGAACTAGTGATATTAAGGGGGAGGGAAACAATTGAGTCCTTGCCCTTGCAGTTAAGACTGGCATAGAATCCTGTAGCCCCTTCAATAGGAGGTGGGGGGCAGTGAGTGGAGAAGCCCGAGGGGCGCACTGACATACATGCATACATGAGTTGCTGTTAAATCAGAAAACCCTTTTTGGAGGGTAGTGAAATACTTGTCTTTCCCTGAGAGCTAAGTGTCTGTAGTAATGGTGTGTTTCCTTTAGTGTTTGGTGCTAATGAATACAGTCTAGAACGGTGAAAAGCCTGAAATTAGGTCACACTTGGTTGTGGTTGTTTGGTCATTTTTCAGTCACATCTGACTCTTTGTGACCACATTTGGGCTTTTCTTGGCAAAAATACTGGAGTGGTTTGCCATTTTTTCCCCCTCCACCTCATTTTACAGATGAGGAAACTGAGGCAAACAAGATTAAGTGACTTGTCTAGGGTCACACAGCTAGTAAGTGAGGCAAGATTTGAACTTAGGAGTCTTCCTGGTGTGTGCTCCAGGCACACTATCCACAGCGCCACCTAGCTGCCACCCAGCTGCCACCTAGCTGCCACTTAGCTGCCATCTAACTGCTTGATGTTTGTTGTCTTTAAATATTTGAGATTAGACTTACTCTGCATAGCCCCAGAAGCAAAGCTAGATGCTTTTGCTTCAAATTTTGGCCGGGCAAGAGAGAAAACAACAAAGACGCAGCTTCCCAACAATTAGAGCTGCTGTCTCAAAGAGGAATGGACAGCCTCGGTGGGTAGCAGACGTGGATGGGCCGCTTGTCTGGCATGTGAGAGAAAAAAAATTGAGATTGATGTTGCCATGGCCCCTGGGATTCCTTAGACCCCAGAGACTCGGTGCAATTCCGCAGAGGTGACCCTGCTTTGTGAACGCTAGTCAGAGACTTTAAAATACGGACGCTTTTAGAAACGACGCTGTTAGAATGAGATCATTTTTCTTTCTGAAAGACTTGCCTGCTTACCAGTAATGACACCTTCCTTCTTCTATTTCTGTCCCTTCCTTTAGGAAAAAGAATAGATGCTCAGTCATTATTTAAAATACAGAGTCATTTTCCTGTTTCAGTTGTTTTCTTTCTTCTTTTTGGTTCCTGCCAGAACGATTAGGAATACATAGGTCCTGGAAGCTTTTCTGACTCTTTTACTTTCACTCGCGCTAAGTCCCCTGAATGGTACTTTGCTCTAGTATTCTTGTTGTTTGGTGGTAGAAAACCTAAAAGGTGTATATACATTAAAAATGTTACCTGGACCAATTTTCTACTTGGGGACAGAGAAACCTTCTTTTTTTCTATTACATTGCAAGTGACTAGTTTTGAACTTAATGTGTTATGACTATTCTCACTCTCCTCCCACCCCATTCAGTTTTATATTTTTAAAGTTAGTTTTTGAGTTTTATCTTGTTTTTATATTATTAAAACATCATTTAATAGCTAGCTGTGTGGTTTTCCTTTAAATTTCCTCTAAATCGTAGCCAAACATTCCAGGAGTGACATTTAGAAATGGTTACTTCTACCATTTCTAAAACCATGTTATTGTAGGAATTCTTGTTGTAATGTGATTTCTATCAGTAGATACTTCTGCATTGGTTAAATTTGTGAACTATTACTGTCACTTTACACTTTGGAGAACCATTCTTTATTACTCCTAGGAACCCAATCAAATTCTGAAGAGGTATGAATTCATAGGGTAAGATAACAGATTACAGTGACATAAGAGTACTGTTATCCGGAGAAATGACTGAATTAATTAGCTCATCAATATTTGAGAAGGAAAGAAGTCTAGTGATCTTAAACCATGCTAGTCTGAGGGAGAGTATTCAGGTAGTTTTTTAAAAGCACACTTTAAAAAATAGTAACTGTTAAGTATTCATGTTTGACTAATGTTTTTTTAGCTCCCCCCCAAAAAGAAAAACAACTAAGCCTTCTACTTTATTTACTAGCTTCCTTTTAAGTAAATATTTCAGATTGGAATGTGCTGTTTTTCTTTGTCCTCCAAATACAGAAATGTTACACTTGCTTAAATGCTAGTCTTTCCCCTACCTCCTCCACGCCATGCATTCTTTGCCCATAGGTTTTTTTCCTATCATTGTTTCATCTTAAAATTTCAAAAAGACTGTGTGTGTTTTAATAATGTGTTTGTGAATTTAAATTCTCTGTTGTGTTTCTTCAGACCTCAAATTTAATACAATATACCTAGCAGCAAGAACCCAAATTGACACTTATATTAATTCGGCCCTCATGTTAAGACATGAATTTTCTTTCCCAAGCGAACTTCGTTTATGTGACTGCCAGACAGGACATTATTGCCTTTTCTTGAATTTTTCGAAGGCAGAGTTAATTTTCTGTGATCTAGAAGAGAGCATTACTAGAATGTAAACCAAGAAACTTCACTTCCGTTCTCTCTTCTTGTTTGCTTGTGTTTTTCTGTCAGAAAAGAAATTTGATTGCCCATAAAGTAGATGTTATAATAGGTAGTGCTTACTAAGCATTTTGAAATTTTTGGATGGGGAAAAAACCCCTCCCTCTTGACCTACAAACTCTTTCCTTGTGAATATTGCACATGTGTCAGGGGTGGGGTCTCTCTAGAGAGGAAGAAGCCTTGCATGATGAGACACTGTGTTCTTTTTTTGCTGGCTGGCTGGATATTGGGGAACTTGAAATCAAAAGACAAGATCATGTGTTCCTGGTGCTGTGAGGTGCCCCTTTCTCTGGCAGCTGCCATGACAAGGATATTAAGGAAGAAAATTACCACCATGTTTCCTTCTGTGTAGTTAGTAGCCCATGGTCAGGAGTCAGGTGAGGTAAGGAGGAATTACCTGGAGGAAGTTGGAAGAGCTCCATATTTGCTCCCTAGTCGTCATGTGAATATTGCATTGCTCCTTTCTTTTTTTTTTTATTTCTCTTTTTCTTTCTTTTGCTACCTTCTTTACCTCTCCTTCCTCTTTAGCTCAGCGGCTAAGGTAGAGAAGGCTTGCCAGTATGGCCATCTTCCTTTCTCCAGGTACACTAGTACACTTACCCATATAAAACATGTAAAAAAAAACCAATAAGCCTTAATGTAGGTAAAATACTGTGAATTTCTGATCAGTGCTTATATGTCATCTGCATTGTAGATTAGACAAGCTTTGATGGACTAGTTTGGTTGGGTAGCCTGTGGAAAATGCATTCTAAGCTTTTAAAAAAAAATCAGCTTACAAAGTGACTTTTTAAAACATGACTTGAGAGTAAGGAGGAGATTCTCTGTAGTCTATCTATCCCAAGACTTGTTTCACTTCATTCCCATTTTACTGGCCTTTGTGTAAACTAAAAGCAGCAATTCAGTCCATTTGAGTTAGGATTCTTTAGGCTAATGACAAGATATTAACTCTTGCCTTTTCTCTGTTTTTTGGATAGCCATGCAGATAGAAGACCAAGATCAGACAGGCAAGTAATCCAAACCCTAAATTTAGCCCAGTTTCGGCTTTTCCCACCGTCCAGTCATAGGATCTACTGCAGTTAGCTTGGTAACACATCCTTTCTCCTTCCGCTCCAACAAATGACAGGTGCAGAAAGGAGAGAAGGAAAGGATATACACATACAAAACAATAACCCCTTGAGTAATAGAGAATTCTTCGTACAGCATGTTGCTGATGAAAAGTTCACTGTGTCTATTTGAGAGGCCCATTGTTGTAACCATCAAGAGGGGAATGCTGTTTATACTAGAGAGATGTGCTTTTTTTTTTTTTCTGGAGGGCGGTTGGGGTTAAGTGACTTGCCCAGGGTCACGCAGCTAGTCTTTGTGTTGTGTCTAAGCCCAGATTTGAACTGAGGCCCTCCTGACTTGAAGGCCGGTGCTCTGTTCACTGCACTACCTAGCCACCCTTATACTAGAGAGACTTAATAGATGTGGAGGTAGATGGTGACTACTTGTAGCTAATGTTGCCTTTTTTTTTTAATCATGGGAATTTAAATTCTCAGGTTCCCACAATTAAATTTGACCTAATGGTTTTAAAATTTGTCATGAAAGCAAGCTTTTTGACCAGACCTTAGTAATATTTGATAGGCTTATTTTGTATTATGTTAATTAAAGAGCTCTGAATGTCAGAGCTACCGCTTTCACACTGGAGGGCCCTGGGTCCTAGAAAGGGGAAGTGACTTACTTGCCCAAGGTTATATAACTGTGGAGGAGGAAGAACCAGAAACCAGGTCTCTTTATGAGAGAAGCTAGTTATTAGCACATCGGGTAGAGCCCTGGGCCTGAGAGCCAGGCACTTAATAGTTGTGCGACCCTGAGCACTTTATGTTTGCTTCAGTTTCCACATCTATAAAATGGGAATAATGAAAATAATAATAATAGTAATAATAATGTCCATCTCTCAGGGTGGTTGTGAGGGTCAAATGTGAGAGTGAGCATAAAGTGCTTAACACAGCCCTTGGCATCTAGTAAGGTCTGTATAAATGTCTGGTGGTGGTGGTGGTGGTGGTGGTGGTGGTGGTAGTAGTAAGTAGGAATGAGAAATAAAGATACAAAGAAGAAAACCATCCAAGAGTGTCCTTCTGAGTCTAGACCTACTAGACGAAGAATTTTAAACTACTTATGTTTTGTTAGAAGTAGGGACTGGGTCTGTGATTTCATTGGTAACAGGGAATTAATTCCTAGATAAGGACACTACACTCCCGTAATGTGCATACAGTGTGGGCAGTTCCTTCTTTTTTCTACTCCATCTTGTATTAAAGCTTAGACCAGAGCCCAGGTTTTAAGGGACTTGTCCAGGGTCATGGGGATCTAAGGCCCCATGTTTGACTAAGCATTCTTGCTACTTTCTTTGCCTGGAGAGTTGGTGACTAATAAAAAATGTCCTTCAATCATCGACCTTATTTGATCTTTATTACCTCCCGTGTTGCTTGGCACATATAATCTTTGAACTCCATTTTACAGATGGGACAGCTGAGACCCAAAGAAATTAAATGACTTATAGCTAGAAAGGATTGTAGGGACAAGGGATTTGAATCTGTGGTTCCCGTCTCCCAGCACCTTGCATTCTACACTAGATTAGTAACCTCTTAAGTTTAGGGAGGATTAGAACTCAGTTGAGAATTGCCAGTTCATTATTTAGGCTAAACCCAGTATCAGAGACCACCTCTCAGCTATATTGTAGTGAGCCAAATATCACAGGAGTATTATCAGTTAAATTTGAGGAGTTTGCCTGTGACTGGCTAATGTGATGAGCAGGTTTATACATGTGTGTTTTATTAGGCAGTTGCCTTAACAGACTCTGCTCTTTAAGTTGGCAGATCTACTTACTGAAAGTCAAACTTATCGGCTGGTGAGATTGCTGATTTCAAGAATGGGGGGAGGAGTGAAAGTGGAGGTAGGGTATTGTGAAAGGACTAAAAGCCGAGAGAGGGAGGGGAATATGGAGCACTAAGACTGTTGGGGAAGCTATGAAGTTAAAGAGAAAAAGTAAAATTAAATGTGGTTTCAGTTTGTTGTACTGGAATCAGGATGATCCCAATTGAGTAGAATTATGGAATTTTTTTTTTTTTTGCCCCGCCTTTCCTTCAAAGACATTCAGCATCTAGTTGTATAGAAGGGCACTCCTCGGTGCCTAAATTACCCTCCCTAGTTGTTAATTAAAGACACTGACTGTTATGACACTGTATAAATGCACTTCATTTTCATTATTTAGCAGTAAACTAAGGGTTAAATAAAATACTACATTAAAATAAATTTAAATTTAAAAATAAAATTAAAAAATAATCATCTTAAGCTTGAAATGTTGCCACTTCGTAGAAGTGCAAAGAATAGGATTTAAAGTTA
>CM053594.1:321612239-321629598 GCA_028646575.1 Pseudocheirus occidentalis
TTCATGACCATTTGTATCCATAGCATGATATTTGTCTTAAAATGACTCCAGCAACATTTATTTGTTTTTTTACATGGTTAGCATGCTAAAGAGATCAGGAGTGTCACTGTATCAATTTCCTTTTCCATGAAGAAAGTCACAATAAATATCAATGTTTCTATTTACCTTTCTGTTTGACAGTCAGTGGTGCTTTATGGGATTTTCATGTGTCCTTTCTCTTTCCTCCATTTCATATTATGGTACATAATTATCAAGTTGGGGATGTTGTAGAAAAGCATCAGACTTTGGATATGGGTTAGATTAACCAGTGGTTCTCAACCTTCCTAATGCTGCAACCCTTTAATATTGTTCCTCATGTTGTGACGACCCCAACCGTAAAATTATTTTTGTTGCTACTTCATAACTGTAATTTTGCTACTATTAGGAATCTATCTTATATGCAGGATGTATTTTCATTGTTACAAATTGAACATAACTCACAGGTTGAGAACCGCTGGATTAGATGATGCTTAAAGTCCCTTTTATGAGTCTAACCTAATACCCCAATTCCTGCATGTCCTCATTATCTCAGACCCCTTCCCTTCATTAACGTAATAAAGCCTGGGAATCTTTAGATCCCATTTGGAGGAACAGTTAAATCAGTCTTATGATGGATTTTTGAAAACTATTTATTATCCCCTTACAGCTTGATTAAACAATGTAGTTCTCTTGCACCACTGAAAGTGATAAGTTGGCCAGCTATTTTTAGCTGAATAAAAACTATGGCATCCTTTGGGAAGAATGTGCTTAGTTTAGCCTTATGAGAAAATGTTTAATAAATGTTATCCTGAAGATATTTAGCCTGGCCCATGGTCCTGGCTTAACTTCAATCTTGATTTTTTTTTGTTTAAAGCTGCCACAGAATGGAACAAGAATTACCTTACATTCCATAGACAGAGGATTTTTGCCACTGGCAACATAGGGTACAGTGGGAAAAACACTGGGTTTGCTATGTCATTTACTAAGGTGACCCTAGACAAATTGAAAACCTTGTTCCCCAAATTAAGTGGATTGAATTAGCTGGCCTCAGAGATCCTTTTTTAACTCTAAATCTATAATGCTGTGGCCTATAGATATTATCATAGACTAAGAATACTTTTTCCTTAGAAAATTTCACCTCTTTAAATAATGGCACCTGCCACCTTCATTCCATATCTTGGTAGCCTCAAACATATTCTGTTGTGTGGTATATGTGTATGTGTGTAGTAAATATGTATACAGTAGCAAATATGTAAAGTAATATGTATTACTAATTATATATTTATATCAAAAATATATACTTTTTATAATGTTGCTACTTTACATATATTTACTACCATATGTTTTGTTATACATGTATGTATACTATTATACACACACCACTACTTAAGGCTTGTGACATGTCCAATGAAGATGCCCCCATTTTGATATTGATAACTTCTGCTGCAACCATGGAATGCATCAGGTCTTTCTCTTCCTTAAACATTAAGAAAAACACCCAAAACTACTGTCTTTTGCCATTATTTCTCCATGGCACCCCTTCCCTATTATTTGTTATGTGCACACCATGTGTATTCAGCCACTAAAGTAGGGATTCTTAACCTTTTTTTGTTTTTTTTTTGTTTTTTTTTTGTTTTTTGATTACTTTTGGCAGTCTAGTGAATCCCTTCTCAGAATAATGTTTTCAAATAAATAAAATATATGCTATCACAAAGGAAACCAATTATATTGAAATTAAGTTAGGAAAACATTTGAAAAGTTTGTAGACTCTAGGTTGAGATCCCTTTACTTAAAATATAAATAACTTATGGGATACAAATGGTATGCTCACAGTTAATGAATTATAAGTAGTGAGTTAACACATTATTTGTTGATTCCAATTTAACTCAACTAAGAGACTTTTATAATGGGGCCTTTCTTTCACTTTGAAGCAAACAAACTTAGATACTCATTGTCTTTCCTTACCAGACACCAGGTATAACACTTGAGGCTGGCAGTTCTATCCTCTGGGTTCCAGTAGGGCTCTTAAAATATGTAGCCCCTGTGTGGGCCCTTATTGCCTCCCTGAATAAATTCTCTGCCTTCCAAACCTTTTTTATTCCATGCTAATTTCCCCCTCTCCTCTGCAGAGTCTTATTATTATTATTACTCAGTCTTATTACTTATTATTACTCAGTCTTTCAGTCTTCCCTCTTATAGGGAACCTATTTTTTTTCTCTCATCCCCAGTTTCTCTTAATAGCTTCCTTTTCTCTCCATCTCTACCCCTGCCCTAGTCAGCAGCAATTCTCATGGGTGTCTTTCAGACCAGTCATGCCGTTAGCATTTCTGAAATATGTGGTAACTTTTTTCTCAGTTAAAATGCAATATAACTGGGGAGGAGTGTATTTCTTTACAAGACTGCCCTTGAAGAAAGCCCAGAAGCTTCAGGTATTGTAAAGAATATAGATCTCTAATTTATAAATGTAACCATTTATGTTACTCCTTTCTTAGATTTAAAAAATAAACAAAACTACTTACCAATATTGTAGAATGGGCTGTCAGGAGAGGAAATAGATACCTTATGGGAAATACCCTAACTTTTTTTGGATCAGTAAGGAAGATTTTTTGGTCATCAAATTTAGCAACAATGAGTTCTAACCAGAAAATATTACTGCAGCCTGTGAAAAATGGGCCAGTTTGCTCTCAGTTCCCCCCAGTAGAAGTGGCTCCCAAATTTCTGTCAGTTTAGATCAGCTCCCTTGTGTTTATAGATTTAAATTAGGAAGACTTGGAAGGAAAATCCATTTCCTTTTGACACCCACAGGTTTAAGTTGCTAAGTTGTACTAAGTTGCTCTACTCAGCAAGCAGAAAAACTTAGTTCTACTTGTAACACTCCAGGCTCTGAAATTGTATTATATGCATTTTCCTCCCCATAAAAATTCATATACTCACATACGGGTGTGTAGTGTATATGTGTGTCTCTGTGTGTGTCTGTATCTTTCTCATTAAGCATCCATCACAGAGTCTTTGCTTTTCATAATGCATTGCAGTACTAAAGTCAGATTCTACTTTAGGTGATGGGATCATAATTAGCTAGCCTGTCTGAGATTAATGTGGTATTATTTCTGCTGCATTTGAACTATTTCACTGTCTTTGTTAGTGACATGAGAAGCAAAGTCAGAATGTCTCTTTATAAAAA
This sequence comes from Pseudocheirus occidentalis, assembly GCA_028646575.1. Classification (NCBI taxonomy): domain Eukaryota; kingdom Metazoa; phylum Chordata; class Mammalia; order Diprotodontia; family Pseudocheiridae; genus Pseudocheirus; species Pseudocheirus occidentalis. The sequence goes on from CM053594.1 coordinate 321,615,439, forward strand.
GAATCCTACCTGCTATTTCAGTCCTTATTTCCTATAGCAGTGTGTCTCTTGAGTACAAAGTTAAATTTGGAACAGATAGCAGATTTTTTTTCATATATCTATGTGGCTGAGAAGCTGCTGTCAGACAGTTCTGTTAAAGGTGTCAGAGTATTTGAGTATCCAAAAAGATATGAAAGTTTCTGCTTTTCTAAATGTTTGATCTCTTCAGGTCAGCATTCCCATGTTGCTAATTAAATGCATAAATTATCTCTGTAAGTCTGAAACATAAGTTTGATTGAGCCTTTTTCTTTCTCACTTTGAGGAGGGGGAGAAAGGAGTCTTTTTTTTTGGAGGGGGGAGGGCAGGGCAATTGGAGTTAAGTCACTTGCCCAAGGTCACATGGCTAGTAAGTGTTAAATGTCTGAGGTCAAATTTGAATTCGGGTCCTCCTGATTCCAGGGCTTGTGCTCACTCTTTTATGCTGTGTATTTCTTTCTTGTTCTATATCAGTTCAAAATAATTTTTTCTTATTCTGCAGAGTAATGTTTCATTCCCTCTTAAAATATGAAATTCAAGACTACCTAAAGTTACAAATGTTTTAAAGTAAAAATCAAAATCAGTATATGGGGGTGGCGGGAATAAACAGATGCTTATTTTAGTTATGACTTCAGTGAAATCGGTTTCCTTTTTTTTTTTTTTGGAGGAATTTATTTTGGAATAACCTGCAGAAAGTTGCCAATGCCCTTCTGAACTTGAGCTTGTCTAGTTTTAAGCTCCTCTCATATGAAGACTATAGGTTTCTGCCTGAATGAAATTACTTCTTCCTTGAAATTTTCCAGATAATTAAGTATAAAACCAAGATTAAGTTTAAAAAAAAATTGCCGCCTGAAGTTCTAAAATCAATTTCTTGCAATTTTGGTAACTTTATTCACTGTACCCCAGCTATTTGAACAGCTCCTTCCACCCCATGAGGATGAAGATTGTGGTGGGGTCTCGGATGTGTCTAGTGATACTTGATATCATAAAGTGTTTTTGTTAAAGGTGCATCAGAAGTCTACAGCGTGTGTTGTTGTGTCACGAAGTTACTATCATAACACGAATTTGAGTTTCTGACGTCCACTGACCCTTGAGTCTTGTGTTCCTCAAAAGCATTTTAAGGGAGGTGTAGCAAAGTATCCAATCAGTTTTGATGGCATTGGAATTTGGACTAAGCTACAGTTATTATGTAAAGTAACATCTGACAGATATTTGTTCTTACTTAGTATGTGAACCTCTTTTCATGTTATATCCTTTTACAGTTTAAGCAGTTCGTGGTAGTTTCTGCCCACTTTTATACTGCTTCCATCCATAATGAAAGATTTGGCTCAAACATTTCTGGAGCCAGTCAGTATTCTAGCTTTAATTTTCCACTTGCCTCTGCCAGGCACTCTAAAATATCTCTTTTTACTGAGAACTCCTCCAAAAGGTACAGCTGTGTGCTGGTTTCATCTTGCACTTTGTAGCTATGTTGGCAACATTTAGTATAAGGTATGCTCCCATCTCCCACACGTTGTTGCTGCTGCCCAAGTACTGTTCAGGCCAGTCAGTGTTACCAGCTTGAGAAGAGCCCCAAGATTGCAGGGAAGCCTGGTCTCTCTTTCACGATTAGTTGTCGCTGGGGTAAAGGAGGAAAAAAATAGAACTCATGGAAAATGTACCATTTGACGGGTCATCCAAAATCTTCCTACAGGGGCGGCTAGGTGGCGCAGTGAATAGAGCACCGGCCCTGGAGTCAGGAGTACCTGAGTTCAAATCCGGCCTCAGACACTTAACACAAAAAACTACCCGTGTGACCTTGGGCAAGTCACTTAACCCCAACTGCCCTCCAAAAAAAAAAAAAAAAAGCAAAATCTTCCTACAGCCTGGGAGACCAAGGTCATCTTTGTCTTTACAGATGATGAAGAGAGAACATGGTAGACTCTTTACCCCCTGCCTTTTAATACTGTGGAGAATGAGATTTATATCTTCTAATTTCTTCTGCTGTTCCTTTTCTTCAAGCATGCTGATAGCTTTTCTTATAAAATGATTCAGTGAAATGAAAAAAACTGTTGCTGAGGTGTAGTTAAAGGAATTCACAAATTTGTACAGATTTGAAGGAGTGGGCTTTGATTCTCCATAATTGTGTCCCTTGTCTCCAGCAATGCTTCAGAATTCCAAAGTAGTCCTCAGGTACTCACCCAAAGCTTCCTTACAAAAGTTAACATTTGTAAACTTTGGGAAGACTGGGCTCTGTTCATTGCTACTTCTTTTCCTAGAGATTTTACTGAATAAAAGTAGGCTTTCTGATTTAGTAGCAATTTAATGTCACTAGATTTTATGATTGTGGTGCTTTGTCAGAGAGTTACTGTTTAAAAAGTTAGTGCTAGTGATTATTGTTGCTTAAACAATTTCTTTAAAAGGATGGGTGCTGAATTTGCCTTTTTTTTGGATGGAGTTAAAGACATATTTGTTTTTATTTGATGTGTTTCCTGAAGGACTTCTATGCCTAGGGTAGTTGTTTTCATACAATTATGAAACTTCTCAAGGAAAATAGGTTTAATAACAAAAGCTGTAATGGTGACTAAGAAGTCTTTGAAGACTTATGTCACCTTGTTTCTGTTAAATATGGTACCTTTTAAAACTCCGGCTGTATATTCTCAGCAGGCAACCTTGATAATTCAGGCATTAGAACAGTTGAGTTACAGTATTATGTATAGTGACTCAGACACATTTGCTGCATCCTTTCAAACTTCCAAATTTTCTATAGGGGCAACCCATGTGGATTTTAAGGAATGTTCAGTATCTTGGGAGATAGACTAGGGCTGGAATCTTGGAGAGTTGTCTAGAGCATTGAACAGTTAAGTGCCTTTCTCAGAGTCACCTATAGCCAGTATGTGTCAGAGGCAGGACTTGAACCCAGGTTTTATTGGCTTCAAAGCAAGCTCTGTCTACTCATACTGTGGTAGGTATCTTTTCTTTTCTTTTCAAATATCACCATATTGTGGGGGGTTTTGTTTGTTTAATTGTTTGTTTTTGGAGTAGACCTAAGTGGTAAAAGTAAGGAACTTTGTCGAGATAGGTAAATTGATCTTTTGGCTTGCAGAAATAGTGAAAGAACCCAGAGAGGAACAGCATTAAAATCTATTTGATTTGAAGTCAATTTGTTTGGTTCTGTTTTCAAAGCTAACGTGTAGGCATGGTTTTTTTTTTTTTTTTTAGAAATATGGCAACATAAACATCCCCTTTTCTCGTCCCTCACAGTCTGTCATTGTAGTCCACAAAGGATCTGTTTATATTTAAAAATCATAATTGGATGAACTCAGTACCTTTTCTTACCACTAGCTTTTCTTAATACCAAAAATAATTATATTGCCAAGATTTCCCAAGGAATCTTTTTGAACCCTTCCTTCTCTAGCAACTTAGTTTTTTGAAAAAGAAAATAAGGGGACAGATTGGTTTGCAAGAGAGGAGGGGAAGAATGGGAGTAGAAAGGTTTTAGCCAATGATCAGAATGTTATACATCCACTTAGTTTCACCTTTGGTGTGAGGAGACACATTTGTGCTTGCTTGAAATGATCGGATAGTGTGCTGGGGATGGATTCAGGGAGCCCTGAGTTCAAATTCCCCTTTAGGTATTTATTAAATTTGTGACAGGGATAATAGCAACTGATCTCCCAAAATCTCTTTGCACCTCAAATGACAACATTAATGTGGTTTGTAAACCTTTAAAACTGTATATAAAATGCCAGTTCTTGATATTGTTATTGCGTGTGGGGCCTGAGGGTATAGAGAATTGCAATTGATGACACCTTTGGCTTCTGGGTTGTTGTTTTTTCCTCTCATTTTTAATCTTTGCATTTTTCTTCAGTCTTTTTTTGTTGAATATAGAAAATTTTGGTATTTTTAAAGCACAGTTCATTTTCTGGTAGCATTGTTTTTACATATAATGATCTGTATTGCTTTTTCATATAATCTTTGCATAATAAACTTTTTTTGCTTTTATTTATAATGATCCATGTTGAAGGCAGGAACTGGTTGTGATGAGCAGTGTCTATGTGATCTGGTAATATCACATAATACAGAGACAGAGAGAGGTGCATTCTGTTGTGTTGTTTGAGAAATCAAGTGTTGTTAGACTTTTTGCTTTCACTTTGTGGCATTTTTAAATAGAGTCTGTTTTTTCAGATACATTCTCTTTTGTGTGTGTATGTGGAGGTAGGTGGGAGGTGGTGTATCCTTTTATTGTCTTAACTTGAATTTGCTTAGGTCAGCATTTCATTTCAAAGCATTATACTCAGGTACTTTATTCTATCAGATATTTCCCATTGTTTAGTAAGAATGTCTTCTCTTTACATGTCACTGCTTTCTAAATATTAAGAGAGGAAATAGCTTTTTTTTTTTTTTTTTTTTAGTACCTACTATGTACCAGGCACTGTGCTAAGTGTTTTACAAATCTGTTTTCATTTGATCCTAGCAACAACCTTGGGGAGGTAGATAAAGTTATCCTGATTTTACAGTTGAGGAAATTAAAGCAGGATCACAAAGCTAAGCGTCTGAGGTCAGGTTTGAAATGAGATCTTCCATGTGCCCGGCCCTGTACTCAATCCACGGTGCCACCAACTACATTTTAAATTTTGTAGTTACCAATTTTAGAAGGAAAAGAAATAAGGGGTTCACTTATGGATTAGGTGAGTCCCAACAAAATTTTCTATTCATTAATTTCTATAGCATGAATTCTTTATTTCTTACAAGAGACACATTTTTCATCAGGGTGAAGGCACAAGGAAGATAAGCTTTGTAAGCTTTGAGTACAAAAGAAAGTAAAAGGGGAGGGGGCCCTGTGGATTGTGGTTATGCCTCCACCTAGAGAAGGCCCTTTGACATTTCCTAGGCACTAATTCTGTATGCAGCTCCTGGATGGTTTTTGTTGTGTGGTTGTTGCTGTTTTTGTTTGTTTTGTTTTGTCTAATAGCTAGAATCACCAGCCAACACATGATGTAATCTTGCCTGAAAATTTCTTAATTTTTTCAGCTGTATAGATTTTATTAAAATGAAGTAATGCCTTTTAAAAATAATTCCAAAAAACAAATATTTAATGAGATAATTTTGCATAGTGGAATATCATGGTGATTGAGAAATATGTAATTCTTAGGCTTTCTGTATTTGAAGCTCAAGCTTTAATTGAAGAAATTTTGTGTGGGCCATTTTAGCATGTATTTCTTCTTATAAAGAATACTTGACTGAGACTCAGGGAACATTTAACACAAAAATGAAAAAAATTAGATTGTGTAAAGTTATCTATTTCCAAATAAAAGCACATAATGAAACACAAAAAAATAGCTAAAAGTCTAAATGGAAATAAGGGTGAATTTTAGCAAAATATGGGTCACACATGCAGAGATTTTCATATTAAGTTCATTCCTCCTACTCTCTATGGTTTGACAACTTTATGGAGAGAGTATTTAGCTCCCTCCTCTGGCATACATGAGAAAAATTACTTTCACTGCCAAAAGATTTTCACTTTTTTTCTTTTTGGCCACAGAGTGACAAATGTCATATGCAGTGTCAAAGAAAATGAATATTTGTATGAATGGCATCAAGTTTGTTTTTATAGTATTGTAGGTTTTTTAAAAAGTATATGTGGACCCTAGAAAAAAATGTTGCATGAACACTAGCTTTTTAGAAACTACTCAGTCTTTCTCTTCTGACCAAAATGACAGAATATTCAGCAATAATGGCATGGAAACTCCATCTGAATACAGAACTTGACAAGAGTATGTATTTGTTAAGGCTGAGAGTAGATGAAATTAATTTAGTTCTTGTTTTTAAAAATTGACTTTTTTGTCTTGTGACTTATGAACTCAACATTTTTAACCCCTCTCCCCATTTCTTTTTCTTCTAGGTTTTACACTTCTAGACCTCACAGAACAGTTTTCTTCTCCTGCAGTTGCTCCACCGATCCTTATTAAATTAGTGGAAGCTATTGAAAAGAAAGGTATGTGTTAGAATTGCATTCAGATTCTGTCTGGGTCATTGGTCTTACTTTGTGCATTTCTTAGTCTTGAAGGAAGCACTAGAAACTCAAGTATCAGAAGGTAGTTTTCATCTGATCTTTGAAGTCAAATGAAGTTTGTCCTCCTGTACTGCAAATCAGTTAGTCACCTAGCACATATTAAATACCTGCTAGTATCTGCCACTGGACTTAGCATTGGAGATTGAAAGACAAAAATGGTGGTAACCCTGGGTTTTCATGGCTGTGCCAGTGGGGTTCAGTTTCTGCTGGGTCCTAACAAATTGGAGACATTTTCATATAGGAGGGTTCTGGTATCTTTTGTAAGAGGCCCAGCCCAGCTAAGCCATGGAGAAGTTTATCAGCAGAGGGTCGGCTAACCTGGTGGTCAATTTTTTTTTGGCCACTACAATTTATGGAATTGTAAGTGATTCACTTCTAAGTCCTTATAGATGAATTAAGTCGGTGGAGGGAGCTCCAACCCAAGGACATCATAGATCTTTCGAAGTAATGTAGACAATTACTCAATAATAACTTCTGTCCTCACTTTATATAGCAGCAGAATAACTCATGCCTATATAGTTATTCAGAAATCAATGCCATTTGAAAGGCTTCTTGAAGGATTTGACCTTTACAACATTTTAAGACGTATAGAATAAAATACCTCTTCTAGAATTTAAAAATAGATATTAGTGGGAAATGGGAGCGCCTTTCTCAGTTGATGAGCAAGTATTTATGAAGCATTTATTATGTGCCAGACATTTATAGATGTAAACAGAAGAATGTTTCTGCCCTCAAGGAGCTTACATTCTGATGGGGGAGATAACACATAAAAGGAAGCTTAAAAGGTGAGGGCTGGGGTATGGGAGCTTGGTAAAGGAAATCCAGAATACACTCTGGGGAGGAATGTGATATAGATGGCTTGGGTGCCCTCCTTAAATGCGGGTTCTCAGAGGAGCCCTTCTATCACAGAGAAAAAAAGCAAGGGGCAGAGGTGGTACTTTCAGTGTGTGATTCTCAGGACTGGAGTGAGTATGATGAAAAGTTTGGAGCATGATAGAAGGGCAGCCTGTGGTTTATGGGTTCTCCAAGAAGAGTTTTAAGGTTTGTTTTTTTTTAAACCAACACAGACTGGGTTTTTGTGTGTGTGTTTTAGGCCTGGAATGTCCAACTTTGTACAGAACACAGAGCTCAAGCAGCTTAGCTGAGCTCCGGCAGCTTCTTGATTGTGGTAAGTAGGACGTTTCTTTATTTCTTTTTTTTAAAATAATTTTTAAAACATTAATTTAATTAATCTAAATTTAATAATTCCCCCCAATTACATGTAATTTTTAGCATTCATTTAAAAGAAATTTTGAGTTCTAAATTTTCTCCCTCCCTCTTTTTCCTGTTTGCTGTCAGGAGCTGAACTAGATGATTTTAAACTCTCTTCTAGTATGAGGAAGGATACCCCAAGCGTAAGGTTTACTTCAAGTTCAGCTTCCAGTTTGGTTTGTACATCACCTGAAATAGATTAAGTTAAGTAAGAAATGTCTATTGCAGCAGTATGGCAGAAACTAGGTACAGACCAACATCTTATACTATATACCAAAATAAGATCAAGATGGGTGCATGGTATAGACTTAAAGTCAGTAACTCAACCCCAGGTTACTAGTCACAACTAGCCAAGAAAGGGGATTGATACAGAAAAATTCCATATCTTCTCTCCTCCCACCCTACAAATTAGTCACCTACAGCTTTTTTTTAAGCTTTTTTTTTTAAGCTTTTTGGAGGGGGAAGGGCAGGGCAATTGGGGTTAAATGACTTGCACAAGGTCACAGGGATAGTAAGTGTTTAGTCACCTTCTTCTAAATCAGATAGGTAGATTTGGCATAGTGGATAAAGAGGACTGGAATTAGAATCAAGAGGACCTGTGTTCAAATCTGGGCTGTGATCCTGTGTAACCAAATGTTGGGGTTACTGACTTTTGTGATCTTCAGATAGTTCTTATGCTTAAGTGACCATGTTGGCTCTTTGTAGGAAATTGTGGTTCTTCAACATGCTGACACACACCATTATAGAACAGTTACCTTGTGTGCGCTCTGCTTTTCTTGTGTGCCATCTGTTCTGTTCTGTATTCTATGGTAATGGTAGTCTACACAGTAATATTTATCTTTAACTACTATTCAGTCTGGAATTCAATTAATTTTAAGGTTTGTTTTTACTTTTTCTACCAACAGAAGTATTAGTAGCTAATATAATAACAATAACTCTTGGACCTTCTGCCATATGAACCCAAAATGCTATTCATTCATTACTTCATTCATTGGACATTTACGTAGGCTTTGGGGGGAAAATATGCAATTTACTTAAACCTTGTTGGCTACCTTCATAAAACTTAAGGGGAGAGGCTAAGGTGGAAATAAGATAGAAACTCAGAAAACTAATACATATTATGACATGGGGAAGGGTAAAACAAAGTAATATGTGTGATCTGAGGCTATTAGTGTCTTGGTGAAAGTCTTCATGGAGGAGATAGGATTTGAATTGAATTTTAAGAGATGAGTAAGCAAAAAGCATGAAGGAGGATGAGCAAAGCACAGGGCACGAATAGGGGTGGGAAGTGCAAGATGTTGTCAAGGTTGCCAGTGCAGAGTTCACTGACGGTAAATGGTGTGAGATAGGCTTTTCACATAGGGGAAGACCCGAGTGCTAGTCAGAAGAGTTTGAGATTTATTTTGGAAACAGTAGGGAATCTCTGAAGATTTCTGAGCAGAGAATTGACTTGAGTGGATTTGTGCACAAAGAAGGTGGTGAGGCCATATGAAAAAGGACTTGGAAGGAGAAACTTAATAAAACTGCTGAAAAGACCTTCTAAAAGTCTGTTAGCACCAGTACAGGTGGAAGGTAACAAGGTCCTGTGAGAATGGGGATAGGGAGAAAATCAAACCAATGTGATTTAGAAGATGGTTGGATGAGAGAGCTGTCAAGGTAATTATCATAATGCCATAAAAATAGCTTTAGTAAGTTTCTGTTTTTATTATGCCTTTCTCCTGTCATCTGTTTTCCATATTGCCAATGCTGCATTTCAGAATCACCAAGATAAATATAACATTATAAGCAACATAATCATTATTATAGCAATACTGTGTTTTCCCTTTAAGATTTAATAATAAATGTTGCCCAAGTGTGTACATGTGCAGATGTGTGTGTGTGTGTATATTATTGTCCTCTGTGATTTTTTTTTTACTTCATTCAACAAGCCTACTTATGCCCCCAAGTACTTGTCACAATACAAATTCAGTATAGAAGTATTTTCTGATTAAAAAATTTATTCTAGTTCAAAAAATATTTTCAAGCTAAAATTAAATACTTTGAAGATCCCTACTATTAGAACTATGTGATATTGGTTAATTTGAATTGTCTTGAATATTAAAGAAGTTTTCTGATGGATTTAAAGTATCACTTATGTTTATCTGTGTATTCATGTGATTGAGAGAAAAGGGACTCTTTACTTAGCAGCTCTTTATCAAGAACCTATCCTGTACAAAGCAAAAACTTGCCCTGTTTTTTATTGTATTTTTTTAGAAAATGAGAAAAAAGGTGAATTGTGTGAGTAATGGTCTATATTCTTTTCCCCTCTTCTTTTGCTCAAAAAGATAGAAAAGCAGACTTTTCTTTAAAATGCCTTTACAGAAATCTAGTTTATCCCAAGATAACATCTTCTCTTATTTATCAAATTTTATTTCATTTTTATTTGTTCACACTGGTCATGCCGATCATCCAACAAAGTAGCTATCATCAAGGATTATAGAATCGTCAAGTTGTAGATTTACGACATGGAAAAGGGTAAAACAAAGTACTGTGTATGATCTGAGGCTGATGGTGTCTTGGTGAAAGTCTTCATGGAGGAGATGGGATTTGAATTGAATTTTAAGAGATGAGTAAGCACAAAGCAGGAAGGAGCATGGGCAAAGCACAGGGCACAAATGGGGGTGGGAAGTGCAAGATGTCAGGGCTTGCCAGTGCAGAGCAAGGAAGCTGAGGTACAAGGAAATTGTGACTTATCTCAAGTCACATGGGCAGTAACTTTTTTTTTTGCTTTTTTTGGAGGGCAATTGGGGTTAAGTGACTTACCCAAAGTCACTCTGCAAGTAAGTGTCTGAGGTCAGATTTGAACTCAGGTCCTCCTGACTCCGGGGCTGGTGCTCTATTCACTGTGCCACCTAGCTGCCCCCAAGAGCAGTAACTTTTGAGAGGTCCTTTTCAAGCCCACTGATTCTTCCTCAAACTCCCAGGGAATAGCAGAGGAAAAGAAAGACGTGAAATTAGGAAGAATCCCATGACACAGAGAAAAATGCCTAGAACATAGTATAGAATCAGAGAAACTGAAGTCAAAGCCTGGTTATGCCTCTTGGTCCGACTGTGGCCTTGAACAAATGAGTTAATTTTCAGTTTCAGTTAAATCACTTTTCAGCCTTAGTGTCCTCATGTGTAAAGTAACCACCTCTGTCCTGTGAATTATTTTTGTGATCACATGATCCATTGAAGACCCCTCTTGAGTAGGGAGGGGGAAATGATGTTGTTATATTTATGTAGGTAATTAGAAGTCAGAAGGACCATGGCTAAAAGAGTATGCCAGTCCTGTTCTTTCTCCACCAGAGAAACTTAGGTAAGGGTCAGAAAACTATTTGTTTCTTAGACTAGGCAATTCACATAGAGTTTCATGTTTTAGATAGGAAATTTGTTAAATAGTGTAAAGGTCAGAGGAAATGCAGACATCCGAGACTCATGATTGGTCTGTGAAACTCTGTGAAATGATGATTAGATCTTAAGGTAGACCATGCATAGATGTGAACCAAATTAGCAACAGGTATCTTCATGCCATGTTATTGACAGCAGAATCAGAGTTTATGTAACCAAAATACTGTGAGATTAAATTGGTGACCTTCCTGAGGACCCTGAGAAGCACCAATAGAAAGAAACCAATTTGGATCTCCACTTTCCTCTTCCTGTGAATAGAGGGAAATGATGCAGTGATCTCCAACACTGTTCCTGTCTCTACTTGTGATGCTGAACCACAGCAGTCCGTTCATTGTTGCTAGAGAGACAAGAAGGCTGCCTCGGTCCAGAGGTTGTGATCGGGCCACTGGAGCCAAGTTTTCAGCACATTTTCTCTTTCATGAAGATGTGTGATCCAGAAAGAGACTTGGGGAAGAGCCAGTTAATCAAAATTTGGGAGAGCATGGCTTTGCATCTAGCTATGTGAATTGCCAAATTCTCATCTAAGGTTTCATGCAGAGTGTGTGTGTGTGTGTGTGTGTGTGTGTGTTTGTGTGTGTGTGTATTTAATTGAGGATAATTTGCATCTTTAAAAAGTCTAGAGATCAAGAAGTATAATGGTTGAGAGACATAATTAGTGAACTATAATAAAGTTGATGAATTAAGGGAATGGAAGAAACGAGTGTTTTCAAGCCTATGAATTATTTAAGTTTTGGGGGGTTTACATTTCAAGTAATTATGGGACAGAGTACTTAACACTCGTACCACAAATGGAGCAAATAAGTCTCAAGGGAAAGAAGTACTTTAAAAAACACATACATATATTAAAGGAGTAATAAGAACATTTTAAGAAAAGTTAAATACATACTAAATAGTATGTCCTATAGAATGAACTTTGGACCTTAAAACTTACTGTTCAAATTAGCTTCTTTCTTATTGGCATAGTCTTTTACAAGTGCGTGGTTCCTCTGTCATTATTCTCAGAGTTAGCTATTTACATACAGAGAAGCTTTTATGTATTCAAGTTGTATTCAGATATTAGAAGTACATTTGGAATGCTAAATTCAGTGTCTTCTAGAAAATTTATGTGGCAAGTACAAGGTTTTCCTACAAAGGGAAGCATCTAATTATGCAAATAATAAAATTAATAGTAGTAATCTGTTAGGCAAATAAACAGATTTATTTAAGTATGCAGGAGACCAGAAACATGCTAACAAGTACCAGTCTGTAGGGGCATTGGGCAGGCATGTGCATATTTATTTTTAATAGACTGATGGTATTTTAAAAATCTAGTGTTATAATACCAAATTTTCAATATAAAAAGACAGAAAATAGTAAAAGAAACATTAAATAATTTTGTCAGCTGATTTGAGTCTAAACTTTAAATTTGTATGAATGTAAACTCCTCAAAGACAGAACACGTTTTTGTTTCTGTCTTTGTATTTCCCAGCACACAGTAGGCACTTCAAAAAGACAGAAGTTGAAAAAAAAATTAAGCAGTACTTTTAATGACTCGAATTTTCTCTCTGAAGCAGATTTTTTTTTTATCACCAATATTCTTCCAGTTGTGCTATGTAATTGTAAGTCGTGGAATACCATAGCCAGTGATGAATTAAGTCTAGGGGTCCCTCAAAGGACAGCAGGGAGATACATGCAAAGCGTAAATTGGCTTAAGTGTATCAGCAGTTAAGAATCGCATAGCAAGAGCACTATAAAAGATCAGCAAAGAGATTTATGACTGAAAGAGGAGGTAGGCTAGTCATGCAGAAGGTGTCTAGGATAATAATAACTTACGTTTATGTGATGATCTAGAGTTCTGAAAATGCTTTATAGACGTCTCATGCAACATATATACACATATACATAGATATAGATGTTAGTCATATAACATCTCTGACCCTCAGTTTCCTATCCCATTCCCAAATATGTTAAATATTTAAGATACTGGCCCATATATCTTCTAGATAGTAGTTAGCTAGCCCCCAGTAGTGTGAATAATGAATTCTGTGAGGTGATCACATTATTTGAATTCATGCTACATATTTCTATCAGTTGCTATATCTTTTTTCACAGTCATTAACTTCAGATAGTACAGATTAAAATACATATGTGCACTTTTTTTTTTTTGCACTAACTGGGACCTACCTGTAAATGTCAGAGGTGGAATTAGAAACCAAGTCTTTTTGACTCTTTCAGGTCCAGCAGCCCATCCATTATACCGTACTGTCTTCTTCAGTAGGAGGTGACAGATAAACTGTCTTGTCTCTTCATTCCATTGGTACCCATTCAACAAGAAAAGATCTAGAGAAAGACCCTTAGAACATTGGTTGACTCTCCAGAAGAAGATTTGTAGGACACCAAAAAGTTGCAAAGGACCAGAAGGTGTAGATGGGTGGAAGTTGGCAATGTTGGAGGGAGTAATAATTCAGTCTTGGTGAGATCACAGATCCTTTGGAATATCGAAGGATGCCTTATTTGAAGATTGTCTTCAATAGCCAGTAGCTTGTCTGGCATCTTAGTCTCAAGTCTCCAAGGTTTGACATTTGAAATTCTGAAGTCATAAAATCTAAAAGTCTACAGTAAGCCTTGTTCTTACTTGCTTGGGGATAGGGTAGACAGTAACATCTCTAGGATACCTCTTTCTTTAGGGTGATTGAGAACCACACAAAAACTAATGGTGCCCCTTTCCTTTCTGCTTTTTTTTTTTGGAGGGGGGAGGCAGGGCAGTTGGGGTTAAGTGACTTGCTCAAGGTCACATGGCAAGTTTTTGTGTTAAGTGTTTGAGGCCTGATTTGAAGTCAAGTCCTCCTAACTGCAGGGCTGGTGCTCTATTCACCCGTTTCCTTTCTAAGACTTTAGAATGGGTTATGCTGCTGAGCTTCAGAAGAGTCAGTAAGATCTCTCTAATTTTCCTGTCCTCTAGCCCCCATTTCATACGTAATTTCTTTTTTTCTTTTTAATTTTAATTTATTTTCTTGATTACATCATTCATTTCCAGTTTCTAGTTACAAATTTTCTCCCCATCTTTCCCCTACCCCCAAGCCCAAAACAGTGATCCCACCGTAAAGCCCCTCCCACAATCTGTTCCCCTTTATGTCCTCCTCTAATGCCCCTCTAACTTTCTAGTAGGGCAGGGAGGGTCTCCCAACCCCTGTCCCTGCATGTCTTATTTCCCAGTTGCATTTGATTGTATAGCTTTAATTTTTAGATTCTTGCAATTCCTCCCTTGTCACCCACTCCCACTGGAAGGAGCTGCAATTCAATACGGGCTGTACATGTGTAATTACACAGGACATCTCCATGGTGGGCATATTGTGAGAGGCTGATTGTATGTCCCTCCTTCCTATCCTGCACCCTCCCCCCCTTACTCCATTCTCTACCCTGTCGCTGTC
>CM053594.1:321630098-321670281 GCA_028646575.1 Pseudocheirus occidentalis
TTTTCACACAAATAAAATCAGATCTCACTAATTGGAAAAACATCAATTGCTCATGGCTGCGTAGAACTAATATAATAAAAATGACAATTTTATCTAAATTAAATTACATATTTAGTTACATGCCAATCAATCTTCCAAAAATTACTTTATAGAACTAGAAAAAAATAGTTACAAAATTCATTTGGAAGAACAAAAGGTCCAGAATATCAAGGCAATTGATGAAAAGAAATGCTAGGGAAAGTGGCCTAGCTGTACTAGATTTTAATCTCTACTATAAAGCAGCAGTCATCAAAACTTCTTGGTACTGGCTAAGGAATAGAGTAGTGGATCAATGGGATAGATTTGGCTCAAGAGACCTAATAGTCAATGATTATAGTAACATACTGTTTGATAAGCCCAAAGACCCAAATGCTGGGAAAATTGTAATACAAAGTGGTAGAAACTCGGCATAGGCCATCATCTATTGCCATACACCAAAGTCAAGTCTAAATGGTGCTCAATCTAGGTATAAAGGCTGATACTGTAAATAATCTGGGGAAGCAAGGAATAGTTCACCTGTCAGATTTATGGAGTAGGGAAGACTTTATGACCAAAGAAGAGTTGGAGAGCATTATAAAATGCAAAATGGATCATCTTAATTACATTAAATTAAAAAGTGTATGTGCAAACAAAGCCAATGTAACCATGGTTAAGAGGGAAATGGGAAATTGGAAAAGAATATTTACAACCAGTGTCTCTGACAAAGTCCTCATTTCTAAAACATACAGGGAATTAAGCGAAATCCATAAGAATACAAGTCATTCCCCAATTGAAACATGGGCAAAGGATATGAAGAGGCATTTTTCAGAGGCAGGAATTAAAGATATCTATTAGCATATGGAAACGATGCTCTAAATCATTATTGATTCAAGAAATGCAAATCAAAACAACTTTGAGGTACCACATCGCACAAGTCAGATTGGCTAAAATCACAAAACAGGAAAATGACAAATGCTGAAGAGAATGTGGAAAAATTGGAACACTAACGCATTTTTGGTGGAGCTGTGAACTGATACAACCATTCTGGAGAACAATCTGGAGCTATGTGCAAAGGGCTATAAATAATTGCATACCCTTTGACCCAGTAATAACACTTCTGGGGTTGTATCCCAAAGAGATCATAGAAGTGGGAGGAAGATCCATATGTACAAAAATATTTATTGCAGCTCTCTTTGTGGTGGCAAAAAACTGGAAATTAAGGGGATGCCCATTAATAGGGGAATGGCTAAACAAGCTGTGGTATATGAATGTAATGGAATACTATTGTGCTATAAGAAATGGGGAGAAGACAGTCTTCATATTCACCTGGAGAGACTTATACGAACTGATGCTAAGAGAGAAGAGCAGAACCAGGGAAAATTTGTACAAAGTCACAGATACATCATACGTGTGATGACCAACTTTGATAAGCTGGACTCTTCTCAGCAATGCACAGTTATAAGACAACTCTACAAGTCTCAGGATGGGAGATGTCTACATTCAGTGAAAGATCTAGAAAGACCAATGTTTAAATGGAGACTGAAGCAATCTACATGCTATCGTTCTTTTTCATGTTTGGTTTTCTTTCTTTTTTCCCATTGTTTACTCCATTGGTTACATTGGTTGTATACAACTAGACTAGTGTCCAATGTGAAAGTATTTGCAGATCCTATACTTGATTGCAACCCTCCATGGGGGGTTGGGGTGGGTAAGAGAGGAGAGAAAATGTGAAACTTAAGGAATCATGGAACTCAGTCTTGTAAACTAAAAGTAAATAAACAAATCAATTTTAAAAAAAGAAAAGAGAGAGACCAAATGATTATAGGAATCATAAATCAGAGAATTGGAGGATGGAGTAAAAAGAAGGAATAATGAAAAGATTTAAAGAAATCCTTCTCCAAAAGGAAAACAAAAATGAAATTTTAAAAATGAATGAACTAAAGGTGAGGAGAAAAGGGGAAATCTAACTGACTGAGAGTAACAAATAGGAGGTAGAAATACATAATCAGATAAAAGCAAGAGACATTAAGACTCATCTTCCTGACTTCAAATCTGGCCTCAGACATTTACTAGGTGTGGGACCCTTGGGCAAGTCATTTAACCCAGTTTGCCTCAGTTTTCTCATCTGTAAAATGACCTGGAGAAGGAAATAGCAAACCACTACAATACCTTTGCCAAGATAACTCTAAATGGGGTCATGAAGAGTTGGACACAATTGAAAAACAACTGAACAAATATCTTATACATATTTATTTGCATGTTATTTGATCAATAGAATATAAGCTCTTTACAAGCAGGGACTGCTTTTACCTTTCTTTGTATCTCCAGCATTTAGAATAATGCCTGACATATTTAGCTGCATAAATATTCCTTGAATGACTGGCTGATGCACTGGGGAAAAATCTAGGCTCACTAAAAGTACTCAGATTTACTCTCTCCTCCCTAATCAATTCTGTGCCCTGACACATTGTCCACTGACATTATCTAAGCAAGATGATGGACTAACTCAAAGGACTGCCACTCTATTTGCAAGTTATAGTTCTGGCAACGTGCATTCT
This sequence comes from Pseudocheirus occidentalis, assembly GCA_028646575.1. Lineage (NCBI taxonomy): Eukaryota > Metazoa > Chordata > Mammalia > Diprotodontia > Pseudocheiridae > Pseudocheirus > Pseudocheirus occidentalis. The sequence goes on from CM053594.1 coordinate 321,632,675, forward strand.
TCATCCATTCTGTTTTTACTATGTGTATAGTTGGGTGGATCTCGAGTGGTCATAGATCTTACTGAAGAATAGTGATAATATTATAGAGTTTGATGTATGAGCACCATATTATATAAAACCAGAACATCTGGAGAATCTCACTATCTACAAGGAATCCTTTTTCCATTTTGACCACGTACAAGACTCTCTTTCTCTGCCTCTCTTTGTCTCTGTCTCTTTGTCTGTCTGTGTGTGTCGCTCTGTCTCTCTGTCTCTCTCATGTCAAATACTCCTGACATCTTTTAGTTGGCATTGATAATCAGAGATTCATTTTAGAAAGTTTTAAGATTATGTCATGGTTGCAAGTGTCAAGGAGTCTTATTCTTGATCCACAGGAGACACCTTATTTAAATAAAGTCCTTAAGACTGCATTTTGTTCTGCCAAGTTGCATATTATTTTATAATCAACAAACAATAAAGGATATTGTATTCTCTGCAACACTCAATCAAAAGAATGTTTGAGAAGCTTTAGTCTACTGTGGAGAGTTACATGTAAAAGCCTATCTGTTCTTTTCCGATATTTTCATTAAGGGTATCCTTGACATATCTAAAGAATTTTTCATGAAGATTTTAAATAGATAAGAAAATAAGAAAATGGATTAGTAGTGCTAATGTCTTCTTGGTTGTTTTTTTTTGTGTATAGTCTCTAGGTTATTTTTTTAATTCCCTTAGGAACTACCTTTCTCTGAGATATCTTAAAAAGATATCTTTTAAGATTAAAAAAAATCTTTTTAAAAAAAGAGGTACATGATCTATAAGAAATGTCACATGATTTAAGCAGGGGTGGAGAACCTGCAGCCTCAAGGATACATGTGGCCCTCTAGGTCCTCAAGTGTGGCCCTTTGACTGATTCCAAGCCTCACAGAATAAATCCCACACGTGACCTCAAGGCCTCAGGTTGTCCACCTCTGCATTACAGCATACTGCTAGTCTCTTGAAAGATAATGCATTTCAAAATACAGCTGATATTTTGTATTAGACCACATACTATTTTTAAAAATCAAATGATATGCCATCTATTTGCTTAAAAACCCCAGTTGTCTAGGTCTCTTTGGTATCATACCAATCTTATCCTTTGACACTTTCAGGGATGACTTAGTTGTTGCAGTTGCCTGTTATCATGGCATGTTCCATCTTGAAAACAAATAAGTTCTTACTGGTAAAAATAGATACAGAGATGAGTGATGGATAAATCTCATTAAGTTTGGAATCTGAGTTGAGTTGGCTTCACATGAGGTTTCTAAAAGTTCAGTGACTTGTTGACATGCATGAATATTTGAGGATTAAATACTTCATGAAATAATGGAAAAAATAAGAAAAATCCTTCAATCATTCCCTATATATGTGTGTATGTAATTCATCTATATATGTACTATGTATATGGCAGTATACTGCATATATGTGTACAAATAGATACATATAAAATAATACAATTTTGTATTCCTTCTCAGAACCTTAAATTAAATCACAGCTTGTGATATAAAATGTTTTTGGCAGTATCTCTGCTTTGCCTGAATTACCAGCCATCTCTCAATGATCTTATTAAAAGGATACCTTAATTTCCAGTGCACTCTTTTCTATTTTATTGACATTGATGTCGTCACTGCAATTTTCTTGCACTTAATTTTTTTTAGGACATCAGCATTTATCCCACATTCTGTTGCCATCATAGCACTTTGTACCTATCAGGCTTCTTACTCTTCAGTTCGCTTCACTCTTCCACAGAGCATGCCCTTCTTTCTAAATAGCCTGGGTGTAGCCTTTCCAGTCTATGTGTGTAGATGGACTATCAAGTTTGGCCCTTCTTTGTTATCCTTCTGGCTCTCCTCAATACCTAGTCACAAACACACTAAGTTGTAAATTCTTGTTGATTGATTCTAAGAAAATTTTTTCCCTAATCATTGATCAAATAATTAATAAGCATTTATAAAGTGTCTACCAATTTGGGGGCACTATTCTGACTGCTGGAGATATTAAGACAAAAATAAAACACTGCCCGACCTCAAAGGGCTTTCTTTCTGTATTATAATAATCTTGTTAGCCATTCAGTCAAAAAGCATGTATTAATGTTTATTAATGTGCCTGGCATTGTGCTAATCATGGTGAATACAAAAGGAAGACAATGCCTGCTCTCAAGGAGTTTACATTCTAAAGGTTAAAATAAATGTGAAAGGAAACTTAAAAGGATGGTAGTGGTCTTAAGACAAAGGCATCCAACTGAAGAGATGGGGAGGCCCAGAGTTCAGCTTACAGATGAATGAGGCAGAAGGGCAGTGAAGTTATTATCTTCAGTGTCCCCATTTTGGTTTTAAAAAAGAAAAACAATTTCAAAACCGTTATGTGACTTGCTCCAGCTCCCAGAGTTAGTTGATGGCCTAGTTGGGATTTAAATATGTTTCCTAACTTGTAGAACAATATGTGTGCCACTGTCCCACGAAGCCTCCTCTGGAACAGCTTTTGGGAAAGCAGAAGTGTCAGGAGTCCATTCATGTCTTCTCTTCCCACATCAAGTCTTAGCAACATTCTGAAATAAGTGAAAATTGTCTTCACCTTCTTCCCACTCCCAATCCCCAACCACCTTTGGCCAACTCCTCCATAGGATTCCCTCTTCCAGGTGGGCCTACCTTCTTTGCTTCATCTCCCTTCTGTCACTCAAGGTTTCCTCCTTCCATCTTCCTTTAATCTACTATTCGAAATATTCATCTGGCATTTTCCCCCTCAGGGTCCCAGGTGGAAATTAACCCACTTGGGAAACTATTCTTTGCTAAGAGTGCTTTCATAGCAGCTCTGTTTTCTACGTCAGGAATGTCCTTCACACCCCAGCACTCATAGACACATTTCTGCCCATTGGAAAACTAACTCCTGGTTTCTCTGTAGAGCATTCTCCAAGAACTTCTTGTTTCCAATAGAAGGGATCCCTGCTTCCTAAACTTACAAAGCACATTATTCATATCTATGTAATGAATTTCCACTTCTTATTTCAACACTTCAAAAGAGCTATGATTTCAGAGATTTGGATGGTTTTTCAGATGTCATACATTATGGCCTCTCTAAGCCTTGGTAAACCATCGTTAGGAGTGTAAGAGGTAGAGCGCCGGCCCTGGAGTCAGGAGGATCTGAGTTCAAATCCAGCCTCAGACACTTAACACTAAAAAACTAATCCTGTGACCTTGGGCAAGTCACTCAACTCCAATTGCCCTACCTTTCCCTCTCCAAAAAGAAAAAAAAGGAGTGTGAGAGGACAATGGAGTAGGACAAAACACTTGGGAGTAGGAGATGAGGAAGATGAGATTTCCAGAGAATGTTTAGCTACAAGGGACATCAGAGGTTACCTGCATCTTGCTCCACTTGATGCTATATTTATGTGCTCTTATCTCCCTCTCTAACTCTTTACACTCAAATGTAAGATTCTTGAAAGCAGAATCTACCTTTATTCATCTTTTTTTACGCCCCCCCCCTCCCAAGCACCTGACAGGAGGAACTAGATAAATATTTGTTAAGCCTAAATGAATTAGTGGAGGATAGTGTGAGACACGTGTGTCACATATGTGTATCTCATCAGTGACTGTCCAGAGATTAACACATGTATGACTCTAAAAATGTAGGAACCAGGAAAGAAAGGTCTGTGGAGCAGATAAGATATATAGGGGTAGGAGGCAGGGAATGTGCATCTTTCATGAAATATTGAGCTAGGAGGAACAGGAAGCTGAATTTTGTCCAGTCTGGTCCCAATCCATTGGGGAAGCTGACTGCCCTCCACAGTGGGGTCTACTTCAGTGTATTTGGAGATGAACAGAACCATATAAAAACTCACAAGCATATAGTTCTTAAAGGCTTGTAAAGAGTTTTCATGCAATCACCATCCTCCTAAAGGAGTAGAAACTTATAAGAGTAAAGAACTCTCTGATGTGCATAGCCATGAATGTGAGCAGTTGCCAACACAAAAGTAAAAAATGAGGTTTCTAATGAAATCAAATTTGAATTGTGTGTGCACATGTATGTATATTGAATATCAAAACTTTATCAGAGAAATTTGATAAATATTTTTTCCCCATTTAACCACTGAGGTCCTCTCTTGAGCTGAACGACCACGTATTCAAATCTACTACAGAGACCACAACTCTGATGGGGCTGGCCACATTGTTTGAATGTCAAAAGTACTTTTGCCTAAAAGACTACTTTACAGAGAACTCACACAAAGCAAGTTCTCACACAGAGATCAGAAGAAGCAATACAAGGACACTCTCAACATCCCTCTTAAGAACTTTGGGATCCATTGTGAGGCATGGGAGACACTGGCACAGGACCACCTAGCATGGTGTGGTCGCATCAAGGAAGGTGCCACGTTCTATGAGCAAAGCAGAATTGCATGGCTCAAAAGAAATGTGAGATGCACAGATTTAGACATGTCCCCTCCAAATGTTTATATGGATTTTTTGTGCCCGACCTGTGGTAGAGCTTTCTGAACTTGCATTGGTCTGATCAGTCACAGTCAGACAAACCGCATGTTGATTCTGACCAAAACGATATGATGCTGTTTTGGTGCTCTTCAAGTACCAAGGACAACACCCAACTTCCCTTCTGATACCAGATGCGTTAATATTGTCCGTGCAAAAGCTTTTCAGTTTGAAGTAATAAAAACTATCTACTTTATCTTTTATAAAGAATAAATCTTGACTGTCTTTTTGCTAGCGTTTCTATCCCTAGTGCTTAGATCTGGCACGTGGTAAACACCTAATGGAAGCTTGTTGACTAATCAACTGACTTCTGTATTTCCAGTACAGGGTTTGTTCCACCTCTAAATCCTATAATTTCAGTTGTTACAGCTCTGGCACGTTAGCATCACACCTCAAATGGATAAGGGGACAAAGGTATAACTAAGTGCTGGCCTATAAACTGCAGGCATGTTCCTACATGTGGCACATACTCAGTGCAGATACTTATTCCTACACTGAATTTAAATCACTTGTGGGTTATAATGGAATAGCTGTCTAGAAGTGTTCATCCATGTTATATATAACACAATGCAAACAATGAGCATTGCAATAGCAATCAAAACACCTAGGCTCTCATCCTAGCCCTCCACTAACTTACAATATGACTTTACATGACTTCTTTCTCTCTGAGCTTTCTTGTCCTTACTTGTAAAATGAGGGGGTTGATTCTTTTCAATGCTAACATTCTGATTCTCTCTAATGAGTGTTTCATTGACCTTAAGAGTCCACACATTGATCTTTTTAAAAGCTACAGAGGAGTAGCACGAGGGACTATTAGGAAAATCTCTGAGATAGTACGCTTTCTTGATTTCATCTGTGTTTTGTTATATGGCTCACTGCCCCATTGAAGACTGGATTGGAGAGTGGATTGGATTCTTCCTGACTCCAGGCCTGGCACACTACCCACTGTGCCACCTAGCTGTCCTTACTGACTCATATCAAGTACTTCATAAATATATCTTTATTCATTTATTCATTAAATGTAAAATAAACCGGCAGTAAAAAAGAAGACCATACTTTGAGTCAGAGGGATTAGGTTTGAGTTCTGACTCCGTTACTTATTATTTGCATGATCAGTCACTGAACCTGGCTGAGTCTCAGTTTTCTCATCTGTCAAAGGTAGGGTTCGGATTAGATAGTCCCTGTCTTTTCCATCTCTTGTTCTGTGGTCTATGATCCAAGTCTATTATAGAAACTTATGGCAGAAAAGGTCTCTGATTATACCCAATAAATAAATACCAATAAATATTTCTTGGTGAAATTAAAAGATCAGCAAAAAATGGAGGAATAATAAGCCCAGATTAAGGCTAATGCCTTCATTTTATAGGCAATGAATCTAGGCTCAGGAATGTTAAGTGATTTCCTCAAAGTCAAGGAGGTAGGAAGGGGTAGAGGCGGCATTGGGACCCAGGCTCTCTACCTCCATTTCCACTTGGCTTTGTGTTATATCACTCCACCACCATTTGGTATGAAAAAATATATCAGCCAGTGGCTTTTTTATTTTAATTTAGGAACTGGCCCAGTGGCCTGAAAAGGGGGTGATTAAAAAGTCCTTGGGTGGGGAAAAACTCTCATCTAAGTTTTAAATTCAATTCAACAAATTTTTCTAAAAGTTTTACTGATATATTTTAATAGAACTGTCATATCCCAAGAAAAGCACCCCCCCAAAAAAGTTACTTTAAGCAAAACAAACCAACACACTATGTTGAACAATATATGTCATATTTTGCCTTCGGCAATTATAGTCTACCACCTGACTGCCAAAAGGAAGGAGACAGGCTCCATCATCAATTCTCTGAAGTCATATTCTACAAACATTTATTGGGGACCTCCTACGTGCAGAGAGTAATGTTCTAGGCACTGAGGGACAAAGAACGTTGATAAAAGATATGATCTTTGCGGCTTCCAGTCTAGAATGGGAGAATATGATGCATAAGCGGCATATATGTGAGTGAGAAGTAAAACAAGGTCGTATTCTGCCGCCCAAAGAGGACGGTCGTTACCAAAGCAAAGGCTCAGGGAAGATTTTTTTTTTGGAGGAAATGATACAACATGAATAAATAAATAAATGAAGCTAATTCAACAACTACAACAATGTAAATGAAAAGATGGCTTATGAAAATTGTCTGAAGAAACCGGATATGTTTAGCCTGAAGAAAGAAAAAATGAGTCAGCAGAGAAGACTGTGTTTTCAAGTATCTAAAGGGTGTCACATGAAGGACTGATTAGATGAGTATGGTTTGGCCCCAGAGGGCAAGACCAGGAGTAATGGATGGAAGGTGCAGAAGTGTAAGTTTAGGATTGATGTCAAGAAAAAATGTCCCAATAATTAGAGCCGTCCAAAAGTGAGATGAGGGGCGGCTAGGTGGCACAGTGCATAGAGCACCGGCCCTGGAGTCAGGAGTACCTGAGTTCAAATCCAGCCTCAGACACTTAACACAAAAAAACTAGCCGTGTGACCTTGGGCAAGTCACTTAAACCCAACTGCCCTCCAAAAAAAAAAACAAATAAAAAAAAGTGAGATGAGCTGCTTAGGGGGTGCTGGATTATTTTCTACTGAGCATCTTTAAGCAAGCAGTCTTAATAACAAATGTGTATGGTATGTAATAGTGGGGATTTCTTTGAGGTCAGGGTAAGATTTGGTGGCCTCCGAAAATTAGTGATTCTGTAATGAAGGATCTGGAGAACAAAGAATGAAATGTACCTGTCTACTCATAGCAAAGATGAGAAGAACTGCTAAGAGGGTACATTATATATATATATATATATATATATATATATATATATATATATATATATATAATCAGTTGAAGTCATTCTATAGGATGTTTTTGTTTAATTGTTCATCTTTGTCACAAGGGAAGTTTCAGTCAAGAGGAAGGGAAGGTTAGCTTTTGTATGTGTGACATTTTTTCCCCCAGACATGTCTGGAGGAAATATCAAAGGCATTAATAAAACATATTTGAATGAGTGAGGCTTAGAAAGTGACTTAGTGACTTGTTGGGTCATAGGGTTAGGAAGTACCCTAGTCAGAATTTGGCACCAGTTCTTCTGACCTCAAGGTTAGTGTATGGCCTAAATTTAATATAGCCCTTCCTCATCTCCCTGAAGATGGCCCTTCTGTTGGCTTAGTGCAGTCTTCAGTTAGGTGGGGTTCACTGGCCTAATTCACACCCCTAGGTAAGGTCTTAAAATGAAGACTTTCAAGTCAGTTTTCCAGTTCAATGTATATTCCCCCTACCCATCTTGTGCATCTCCCTATCAATTCTAGGCCTAAAAGGGCTTACGTCTAAAATCCTGAGCTTGAGTCTGAAAGAAGGCTGACACACACCCTTGTCTGTGAACTAAAGCAAATCACCTCTTGAGCAATCCTTTAGAAAGAAACTTGAACTCACTCAAGTAACAGCACAGCCAATGATAATAGAGCTGATTTGTTCAGACTTATTATTTTGTTTCAATAAAAGCCCTGTCTCCGGTTTCTTCAGGAGGGGAGTGGAGCCAAGGAAAACTCAAAGTGCACACAGAGGTTTCAGACTCATTGTTGAAACCTGACAGATGCGCCAGTAACAAGGAAATTGTTTTTCAAATGCCCCACTCAAGAGCCAGTGCTGCTGTTAGCCAGATTCAGGAATGTATAGGGGCATGACTGAGGCTTGTAATGCCCATAGTGGGTCTCTGCTCTTCAAGCAAGTGAAAATGCTCGTCTGTACAAGCTCACTGGCATATTGCCTGCCTGGCCAGGGACAAGATATCGATAGTTTTGTGTTCCAAGCTGAGAGAGATTGCTGCCAGCACACTGTGATCATGTCAAGCTGAGGGGAATATTTTAAAGGCAGCCCATCATTGTTTTTCTTTCTTTAAGTGGTAGCCACTGAAAAGTTATGCAAACATTTCAGCTGTGGAATATATAATCTGACATTTGGCATGGCTCCCTTGTTGATCCAAGAAGGGAAGTACCCAGTATATGCCGAGTGGTTGTTTTACTGAGTATTGAAGAAGATAAACCAGATACTATCATTCTCCCACCTCTTCAATTTTAACTAGCTCACTGCCCACATTTTTTCCTAGCCACTCAACAGCATTGTAGTTTCAACTGAAGGACAGCAGGGGCTTCTTACAATAAATGATTCATCTTATGTAGGTAGGTGCTTCAACAAGGTATTGGGTGGTTTGGGTTTCTTTTTTTGGCCACATATTAAGTGTGAGGAATCTTAATGGTTGTGTTTTTCTCAAGGAGTTGGCCACTCTTTCCTATGGGTCTGGTGTGGAAGGTTCTGTGTGCCCTACATGAAGTAATTGTTAATAAAATTTTCATTCCCCATACCTTTTATTGTTTATTTTCTTAGTAAGAGACTGCCTTTCTCATTTCCTTCCCTTCTATCATTTTGGAATACCTATCTGACTACCATTTCTGCACCAATCCACCCATGAGAAATTTCCTGTGCCTTATCATGCTGCTATGATGGTCTCATGAGAGAGGGAAAGGAAGAGAGAGAGAGAGAGATGGAGAGAGAGAGAAAGAGAGAGAGAGAGAGAGAGAGAGAGAGAGAGAGAGAGAGAGAGAGAGAAAGAGAGAGAGAGATCGTCTCATTGGTAGATCATTCCCCAGGACAGAAATCTTTAGGAGGTTCCTCATAGGCTAATGTCTTTGTCCCACAAAAATCAAATCTTAGCCTAAAAGGGCCAGGGTCTCCCATTGCATCCTGGGCCATGTCCAGTCATCCTGATATCAGGCCACTGAATCCAAATGGCTCTGGAGGAGAAAATGAGGCTGGTGACCTTGCACAGCCCTCCTTCACTCAAATCAAAGTCAACTGCAAGTCATGTCATCATCTCTCTGATGTCATGGTTCTCTTCAAGAATGAAAGACAAACACAATAGCAACAACCCATGAACATACTAATCAACTGGGACTTGTGCCAGTTTCATGGTTCCAAAAAGATGAAAAAGCACATGTTTACTCTTCAGGAAAGATACCTATCTTTATGAATAACAGAGTTTCCAAACCAACTGGTATCAAGAGGCCAATTCAGAATTCTAAGGCAACTTGAGAACTTTTCAAAATGTTCTTCATATGAATCAGAACAATTGCTTCAGAAAGCCCGAATATGCAAAGGTCCCATCCTTGCAGAAGATGGACCAATGAAGTGAAGAACTGCTCCATATACTAGCAGACAGAATAACTGTTTATTCATTCTTCTCCTCTACTCCCCACACCAAAGCTCGATCCCACAGAGAGTCATGGTGTTTGGGACCCAGGCTAGGATATTACCCCTGCCTCTTTTTGACATATTTGCTTCATTCTTGTGACTAAAGTAGAACACAGAAGATCACTGAATGGAAATGCCAGCCCAAAATGCAACTTGCATCTGTTGGAGACAGACAAATTTGGTCATTTCTGCAGATTCTAATTCAGGCTTTGAGACTTAATGTCTAATTAGTAAAAAAAAAATCTCAGTTATTTCTTCCGGAAACTGCCATAATTTATCATGGGAAAACACTAGTCTCTGGATAAAAGAATGACATCCTGGTTGATGATCTCAAGGGTTTGGAACTCAGACAATGGACTACAGACAGGCAGTGTTGGGGGATGGAAAGAGCATGGGAATATCACCCGTCCTATTGACTTTTCTGCTTTGTCAACTGCACAGTAGCTGCAGTCTCTGGAAACCTGGGCCTTTCCAAATAGTATACCAATGACAGTCTCAAGACCACTGGGTGTTGACATTCTTTCCAAAATTTAATGCATATATGTATTCTCTTTTCCATTCGAATGTAAGTTCCCTGACATCAGGGACTGTCCTGATTTTGAATATTATCCCTAATGCTTACTACAATACTTGGGGCATTGTAATGCTTAGTACAATACTTGGGGCATAACAAGTCCGTCCTTCCTTTTTTCCTTCATTTCTTCTTTCCTTCCTTCCTTCTTTCCTTCCTTCCTTCCTTCTTTCCTTCCTTCCTTCCTTCCCTCCTTCCTCCTTTTCTTCCTTCTTTCCTTCTCTTTTCTTTCTTTTCTTTCCTTTTTTCTTTTCTTCCTTCCTTCTCCCACTCATTTGGAGACATAAGTCATAGATCTGAAGGCTAGCACAGCTATTTGCTACCTGCATGCATTTAGAGTAGTCCCTGGGCCTCAGGTTGCTCATAAAATGATGAGTTTGGACTAAATGACTTTGTTTTTCCATTTTAAGAAAACATTTTTATTTAAAGCTTTGAGTTCCAAATTCTGTCCCTCCCCACTCCCTGAGATGATAAGCAATCAGATACAGGTTATATGTATGCAATTATGTACAAGAAGTCTCTAATAAAAGAAAAAAATGAAAGTGAAAAATACCATGCATTCAGTCTGTATTCAGTCAATATCAGTTCTTTCTCTGGAGGCAGATAGCATGCTTCATCATTAATCCTTTGGAATTATCTTGGATCACTGTATTACTGAGAATAGTTAAGTCATTCACAATTCATCAAACAATATCGCTGTTACTGTGTAAAACATTCTCATTCTGTTCACTTCACTGTGCATCATTTCATGCAAGTCCAGATTTTTCTGAAATCCTGTTTGTCATTCCTTACAGCACAATAAAATTCTATTATAATCATATACTACAGCTTTTTTAGCCATTCCCCAATTGATGGGCATCCATTTGATTTCCAATTCTTAGCTACCACGAAAAGAACTGCTAATGAATATTTTAGTACAAATAGATCCTGTTCCCTTTTGGGGGGGATGTCTTTGGGATACAGATCTAGCAGTGGTATTATCAGGTCAAAGGGTATGCACAGTTTTATAGCTCTTTAGACTTAGTTCCAAACTGCTTTCCAGAATGGTTGAACCAGTTCACAACTCCACCAACAGTGTAATAGTGCCCCAGTTTTCCCACAACCCGTCCAACATCCAACATTTTCTTTTTTTGTCATATTAGCCAACCTGAGAAGTGTGAAGGAGTACCTCAGAGTTGTTTATAATTTGCATTTCTCTGATTGAAAGTTTGAGCAGTTTTTCATATGACTACAGATAGCATTGATTTCTTTGTCTGAAAACTCATTCACATTCTTTGACCATTTATCAATTGAGGAATGATTTGAATTTTTATAAAATTGACTCACTTCTCTACATATTTGAGAAATGAGGCCGTTATCAAAGATACTTGTTGCAAAAAAATATTTTCCCCAATTTTCTGCTTTCCTTATAATTTCAGCTGAATTGGTTTTGCTTATGCACAAACTTTTAAATTTCATCTTATCACAATTATTTTACATTTTTTTATCCTCTCTGCATCTTCTTTGTTCCTAATTTTTTCCCTTACCCATAAATTTAACAGGCAAACTATTTCATGCTCTCTTAATTTGCGGCATAACAAATGACCCCCAACCATAAAATTATTTTTGTTGCTACTTCATAAATGTAATTTTGCTACTGTTATGAATCTATCTGATATGCAGGATGTCTTTTCATTGCTACAAAATGAACATAACCCACATGTTGAGAACCACTGTTCTAAAGTGATATGGATCTAAGAAGCCATACAGGAGAGTTTTCCAAAGGAATTTGGTCTAACTTCATTCATATGGAGAATTTGTCCAATTAGTCACCTTTTCTTATTTTTTCCAACAAAATCATGTCCTTGACATGTCATCTAGAACTAGGTTAGAGTACAGAGAGACTGAATTCTATAAATAAAAGACATTTTACAGAAGATGCCATCCTTGGGTATTACTGTAACCCACTTCCACAGAACAATACACACATTTTTTGATAGGTTCTCTGCAAGTCCCTTAAATCAGTCATTTCTGAAGTTTTCCAGGGCTTCCTGTATATCCCTTGAACCTTTCACAAAGGTCGCCTAAGACCATTGGAAAACACATATTTCTGATGGTTTTAGGAACTGAGACACTGCTCCTCTATCTGTCTAAAGGCTGGTCCGCCTACATGCAGATATGCCCACATATGAGTATTAAAGGGTTGCGGCATTAGGAAGGTTGAGAATCACTGCCTTATATCCTTTGAAGCATATCTTGATGTAGACAGCTATCTGTCCTCACAACAAATGTGTTTCTATAAACATTCTGTAAATTCTGTAAACATTTTCGTAAATATTCTATGTTATCTGACCATTAAGATGCCATATCAAAAGCTTCAGTTCAAACTGCTAGTTAGAATAGTCAGTTCTCCCTTGATAGTCAGTGAGTAAGCATTTATTAAAGGCTTACTATGTGACAAGCATTGTGGTAAGCACTGGAGATACAAAGAAGGGTAAAAGATAATCCTTTCTTTTGGAGAAAAAAAGAAAAAGAAAGAAAGAAAGAAAGAAAGAAGAAAGAAAGAAAGAAAGAAAGAAAGAAAGAAAGAAAGAAAGAAAGAAAGAAAGAAAGAAAGAAAGAAAGAAAGAAAGAAAGAAAGAAAGAAAGAAAGAAAGAAGAAAAGAAACTTTCTTGATAGATACTTGGCATTTATTTAGTGCTTAGTATATGCCAGGCACTGTAATAACCTCTGAGGATAAAAATGCAAGACTGGTCCCTGCCCTCAAGAAGCTAATGGTGAAAGACAACATAATTCAGGCTTTCCCCTTTCTCCTGTAGTACTGCAACAATCTAATTATTCTCCCTGCCTCTAATCCATCTTCTGAAAAGCTTCCCAATTTATATTTCTAAAGCCAAATTCTGACCATGTCACTCCCCTCATAAAGAAGCTTCAGTGGCTCCCTACTGCGGCAAGGATCATCTATAAACTCTTTTGTTTGACATTTAAAATTCTTTAAAATTTGGCTCCCAATTGGCTCTCAATCTGGTTAAGTATTATTCACCCTCATGCACTTTAACTTCCAGCCTTGCTTTCCCTCCTCACTTGCACTTTTGCACACCTAGGTTCCTTCTAAGGTCAGCTAATTTGCTACTTCTTTTAAGAATCCTTTCCTGATTCTCCCAATTCTTAGTAACCTCTTAAAAGCAGAATTTATTTATTTTAGCTATCTTTTGTTTTTATGTACCTATTGTCCCTGCTTAGTTCCCCAATGGAATGCAACCTCTTTGAGGGTAGATTCTAAACACACACACACACACACACACACACACACACACACATGAATGCATGCATGCATATGCATATATGTACATTAGTATATATACACAAATATCAGGTGAAAAAAGGGCATCATTGACTCACTAGAGGAAGGAAGAAGACAAAGAAAAATGAGAAAAATGGGAGGAGGAAGGGCAGGCATATAGGCAAATGGGAATCAAAGTAAATGCAATATATAGGAACGCAGAGTAATAAAGGTATAAGAGAATTCACCAAGTAACAATCGAGGAGAGAGTATTTTTATTATCAGATGACTAGACTTTATGAAAGGATGTTTTCTGACAAGGTTAATATAAAGTATTCATCCCCTTGATCCCATGTAAAATACAATTTGAATTTTATTTACCCAGAGTTTTTCGGCTTTGTATCTGTTAGCTGTCTAGTCAAATTCCCTTATTTTACAACTTAGAAAAACTGAGGCCCAGGACAGGCAGCTGACTTGGTCTAGGTCGCCCCATGACCAGCTAGGGCTCACACTCCACTCTGTTCTTCATTTGTTCAGTGTTCCTGCTCCTTCTATATAATCTTTAATTTAAAAAAATGTATTGCATAGAGAATTCTGTGATATGCACGTGTGTATCTATATTGTATATAAGTGCATATGTATGCAAATATGTAGCAATCAAGAAACATTAACTGCTTACTTATATGCCAAGCACTGCAGATTTGGTGACAAAAATGAATAGTCCCCAGTCCTCAAGGAGCTAATATATGATCAGATGAAACAACATGTGTTTGCATGCATACATGCATGTATACACATATGTATATATAAACGCATACATGTGTGTGTGCATGCATATACATAGATATGTATGAAATACACACAAAACAAATACAAGCCAGTCAAGTGAGCATTTTAAGTACCTACTATGTGCTATGCATGGTACTAAGTGCTAAGGATACAAATACAATGGAAAAGAAAGACAGTATCTGCCCTTAAGGCACTTACATAAAAGAAACTGAAAAGGGAGATAAGGCATGATGGTGTCTGTGTGGCATCCCAGTGAGAAGCGCAGGGTGGCTCAAGGTGCTTTTCTCCACAGAGGTTCTGGGAGGAGCCATCCCATCAGAGAGAGGAAAGACAAGGGTTAAAGGTACTCCAGATGCAAATTCCGGGATGAAGTGTTTTCTGGGGTATCAGATTGCAGCCTGGTGAGAAACGAAGAAATAACACATGGTAATTCTGATGAGGAAGGCAGGAGTATCTATAACAGTCAGGGCAGGCTTCTTCTTTAGGGGAATCCTTGACTTGAATCTTGAAAGAAATTAGAAATTCTAAGAGAGGGAACTGAGAAACAGTGAATTCCAGGCATGTATATGTTACATTCCAGGAATATATATGTTAATGTATACATATGTATATATGCATATATGTCTATGTTGTGCACATTAATGTTTATGCAATGTATTGTGTGTTATTATGTGCATGCATGTGCACATAGATGGTTGTGAGTGTGTGGTGTATATATGTTTTGGCTATTTTGTACATGTGTGCTTACATGAATTGGGTGCTTGCATGTATGTGTCAATGCATGTGTGACAATGAAGTCTGCGTTGCACGGGCATATGTGCATTCATACATGTGCATAGGCACACTCCCAGGATTTATCACTTCAGAAATCGATTCTTCAGAAATTGATTCATTAAAATGAACTACAATCTGCTATGTAATCAAGGTGAAAAATCATAGAGTGAAGGAAAGTACACCTCTAAACTTAGGGGCTTAATTTTAGTCTAAAAGGGATACATCTTCAGAGGAAGGCACAACGGAGAGATCACTCCAAAGGCTCTAGAGTCGGACAATGAGGATTCAAATCCCAACTGTGATGGTTACTAGCTGTGTGACTTTGGATGACTCACTTACTTTTTCTGGGTCTCAATTTCCTCATCTAGAAAATGAGGGGCTGGACTAGATGAGCTCTGAGGCTCCTTCTAGCTCTACATCTACATAGCATAAAGAAGCTGATAAAAGATACTGTAAGTGACACTCCAGAGGGTCGAGTTGGCACAATTACGTGATGTCTCCCAATAGTGGTAAGTGACTTGGGAAGCCTCCCTTGCTCGTTGTTTGGGATTTTGATGTGCAAATGTGCAAAAAGCAACTGTTTTGTTTTGGCCAGAAACTCTGAGGGTCTTCCCCTCCTAGATTGATTTTTTGGGGGAGGCAAACTAGGCCATTTTTTGGACTCAATTCTTAACTAGCCTTTAATTACTGAATGGGTATTGTCTCAGACAGACTGAGACATGGGAAGGACCTTAACTTCAAAAGGCTCAGGTCTTCCATTGTATCCAGGGTCATCCCCAGTTTCCCTGACCTTGCTACTAAACTCTGATGACTCTGGAGGAGAGAGTGAGGCTGATGACTTAGCAATGCTCTGCTGCACTTAAATCCAATTCACTTGCAACTCTAAACATAACCCTCCTTGGTCCTTTTCAAGAAGTAAGAATAAACAATAACAACAACAGTGGCTTGGGAACAGGAGATGAGAAGGCGATTCATAGGGCAGGACCTGTGGGAGAAGAAGGGATTGAAGATGATGGAAGAGAAAACAATATTGGAACTGACTGACCAATGAATTAAAATGAGCAGGAAGGAAAATGAAGCCAGAACAGGGATAATGAACTGGGGAAAAGGAGAAACAATGAGGGATTAAATGTCACTAGAGAAGAAGCGCTGAAGTGTTAAAGTGAAGGACTGCAGAAGGTAAAATTAAAAGAGATGGAAATTTCAGAGTCTAAGATCAAGAGGCCCTAGGTTCCTCATTTGTATTATCTCTGAATCAACATTTATATACTCCCAGGGCTAACAGGCATACATAATGTATATCACACGTCTAGTCTCATCTACAAAATAACTGATACCTTGCAGTACCTGGCAACAAAAATACCTGAGGGCTGAGGCAAAAGACTTAGCTAGAATTGGGATAGTCTAATTGAGAATTACTCCAGACTCTCACATTATAATAAATGATACAAAGAATATGACAGTATTCTTACTCAATCTCCACTTAATGGCTGTTGACTTTTCTTTCTTTGATTTATAGGCCCCTACATGCCATGAACTTCATTTTCTCTATAGTCTTTAAAACATTCAAAGCACTTGGATCCCAGTCCCAGTGGACGTTAGTCTCCAGGCTATACTGTTGCATAAGCTATTTCATGGAAATAAGTTGGAAATTTCTTGGAACTCATTAGCCCTCTAGAATGAAGAACTCTTTTGCTTTTTTCTTTGTAACTCCAACGTTTTTCAGGGCACCTGGCAAACAGAAGGTGCCTATTAAATGCCTAATGTTGAGTGATTGATGTATAATTTAAATTATTGATTTAATTCATTAAGTTGTGTCCAAGTGTTCTAAAGGAGTTACAACAGCCTCCAAAGGGACACAACATAGAATCACAAGGTTGAAAGAGATACGGAGACCTCTTCTAGTGGATGCTGCACTTTTTCCAGAAACAAACCTCAATTTCTCACAGGTCATGCACATAGTAAGCACATAGATACTTGTCAAATGAATGAATGTGATTTCCCTCATTCACTGATGGCATTATTTGTAAGTCCTATTTTCAATACCTTTAAAACTTGAATTTCAGGGGCGGCTAGGTGGTGCATTGAATAGAGCACCAGCCCTGGAGTCAGTAGTACCTGAGTTCAAATCCGGCCTCAGACACTTAACACACACAAAAAAAACTAGCTGTGTGACCTTGGGCAAGTCACTTAACCCCAACTGCCCTCCAAAAGAAAAGCAAAAAAAAACAACTTGAATTTCAATATTACAGCACTCAAAGAGTTACCATTTCATTGATGTGGGTGTTTCATCCCCCACTACAATTCACAAGCCCTCTCTAACTTAGGTAATAGTCTTAGCCAGAGATGTGCTAATAAATGTTTAAATACTTGTTCTCAGGGGGGAGAAGTATGCTCCCTTAATTTGTATTATTAATATTTTTTCATCACTTTCCTATGTCTAGGCAATCAAGAAAACAATAAATCAAGCCCTGATTGGTAGGGTTTTTACCCACTTCTGAGGTGTTAATATTCATATTGAAAATTAAACAAGAGGTTCTCAGCTAGTAAGAACCAGCTTTGCTAGTAAAAACCTTAATCAGATGAATGGACCTAGAATTAAAAGAGAAGACATCCAACCTAACTCTCTCTTTTTATGTATATGTCAAGAGGGAGTGTGATAGACTGGGAAAAGCAGTGGTTTTCATGTCAGAGGCACTGGGTTCAAATCATGCCTCTGTAACCTCAACGTGTTTCAATTTTCTTATCTGCAAAATAAGGAATTTGGGACTCTTATAGCCTCTGAGGTCCATTCAGACTTTAGAGCTACAGTGAGAAAAGAGTTAAACTTGGAGCCATAGGACCTGAGTTCAAATCCTGATTCTACTGCTTATAATCTGTCTAACTTTGGGCAAGTCTTTTCACTTCTCTGATGCTCAATTTCCTCTTCTGAAAAATAAGGGAATTAAACTAGATGTCATCTATAGTTCCTCCTGTTTCTCAATCTATGAGCCTGTGTTGAGTTTCTGTAGCCAAAAAAAAATTATTGCAATTCATTGTGTGATGTAATTAGTGTGGTCCTTAGATTTTAGTCTAACTTTGAACCTTCCCAGCTTGATAAATTACTCCTTGGGAATACCCTTTGGACTTTCCAGGTCCCCTCCATGCCACAATGGGGCATCAGAGTAGGACTCTAGTGGAAATTACTACTTCAGAAGACATATAATTCCCTCCATATGGATAACCACCACAATAAGGAAAATACCAACCCTTCCATGCATAAGTAGAGAGCTTACTGAACAGTTGTGCTCAAAGAAGCAATCCTAGTTTTCTAAGTCTGATCCTTTGTGCCCTTAGCTAGTCTTTGTACTAGATGACAATCCATTTTCAGCATTTTATGCTTGAATCCTTTCCAGCTTGGTTGGACCAACTAGAGTTCATCCTCTGCTGGCATAGCCTTCAAGAATTAAGAGTCGCAAGGCAACTAAGTGGCACTGGCACAGGCGCTGGAGTTAGGAGGACCTGAGTTCAAATTCAGCCTGAGACACTTGACACACTTACTAGCCGTGTGACTTTGGGCAAGTCACTTAACCCCAACTGCCCTCCAAAAAGAAAAAAAAAGAATTCATAGTCACCTCCACTTCAAGAAAAGGCATCAGAGTAGGACTTAAGTAAAGGTCAACAACCCTTCCTCTTGTTCTCTCTTTAGTGAAGACATAAGACAGCTGGTTATTCTCCTCTTTATTGAAGTCTTCATAAATTTGGCGATGTCACTAGATCATCTCAGAGTTTTCTTGTCTCTCTTCTTTTCTTCTAATTTCTGCTAACAAAGTAGTCCTTTTCCTAGGCAATGCCACTTTGTCCTATCTTGTCTTCTCCATAAGATTGCTCCCTGATCTACCCTCCTCTCTCTAATCTTCAATCTCACCCTAGCTACTTGTTCCTGCCCTACTGCCTTCAAACATTCCTCTGTAGGATAGAAATCAGCATTTATTTTACTGGAATGCTCTCTCTCTGCATCTCCACATTCTGCCTTCCTGTTGACCTCATTGTCATATGCCTGTGAAACCTAGACAATCTATCAACACCATGCCAGGAAACTGAATCATTTCCATTTGAACTGTCTTAGGAAGATTCTGAAGATCATCTGGTAAGATAAGGTAATGGACACCGAGGTCCTTTCTTGAGTTGAACTGCCAAGCATTCAAACTCTATTACAGAGAGAGTAACTCTGATGGGCTGACCATGTTGCTTTGAAGGCAAAAGTACATATATGACTGCCTAAAAGACTATTTTACAAAGAACTTACACAAGGTAGGTCCTCACACAGAGGTAAGAAGAAGCTATATAAGGAAACTTTTAAGGTCTCTGAAGAACTTTAAGATCAATTGTGAGACATGAGAGACACTGGCATCAGCCCAGCATGGTATACCTGCATCAAAGAAGGTGCTGTACTTTATGAGCAAATCAGAATTGTAATAGCTCAAATGAAACATGAGATGCACAAATTTAGAGATAGCTCCACTCCAAATGTTCATACAGACCATTTGTGCTCTACCTGCAGTAGAGCCTTCGAAGTACATATTAGTCTGATCAGCCACAGTTAGGCACATTGCACTTTGACCCAAACGTAGTAATGTCATTTTGATCCTCTTCAAGAACAAAGGACAACAAACAACTGGATTTCTCTCACCCATTTCATCTATACAATTAGTCACCAAATCTTGTGATTTCTATCACTAAAATAATTCTTGCATCTGTCCATATTTTATTTCTCGGGGATACCACTCTAGTTCAGATAGAGGGTAGACATGGTTTCTGGAGAAGCCTGAGTTCAAATTCTTTCTTTGACACATAACTCACCTAGCCCTCACAATGCCTGAGGCAAGTGTCTAAGATCATGATGGACAAGTTGTGGTTCTGCACTGGTGACAGGCCAGGTAAAGAGGATTCCTAGTTATAACTAGCCCAAAAGGAAGCCTGAGAAGCCAGAGTCCATTCCCTATGCAGATAAAGTCACAGGTTCAAAAAAAAGACAAGAAAAAATAAACAAATACATCTAAATATCCTACTAGTTAGGTTGAATTGCCCAGTTTTAACTGAGATAGTGTGGTGCAATAGAAAACAATCTAGTCTTAGCAGTATAATAGGTTGTACACCTGGTTCTGATATGTCCTGGCTGTGTACCTGTTGACAAATCATTTAACTTCTTTATATCTCACTGTCTCCATCTGTCAAATGTAATTTTCCATGATAATAAACATAGGCAAGAAATTATTAGATCTTCTTAGGCCCTGCATGTACCACTCTAACCCTGGGAATATGCCCAGTATTTGAACCATGGATAGAGGAAATCTTCTTCAGGGTGAAAAGCAGCTACATCAGAATTATATGTATAGGCATGGAGAATCTACAATATCTCCCAGGCTGTGTCTACTTCTACAATAGAACTATTGCGTAGCACTGTTGTGAGAAGAATGTTTTGTAAAACTATTGTAAATGTAGGTGATTTTTGATTATTTTGGAATTAGAAGCGAAGAATGTCAATATAGTTCCCAGAAGGGAGACTTGATTTAACTACTCCACCTTTATTTATGATTCAGACTTGTTTGATTGATTTAGACTCGTGATTTCACTGGAGTAAGGATTTTCCACTGTGTAAAATCCCTTCATCAATGCAACTCAGTCACTTCTCTTTAACTTATTGTCCTATAAAGTTGCCTAAAGCTCTGAAAATGTAGAGCAATGACTAATCTATAGTTACAAGGTTAAAGTACTTCAGGAGCCGACCTTAAACTCAGGTGTTCCTTATTCCAGGGTCAGACCTCTATGCACTAAATTATATTGCCACTCTTCATTTATGATAGCATTAGCAAAACCAAGAATGAGGATCACCATCCAAATGGTAGTCCTTTTCTCCTCTACCAAATATTAGAAATTACCAAAATATATAAAGGATTGTTAGATTTAGAGGTAGATAGGACTTGGAAATTCTTTCAGCCCAGAGAATCAATTTATTTGTAAAATGCGTCCTTTTGGCAGTCTAGTGAAACTTATGGGTCTCTTCTCAGAGGAATATTTTCTAGTGCATGAAATACATCAGGTGTTCCAAAAGTCTTAGTAATGGAAAATCCTATCTCCAGTAAACAGAATGACTCTCAAACCTCATTGTACATACAAAAAAGTATGAAGCCGTTCCATTCTGGTTCCCATGCAATGAAATCTAGTTACTAATACCAAGGAGAACTCATTATAAAAGTAGTTAATTAAAATCTGCTTAAAGGGATCTCATGACATTACTCCCAAGGCTAGCCCTAAAAGTGAAATGCCACTTATATCTTTCTATATGCTTAATACTATAAAGTTCTAAGTGTGATGAGAATTTAGTGCTTTTCCAGATCACCTAAGACGGGAGGTATCCATGTGGAAGATGTCTTCCAGGAGGACTGGTGCATGAGTAGACATTCTACCATGGCCTACCTTGTAGTTGAGAGTAGTCTCTTCCACTGGTGATGTAGCCAGAACTGCCTGTATCTTTAAAACTACCTGGCCGAAATAGTCTTTCTCTCTTTTCTGCTGTCTGATGGTGAAGGATTCATTCACTCTGAGAAGTAACACTATGCTGTAAGCTGGGGAGTGGTCTTGGGGTCACCTTACTTTTTCCTGAGGTTATATGACCTCAAGAAAAGAGCTTGGAAGTTTAATCATATTTCATTTATACTTTTTAGTTCCCTATGAATAGAGAATAGATTCCCCAGACTGGGAGCTTGATCCATGGGGTTTCTGGAGCCCAGGATTCCTAGTTATAACTAGCCCAAAAGAGAAGCCTGAGAAGCCAGAGTCCATGGGTACAAGTGCAGAAGGGCTTTCAACTTGGCATATGGTGAAACTAATGGTACATAGGAACTGTTAAGCTGTAAATTTAATCCTCTTCCCTTCCTCAGAGACTAAGGTAGGATAGAGAGGAATTATGTCAATGAAGTCCGGGAAGAAACTGTTTACATGTTGTTTTATCCTTGAAGGAAATATTCCTTTGTAAAAAACTAAACTGATTATTAAGTAGTCAAATGGAGCCAGGCCTCTTGGTTTGGATAACACAGTGGGTAGGTACTAGAGCCACTGGCAGAGAGGAGAGTCCCCAACCCTCTAAAGTTATCAAAAATCTCTAATGGAAGGATAAAATAGAACACACATGGTCATCAAGTAATGAGGATCATAGAACCACAGTGAATATTTTTTAATGTCTGTATTAAGACTGTATCAAGATGTTCCCTTCTCATTTAACACATTACCAAAGGGATACAAGTAAAACTAAAAACAAAAATCTATTTTACTTCTTACTACTTTAGAACAGAAGCTAATTAGGCCCTACTTGATTGTGGCCATAGAATGTGACATCCTACACAAATCCTTTGTCTTTACCTGGTGTTATGGTTTTCTTGGGAGGTTCATTGCTCTACCATTGCCTGACTTTTCAACAGGAGAATTAGGCTTCCTAATTCTCACGTGCATTGGCTTTTCACCACCCAACTCCTCAATTCCAGGGAAAGTTTCTACTTATAGAGTTTCTAATTGTAGAAATATTTATAGGTTCAAAATTTCAGGGTTCTTCTCAGCGAGAAAGTAAGAAAAGGGTATCCAGGGTACAAATGTGAATCACACTTAGCAAAGGCAGATTATTCATAGAATGATTATAACAGAATCCAGGAACGCTGCTAGTGCCATCAGTTAGAAGGTGTAATGGGAATGGGAATCTGGAGATCATCCCTGCCCCTTAATTGACCTAGCAGGGAGTTTGAAGACCTCTCCTGCTTTGAAAGTAAACTTTGTTCCCCCCCAAGAGGCTGAATGTAATCACATGGAGCCTGTGATAGAGAGAATTTGCTAAAGGGTACAGCAGAGAGCACAGTAAGCTTCCCTGCTGTGAGGATAAACTCTGCCCCCTGATAGGCTGAATGTGGTTACATGGAGCCTGTGTTGGGAGGAGTTAGCTGAGGAGAAGTAGAGCCCACAAGAAGCTGGTTCAGAGATAGCCAGACAGTGGGGGACACAGGAGCTCAGGCAAGGAGATAGAGAAGTTTGTGAGTAAATGTTGATCTTGTATTGGTTTGTAGGAAGGCTGAAGGATGCTGCGACTCTCAGAGTTATTACGGCTTCTAAATATCTTTGGTACTATGATACAATCGGCTTACTAGTTTTGGGATTTGGTTTTCTGGTGTTTAAATAAATTCTTCAGTTCTATCCTCTGTCTGGAGAATCTGATATATTTTGCAATTGAACTTCATGTGATACTTATAGTCATGGTCTTTACAATGACCGTGGGTGCTGTAAATATTGCATTGGCACTACAGAAGGCTTATATTAAAGCCTAGTTGGAACATACATAGTTTTGTAAGGCTGATAATTAGCCATTTCACCTTTCACTTCCATGGAATACAGCTTAAAAAAGCAGCAGGAGCCGCCTTTTCATGGGTCAATATTTTCTTTGTCACAAACTGCAAATGTAGTAGCCACTCAAGTCGATGTCATCTTTGTGGCCAGCAATAGAAGACCTTCCAGGTTCTTTTGATGTTTTTGAGGCTGATACTACAGGATAACACACACATACACACACACACACACACACACACACACACACACAAAGCAGCTAAGTCCTCCAATAAACACTCAACAAGTTGAGCCCATGTTCCTCGTGGATAGTAGGAGGGGCTGGATGACTCTTGCTCCCCCCAAAACATTATGCCAAGAGAAAGTAGGTAGGACCCTTCTTTCTTTCAATCCCCAGCTAGAGTCACATCTTGTATTCTCAAAAGCTGTTTCCCAGATAACCACCAATTGAAAAGCATTTCTTTTTCTACCCACTAAGTTGTTCTGTGCCATCAGTTTTCTCAAATGAGCAACCAATTAAAAGGGTTTTCAAGAAAAGAGAGAACAAATATTCAAGTCTTCATGACTGATAGAAAGCATCAGAGAATATCTGCACTTTGTTCTGAAAGGGTTTGTAGGTGATCCATACACTTAACTGAAATGCTGGCTGAGCATTCCATGTGGAGGGGGGCAAGTAGAGGGAGTAGCTGGAGGGGGGATCATCACGAGGGGTGCTACATAGGTAACTCTGGTAGTAGAAGGCTTAGTTAGCAGCCTGGAGTGACACTTGGCTAAAATGAGATTGAGGGATTATCTGATTTCTCTTATAGGAACAATCTGTTTTCACCAGAAGCAGATAAAAAAGGATTGTTTGTATATAGCTGACATAATTGCCAGAGGACACATCAACTCACTGAGCTAAGCAACCTAAGCAACCACACCGCATGGTCTCACTTCATGTTTCATTAAATTACAAAATGTAATTGAATAGGACTGATGCAATGAGACTTAATGTGTTAGCCTGGGACATGTTAAAAGATGCAGATCTCTGGCAAACACAATTTAGTGCTGCAATGTTTAATCCTCCCTTCTAACCTGTGTCTCTCTCACATAGACTTAATGGGTTTCTTTACCTCCATTTCATATCTTCTGTTTTTGTTTTATTTTACTTTGAATTCTGCAGTGGCTCTGATGAAATCTACAAGACTGCAAGTTCCTTGAGAGCTAGTACCACTGCCCTACACAGAGCCTTGCACAGAGAAGGGGTTTAATCAGCTTGTGGAACTGAATTGCTTAATTTGTCTACAGCACTGGAATTTGCCCAAATACCTATTTGTGATTGGAAGATCAGAAAACTGAATATTCTTCCTTCACATCTTAAGGTTTTTTCTTTAGCATTCATACCACAGGTATTTTTTTAACAGAATTCCTAACCATCACCTCTAAGGCAAGGGTTTTTTACCCGGGACCTATGAACTTGTTTTTAAAAAATATATTTTGGTTATCTACCTTCAGAAAGATAAGTGATAGACTCTGAATACAAAATATTTTCTTTCATTTTCTTTACTTTTCTTGCTTCCCCCCCCACAATATAGCTAACATAAAAGTATGTTTTGCATCATATCACATGAATAATAGGTATTATATTTCTTGCCTTCTCAATGAGTGGGGAAGAGGATGAGGGAGTGAGAGCATTCAGAACTGAAAATGAATATTTTAACATTGAAAACTGAATTTTAATATAGTTCCCTTTGTAATAGAGTATATTTTATCTTATGCATTTAAAAACATTTTTTGAGAAGGGAACCACAAGCTTCTGCATTCTGACCCCCATTTTGGATCTATCCTGATCTGGAGGTGGAGCAGGATTGTCATGGGAGGTGCCATAGCAAATTGGCTGTCAGAATGCAGTCTGACTCTTTACCATTTTCAAGTTGTTTTCTCATCCTTTTCTTTTTTTATTGTTTATTTTTTCAAGATGTTTTTCATCCTCTTTTCCAAACTCTTAGTTTGATTCTGAATTTCTTCCTTCAGATTTCTATTCTCAAAGACATTTTTAGAGCTCAGTTTTCTATCCTTGGAATCCAGGTGTTCAATCCAATTTTTCATCATGTGTTCTTAATCACTTGCAGCATTCCCTAAGGATCTGTTATGTTTCCAGGTTAACTTCTAATTTAATCTTGTCTTCCTTGAAAAAGTGCTCCTGTGAAACTTTCCTTTCTTCATAGTTTTCCTCCATAAATCCAATGTGACTTATATAGTTTAGACAAGGGGGGAAGGGATGTATCCCACTGGTTTGGAACACTCAGTGTGAAACTTCTAGTTCAGTGAAAGAATTTGCTGAAGGTCCAGTATCTTGAGAGAAAAGGAACAAAAATTCCTGAAAAGTCTAGCAATGTTTACAAAAGCAAAGAGAATAAAAGGCATAGTGGTTGGCTGTCCTTCAAAATGACCTCCATTTCTGGAAGAGACACATGGATGCCCTGTACCAGGAACAGGGTCCTGTCCTTAGAATTGTGATATCACGCTATTCCAGTTTCTTGTCCCACTAATGTTCATATATTTGAGAAACACCTTTGGCAAGATTTTTCCTATTACTTCTCTCTTAACAAGACACTATGGTGTGACTCATATTCTTCTGGAGGTTACATTCATTGTCACCTATTTCTCAACCAATTCACTTTTGATCAGTTTTGATCATGTTTTGACCTTCTCTTGGGTGTCTAGTGCTGCTAGTCTTTGAAGGGATACAAAGGAAGAACAGGATGGAGTCCTTGAACTTGAGCATAGTGAAGACCTACTTGTATGAAGCAATTAGTGAATAGCTCAGCGCTGGAGAGGAGGCTAAATTGGATAGTCCAGATGATGAGGACAAGAGGAGTTCAGAAAAGGGAGTGAGCAGTGAGGGATGGACTGTGGAAGGGTTATGGAAGAGGGGAAATCTGATCTCTCCCACCCCCCAACTTCTCCCTCCTTGCTCATTCTAAGATAGATAATGCTGCTACTTCATGATACTTTCACACACTTTTTAAAAAATCAAAGCACCCAAAACCCCAAACCAACTCTGGTTGATCTTCTATATCTATGTTGTTTCTTAAACATTACTCATTTATGGAATTATTCCACCATCTTCTCATCCCCACACACACCTAGAATTGAATCTGTCCTTGTTAAAAAAAAGTCAAAAACTACCAAGATGGTGAATACATCTGAAAATATATGCAACATCCTGCCTCATAATCCACTCCCACCCCCACCCCCACCCCCACCTTGATGCTGGGAGAAGAGACACATCTATAACCTCAACACTTTAAAAAAATATTCATCTGTCTTTTGTATTCGATGTTGATGATACTTCTGTTAATCTTACAAGAAAAAGGCCATCTTGAAAACTGATGACTATAATCTTCCTTCCCCCCAATTCATTCATTTAATTAACATGATATTATTATAGCATGCATATATCATTTTTCCCCATAATGGTCAAGTTGTAGTGACGTTTTAAGAACTTGCCATTCATACTTACCTATCCCAAAATGGATGACATAAATAGAAAGACAGGCATTTAACCGGGAACTCAACAACAGCATATATAGAGAAGGCTAAGAGAACCTAAATAAGTGGGGTACGGGGTCTTAATCGCTAAGGTACTATATAATTTTCCTCTTCCCAATCAGAAGCAACACAGTTGAGTTGGTATGGAAATAATTACTTAATCTCCTGGTGATCTCTTGAGTTGTTTCAAGTATGTTTAAAGAGCTGTCTGGGGCATTTCTCAGCTAAGGTGATCGTGTACTTGGACAGAATTCATCATCGACAATGCTATAAGTATCTACTATGTTCTGGGCATTGGAGATCCGAGTGTAATGAATGAAACAATCCTTACTCGTAAGGATCTTACATTCTAATAGGGCAGATAACAAGTGTACATAAAATATAGAGAGAGTAAATGCAAAGTTAATAAATACAAACATACACAAAACAGTTAAAATATAAGGTAGTCTGGGCAAGAAAGCTCTAGATGGTGAGAGGATAAAGGTGCAGCAATAGAGATGGATGGGATCTAAGGAGAGGGGTGATAAGGAAAGTCTGTGTATGTTGGAGGTTCACCACCTGTGTGACTGTTCTCAAAGAGCCAGAGAACACTCTGTGCCAGAGAAGCAGGTAGAAAGTTTTATGAAATGCAGTAGGATGAGATGGAAATCATCCGAGTGTGACTCACCAAGAGTGTGAAGGAGATGCTTCTGTTTTCATGACCTTGAGAACATAAAAAAGATAGAATTGCTCCATCTCTGTGACCTCCCCGGAGACAGTACAGATAGAGAAAAAGCTTAAAGTCCAATGAGCATGTAAAAATGTTAGCCTAGGAACCTAAAAAGAATCACAATGTTTTTTTTGTAACATGAAAAACATTCTCCAGAAGGGGAAAAAATAAACAGGGTTTAAAAAAATCATTTGTGTTCTGGAGTCTGTACAAGATACGGCAGGCCTTGGGAACAAAGGCAGGGAATGCTTTTCACCAGGCAGAATGTGCCTAGCCCCTGACAGAATCAGCCTCTATGTCAGAGTTTCTAAGGTCAATTTAATGGAAGGATCAACATGGGGATAAAAATTGTGGGGCAAGTAAGAGATGACAGAGAACACTCTGAAAATGGATAAATCAAAGACAGAGAGAAACTGACTGAAGAGCTCACTGGAAAGCACGAGCAAAAGACATAGGCTTAAATAAAAACTCTGTGGCACAAGGCCCGCTACCTGAAGTGACTAATTTTGACAAACCAGTCGTATATGTGGTTAGCACATTAGACGATATGTGTGGCAGAGAGAAAACAATGCCCCCCAGACATTTTTGTTTAGATGCTGTCATTCCATGACAGCTCTAAGCTGTATGGTGAGCATAAAGCAACAGGCAGCATTCACATTTTCCCAGAGATAACTGAAGAAAATGAGAGAGACAGAGCAGGAAGCCAGAGCAGATGGCAAACATGTTTCTTCAGGTTGTGGGTTATTAGATGGGGATTATTGCGTGTGAGTTCTAAAAAAGAAAATTGTACCAAGAAATTTTAGTGAGGGACTGATTAATGCAAACTTAGGCTCCAGGCTCCAGGAATCAGCAGTAAGGGCCTTCACAGAAGACAATGCCTGCAGCAGGGCTGGGCCACATAGTTGGTACTTAATAAGTGTCGAGTGAACTGAAGGATATGGGGGGACTTGTCACCTGGACATGTTAAGAAAACTACTCAGGGAGAACCTGAGGCTTCATTTTGACTTGACTGACAACAGAGAAAGAACTTTGAGAGCATTTCAATTTGCTACTTAGATGGCACAACCTGTTAATCCTTAGATATTTCTCATTTTAGACACAGAACTAGGCTGCTGGCAGGCTGGATCATCAGTAGCTACCCTCTGATGTCCAGTAAGTTGGTCAGTCAACAAACATTTGTTAAGTGCTTACTCTAGTCCAAGTTTTATGTTAGATATTACATGCAACAAATGGACGTTTCAGCTAGATGGTGCAGTGAACAGAGCACTGGGGCTAGAAGACCTGAGCTCACATCTAGCCTCAGAAACTTAGAAGCTGGGTCACTCTACCAAGTCACATCACTTCTGTTTGTTTCAATTTTCTTATCTGCAAAATGGAGATAACACACCTACCTCCTAGTAAGTATCAAAATGAGATATTTTTAAAGCTCTTAGCATAGTGCCTGGCTGTTTTATATACATATACATATACATATACATACACATACACATACACATACACATACATATACACATACACATATACATATACATATACATATACATAATTATATATGTGTGTATGTATGTATATATGCACATATACACATAGAAACATATATGGAGAGACATAATATGCAAGCATTAGGTACTATTATTTTATTTTCTCAAAATTATCTCAGCATAAAGATGTCAAAAAACAAACAAACTCCAAACCCTACTTTTAGTTTTTTTAAGGAGATTGAATTCTCATAGATAGTGTCATTATCAATCAGCAAGCATTTATTTAACACCTGCTATGTGCCAGATGCTGAAAATACAAAGCTAAAACGGAATTATTCCCCACCCTCAGGGAATTTCTGCTCCAATGGGGATACAAACTATACATGTCCAGGTAGATATAAAAAATACAGAATAAACACATACACATATATCAGGGGAGATGACACATATGGAAATAAGTAAATGCAAAATAAATGCATATATATAATAAATTGTTATATATTAATTTTTATTTATTTGTTACAAATGTTATAATATATTATATATTAAATATATTTTAATATTAAATAATATTTACTTTTTAAATTTTAAATACGTTTATTATATATTAAATAAATACAAATTTATTTATTATATAAATAAATATATATGTATATATAAAATACAAATCAAGTAAAATAAATAAAAAATAAGAACATAATTATAGCCTGAAAAGTTTGTTAATGAGATGCCAAGAAAGTCAGGCGGGATGCCTAAAGAAAAGCGTCTACTACCTCCCTTCTTTGTGAGCCAGGCACTAGCTCAGATGCTGGGGATACAGAGAAATAAATGAAACCACCCCTGTCCTCTAGGAACTTATATTCTACTGGGGGAGAGAGAATGGAGAGTGTTTTGGGTTTGGGAAAGTCATATGAATGACAAATGGAGGTATAGGGGAGCTCATTCGTACACCTTTTGCAAGAATGATGCTAGCACTGATTTGATTGTGATTCCCTGAGGAAGATCTAAGACCTTTGAGTATATGAAGGACTATCAGAAGAGGAGTCAGATTTATTTTACTTGGTACAATGGGGGAAAGTGGTCTAGGAGCATTTCAAACAAATATAAGGGGAAAAAATCTCCCTCACAATTAGAATTATCCAAAAAAAAAGGAATGACTGATTTGGGAGCTAGGGAGTTCCTCATCACTGGAGGTTTCTGAGGAGCTACTAGATGAGCATTGTCTTAGGGATGTTTTAGCAGTCATTGCTCAGGTATGATTTGAATCAAATAACCCAGAAAGTGTACAGATAATGTGCAGCTATCCTACTCAAGAGTAAGAATAAGGACCATATATCAAAATAGACTGTGCAGGTTGGGACACCAGCAAAATTGAAAGAGAAAGTCATTCCAAAATGAATTTCCTGTCACTAGAAGTGCTTGTTGAATGAATAAATTAATGAGCCTTTATTAAGCATCTACTAGGTTACAGCTCCTGCACTAGCCACTAAACCCAAAGATAAGCTGTTATCTGTGAGGAGTGACAAGGGAAGACGGTTTTGGTCTGGGCAGGGATAGAAATGCTTTTTCCAGAATCACTGCATAAATTTGATCTAGGGGTAATTACTGAGTAGATTTAAATCTAAAAGGTCATATAATCCAAGTTCTTCATTTTACAGATGAGGAACATCAGACCCAAGAAACTTGTGATTTTCCCAGGGTCACACAACCAGTATAAAAATATCTCAGAGCTGGGAGTCTAATGCAGGTTTTCAGACTCGTGATCCAGCTTCCTTTCCACCATCCCACAGAGACCTCCAAATTCTTCAGTATGATATTGTGTAAAGAGCTCTAGACTAAGAGATAGGAGACCTGGATTGTAGTTCCACAACTAACTGTATGGTCTTGGTATGTCTCTTTTCCCAGGGACTCACTTTTCTCATCCATAAAATAAGGGTGTTAAGAGTAAATGATCTAAAAGATCCCTTCAAGTCCTCACAATCTATGAATCCATGAACCCCTGAGGTCACTTCCAACTCTGAGAGTCTCTGTTTCTGTGCTGGGTTCTTTCCACTGGGACACCCGTCCCTAAAGGACGTCCTGTTGGCAATAAGGAAGAAATGGAAGACTGATGGACAGGTCATACGTTCATATCAGCGTCAGAGTCATCCCTTGATCAGAATGCCTAGAACTTGGCAGAGCATTACCTCAGATTGATGCTCAACTCCTCTGGTCCTGGAACTGGGGTTTGGGTAATAAGGTGTTGTTTTGTTTTGTTGGCTCTAATGTAAGTGGTTTATCTTGACTCACCAACTTTATGGATTTGTTCCTTACATCAAACCTGGTAGTATGAGACAGGGAGACGCACTTCAGTATGATACAAACCCTGTCATTCTTTTTAAGCCATCTTTTTGGATTTAAGCTTTGGAAAGAGTTCTGTGGGTGGGAATTGAGGAGAGGATCTAGTTTCTCTTTGTAATCTCTGGGTGCCAAACCCATCCACCCAATAGTACACTACACTGAATCAACCTAGTTTAGAAACAGTTCAGAGCTTGTGGATTACCAGACACAGGTTAGGATAGGTTAATGGTTTTAGGTCATACGGTAGGTCATGTCATGCTGAGGAATCAACCCAGTCTAGGTACACATAGGCTTCACAACACAACCAACAAATAACAATTTACAGGCATAGCCTGTTCTCAATTACTCAGGCTAATGGGGCACAAGAAGAACCTGATGTACCTAATCGCTGTAAACTTCTCTGGGATGGTAATAGGAAGGTAGGAGAAAGGAGATGGTATTTAATATAGGTGTCCAAGTCAAGCTAATATTGTCTTTTAAAATATGGGTAAAGCAGATAAACCAAATGCCAGATAGCCAGAGGATATTCCAAAAGCCTTCACATGACAGATTGTCATGACTAGAAACTGATGATTGCCTCAAAGAATTCTCCTTTTGAATGAAAAAAGAGCTATGTGTCAAAAATGGACATTTGTGAAAGGTATCTCAGAATGAATGCAAAAGATTGGGAAGGCCCTGTAAAGAACAGCATTGGGGTCAGCAGCATTGTGGGATGATCAACTATGAAGGACTCAGCTCTTCTTGACAACACAATGATCCAAGACAAGTACAAAGGACTCACACAGGAAAATGCTATCTATATCCAGATAAAGAACTGACCGAACTCTGAATGTAGATCAAAGCATTTTTTTCACTTTATTCTTTCTTGCGGTTTTTTTCCTTTTGATCTTTCTTCTTCCACAACTATGACTAACATGGAAATGTGCTTTACATGATAGCACATATATAAACTATATCAAACTGCCTACCATTTTTAGAAGAGGAGAAGGTAGAGAAAGATGGAGGGAGAAAAACTTGGAACTAAAAATCTTGTAAAAATAAATGCTAAAATTTTTCTTGATACGTAATTGGGGAAAAATACATACTATTCAAAGTAAAAAATAAGTAAACTGTCAAATAGAAAAAGAGAAAGAAAGAACAACACCAGGAATGTTAAAGCCTAGTACAAGTTAAAGCATGCAATGAATGCTAAGGACAAGAGCAAAAGAAGACTCTTTTTAAAAAATGTATGTTAAAAGCAAGAGGAAGATTGAAGAGATGGAACTGAAACTCACATTATTATTAATTAATTTTATAAGTTGTTTAAGTTTCTAGACCCTGACAAATTACTTTCCAAGATATAGAAGAAAGCTTGTGCCTGCAAGAAGTTATGTTTTCTGAAACTTGAAAGTCCTGAAGAATAGAAGGCATGCTACAAAACTAAATATAGGAGATTCCTGCCCAGTTTTCAAGAAAGTGGGAAGGTAGGTTCTTCCAACTCTAAAATGGTGAAATTGACTTTGAGACCCAGAAAAATTACAGAATGCATTTTCAGCAGATGTTCTCAGGAATTACTTTCTTATCCCTCTACACCCCACTGACATTGACAATTGTGCTTCCAAAAGACAGATGTTACATTTCCCCTAAGTATTCTAGGTGGAGTTGTCGGTAGTAGTGTGCCAATCTAATACTATAGCACAGAAGCTCCTGTTCTTGTGTCCCCCCTACCACTATTTGTTGATACTGATAAGTCAGACAGGTTTATTTAGCTTTTAAGAAGAATTATTCCACCAAAGTGGAATAGTAAGAATAACTGGTGGAAAATATCCTCCTAAAAAGTAATAAAAAGTCTCCACAACTACTTATAGAGTCTAGGGGAAAATACATTCAATATTAGAGAACAAATAGGAATAGAGATAGATATGGGGGGGGTGGAGCGGAATAGAATCAAGATGGTAAAATAAGAGGAAACATTTTTGTATAGCTCTCCCAATACACCTCCTCCATAACAACCTAGAAAATGTACTAGACCAAATTCTGACCAAGAAAACCAAGAAAAAGTCTCAATGAGTCATTTTTCCAGCTAGAAAGATAGAGAGGTATGTGGACAGTGGAGTAGAAGCTGGTCAAGAGCACAGCATGTCACAGGACTGGAAACATTCCAACAACAACCCAGAGATGGAAAGGGGCCTCAGATACAGAACCAAAACAAGAAACACCAAGGCAGAAAGATCCTAGTGAACCCTAAACTAGAACTGGTAGCAGGAATGGGTAAAATCTGGCAGTTCTGTTGTCTGTTATCCAATTCTAAGTCATAGATACAAGGTGGGGAGGGGCACTCAGAGTGAAATATGCAGCATTAGATGAGAACTGAACCCAATATAAATTCCAGATAATTAGCTTTGTGGCTCTGAGACCAGAATAGAGCAGAGACTCATTTCTAAGCTTTAGTCTAGCATATAAATCTATGGTGGAAAAAAATTATGGCATAAGACCAAGACTAAGGATGAGCAAGCAGTTCAGTCTCCCTAAACCTGTAGAATCAACTAGTAGGCAACAGTAATTGGGTCCAGTGACATTCACAAAACTCAACTATACACAAGACAACAGACCAAATCTGGGTAAGGAATTTGCATAACTGAGACCAGGAGGGCAATGAATACCTTGTCCCAGCTCAAATACTTTGGAAGCTCTGAAAACTTGCAGGCTGTCCAGACAGAGCTATGAAAAAAAGCAGAAGCTAAAGTTAGAACCCCCCCCCCATACACACACATTCCCAGAAGTAATCAGAGCCCAATACAAACATTAAATCCAAAATCAAGAAGTAGGCTTGAAGAATGAGCAGAAAGAACAACAATAAAGAACCTGACAATAAATAGTTACCACAATAATAGGGAAGCTCAAGACACAAACACAGAAGAAGATAATAACTCAAATAGACTGAACAAATAGAAGAAAATATAAAATATCTTATGGGGAAAACAACTGACCTAGAAAATAGATCAAAAAGAGACAATTTAAGAATACTTTGTCTACTTGAAAATCGTAACCAACAGTAGCAGCACCGACAATGAAAGAACCTACAATATCATATTTCAAGAAATTATAAAGGAAATCTGCCCAGATATCTTAGAACCAGAAGACAAGGTAGAAATAGAAAAAAAAATCCAGTAGTCATCTCCTGAAAGAAACCCCAAAATGAAAAACTCAAAATAATATTGTAAAAAATACAGAATTCCTCGATTAAGGAAAAATACCAAAAGCAGCAAGAAAAAAATAATTTAAGTGCAAGGAGCCACAGCCAATATCACATAAGATTTAACAGCCACCATTATGAATGACTAGAGGACCTGAAATATGATATTCTGGAAGGCAAATGATCTAGGAATAAATTCATGAATAAACAACCCAGCAAAACCAATTTTAATACTAAGGGAGAAAATGGGCATTTAATGCAACCGAGGATTTTCAAGCATTTCTGATGAAAAGAACAGAACTGAATAGAAAATTTAACATTCAAACACAGGGCTTGAAAGAAGCATAAAAAAGATAAACATCAATGAGAAATCATAAGAGACTAACAAAACTTTAAAATGTTTGCATCATTTGGGAGATTATATATGTAACCCCTAAGATCTATATCATCATTAGGACAGCTAGAAGGATTCTACTTAGAAATCATGGGTATGAGTGTATTACATTGCAATGATTTCAAAGGAAAAAATGTAAGGGTGAGAAAGACTAATGTACTGGGAGAAAGAGAAAGGGCTTTAAAGGAAGAATGGAAGAAATCAATAAACATAAAAGAGGTCCACAAGAAAGAGTTTATATAATTGAGGGGGCAGTGGGAAAGTAGAAGAGAAACAACAGTTAAGCTTCATTATCATTTGAATGGATTCCAAGACAAAAGAATACTATGTATACAACTAACTAGAAATTCATTTTAAGGAATAGGGAAATAGAAGAGAAAAGGGATCATGGTGGAAATAATAGCAAAGAGGAGAGATTAAGTGAGACAGGAGTTAAAAGCAAGGCTTTCTCTTATGGAGGAGACAGGAGGGGAAAGAGAAACATAAGTATAATAGAATAAAATGAAAGGAAATATAGTTAGTAAAAGCAATTAAGAATGTGAATTGAATGAATTTACCCATAAAATGGAAGAGGATATCAGAATGGATTAGAAAACAAAATCCAACAATGTTTTGTTTTGTTTTGTTTTTACAAGAAACACACTTGTAACAGAAAGAATTCAAATAAAAGACTAGAGCAAAATATATTATGCTTCAGTTGAAGTAAAAATGGCAAGGGGAGAAATCATGCTCTCAGACAAAGCAAAAGTAAAAGCAAAAATATACTTAATTGAAAGACAAAACTACATTTTACCAAAGGCTTTTGTTGTTGCTGTGCAGCTATTTCAGTGCAGTTTACTTCCTTCTCTAGCTCATTTTACAGATCAGGAAACTGAGGCAAAAAGAGTTAAGTGACTTTCCCAGAGCAACACAGCTGGTAAGTTTTTGAGGCCACATTTGAACTCAAGAAGATGAGTCTTCCTGAGTGTAGGCTTGGTCCTCTATCCATTGCACCACCTAGCTGCCCTACTAAAAGCTATCATAGAGAATCAACCATAGAGAATTAATTAATATTACTACTGAGCATATAGGCAAACGATGGCATACTACCTAAATTCTTAAAGGAAACATTCAGTGAATTACAGAAGGAAATAATAATGTTGATATTGTCTGTCCTTTGTTTTCCAAGAGGACCAACAACATCATGGGGTAATGTCTTGACTCAAGTGTGATTTGGATTTAGTGAGAACAGAGTACACAAAGTCATCAGCCTCACTTTCTCTTCCAGAGTCATCAAGGTCCAGTAGCAAGAGAAAAGTAAAGATGACTGGCACTTGTCAGGGATGCAGGGGATGTCCTTGGCATCTTCAATGTCTGACCAAGCTCTAAGTCCTCTACAATGTGCCTGCTTCACTGATGTAGACACCCCTCTAATTCACCAATGGATTTGAAGTCTGTCAGTTACCCTCAACTTGGTTTACCATATCTGCCAAGATTGTTTTACTGGGATGTGATCATTGAGCAAGCTACAGTTTTTTGGAGCCACATGTGAAAGTTGGGTGAGAGGTGGACACCAAAGGTGGATCAGCAGTCCTGAAAAGGGTTCATCAAGCTCTCACACCAGAGATATAGTTCCTTCTAAACATCTCATACACCTCAGTAATACTACACTAATGGCAGACCTAAATTTACCCCTCTAAGACTTTGATGAATCTAACTAAAAAATAAGCAAGAAAGAACTTTAAACAATAAATAGAATGTTACAAAAGTTAGATTGATAGACCTCTGGAGAATACAGAAAGGGAACAGAAATATGCAAACCTATTTCTCATCTGTGAATGACACTTTCACAAAAATTTACCATGTATCAGGGCACAAAAGCCTCATAAACATATGCAGAAAAGCAGGAAAAATCAAATGCATCTTTTTCTGACAATAATATAATAAAAATTTCATTCAATAAAAGGATTTAGAAGCAAAGATGAAAAATGAATTGGAAACTAAATAATCTATTCCTAAAGAAAATGTGGATCAAAGAGAAGAAAATTAAATTGTCATTATCAAAAATGAAAAAAGTGAATTCACAAGCAATGAAGATGAAATAAAAACAAATATTAGGAACTGTTTTGCCCAATTATATGCCAATAAATTTGAGAATATTGAAGCAGATGAATATCTACAAAAGATAAAAATTAGTCAGATTAATAGAAAAAATAGAGTGTTTAAGTAACTCTGTCTTAGAAACAGAAATTCAATAAGTCTTAAGTGAACTCCCTAAGAAGAAAAATCCAAGACCATATGGATTTACAAATGAAGTCTACCAAACATTTAAAGAACAATTTGTGGGGCGGAGCCAAGATGGCGGCGTAGAAGCAGCAAAGCACCGCAGCTCCCACACAGACACGCTAAAAAACTCATAAAATGGGACGCTAAACAGATTTTCAAGCTCCAAAACTCTCCACAAGACAGAAAGCACTAGGGGCAGC
>CM053594.1:321670781-321696685 GCA_028646575.1 Pseudocheirus occidentalis
ACTACTCTATTCCTCAGCCAGTACCAAGTAGTTTTGAGGACTGCTGCTTTATAATAGAGATTAAAATCTGGTACGGCTAGGCCACCTTCCCTAGCATTTCTTTTCATTAATTGCCTTGATATTCTGGACCTTTTGTTCTTCCAAAATGAATTTTGTCACTATTTTTTCTAGCTCTATAAAGTATTCTTTTGGTAGATTGATTGGTATGGCACTAAATATGTAATTTAACGTAGGTAAAATTGTCATTTTTGTTATATTAGCTCCACCCAGCCACGAGCAATTGATGTTTTTCCAATTAGTTAAATCTGCTTTCATTTGTGTGAAAAATGTTTTGTAGTTGTGTTCATAGAGGTCAGTGGTTCTCAACCTTCCTAATGCTGTGACCCTTTAATACAGTTCCTCATGTTGTGGTGACCCCCAATCATAAAATTATTTCCGTTGCTACTTCATAACTGTTATCTTGCTACTGTTATGAATCTATCTGATATGCAGGATATATTTTCATTGTAACAAACTGAACATAACCACAGTTTGAGAACCGCTGATATAGGTACTGGGTTGGCTTAGTTCTTCTCTATTTGACAGAAACATCTTATAAAAATTTTTTCCCCACCTTCTTGTTTACCTTCTCATTTTAAGTCTATTGGTTTTATTTCTGCAAAGCCTTTGTAATTTCACACAATCAAAATTATTCATCATACTTCCCATGATCCTTGCTATCCCTCATTTGGTTATAAAATCTTCCCTTATCCATAGATCTTAAAGATACATTTTTCCATGCTTCTCCACTTTATTTATGATACCATCCTTGATGTCTACATGATCTGTCTGTTTTGACCTTATCTCAATGTAAGGCCTAGTTATTAACCTAGAAACATTAATTGACATCTAGTTTCTGCCAAACTGCTATTCAGTTTACCTGGCAATTTTTGTCAAATGCTTAGTTCTTACTCCAAAAACTTAGATCTTTTGGTTTATTAGTGTTTATTAAACACTAGATTAATATGATCATTTACTGCTGTGTATTGTGTACCTAATCTATTACACTGATCCATCAAGTATTTCTTAACCACTGCCAGATTGTTTTCATGATTACCACTTTATAAAATAATTTGAAATCTGGTACTAATAAGCTGCCTTTTTTTACATTTTTTTAAATTGATTGCCTTGATATTCTTGACATTTTGTTCTTTCAGATGAATTTTGTTGGGTTTTTTTTGTAGCTCTACAAAAAAAACTCTTTCTTAGATGGGTATAGTATTGAATAAGTAAATTGTTAGGTAGAATTGTTATTTTTATTACACTGGCTGGACATACTCATAATCAATAAATATTGCTCGAATTGTTTAGGTCTATATTTGTCTGAAAAGTGTTTTGTAACCATGTCCATATTGATCCTGGGTTTGTCTTGACAGTTAGATTCCTATATATTTCATGTTGTCTGCAGTTATTTTAAATGGAATTTCTTTTTCTACCTGTTCCTATCGGTTTTGTTGGTAGTATATAGAAGTTCCAATGATTTGTGTGAGTTTATTTTGTATCCTGAAACTTTGTTAACATTGTTAATTTTTTCAGTTAGTTTTTCAGTTGATTCTCTAGGGTTCTCTAAGTATACTATCATATCATCTGCAAAGAAATGATTTTCTTTCCTCATTGAATCAATTTTGATAAGGGTGAGTTTCAAGCATTGTCCTCTACTCCATATACTGTTTTCTCTTCCATTTCCTTGAGTGTGTCTTTATATGAGATTTTTCTTATATTTCATCCAATGACTTTCAAGGTCATCTTGCATCTAGTCATTCTTTGAATGATTAAAATATTGTTAAATATACTTTCATTTTGTTAATTTTTTCATTTACATGCAAAAAAATTTAACATTTATCTTTTAAAACTTTGAGTTCCAAATTCCTTAATTTTTAAGGTCTATCTGTGTTTACTTTTCCAACATGGCTAATATGGAAATAGTTCGCATGACTTCACATGTATAATTGAAATCATATTGCTTGCCTTCTCAAGGAGGGGAGGAGGGGTGCTAAGGAGGGAGAGAATTTGAAATTAAATGTTATTTTATTTTTAAACTATTGCAAATCAAAGAAAGAAGTACCCACATGCCCTGAGCTTCATTCCTTATCTCTGTAGCATGTAACTTGGTCTTGGTGATCTCGAAAGTCCTTTTCAACTGTAAGGGTAAGAGCATAATTGTAGCCTTTTTTTCAGTTCTTTGCATCACATTTTTGGAAAAGATTTTAAAAATTGGAACAAGCACCAGAAGCATGACCAAGAAAATGACCAAGAAGCATCAGGTGGCACAGTGAATAGGGTGCTAGACCTGGATTCAGGAAGGCCTGAGTACAAATCCAACCTCAGACACTTGCTAGCTAGTGTGACCCTGGGCAAGTCACCTGACCTCTGCTTTAGTTCCCTTAACTGTAAAATGGAGATAAAAATAATAATACCTACTTTGCAAAGTTGTTATGTGGATCATATGAGATAATATTTGTAACAGAGAACAGCACAGTACCAGGCACATAGTAAGAGCCATATAAATGTTTATTACTTTCCCCTCCAAGATTATAAAAGTCCTAGAAATCATGTCATATGATGATTGTTTTAAGGAACAAGGAATATTTAACCTGGACTAGTAATGATACAGGAAAAATAGTAAACTGTCTTCAAGTACTTGAAGTATGGGAGAGAATGTAGACATTTTCTGCTGGTAGAGGGGCTATAGAGGGTATTCAGGGAGAACTAGCCTCTGGTGTGGCCTTTTCAGGGCTCATCCACTGGTTACTCAGTTCTCACCTGGGGCTCCAAGAAGCTGTAGCATGCAAAGTGGCCACATCCCTATAAAACCATCTGCGGAGGAGCCTAAACCAAGTTAAGGGTAATTGACCAAGCAGAACTGAATTGGGGGAAGTCTGTCCTCAAATATGTGAATAGAATGGGTGAATGAAAACAATTTGTTCCAATGGCCACAAAGGCAACTAAAGCAGGCGCTGTGGAGGGGGTGGAGCTTGGTCAGAAATCAAAGATGCCAAATGTCCTTGGCCATCAGGTCCTAAGCCATCACTAGTCAGCCCAACTTTTTTCTTACCACTTGACTTTGATGATTCTGGAAGAGAGAGTAAGGCTGAGGACTTTGTACAGCTCTGCCTCACTTAAATCCAACTCACACATGAGTTAAGACATCACCCAGTGATGTTATTGGTCCTCTTTGAAACAAAGGACAAACAATAACGCTTGCAGAATAAAACTAGGACCAATGAATGAAAGCTACAAGGAGGCAGATTTGAACTGAACATAAGGAAAAACTTCCCAGACTTTAGAGCTACCCCAAATGGAATGAGCCTCTTTGGAAGGTGGTGAACTTTTAGCCCTGAGAGTCTTCAAGCAAGAGCTGGTTGTCATAGCTGATGTTCCCTGTTCAGCAGTGCGTTAAATTAGCTGACTTTGAGATCTCTTCCAACTCTGAGGTTCTGTGATTCTGTTCATTAAATCTGTTCTTAAGGAACATATTATTTCCAAATTACTATGTCCTCTTTCCTTGACTCTTGCAACCCACTTTGATGTTTTCCAGAATGAATAAGTAATTTGTGCTTGTAAGCCTAGCCAGATCATATCCTTTCAAAATACTATTTCTTTTCAAAATCATTTATTGAAAAGTGCAATTAAATATGGCTCACTTTTTAGCCAGTCTTACTAAATTTATGGGGCATCCAAGTCTGCTAAGTCTAGGCAATTCAATGGATAGAGTGCTGGGCTTGGAGTCAGGAAGACTCGTTTTCCTGAGTTCAAATCTGGCCTTAGATACTTACTAGCTGTGTGATGCTGGGTAAGTCACACCTGTAAAATGAGCTGGAGTAGGAAATGGCACACCATTCTAGTATCTCTGCCAAGAAAAATCCAAATGGGGTCACAAAGAGTAGGAAACAACTGAACAAGACCGAATTTATGGAATAATGAAACGGTGGGAAATAAAGGGATTGAAATAAAGATGTAACATATTTTTCTTTCCCTAAGGAAGGCTATAACACCAAACTATTGCCATCAAATTGACTACAGAACAGCAGTGGCACTGGCACAAAACACAGCTGCCAGAACTTCATGCTCTCTGCCAAATCCATTGGCAAATAGAGTGCTGGACTTGGAGTCAGGAAGAACTGGGTTTGGGCCCATTCTTAGACACTTAGCTAGATCTCTGGCCACGTAGAAATCATCGTATACCAGAGCACTTCCTCTCTGAACCTGAGTTTCCTCATCTCCAAAATGGACCCAATGATAGATTAAAAGCAGAAAAGTACGGGATGGCTAGGTCATGCAGTGAATAGAGCACCAGTCCTGGAGTCGAGAGAAGCTGAATTCAAATCTGACCGCAGACACTTAAGACTTGCTAGCTGTGTGGCCTTGGGCAAGTCTCTTAGCCCCAATTGCCCTACCTTCTCCCTCAAAAAAAGGAAAAGAAGAAGAAGAAGAAGAAGAAGAAGAAGAAGAAGAAGAAGAAGAAGAAGAAGAAGGGCACTTCAAAGGTTATCTGTCCAAAGCTACTCCTCTTTCCAAACGAAGAAATTGACATCTACCCAGGTTAAGTTACTTATGCAAGGTCACACAGAAAGTTAATCTCAGAGATGACATTTGAACCCAGGTTCTCTAATTCCAAAGTCAGTACTTTTAAAAAGGTACTTATATTACATGGTTATTATAAAGATCAAATGAATCAATGCATGCAAAGTGCTTACTAAATGTTTTATATAATGCTCTAGCACTATGTAAGAATTAATTAATATTCATCTATACCTCACCTATTCTTTATTCTATACACCAGACTCTAAGGAAGTTTGGTACCTTAAGATTTCATTAACATATCTAGGTTCTTATATATGCACTTTTGTGACGCGTGAGCAAAAGCTCTGCATTGAATAGCATGTTAGACTCTCTGAGCCTCAATGTCCTCCTTACAAAATTGGTGACTTTGGAGTAAGATGTTCTCTAAAGACCCTTCCAGTTTTAAATCTATATGACCTCTAAAGTCACTACCAATATTAAAGTTTGAAGATTCTATGATTCCATCCTCCATTCACCAACTCTGACCATAGGATAGAATCTAGTTTGACATAAAACTTTGTGGAGAAATCTTCCTAAGTTCTATGTGGAGATAATCAGCACCATTACTTGCCCTACTGTGATTCATATCCCCTAGATATTTCTCTAGGAATGGAACCAAAACTGTTACCTCTTCGCTGCCTTGTTTTCTCTTGTACATAGTAGTTATAACATAGGCGTATAAGTCATATCTACCTACTCAAAGCCTTCAGGGTGGAGTCTTGGAGGGAGTGAGGGGAATGAAAAAGGTTCCTCTTTAGTGGTCCCCTTTCTTTTCCTGGAATTCCTTCCCATTCCCTCTCCCTTCACCTATCTTCATCTCTCCATTCCTCTTTTCTCCTTTTCTCTCTTCTTTCCCCTTTTTCTTTTCTCCTCATACTTTGGAGAAGCCCCTTCCTTAGTGATTGAACAGTGGAAACAATGGCATTTTGCATCCTTTATCCTGGGTTCCCATACTAGGGATCTGTGTATTATTCTTTAGCAAAACCACCAAAGTATATATTAATAGTCACATCATCATTTCTAAATAGAGGAAACTAGACTAGAAAAAAGTTCTTTGCACAGTTTTAAATATG
Source organism: Pseudocheirus occidentalis (assembly GCA_028646575.1). NCBI lineage: Eukaryota > Metazoa > Chordata > Mammalia > Diprotodontia > Pseudocheiridae > Pseudocheirus > Pseudocheirus occidentalis. The sequence goes on from CM053594.1 coordinate 321,676,457, forward strand.
GGGGAGATTTTTAACTAAAGAAGGGATAGAAACAATCATAAGTGATTTTTTTTCATAACATATAAAGGAGACACTCTTTCCAATTTAAAAATTTTAATATATTTTTAACATTCTTTTTAAGTTTTAAGTTCCAAATTCTCTCCCTTCTTCCCACCCCTCCCCTACTCACTGAGAAAGCAGGTAAAATGATATCAATTACTTATATATGTGAAATCATGCAAAACATATTAAGATATTAATCATGATCACCTAAAAAATAAAGAGGGAAAATCATACTTCAATTTGCCATCAGAGTTCATCATTGCTCTCTCTAGAAGAGAGTCATACTTTTTTTTCATCATGGGTCCTTTGGAACTGTCTTGGATCATTGTATTGATCAGCCACAAAGTCTTTGACAGTTGATCATCATTGCAGCATTGCTGTTACTATGCACAATGATCTCCTGTTTCCCTCTCACTTCACTTCGCATCAGTTCAAATAGGTCTTACCATTATTTTTTTCAGAAATCACTCCCTTTGTCATTTCTTACAGCACAATAGTTCTCTATACTAAGAGTCCCAGGGCTTGACCCTGGAAGAATCTGCTTTTCGTTCCCTTGTATGTGCATAATTGTGAGATGCAGCTGGCCCTGGAAAGTGAAATTAAAATGAGAAACAACAAAAATAAGACAGGAGGGGCCTGTTATGGGAAAACTTATATGAACAGATTCAGAGTGAATTAAACAAAACCAGGAAAATAATATATAAAATGTCTTGGGGGAGGGGGAAGAAAATGAAAGAAAAACCAATGAAACTGAATACTATATTGATTAATTATAATGACAAGCTTGGACCCAGAGAGGAGTTGAAAAAAGAAAACCTTCCCTCATCTCTTTGCCAGGCTGAAGAGAAAAGGGTATAGAATATAGAACGGAATGTTGGACAACTGCTTTGGGTGGTTAGTTTTGCTTTTTTCTTTCTAATCTCTTTGCTGTTTTACTCTGTTTTTTTTTCTTATTGTTGTTATAAGGGCTGACTTAGTGAGCAAGGAGAGCATAATCCAAGCTGAAGGTGAGATAAAACAAAGGATAATAAATTGGTTTTAAAACCAAATAGGATGAGAAAAAATAAAGGAGAAAGAAAGAACGAAGGGAAAGAGGGAAAGGGAAAGTCACCTTCTGAAAAGAAGGGACTGAAATTAGCTCCAGGTATGAATACAGGTCAAACGGAGGATCAAAAGGATACCAGAAGAAGAAAATAGTGAAGTTTGGGGAAAACCGTGTCCTCTGTGCAGCCAGTAGGTGCTAGGTCTCCCAGAAGAATAGAGTTTAAAAGTTAATTATCATATAAGGTTTCAACTAGAACATTACAACTTGGACCAGTATTTATGATTAAACAGCAATGAAGCCAGAAAGAACATTATGAAAGGACTCTTGTTTCACTCTAATTTTTCCCCCTGTGGGACACATGAAACTTTAAAATCATTATTCAGTGGGAAAATATGTAAACTAAAGTTAGGCTTGTTATATTTTACTTCTGAAGACATGAGGGATTTTAAAAATTCTTACAGTGAATACACATTGGGGTTTTCACAGACATAAGAGAAGTTTGGTGAATTTAACTGCATTATAAAGAAAATCAAAAAAACTTCAGAAACTCATGTTTAGAAGCAAATATTAGTAAATATACCCCCCATATCATTAAGAGGCAAGAACAAAGCATTCATAAATCTAGGATGCTTTCACCTAAATAATAGTAGCATCACATGGATATAACATTTTGAAGCCCACAAAGCACTTTATTACCAATAAGTCTATGAGACAATTTGTAAAAAAAAATTAAAAACAGCAAAAATGAACAAGATATGACAAAAGCACATATATTTTTATGGGAATTTTGGAACAAGAACTCATTCTATCTTGGTGTGGATCACAGAAATTTAGACTCTGGGCAAATATTTTGGATAGGACAAGTTATTTGTCATAAATGACCTCTCTTCTCAATGTCTACTTAAGCATTTTCTTTCCTTTCCTCTACAGTGATGAATCTCATTTATATATATATTGACAGAAATATGGATTAAGAATAGTAATTTTGTTCTATCTTACCCTACTGAAAGTGGAAGGGGAAAGAGACAAGAAAAGGGGGAAGAGGGTTATAGTAAGGAGGGCAAATTGGGGAGGGGGTAGTCAGAAACAAAACACTTTTTAGGAGGGACAGAGTGAAAGAAGAGAGAGACGTGAATAAATGGTTTGGAAAGGAGGATGGAGAAAAGTACAGCTAACAATAGTAACTGTGAAAAAGATTTTTAAGCAAGTTTCTTTGATAAAGGCCTCATTTCTCAAATATATAGAGAACTAAGTCAAATTTATAAAAATAAGAATCATTCCCCAAATGATAAATGATCAAAATGAACAGTTTTCAGATGAAGTTAGCAATATCTGTAACCATATGAAAAATGCTCTAACTCATTATTGATTGGAGAAATGCAAATTTAGTCTGAGGTACTACTTTGTACCTATCAGATTGGCTAATAAGACAGAAAAGGAAGATGAGAAATGTTGGAGGGGATATGGGAAAAATGAGACATAGTTATACTGCTGGTAGAGCTGTGAACTGATTCAACAGTTCTATAGAACAATTGGGAACTATGTCCAAAGGGCTATAAAACTATGCATACCCTTTAACATAGCAATACCACCACTAGATCTACATCCCAAAGAATCAAAAAACAAAAAGTAAAAGGACCTATACACACAAAAATACTTAAAGCAGCTATTTTCTTGTGGCAAAGAATTAGAAACTGAAGGGATGCCAATCAACTGGGAAATGGCTGGACAAACTGTGATATGTGATTGCAGTGGGATTCTATTGTGCTATTAGAAATGGTGAGCAGGATGCTCTCAGAAAAACCTGAAAAGACTTAGTGAGCATAATACAAAGGGAAATGTACTACATATAAAGTAATAGCAATACTGTAGAATGATCAACTATGAATTATTTAACTATTCTCATCAAGACAATGATCCAATACAACTCTGAAGGACTTGTGATACAAAATGCTATCCATTCCCAGAGAAAGATGGTGTCTTAATATAGATTGAAACATACTTTTTTTTTACTTTATATTTCTTTAGGGTTTTTTTAGTCTATGTTTTCTTTCACAACATGACTAATATGGAAATATTTTGCATGACTACACTTGTATAACCTATATCAAATTGTTTGCCTTCTCAATGACAGGGAGTGAGGATGGAGGGAGAGAATTTGGAACTCAAAGTTTTAAAAATGAATGTTAAACATTGTTTTTGCGTGTAACTAGAGAAAAACAAAATATTAAATAAATTATTTGAAAAGAATATTAACTTCCTGATGGGTTAGCAGTTGGATGACAGGTCACAGGAAATAGGAGATTTGTGATTGTGGAGGGCCTGTCAATGAAAGAAGAGGGGTGTAAGGTAAAGGAAATATTTAGAAAAGGTATGTCAGAGAAACCTTAGACCTAAACTTCTTGACCTCCTCTGACCTTGATTCTTTCAAATAAATGCAATAAAAGGGGGCCTGACTCAATGGTCTCTCCGGTTATGATCCAACACTGCTTTGATTGTTGAATCAGTTAAGTCAAGAGAGGGTGACTGGAAGGATTGTTATTGTTAAAAACTACTGCTAACAGTAACTAGAATTCATGTATGGGCACTTACGATTTATAAAACGCTTTATGGCAGGTGGGGACTACAGTGGGTAGAGTGCTGAGCCTGCAGTCAGGAAGAGTGAGTTCAAATGTGGCCTCAGAAACTTACAAGGTTTTTGACCCTGTGCAAGTCACTTAACTCTGTTTGCCTCAGTTTTCTCATTTGTAAAATGCACTGGAGGAGGAAACAGCAAACCACTCCAGTATCTTTGCCCAGAAATCACCAAATGGGGTCACAAAGAATCAGACACGACTGAAAATGACTGAACAACAATAATAAAAGACTTTGCGTGTTACTTTATTCAATTTTTAGAAACCTAGAGAATTTAGTTTAAGACTAGAAAAGGAGAAAAACTCCTGGTAAGCACTGACTTAAGCTGGTATGGTCTAGGAAAAGGCATTTGTGGAAGAAATTCTGAATCTAGAATAGAGGAGCACTCAACTAACCTTGGGTTTAAGTGACTTTGGAAAGGGCAGCTTCAGTCTGAAACTAGAAGTTGCAACTGATCCACAGGCAGAAAGGACCAGGTTTTGTCAGTACTGTGGTGACTGAGAGCTCCCTGGCACTGGACTGAAACAAGTTGGAACTAAAACCAGATGTATGCGTTAGGCTGTGTCAAACAGATTTGATAACTAAAATGAGTACCCACAATTTACCTACTTGATTACATTTTGTAATTCTAAATTCATGACACTGTGGCAAAGCAGATTTTGCACTCCAAGCAAATGAATGAGCACAAGATGTGCTGCTGAGTGACTATTAGGAATCAGAGAAGGGAATTTAAGACAAAGTTCTAGTCTCCAAATTAAATTGGAAGAGCCCCCTTATTTATGAGGGTTTTAGAAGAAAAACAGTCATTATAGAGAGACTTCTGTTCTGCCTCAACAGTCATTCTATAACACTCCACCGGGCCTCAAAGGCTGACCCATTGCTCGTGGTGATGTCAGGTTCATAACCAATGCATGCCCAACATGACTGTGGCTACTCTTAGGTCTCCCAATAATCATCTGGATAACAAGGGTAGTAGAAAAACTAGGACAGAGTGGGGAACTTGCAGCCTCAAGGCCTCAAGTCTGGCCCTTTGATTGAATCCAAACTTCACAGAAGACATTTGTTCTGGTGTTTGGATTCAGTCAAAGGGCCACATTTAAGGACCTGTGGACTCGAGGCCGCAGATTCCCCACCACTGGACTAGGAGATATAGGAAAGCTATTCTGCTAATTAGAATTGCTTAAATCAGAATTGCTTAATTGAGTAACATAACCTCCACTCAATTATAATCAGGTACTACAATAACCAACAGATGATTCCTGCCTACTACTGATTTTCCAAGTAAATCTGACAAATATTTTAGTAAGTACCTGTTATATACAAGGTTCCATGCTAGTTACTAAAGATAAAAAATAGGGGAAAGGTCCCTACATTCAAAACTTATATTCCTCCTACTCTGGGGATACAACATTAAAACAAATAAATACATACATAATCATTTGAGGAGAAAGAAAATGCTAATACTTCTTTAGATCCAGTCACCTCGGCTCCCTAGTCTGTGTTGACCATGCAGAGAGAATGTTGGTGGTCACAACCAAAGGATATCACCTTTGTAACTGAAGGGGATCTGTTCCTTCTTTCCCTTGTGGAATAAGCTGTATTATAACAAAAAATGAGGAGGAAAATGATTATAATCAATCACTCTTCTTCCCTGTAATAACTCTTCAAATTCTTGGAGAAAGCTGTCTTATATTGCCTAGATCTTCTCTTCTTCAAAAAAAAATACCCCAAGTTCCTTTGTTGATCTCTTTTCACAATGGTGTGCTGATAAATATTTAACAGTGAGTTCTCTGGGAAAACAAACAAGTACCTACAACTCACTTTTATATTTAACTTGTATTAGAAATACTTTCTCCGTCATTTTATTAAGTCGAGGTAATCAACAAACTAAAAACAAGAAGGCCTTATTTGTAGTGTTTCCTGAGAGTTCTCCCCTTCCTCATATGCACCTTTCATCATGCTTACCTTCCTTAGGATTCAGTTCAAAGGTCACTTCCTCCGATCATCTTCCCAACTCCCCCATTATTCCCATCCTCCAACAACAATGTTGTATTTATCTTGTATATAACCTGTATTACTTTACCTCTACACATACCACATCCTCCAATAGAATGTAAGCTCTCTGAAGGCAGGGACAATCATACTTTTGTATTTATGTCTCCAGTGCCTGGCATAGTGTCTGTCCCATAATAGGCCCTTAGTGAATTCTGCTTGATTGGTTGATAGATAAAGTGGAAAAACAGCCCAGGGTCAAGCACAGACCTCTAAAGCAATGCAATGGAGACCTCGTTCCAAAATACTATGAAACCACTAATGATCTATCATCCATTCAATCAGTTCATAATTTTATTAGTAATCTTATTTTCACTTTTCTGTTGGCAATCTTGCACGTTCTCTGTCTCTGTCTCTCTGTCTCTCTCTGTCTCTGTGTCTATCTGTCTGTTTCTCTCTATTTTTCTGACCTAGAACTTTAGTAACCTTGTTAAATAAGAAAATCAGATTCATCTCCTATGACTGGCTGCTGTTGAAGCCCTACTTGCTCTCTGTGATCATTGTTTCCTTACTAGTTGCTCACTAACCATCTTCTGTTTTTCTTTTTACCTTTTATTTTATTCTATTTTTAATTAACTTTTGTTTATTTTTAGTTTACATCATTCATTTCCACAAAATTCTGAGTTACAAATTATACACACACACACACACACACACATATATTTTTAACATTTGTTTTTAAATCTTTAAATTCTAGATTCTTTCCATTCCTCCCTTGTCACCTACTCACACTGGGAAAACAAGCAATTCAACACAGGCCGTATAAGTGTAGTTACACAAAAATCTCTCTACAATGGACATATTGTGGAAAACTAACTATATTTCCCTCCATCCTATCCCGCCCCCACTTGTTCTATTCTCTAATTTGTCCCTGTCCCTTTAAAAAGTAGGTGCTTCTAACAACCCTCCGCCCACCACCTGCCTGGTCCTCCATCATCTTCCCTCTCATCCCCTTACCCCTCTACTCTCCTATAGACCAAGATACCCAATTTAGAGTGTATGTTATTCGCTCCCTAAGCCAAATGCAATGAGAGTAAGGTTGACCCATTCCTTTTTGCCTTGCTGTTCTTCCCCTACATTGTAACAATTATTGCTTGCCTCTTCTATATGAGATAATTAACCCAATTCTGTCTCTCACCGTCTCTTCTCATTCTATTCCTCTCCCACCTCTCAATTTCACCTTCTAAAATATCATCCCCTCCTATTGATACCTATCCTAAAATATCCATCCCTATTTCAATTGATCCCATCAATTGATTCTGTGCCGTCTGTCTATATATACCTATACACACATATACACACACCCACATATATATTTAATGCACATATATAATCTCTTATATAGATATATGTGCATGTACACACACACACATATATATACACATTTATATTCCCTTCAATTATCCTCATACTGAGAAAAATTTCATAAGTTACAATGATCATTTTTCCATGTTTTTTTCTTTTCCCTGTTTATCTTCTCATGCTTCTTGTATTTGAATGTCAAACTTTTTATCCAGCTCTGTTTTTTTCATCAAGAATGCTTGAAAGTCCTCCACCTCATTGAATAATCATATTTTCCCCTGAAATACTATACTAAATATTTCTGGTAGGTGATTCTTGGTTTTAATCCTAGCTCCTTTGATCTCTGGAATATCATATCCCAGGCCCTTTGATCCCTTAATGTAGAAGCTACTAGATCCTGGGTTATCCTGATTGTGTTTCCACAGTATTCAAATTACTCCTTCTTGGCAGCTTGTAATATTTTCTCCTTGATCTGGGAACTCTGGAACCTGGCTATAACATTCCTAGGAGTTTTCTTTGGGGATATTTTTCAAGAGGTGATGGGTGAATTCTTTCAAGTTCTGTTGTGCCCTCTGGTTCTAAAATATTGGGGCAGTTTTCCTTGAGAATTTCATGAACAATGATTTCTAAGTTCTTTTTTTGATCATGGCTTTCAGGTAGTCCAATAATTTTTTAATTGTCTTTCTTGGATCTGTTTTCCAGGTCAGTGGTTGTTTTTTTCAAGCAAATATTTCACATTGCCTTCTACTTTTTCATTTTCTTTGCTTCCCTTGCCTGCTCATGTTGCCAGTCAATTAACTTGACTTTTGACCTCTTTGCCACAGTAGAACTCTGCTTCCATAGGGGAGAGCTTTGTCCCAAATCACTGGGGTTTTTGCAGCTGCCGGAACTATTAGGAGGCTGCTGCAGCCCCCACCAGCTTTGGCTCAGTGGTCACACACCTCAGGACCACCACCCAAGACTATGATCCCAATCCAGACAGGTTAAGGCAAGAGCACTTAGCTTCTGAATTGTTGCTTCACCCCCCCTGCCTGCAATGTGAAGTAGGCAAGAAGGTGTGGAGGTGCTGCGGCCCTGTAGCTGTCTCCATGTGTCTGCTTCTGAACTCCTGGCTTGTAGATTGTAGGGGGACCAAGTGACCATTGAGAGGGGTCATCATTCTTGCTTTAACCTGCTTGGATCTGGATCACTGTCTTGGGTGGAGGTCCCAGGGTATGCAACAAGTGAACCAGAATTTGTGGAGACTATAGAGAGGGCATCCAACTAATAGCTCCAGCAGCTGCAAAAACCCCAGCAATTTGGGACAAAGCTCTCCTCTCTGGAGGCAGAGTTCTACTGTGACAAAGAGCTCAAAAGTCAAGAAATTGAGTGGCAACATGAGCAAGCAAAGGAAGCAAAGCAAGTACAGCAATCAAACATTAGATTCCTCTTTAGGGGACAAAAAAGATCAAAGGACAGAACAGGAGGAACACAATGAATTCAGAACTTCAGCATCAAAAGCTTCCAAGAAAAAATGAACTGATTACATGCCATGGAGGAGCTCAAGAAGGATTTTGAAAATCAAGTAAGAGAAGTGGAAGAAAATTTGGGACAAGAAATGAGAATGATGCAAGAAAATCATGAAAAGAGAGTCAACCTGACTAAAGAAAATAACACCTTAAAAATAGACTAACTCAAATGGCAAAAGAGGCCCAAAAAGACAATGAGGAGAAGAATGCCTTAAAAAGCTGAATTTGTCAGATAGAAAAGGAATCTCAAAAGATCACTGAAGACAATAATTCCTTTGGAATTAGATTGGAGAAAATGGGAGCCAATGACTTTATGAGAAATCAAGATACCATTAAATAGATCCAAATAAATGAAAAAATAGAAAACAATGTGAAATATCTCATTGGAAAAACTACTGACCTAGAAAAATAGATCCAGGAGAGATAATTTAAAAATCATTGGAACCTATTGGAGCTATTGAACCTATAAATCATCCTTCAAGAAATTCTCAAGGAAAATTGCCCTGATATTTTAGAACCAAAGGGCAAAACAGAAAGACTTCACCAATCAGCTCTTGAAAAAGATCCCAAAAGGAAAACTCCTAGGAATATTATAGCCAGGTTCTGGAGTTCCCAGATCAAGGAGAAAATATTACAAGCAGCCAAGAAGACACAATTCGAATATTGTGGGAAAAAATCAGGATAACACAGGATCTAGTAGCTTCTACATTAAGGGATTGAAGGGTTTGGAATATGATATTCTAGAGGTCAAAGTAGCTAGGATTAAAACCAAGAATCACCTACACAGCAAAACTAAGTATAATGTTTCAGGAGAAAATATGGTCATTCAAAGAAATAGAGGACTTTCAACAATTCTTGATGAAAAAAAACAGAGTCGAACAGAAAATTTGACATTTGAATACAAGAAGCAAGAGAAGCATGAGAAGGTAAACAAGGAAAAGAAGTCATAAGGAACTTTTCAGAGTTGAATGATTTACATTCCTTCATGGAAAAATTATAATTTTAACTTATGAAACTTTTGTCAGTATGAGGATAAGTGAAGGGAATATAAATATTTAGATATAGATATACATACATATGTATACATACATATTTATGTCTATGTAGGAAGGTATATGGGCATATGAATACATATGTGAGTGTACAGGTATACATAGACAGAGGGCACAAGATTAATTGAATAGGAAAGGATGATATTTAAAAAATAAAATTTAGAGGTGAGAGAGAAATATAATGAGGGGAGAGAGGGAGAGACAGAATAGAGTAAATAATCTCATATAAAAGAGGCAAGGGAAAACTGTTACAATGGAGGGGAAGAACAGGAAGGCAAAAGAGAATGGGTCAACCTTACTCTCATTGAATTAGGCTTAAGGAGGGAATAACATACACACTAAATTGGGTATCTTACCCTATAAGAAAGTAGCGGGAAGGGGATAAGAAGGGGGATGATAGAAGGGAGGGCTGGTTGCGGGGGACGGTAGTTAGAAGCACACATTTTTGAAAAGGGACAGGATCAAAGTAAAATATAGAACAAGTGCGGGGGGCGGGGTGCAGGATAGGATAGAGGGAAATATAGTCAGTCTTTCACAATATATCCACTATGGAAATGTTTTGCCTAACTACACATGTACAGCCTATATTGAATTGCTTGTCTTCCCAGTAAGGGTGGTTGACAAGGGAAAAAGGGAAAGAATCTGGAATTTGAAATTTTAAAATCAAATGTTTAAAAAATATTATTATTGTTGTTTTTGTTATTATTATTATTATTATTATTTTACATGCAACTGGGCAATAAGATATACCGGCACTGGGATATGGATATCCATCTTGCCCTACTGGAAAGTTATAGGGGAAATGGGGGAAGTTATAGGATAGAGAAGATTGGGGGAGGGGGTATTCAGTAGGATTGCTGTTTTGGGGTGGTAGGTAGGAGACAGAAAATTTGCAACTCAAAATCTTGTGAAAATGAATGTTGTAAACTAAAACTAAACAGAAAATATATTTAAAAAGAAAATACGAACAAAGGATACAATCTTAAATGAAGATTAAGTAGCAAGATCCTGATTAGGGACTAGAACAAAAGCAAATCATAGAATTACATTAAAGAGAAAGATAGAAATGATGCGGTGTCCCAAATTTTATGTGGAATATATATTTAAAGCTGTTCTTAAAAATATTTATTTCTGAAATTTTATATACATAAATCAAGAAAATAGAGTCAATGAACTGGGAAAGTAATTTAAAAGTCTAGAGAATAACTAAATTAGCAACCTTACAAGTACAAGCTAGTATTATTTGTTTTGGAAAAATATTGGAAGTTTTCCCAGTACAAAATGGAGTAAGACAAGTATCCTGTTCTCCCCATTATATTTTACATAATTATGGAAATGCTAACTATAGCAATAACTTGAGAGAATGGAATTAGGAGGCATATTGGTAAATATGAAAGAAAATGCTCTAAATCACTAATAAGAGAAATGCAAATTAAGACAACTTTGAAGTTTTATCTCACACCCAACAAACTGCCCAAGATGACAAAAAATGGAAAAAGCCAGTGTGGGTAGGGTTATGGAACAAAACCATTGGTGGAATTGTGAATTGATCCAACCAGTCTGGAAAATAATTTGAGAAAAGTCTCTAAAATACTCATATCCTTAATCCTACTACCTGACATATACTGGTTGGACTAAAATAGAAAAAAAGGTTCAATATATCTCAAAATACTCAAAGTAGCCTTTTCCCCCCCTCATAGCAAAGAACAGGAAATAAAATAGTTGCCTGTTGATTGTGTACTAGATGGACAAACTATATGATAGGTGAATGGAATGGCATATTATTAGACAGGAAAAACGGTAAATATGAGGAACAAAGATGCATGAATATTTGTATGAATTAATACAGAGTTAAATAAGAACAGAAAAATAATATGCACAATGGTTATAATAATGCAAATGAAAAGAATCCTATAAGGAGTTTGATCTTTAGTTAATACTAATAAGCAACCTTGATTACAGAGGGAAAAAAAATAATAAAGCATGCTTTCCTCCTGTCATTGGAAAGTCAAGTAACAGGAAAGGCAGAATGTTACATATGCCCCCTAGGGCAACCCTTCAGTTCACATTTACAGGTAGCTCAAACTGGAGGTATTTTGCAGGTCATCACTCCTAGAATCTTTAATACACAAGCCCCAAGGTGAGTCAACACAATTAGCTCAAAGCAAAGAAAATTAATAGCCTTCATTCCCCACACAGAACAGTCATTCATCAGAATAATACTGACTGAAAAACTTCTCTACCACTCATAAAGATATAATAAAGTGCACAGACTTCTTTGCTTTTCTTTTAAGACACTAGGATCTCATTTCCTTTTTTTTTAATTGGTCACATAATGAATCTTCTGGCCCCTAGAAATTAAAAAATGGAGAACTACAGGATGACTCCACTTCTCTATGAAGTCCTTCATCTCATCATATTGCTGACAAAATTGTGGACAAAAAGGTAGAGTTTGGCACACATAGTGATCATTCTCCAAGTTTATTCATTTTAGAACCAGAGCAGTTCTAGATGTAAATTTTGTCACTAGTATGATAGTATCTCAGGACCCAACTCAAATGCTGATGAATGTATTAAGTAACACCCACACACACAGCTTCAAAGAAGAAACTTGATACTGTTTTTAACCATTGTGAAATCCTGCATCAGTAAACAGTGAAATCAGGAAAAATCTTACCCAAATCACAACCAGGAGAGATTAGCTATAGGAGGTTATGATAGTGGACATCCTGACAAAACTCCTTTATCTCCTACATACAAAGGTTATTTATCAGAAAACTTGATATCTTTATAAATAAAATTCAGATTTTTATTTCAATTTAAATAATTTATCAAAATAAATTTATAATTTAATCTATATATAAGTTATCTAAATCTAAATTTATAATTTATGAATAATTTATCTAAATCTAAATTTATACTTTTCTATTTTATCTAAGTCCAAATAAAATTTTAGATTTATCAATAAAATGTTTATCTTTTTAAAAAAATCATCATTCAAACCAGCCAAATTACCAAAAAAGGTGATTTGTATCATATTTGTATAACAAAAAGTAGTACTCCGTGTTAGGTAACACAACAGTTGCTATAAGCTCTAAGCTATATAAAGCAACACACATTATATGATTTTTTTGTACTTGTTTTCTGTAAGCTAATATAAACCTTCTAAGTTCATAAATCTGATTTTTTTAAGATGATGGTTGCACATGTATAAAGGTGAAGGCAGCTTAGTATAAAATTTCAATGCACTGTAATTGTTTTAATGTGCTACAATGGAAAAGAGGTGGATTTGAGGCTGGAGGCAGTGTATTCAAATCCTGATCCTGCGTTGGGCAAGTCACTTGAGCTTTGTAGTTATCAGTTTCTTCACATAAAAAATGAGGAAGTCTGATATGATGAGTCCAAGGTTCCTTCTAGCTATGAGTCTACAATTATTTTAATTTTAAATAATATTTTAACTGTAAGAAGACTATAATAACTATACCAGAACTAATTGCTAAATCAGGCTTTTTCTGATGGTATTATTAATGCTGACAGGGGAAGAATGACACAATTTGTCTGCTGCTATCCTGATCTATAAGCTGCAAAAAAGAAGCCCTCAGTAGATGAGATTCTGTACTTTAGACTAAATTTTAAATAAGGAGCTCATGGTAATTACAGGCAACATGGACATGGAAAACGGTGAGCTCATTGTATTTATTGTAATATCATCTCTATTCAATGAAATGTTTTACTTACTAAGAAGGTCAGGAGATTCCAAAATTATATTCTGTTCTTAAATGATTCCTTCCTTAGAACTTCTCTTCACTGACTACAGGCTCAGGATGAGTAGGAAGTTTAGAGGGAAGAGAACAAGTTTCCCTGACTTTTTTCTAGTCCAGCTAAAATGACTATGATAATAATCTATAATTCTGACATGTCTGCCTGGAAACTGGACATCCTGGGGCTTCCAAAAGTTACCAGTAGACCTACTCATTTCCTTCTATTTGGATAGTGACAGGATGGGCTTTTCATTGTGCCCTGAGTTGATTAGCCATCTTTAAATATTTCCACTGCCCTGCAGTTCTCACTTGACATGGATTTCTGTCTTTTCTTCTCTCTAGATCTGTCTGAACTTGAAAATACTTCTCTACATTAAACAAGTACCAGAAACAGATAAAATTCAACAGCTGTGTTGTTTGCTTGGATAAAAGCTGAACCCCAAGGCAGAGAACAGTGAAGCATCTTTGGGAACATTGGCTTGTTTTTTGAGTTTAAGCTCTTTGTACATGGTAGGTCAAAACAGGAGGACTATGCTATCAAGTGACCCTCTATAATGTGTACTCCATAGCAAAGTTGAAAAGCCCAAACTTGAAAAAAGTAGAAAAGGTTAAAGAGGTCAGGAGGGAAAACAAGCTCAGAAACCAGTCCTTGGTAGGTGAATCATGAGGCAATGCTTGCAAGACAGTTTAAAAGAAAGAGTTATATAAGCTAAAGAGCTCCAAAAATTCCATTCTAAGTAAGGAAAGAGGCATAGAATCCTGAGAGGCACACTTGAGCTCTGTGACTGTTCAATTCCAATCATTCTGAAAGAGTCAGATACAGGCTTTAGCTAGAGGACTGTTAAAAGACTATGTGTCTACCGTCCATGGATTGGTCTCACAAAGTGCAGAGCTAATGAAGAACATTTGTTCATTCCTGCATCCATTTATTTACTTAGTAATCTACCTGTCTGTTTATCTCTTTACCTCTGTCATCTATCTCTCATGTATCTGTATCTACCAGGGTGCATGGGATATTAAAGTAGGACTAACACCTTGGATGGGAGGGCTTGCCAAGCCTTTTTTTAGGGCTGTTCATTCACCCTTTGGTGTCCAACCAATCACATAACTCTCACTTGTGGCTCTAAGAAGCTGTAGCATCCATAGTGGTCACACCCCAGCAAAACCATCTCATCAGAGGGCTTAAACCAGGCTGAGGGTAACTGATAAGACCTATTGGCGAGTTTGGGGGAGGTGTCTACTCCAAGCATGTGAAGATACGAAAACGAATTGTTCCAATGGTCATGAAGGTGGGTGAAGCACATGCTATGGAGAGCTTAGAGCTTGGTCAGACATCAAAGACACCCACTGCATCCTGGACCATGGCCGGTCATTTTGACTTGTGTCTTACCACTAGACTTTGATGACTCTGGAAGAGAGAGTGAGGCTGATGACTTTGTGCAACTCTGCCTCACTTATATCTGATTCACACACAAGTCAAAATATCACCTTGTGATGGTCAATGGTTCCCTTTGAAAATGAAAGACAACATCTCTATCTACCTCTCACTATCTGTGTCTCCATCATCTATCTCTGTCTACCTATCTCTCTGTCTCTACACACACACACACACACACACACAAACACACACACACAAACACACACATGACAAAACTACAAAGTATATTCTAGACATCTTTTTGCATGTACAGCTCTCTCATCTCATCAAAGTTGGGAGTTTTCTCGTGTAGAAATATCCTCCATGGATACAGATCAGCAGTTCATTAAACCAATCAATCAGCATTTATTAAACACCTACTATGTGCTGGGAATTAAAAGACAAAAAGATGAAGCAGTCCCTACATTCAAGGGGTTTCCAGTCTAGCTAGAGAAATAACATGTAGATAGACAGACAGACAGATAGATAGATAGATGATAGGTAAATAGATAGATAGATAGATAGATAGATAGATAGATAGATAGATAGATAGACAGATAGATAGATAGAAAGATCAGACAAAATAAATACAAGGTAATTTCAGGGAGTCACCAGGAGCTGGGAGAGCAGGAAAGGCATCTTGAAAGACGTGGAGCTTGAGCAGAGCTTAAAAGGAAGCTAGGAGTTCTAAGTGGCTGAGGGAAGGAGGGAAGGAGGCACAAGTGACAGTCTGTGCAAAGACATTGAGACAAGTAATGGAAGGTAGAAGATGAGAAACAGCAAGTGGATCATTTTTCTAAAATCAAGGTGTGTGAATAACAGCAATGGGTAATAAGCCCAGAAAAGAGAGACTGGAGCCAGATTTTGAAGGGTTTTAAATGACCAACAAGGGTTTATATTTGGTCCTTAAGTCAATCAGTGGAACTTTATGAACAGGGAATTGACCTGGTCAACCCTGTGGTTTGGGAATATCTGTTAGTGGCTGTGTGGAGATTGTCTATGGAAGAGAGATGGGAGGCAAGGAGGTCATTTGGAGACCATTCCAGTAGCTCAGGTGAGAGTTAGTGAGGACCTGAGCTAGGGGGTTGGTCATGTGATTGGAGAAAGGCCAAGTACAAGAGGTATTGAGGAAGTAAAAGGTTCAAGACTAGATTAGATATAGGAGGTAAAGGAGAGGAAGGAGTCAAAGGTATATTAGCAACTGGGAATTTAGGAAAATGGAAGGATGGTGATATCCTATACATGAATAGGAAAGTTAAAAAGAATAGTGAGTGTTGAGGGGAGAGGAGATTGGTAAGAAATTCTATTTCAAACATGTTGACTTTGAGATGTCTGAGGGAAATATCCAGATGGAAATATCCCAGGAGAAGTTGGAAATATGGGACTGGAGCTCAGAAGAGACTAGGGCTGTATATATAGGTCTGGAAGTAATCAGCAGAGAGATGGTGATAGACTTCAAAAAAGCTGATGAGATTTCTGAGAGAGAAAGCATGAAGAAAGAAGAGAATATCAGGAAAAGAAGGCCTTTTAATGTCTAATTTATACTTTACTGGAGTTACCCAACTAGTCAGAAGCCGGACTTGAACTCTCTTCTTCAGGTATTCCTGACTCTAAGCCTGGCTCCCTAGGCACTATACAACTTTGCTCTTAAGTATTCAGAGGCGGGGATGTAAGAATGTGTACTTCTGTTCTTTTAGAAGGACAGAGGAACAAAGGAACAGCAGAACCCAAAAGAGACTGAAACCTTTACTGATAACAGGACCCAAGTCCTACAGACAGAAAAAAAACTCCTCATGATTGTCCAAAATACTCTCCACTCCCTGTGATTTAAAATGATTGCCTCTTATTTAGATCTTGGAAGGAAGAAAAGAGCTTCTCATCCTTAGCGATTTTAAATTTTTCTGGTGAAACTGCATAATGTGGAGGAAGAGAAGGTGAATTTGGGGAAACAGGTTAGGGCGAGACTCTGTGAATTATGCTTCATGCTGAGAAACACAGTGTACTGTAAACAATTCTAAGAATTAGACATCAAGTGCTGAGGGTACTCTGCCAATCAGATCCCAGGACCAGCAGAACATTCCCAGCCCTATCAGACTAAAGTACATGTTGCCCTAAGGGATTAGCATTTCCCAGTGCTGCTCCATTTCTAAATAGGTCGGGCACTCCACATAGCTCATTAACTGCCTTTGCAGTAGAGCAGACAAGATTTCAGAGCTAAGGGTGCTCAGGGTGCTGCTGTTGGAATGCTCTGCCCTCTGCTCACTTGCAGCACCTTGAATTGGCCTCCATCAGAGATCACAGGCTTAGATCTGGAACTCCTGCATTTTACAGATGAGGAAATGGAAGTCCAGCAGAGGAGAAATTCTTATCCAACATAGTTGTTGAGTTTTTTCAGTTGTGTCCTGCTCTTCATGACCGCATTTGGGTTTTTCTTGACAAAGATACTGAAGTGGTTTGCCATTTCCTTCTCCAGCTCATTTTACAGATGAGGAACTGAAGCAAACAAGGTTAAGTGACTTGTTTAGAGTTAGTCACCCAGCTAATAAGTGTCAGATTTGAACTCATGTCTTCCCTATTCCAGGTTTGCCTTCTATCCACTCCACCTTCTAGCTGCCCCAAGGTAGCATAGGTAATAAATGAAAGAACTGGTATTCAACTCAGGTCTAGGTTTGCTAGCTTGAAGTCCAGTGTTCTTTCCACTGGACCACCAGGGGGCTGTGGAACAGGATTTTATGCTATCTAGGGCCCAGAGCAGATCTGGGTCTCAGAAATTCTGAGTACAGCAGTTTGAATCCTGATGGTTTCATTCATGTAAGAGTCTTGTAACCAAAGTGCCAAAGTAATTCTGGAAATTTTGCCATTGTTTGAGGAGTAGAACTAGGCACTGCTGAATAGAAACATCTTCCTTCCATACCCACCAATCTTGTTTCTCTTTTTCATTTCTGCAGACTCCTTCCTTTTTCTTTGAAAGGACAGGTTATACTTTGCACTGACATTCTACATTGGAAATACCTTTTGGTTCACAGGCTACAATTCAAACGGAGCATATATATATATATATATATATATATATATATACGGTATATATACCGTATATATGTGGTATATATACCATATAGAGAGAGAGATACATAATAATTAAATCATAACAGAAACAGCATGATGTAGCGAAGAAGTATCAAAGTTAAATAGAAACAGGACCACTATATTATACAGAAGGATCCCTGTGGGATCTGAATTAGAAAATCATATAATATTATCTATATTCTACTGTATTTGTTGTTTATTCTGTGAAATACTTCCCAATATATTTTAATCTAGCTCTACTGGTAATGGGGAGTATTAAGGGTCACAGACCTCCTGTTTGATACTTCTGATGAAATGGATCAGGGGACAGCTCTTGAGACAGTAAGACTTAGGTTCAGGTCCTACTCTTGACACATACCAGCAATGTGACCACTGACAAGTTATTTAACCAGTCAGTTCTCTCAGGCACAGCTTCAAAACTCTTAAGTTACAAATGAATTACTGATCTGAATCAGTAGAGAACATTTCCACATGAGGACTTCCCAATACCAAGGAAATCACATATCCAGACTAATCCAAAAAATGCCACCAAGTATTGGCTCAATCTAATTTTTATTTCCATTACTGTGGCGATTCGTATTGTACTCATTGTTTAGAACTGCTGGGGATAGTTAAAATTCTTTGAACAAAGAACTGTCTCATAAAATGTGTTAATGAGATTGGTTCCTAGTACATATATGCACACACACAAACACACACACAACTAATGCAGTTTCTATATGCATGCTACATATTCTCAGCAATTAACAGACAAAGCATAACTCTATCTGTCACTGGAACCTAAACAGACAGCATGAAGCTAAAACTACATAATTCTGGCTTAACTTTCATGTCAGGTACAATAATAATGCTCTAAGGCAGTGATTTAGCAGCAGGGGGAAGAGTTTATTTAAAATGGTCCTTCCTTCCTGCAGGCAGATTGGAAATGTGCCTGAACTAAAGAAAGTCCCTGCAGGGAGAAGAATGAGCATGTGTGTGCATATCCACACACATCTGGGTTTTCTAGCCCCCTTTTTCTCGCTGTGGCTGTGGGGAATGGAGGTTTGTGCTGGCAAAAATTCATGCGTGCACAAGTATTAATGGACTTTCATTAAATGTAACAGTCAGAACTTAGTTCAGCAGCACAGAGATTGTAATAATATGCCTGCTCTGTCGTAAAAAATCCAGTAATAGAATATTATAGTTGGTAAGTCAAACAAAACATATAAAAGTTAAAGGGTTGGTTTTAAGTATGGCATTCATCTCCCCATAGAGGACCTACTGGCCAGCTACTGCTGGCCCTCTAGGGCTATTTAAAGGAGCTAAGGATGTTTAGGTTGGAAAAGAGAAGGCTTAGCTGGTGGGAGGGCAGTTAAGAGAAGGAGGAAAGAGAGCTGTCTTCAAATAGTCATAAGGAAGAGGTATTATATTTTTTTTCTTTGACCCCAGAAGGCAAAACTAGGGGGAATGGGGAGAAGACACAAAGATGCAAATTTAGGCTTGCTATAAGGAAAACCCTCTTAACAACTATGACATTCTGGCATTAGGATGGGGGGCCCCAGGAGGTTATTTGTTTCCCCTAATTGAGCAAAGGCTAGGTAGGGATCTTATCAGGTATTTTGCAGAAGGTATTTTTGTTAAGCTATAGGTTGATCTAGATGGCATCTGACATTTCTCATACAACTCAGAGATTCTGTAAGCCTGTTATCTTAGCAAGGTGACAAGAAAATGAACTAGGAAGTGATGGGATAGAGAGTACTAACTAACTGAAGTAGCAGGTACCTGTGCTCCCCAGACCAAAAAACCTGGATCCAAAAGACTCCTGGTATCACACTTCACTACTACTACTACTACTACTACCACTACTACTACTACTACTACTACTACTACTACTGCTACTACTACTACCACCACCACCACCACTACTACTACTACTACTACTACTACTACTACTACTACTACTACTACTACTTACTACTACTTCTACCACTACTGACTACTGTTACTACTACCACTACTACTACTACCACCACCACTACTACTACCACTTACTACCTCTACCACTACTGACTACTATTACTACTACTAAATACTACTACTGCTAACTACTATTGTGACTATAGCTGCTACTGCTACTACTACTACTACTACTACTGCTACTACTACTACTGCTACTACTACTACTGCTACTACTACTACTGCTACTACTGCTACTACTACTACTACTGCTACTGCTACTACTGCTACTACTACTACTGCTGCTACTACTACTACTGCTACTACTACTACTACTACTACTGCTACTACTACTACTGCTACTACTGCTACTGCTACTACTACTACTACTACT
>CM053594.1:321697185-321729838 GCA_028646575.1 Pseudocheirus occidentalis
CTACTACTACTGCTACTGCTACTACTACTACTACTACTACTACTACTGCTACTACTACTACTACTGCTACTACTACTACTACTACTACTGCTACTGCTACTACTACTACTACTGCTACTGCTACTACTACTACTACTTCTGCCACTACTAACTATTATTACTATTACTAACTGCCACTACTGCTGCTACTCCTATTACTACCTACTACTACTGCTATTACTAGTTACTACCTACTATCACCACTGCTCCTGCTACTGCTAACTACTTTACTACTACTGCAACTACTATTAACTATTACTATTACTACTACAACTACTACTACCACCACCAACAACAACGGTAATAGCAATACCATTACTAATACCACAGTTATCCCTCACATTTATGTATTTCTTTAATTTATACCAAATAGCTACTGGAGAGGGGCAGTGTTATACAGTGAATAAAGAGCCAGTCTCGAGTCAGAAGACCAGTGTTCAAGTCCTACCTCTGAAACATTTTTGCTGTGTGATCCTGGGCAAGTCAGTTAATGTTTTAGTGTCCCAAGGGTACTCTCTCATCTTTAAGCTGCAGAGCGGTTGCTGATCTGCATCAGTAGAGGGAGTTTTCTCACAGGGAGTTCCTTTTATCAAAGCAGAGGTCTGGTTGTTAAAAAGCAATGAAACGACTTATCATCAGTCCCATTTTACAGGTGAATAGGGTTTCAAAGAGTTGCAGAGTTAATACTAGAATCTGGCACTGGATGAGGGTAGGCAACATGCCCATGCTGAAGCCAAGGCCAGTGCCCTTTTTCAAAGATACCATAACACCTGCCTTACTATTCAACCCTTGTTTATTGTACAGATACTGCGTAGTCATCCAGCCTAGGTCCTGTTGGACTAAAATCCAAGGGTTTCGATGAGTCTGACTTTGCTGAGTCAAGTATACTTTTAATTAGTATTAAGTCTTAGGGATCATTAAATTAAGGATAATAAAACCTCAGAATTTTTTCATCTCTGTATCTGGAAAATGGGTTAGAAATGTTGGGGTGTAGATATGTGGGAGGCAACACAAGCTCTCTCAAATGGATGCATAACTAAAGGAAGCTGTGTGTGTGTGTGTGTGTGTGTGTGTGTGTGTGTGAAGAGTCACTGGGCATTTCAAGCTAACACACAGGGTCAGAGCTTTAAAGAACTTTAAGTAAATAGGGCTTTGACCCAGTGTGCTGGAATCTGGGGAAGGAGTGATATAATTATTATTCCCTTTTGTAATCATTGTCTCCACAAACCCCTCATGGTCCTCAACTGGCCCATGTCACTCCCACAACATTTACAGACTGAAGACCAGACAACCTCCCTCTCCCAGTATGACTATCCTCTGCAATATTCTTCTCTCCCACAACCCCCTACTGCTATTATTGTTCTAGGTGAAAGAATCTTAGTTGCAGTTTAAAAGGGGCTTAAAAGAGGGTGACGGGCATGCTTCAAATCGTTTGTCAATTTGTTCTCCTTTTGTCAACACAAATCCATTGGCTGCTTAACAAGATTTAGGGATTCCTGTCTGTTTCTACCTGTATTGCTTATTTCTTTGTGCCTGTGGGGCTCATCATCTGAGTTCTGCCTTTCATTCCCTCCATATTTTCAGCTATTCTCTGCTAAGAGAAATGCTGAAATCTTTTTACTGGGTGGCTTGTTCCAGCACATTGTGAATTCTAGGTAAGATAACTGTCCTGTACTAAGTTCTTAGGGTAGAGAGACAGGTGAAAAAAGGAGGATAGCAAGTTACTACACCTATCCTCCAACATCTATATGCTTAAACCACAGAAACCGAAAAATGAGGGGATAATAATGACAAATTGACATAATGCTTTAAGGATTTTAAAATCTTTTTATGAGTTTTTTCTTTACTTCAAAGTAACCTAGGGGTGGGGGGGGAGGAAACTAATACATCTTCTCTCCCCTCTTCTAGATTTAACTCTACATTGTAAAGAAGAAAATACATACACACACAAAGTTAAAGAAGAAACACTTAACATAGCAGCAACACAACTACATTTAACAATATATACAATATTCTATCCTAATAGTCCCCATCTCTCCCACCTTGAAATGGGAAAGCATATTTTCTAGGATCATCTTTGACTTTTTAACTCCTTAGAATTCAGTTTCCTTTTAGGAATATTCTTTATTCACGTTACTGTAGTCAACATATATATCATCCTTTTGGTTCTACTTATTTCACTTTGTATCAGTTCATAGGAACTTCCCTATTTCTCTGAATTTCTCATTTCTTATAGCACAATAATATTCCATTACATCATTATACCATAATTCAGTGCTATAAAGTTTATAAAACAGTCTCAGCACAACAATCCTGAAAAAGATATAGAATAATTTAGCCACATTTTATAAATGAGGAAACTGAGGCCCAGAGAAACTAAATTTTTTTTTCCTGTGTTGCATGACCATCAAACATTAGAGTTCGAATCCAGGTCTCCTGACATGAAGATTCAAGATCTGCAAAGCATACTTCTAAAAACATCTTTCTTTTTATTTTCTTTCTTTTTTTAAATATTTTTTAAGCATAACTAATGTGGAAATATGTTTTGCATGTATAATCAGGTAGAACATAAACATGGACAATCTATATAAAATTGCTTTGTTTTTCAATATGTGGAGGGGGAGAAGAGAGAGGAAATGAGAGAATTTAGAACTTAACATTAAAAAAAAGTCAAAAAATCTTTACATGTAATTGAAAAAATATTTAAAAAAAAAGAAAATTAATTATTTGCTTAAAAGGTTGCCAGGCTAAAGCACTGCCAGGTGCTTTAATAGTGGAAATGGATCATGCAATAATATTTATAAAATGCTTAGCACAGTCCCTTGCACAATCCGTGCTTATTTCTCTCCCCCTTCCATAAGTGTGTGAACAAATCCTACACTAAAGTAGTTGAGAACTATTGTGGCCAGGTATGGTATGGTCACTTACTTCCCATTTCCATTTAGATGCCTGGAGTCACAGATTTACAACTAGAAGGAGCCTTGAGGATCACCTAGTCTGACACCCTCATTTTGCAGATGAAGAAGCTGAAGCTCAGAGAGGTGAAAGCAACTTGTTCAAGACTTTAAGTATTGATCCAGTGTTCTCAGACAAGCACCCTTTCCATTATCTCATGCATTCTTTTTGGTCTGTCCAAAACTTGGTCTGGTAATAGCTTCACCCATAAAGAACTGAGACACAGCTCAAGTAAATTCTTCTTCCTATTTTCACTGAGGCACTGAATAACTTCAGATACAGTGGAGAATTTCAAACAAATATATGTATCATTATTTTTTTAAAAAAACTAATTATTTAAAGCCTCAGATATAGAAATTGTGCTGTTAAGTTTTTCAAAAACTTGATATCTTTTGGTCTTGATTCATCTACTTTACCCAAAATATCCTTCTCTAATTTCCCTCCCAGTGGGAAAAACAGTTCAGCAAAACTAACTAGCTCATTTACCAACAATTTATGCAGAATTTCATATCCATAATACTTCTACCTCCAACCTCTACAAAGAAGGGAGGGAAATATATTTTTGGATTGTTATAATGTGTTAGCATTCAGTTTTGATTGTTCCATTTTTGATTCTTACCTTTCACATTGCTATGGCCATTGTAAATATTGCTCTCCTGGTTCCACGTTCATTTGGCCTCAGTTCACATGTCTTCCCATGACTCTGTACTCATCATATACAGTTTCTTACACGCAGCACAGTGACATCTCATTAGATTCATACTCTACAATATATTTAGTTAATCAGTGTTCACTGTTCTTTGACTTCCCCCTTCAGTTTTATTAATTCTAGCTATTGTTCAAAATCCTAGCCATGATCCTAGCCATGGTAGAAGACTTATGCACTAGCTGTCTGTAGAAGACTTCACAAAGATCCTAGAAATGTTTCAGCTCAGGGCAAGAATAATTCTGAGAAGGAATCAGATGTCCCTGCTCATAGGGAAACTTTCCTGATCTTTCTTAATTTTTCTTTATTTTAGGTCTTTCCCTCTCCTCAAACTATGTGGTGTATTTTACATATTTGTACAGTTGTTGTTGGTTTTTTTTTTCCTTTTTTTCCCCTCAATGGAATGTAAGCTCCTAAAGGACATATTTTTCTTTTTTTTATTTGGGCAATGCCTTTCACAAGTATGAATTAATGAAGTCTCTGTGATTTTTCTCTATGGGGGTACTCTTTCCATCTACTATGACTTAGTAAATGAGCCTGCAGGACTTGTTGAAAGCTTATAAAAGTTAAATGACTTGGCCTGCCTCACATTCCAAATATCAGGGAGACGTTTAGACCCATTTCTTTCTGATCCCAGGCTCCAAACTCTATCCACTACCCAAAGATTTTTCACCTGAGGTTTGTGAATTTATTTTTCTAAAATTTTTGATAACTATATTTTGATATTATTGGTTTCCTTTATAATTCTATTTTGTTTTACACATTTAAAAACTCTATTCTGAGGAGTCCATAGACTTCACCAGGCTGCCAGAGTTGGCCATAACACAAAAGAGGTTAAGAGCCACTAGTCTAAGGACTTTCATCCTTCTGTTTCCAAACTCAGCATTCTCTCTATTGCACCATGATGCGTCTGGCCTCACCCATCATAAAATAATTTTAATAATGATTGTATAATGGCGGAATGGAGGAGGTCATTGAAATGAATGCCTGACAAATATCTATATGAGGGGGGGTCTAATTTCCTCAGGGATCTTGGTGATCAATGCAAAGTGGTACCTAGAGATTGAACATAAGACACACTAATGTCAATGTGAACATGTCAAAGACCAATAAAAGAAATGGACAATAAACAAGTAACTTGAAGACACCAAGTTAAACATTAAGCTAAAAACCAGATGTACAAACACCTGCCTTTATATTTCTTAGTGTTAAAAAAAAGAGCCTATATCATTAACCCGTGTCCTCTTGGCTTCACGTACTACTCTTTCTCTCAAGGCTTCCTGCACTGGATGAAGGAGTTGAACAATTATGCTTCCTTTTTCTAGAAGTTTTCAGAGCTTGAGAGTGCCCTGAGAAGGTGAGAATGAGCCAAGAGATGGGGTCCCTCCCCTAATTTTTCTAGGTTTCTTTCCTATCTACCATACCTCCTTCGATCCTTTGTGCATTAATTCTCTCTTGTCACCTGTTCTTTTTTCCCCTTTTTTGTCTCAGTTATTCACCCTCCAAAATATTGATTTCTCCTTTTCCCCATCTTGCCCACCTGTGCTTCCTTATTCCTGTTCTTCATGTTGCTAGGGAAAAGCAATACCTGTTTTGCCTCTACCAAATAATCAGATTTTCTCCATAAGTAAGGAAAAGAGGAGGACGTGGAGGAGGAGGAGGAGGAGGGGGAGAAACGTGCATAAATTTAAGATCTGGACATTTTGTGAGGTCATCTGCAGTAGTCTAATTCACAATGATGTGCTGAGCAACCAGCTCTCCAGGGGGAAAAAATTATCACAGGACACAATTTTAAGTTCATTATTAACATTTTCTCCATCATTTTCTTAAGTTCAGATAATCAACAAAACAATAAACAAAGTCCTGATTTGTTGAATTTGCCAATTTGCAAGATGGAAATGTTCATTCTGAAAATTTCACAGTTGACTCTGGAAGGCTAGTACAATTTCTCTAGTACATCATGGTCAACCCCCATATTTTACAGATGAGGAAAATAAGGCCCAGGGGTATTAAGTAATTTATTCATTAGGGCCACACAAATATGCAAGTGGCACGCCTGGGAATTGCCCCTCTGTCCTTGGATGACAACAATGAGAGTTGTCCAAAGGTAGATGGGGCCACCTCAGGAAGGAGCAGGTTCTCTGTTGATGACAGATGACCATTTCCTTTGCTATTGTTGTCAGTGGGGATTAGAGAGGGAATACTAACCAACAGTGAGGTTTGGATAAAATGCTTTCTGAGGTCCCATACATTTTTGAGATTCTGATTCATCAGATCAAAGATATTAAATATTTATAATCATTCATAATTCCCATTATTATTCTTGCCTGATTTTTTATTCTTCTAATCCGGTATGGTGGAAAAAGCACTAAATTTTGAGTCAACGTGATTCAAATCTTGCTTGCGTCACTTATTCCCCAAGAAAATGCTGGTTATTTGCTCTTTGAGCCTGGGATGTGTGGGGTGTTAAGAGAAGACTAGTGCCTCTGGTGTGAGGATTGCTGGGCCTTTTTCAGAGTTGCTCATCCACCTTTGGTGTTCACCTGATTCACCAAACTCTCACCTGTGGTTCCAAGAAGCTACAGGATGTACCACAGCCACATCGCAGTAAAACTATTTCAGCAGATGAGCTAAACTAAGCTGAGGGTAACTGATGGGACTCAAGCCTATTGGGAAGTTAGGGAAATGTGAAGACTTCTCTGGTAAAGAACAGGCCATGAGAGTGATAGAAACAGATGTCATGGAATTCTTAGAGCTTGGTTAGACATTTAAGACTCCATAATCATCCTCCGCATCCCAAGGCTTGACTTTTGTCTTGCCACTGCACTCAGATGAGTCTGCACAAGTAAGACCAATGACTTCATGCAAATCTGACTCATTTAAATCCAATTTATGCATGAATAAAAAGCATTTTTATCTACTTCACAGTCCTGTGGTGACAGGCAAGTGATGAAGCAGCAGGTACAGATACACTGGGAGCTGTGGTCACAACCCTGCACATAGGCAACATGGGCCACAGCATCATCTTCTCACTGGACTGAGGCAGCAGCAGGATTTGGTAGTCCCCTGAATGTCTGAGCATCCTTTTTAGGAACCACACTGCTCATCCTCTGTTGTGAGGACTGGAATAGAAAAGGTTCCCTAAGAATTGTCTGCTCTGCCTAATCTAACCCTGATCTGCATACTGCACCTGGTAGGGTTCCTACTCTGTGATCAAAACACACACATAACACACACACACACACACACCACACACACATACACACATAAAAAATGTACAAAAAGTTTTGGGTCAATGATTCCACTCATCATCAATACATGAGCTCACACTTATGGACAGCATGAAATCCAGTAGACCTGAAAGATGAACAGCCCTTGTAAGGATTCAACATGTATCACTTCCAAATAGTAGCCTTAAGTAAAACAAGACTAGCAAAAGAAGGGCAGGTTACCAAAGTCAAAGCCAGATTCATGTTTTTCTGAAGTGGTCGCTATGATAATGAACGCCATGAAGCTAGAGTAGGTTTTGCAATCAGAACTAATCTAGTCAACAAGCTTGCATGCCTCCCAAAAGGAGTGACATGCAATTGCCAATTGTAGGAAAATGCCAGACCACCATCATCAGTGTGTATGCTCCTACCATGACAAATCCTAATACAGAAAAACTGTATGAAGACCTGGAGACCCTCATTGTCGATATGCCAAAAGAGGACAAGCTTATAACTCTGGGTAGCTTTAATTCCAGAGTAGGCACAGACTATCATACATGGCAAAGAGTACTTGGGAGGAATGGAGTCAGAGACAGCAACAGCAATAGTCACTTACTACTGAATACCTGTGTATCACATGGTCATTTCATCACCAGCACTGTTTTCTATTTGCCTAAATGAAATAAAACTTTGTGGAGGTACTCTCATAGAAAACACTGTCACCATAAGGAAAAGAGAAAGACAAGATGTAAGAGTGATAAAGGTGATTAATTGAACTTTTCCAGGTTATATGGTAAGAGGAGATTATCCCTAGGAATTCAAGAATGCCTCCATTGTCCATTTCTGTAAAGGAAAAAGAAATAGGTTGTCCTTGAGTGAGCACAACATGGGGAGTCTCTCATAGTCATTGACAGCAATGTTCCATACCCACATTCCTTTGCCTCTTCAAAGGCTTGGGGGAATGGTGTCTTTTCATATAGTTTCATTTGAGTCATGCTTTTTCTGTATAATTTTGCAACATTTCCTTTCTTTTTGTAAAGAAGTTTTTACTGAGATATTTTTATATCATTGCAATTCCCCCAGTATTTCTCCCTCTCTCTCTCCCTCTCCCAGAGAGTCATCCTTTATAACAAAGAGTGCTTTAAAAAAAACTAAGGAAAATCGACATAATTGATCATTACTTTGAAAAAGTAACAAGAGTATGCAATGTATAAGAGTTGTGAACCTCCCACTTCATAATGGAGTAGGGTGAGGCTGTCTTCTCCTATCTGTTCTTTAGAGCCAGCCTTGTTCCTTATTATTTTATTATTTCATAATATTATGACATTGTAATATTATAATAATATTATATAATATTACTTTATAATATTCACTTTTAATTTTGTGCATGTGTGTATGTGTGTGTCTGTATGAGTGTGTATATTATTATTTCCACTTACACTGTTGTAGTTATTGTGCAAAATATTTTTCTTGGCACTGCTTACTTCACTCTACATTAGTTTATGTAGACTTTTCCCTGCTTCTCTGCATTTTTCATCTTCATTATTTCTTACACCATGGTAATACTTCAATACATTCATGTACCACAGTTTATTTAGCCTTTTCAAAACCAATGGCCTTTGTACTTTATTTTCCGATCTTT
Organism: Pseudocheirus occidentalis; assembly: GCA_028646575.1. Taxonomy (NCBI): domain Eukaryota; kingdom Metazoa; phylum Chordata; class Mammalia; order Diprotodontia; family Pseudocheiridae; genus Pseudocheirus; species Pseudocheirus occidentalis. Next base: position 321,705,737 of record CM053594.1, read on the forward strand.
GCCGCCACAAAAAATTCTGTAAGAAACATTTTAGTGCATATGACCACTCTTCCTCTCAATGACCTCCTTGCAGGATAAGCCTGGTAATGGAAACTCTAGATCAAAGGGTAAATTTGCTTTTTTTATATACCCTCCTGCCTTGTCATCCTCCATGTGTTTTACTGAATAGGCAAGATCTGAAGGTCATAGAATCCATGTCTCCCCAAGACAACCACTCTGTAGTCCTTGGCTCACAAAGGCATACCAGTTGGGTATTTTCCTCTCCCAGAAATTCCTTTTTGTGTTGACCAGGAAAATGATAGTACTGCAAATATCTCATTGTTCCTTTTCTTAAAAAAATGTGTAAACAACAACAATAAAGAAAAACTCCACACTCTCTCCCTTCTCAACTATGCCAGATTATTCCATCTGTGGAGCAGCATGTAGAACTTAACCAATGGTTCTGAGAATTTCTTTAAATGGAAGCCTATGGACTTGCAAGCCCATGAACTGTCTCCTCCGCTTGACCTATTGGCTCCTGTTTTGCACATTTTATGTTAGTCAGATTAGCCCAAAAGATAATGCTGTTTGTCTGCTAATAGGTTGGTAGTATCTATGCCAGTTCGCTGAAGGGCTGAGGATTCTCATGAGAATCTAGTTGCAGCTCTCAGATGGGTAAAGCAAGGAGAGATGAATTCCAACACAAAGAGTGAAAGTAGACTCAAATACAGAACACCCAGCCTGCCACTAATACCACTATCTACATGGCACTGTACATTCTTTCATAGGCATCCTCTGGGACATTTTTCCAGCCTTGAGGACTCAAAATGTTTATAAAACACATCGGGGCTGACACATTCACTAAATGTGCAGAGGCTTCCCTCTCTAGCTCAACTACGTAATGATTCCACTTCCTTTAACCACTTCCAAGTCAAGAATGACATTTTTCTCATGAAGTAACCAAAACTAGTTAAAAACTGAGGAAAATAAATACCTAGATATAAAGGTCACCACGTTTCATATATCCCAGATCCATAGTTTAAAAAAAATCTTTATCTAATTTATTATTTTAATTTTTTTATTTTAATAGCCATTACTGCTTAAACATCACAAATTAGATTGGATCCCTGAAACTGATTACTTTCTGATCATGAAGAGAAATAGGAAAAAACACATAGGTATTTTCATTGACTCTAAAGGAAGGAGTTCAAAACTATAAAATTCAGAAATGCCTCCCCCAAAATAAAAACATCCTTTCACTCTTAGTCCCCTGCACTTATGCTTCCTCCAAATATTTCTATTTTTGTCAAGGTTTGCAAATTCAGAGTAATCTTCAGGGTTTCACTCTCATTCAGCCTTCATATTCAAACAATATCTAAGTTCTGTCAATTCTACCTCCTTAACAGCACTTCCCTCCACCCCATTCTTTCAACTCATACCATAATCATCCCACTACAGGCTCTCCCTTTCTCTCCTTTCACCTAGACTCCCAGTAACCTCCAAACCATTCTCCCCAAATTAAATCACTCCTCTCTCCTTCCACAGAGCTGCCAGCTAAGCAGCAGTGGATAAGAGTGCCATGCCTTGAGTCAGGAAGACTCAACTTCCTGAGTTCAAATTGAGCCTCAGACACTTAGCCCAGGCAAGTCATTCAGCCTTCTTTGCCTTGGTTTCCTCATCTGTAAAATAAGCTGAAAAAGGAAACTGCAAACTATTCCAGCATCTCTGCCCAGAAAATCCCAAAGGAGACCATGAACTGTCAGACACAACTGAAAACAACAAAACACAAACAGTTGCCAAATTGATAGTCCTAAAGTGCAGGTTTGATGACATCATTCCTCTGCTTAAGAAGCTTTGATGACTCCCCATTGCCTTTAAGATAAAATGCAAATTCCCCTGTTGGACTTTTAAAGCCTTTCACAGACTGATTGCAAGCTAACACTTTACTCCTCCCCCTTCCTCTCTCTCCAGTCTATCTGGAAGACTTGCTTCTACTCCCACCTTTGTACCTCTGAATAGACTTTTCCCCACTCCTAGAATGTTCTCCCATCACATCTCTGCCTTCATTTAGAATCCTTTTAGGCTCAGCTCAAGTGCCACCCTCTTTGAAAGGCCTTTCCTAACTCCCTCAAGTGTTAATGGCACAGGACACTAAGGTATATTTTTTATTTATTTACTTATCAGTGAAGACCCTCCTGCTCTAAAGTAAGCTCCATTAATTCAGGGACTATCACATTTTTGTATTGGTACCCTCCTAGCCCAACACAACACATAGTTGGACCTTGGTGAATGTCTGGAGATTGACTGATTGAACTAGATGCATTATGGTGAACTGAAGAACCTTCAGTGGATAAGAAATGAGAAAACAGACCCTGAACTTAGGAAGCTTAGAGGTCATCTAGTTCATAACTCTCATTTTAGGTGAGGAGACTCAAGGGCAGAGCTTAAATGATTTACCCAAGGTCACATATATGGTAGTTTATCACTTTAGCAAAGCCAAGATTCAAGCCCAGTTCTTCTGGACTCAAAATCAAGCTCTTTTCATTGCACCATGTTCTTTCCATTCCCTTGTCATTTAATTCCCAGTCTGTGCTGTTAGACTCAACAGAGCAACTCAGGGAAAGAGTTAACTGTATACTCTTCCTTGTGACACATTTCACTGTTAGCTTTGGAGCTATCATTTCCCACATCATTCCTTTCCCCCGACCCCCACGTAAGAGAATTATTTAGCTCTCTGGAACGTTTTGTAAAACTCAATCAAAATTATTATTTGAGTACTCAAGATTAAAGATTTCTGAGTAAAAAAAAATCATCTATTCAACTTATGGGTTATACAGCCAGGGCCTGGTAAACATTTTTTTTTATTTTAATGGAGAAAAAAAATGTTGTGGTAAAAATATTCCTTCCTTTGGTTGCTGGCAAAAGAAAAAAAAATTGCAGAAGCTCTGAGCTGAGGCAAAGTTTTTTAAGGGCTATAGGAGGGGAAACCCAAACATTCCTGAATTTAAATTTTCTTTTAGTCTAATGTGGCATTTTGAAAAAAAATGAAAAATAAAATCCCCTCAAGCTTTAATTCATTTTTGCATGTCTTTTAATCATCATTTGTACACTTTGGAAGAGAAGGGAGCATGTGTTGGTAATCATGCATATTTCTGGTTGCCATCCATAAAACTTGAAATTGAGGCTGCTCTTCCATATGTCGGGAAGAGTATATTTGTAGGAACTCACCCATCCAAAGAGCACTGATACTTCAGAAAGTCAAGTTGTCAGCAAGTATTTATTAAGTGCCTACTATGTTCCAGGAACTAAAAGTGCTAGGCTCTGAAGTTCAAAATAAAGACAAAATAAATCTCTGCCCTCAAGGAGCTCAAAGTCTAATTGAAGAGACAACTCGCAAACAGCTCTCTGCAGACACAATGTATAGAGAACGAATCAGGGAAAATTGTAAAGGGAAGGCATGGCATTAAGGGGGAAGAGGGTAAGGAAAGGTTTCTTGCAGAAGGCTGCGTTTTGGCAGGAATTTGAAGGAAGCCAGGAGGCAAAGGTGGCACTTCGGTCATGGGGGCCTATTAGTGAAAACACACAGTCAAAAGTGTACTTTGTTTGAGGGAGACCAAGGAGACCAAAGTCACTGGACTGTACAATATGTGAAAGGGAGGTAGTGTGTAAGAAAGCCAGAAAGGTAAGGGAGAAAGTCCAAGTTCTGAAGTGCTTTGAAGACCAAAGAATGGATTTTATATTTGATCTTAGAGTTAATAGGAATTCACTAGAGTTTACTGATTTAAGAAAACTGCCTTGAAAGCTGAGTGGAAAATGGATTGGAGTACTGAAAGACTTGAATCAAGGATGTGTGAGGTGATGAAGGCCTGCATCAGGGTGGTAATAGTGTTAGAAGAAAGAAGGGAGCATATGCAAAAGATATTTTGAAATAGGAATTGGTAACAGATGGGAGGGTTGAAAGAGAACGAGGAGTAAAAGTTGACACCCAGATTGTTAACCTGGGATAGCAGGAGGATGGTAGTACCCTTCACAGCGATAAGGAAGCTAGGAAGAGGGAAGGGTTTGAGCTCAAAGATAAGGAACTCAGTTTGAAAAATACTGATTTTAAGTGTAGGTCGTCAGGACACATAGCTCAAGATGTCTAATAGGCTAGAGGAGATGCAAGAGTAGAGGTCACAAGAGAGGGATGGACAAATAGATCTGTTTTCCCAAGTGAAAATTAAGTCAATGGGAGATGATGAGATCACCAAGCAAAACAAGATATAGAGAGAAGAGCCTCCAAGGAGAGCCTTGAGGGACAACCATGGTTCATAGACAAGATGCAGAAGAAAATACATCAAAGGGGACTAAGAAGAAGACACATAGGTAGGAGAGAGAAGTGCTACAAAAATCCAGCGAGAAGAGAATATTAGTGAGAAGAAGGTGACTGACATTGTTGAAGATTGTAGAGAAGTCAAGGAGGATTAGAATTGAGAAAAGGTCATTAGATTTGTCAATTAAGAAATGATTGGTAACTTTGAAAAGAATAATTTCAGTTGAATTATGAGGTCAGGAGCCAGACTTCAGAATTAATAAGGGAATGAGAAAGGAAATGGAGGCACTAATTCTCTGTGGCCTTCTCAAGGATTTTAACCAGGAAAAGGAGGATAGATATAGGACAATAATTAGTGAGTATAGACAGATAAAATGAAGAATTTTTGAGAACAGGAAGACAAGGGCATGTTTAAAGGCAGCAAGGAAGTAGCCAGTGGATTACAGCAACCTGAAGTCCTTTATAAACAAGTAACAATTTGTGACTTCTAAAGACGCAAAATGGAAAACAAAATAGTCACGAAGTTTCACGTCAGACCTACAAATTGGCAAAAAGGACAAAAGTCAGGAATAGTCAATCTTGAAGGGCTTATAGGATGATAGGCCAACCAATGCATTGTTGATGGAGCTATGAATCATCAGTACAATAATATTGGAAAGCAATTTGGAATTATGCAAAGTTCCCTTTGACTCAGAAGTTCCACTACTAGGCTTATTTCCCTAGGAGAACATTGATAAGAAAAAAGTCCTCATAAACATCCACATTTTCATACTAGCACTTTTTGTGATAGCAAAGAATATGAAATAAAGTAGAAGCCAATGGTTTGGAGCATGGCTTAACAAATTGTAGCACGTAAATGGAATGGAATATTACTGTGCTATAAGAAATTATAAATGTGGGGCAACTAGGTAGTGCAGTGAATAGAGCACCAGCCCTGGAGTCAGAGGACCTGAGTTCAAATCCAGCTTCAGACACTTAACACTTACTAGCCATGTGACCTTGGGAAAGTCACTTAACCCCAATTGCCCTACCTTCCCCCCTCCAAAAAGCAAAAAATAAAAAAATTAAAATAGAGATATTATATCAGCAGAGCATGTGCTCCAGCAGGACTTAAAAAAAAGAAATGATAAATGTGATGAATAAAGAAAAGCATGGAAGGATGGAAGGACTTACATAAACTCATGTAGAGTGATGTGAGCTGAGCTAGGAAACAAGTTTATGACTACAGTAGTGTAAATAGAAAAAACACACACACTCAATCAAAAGTGAATGTTGTGATATTAGTAAGAACAAACTTGACTTCAAAGAAGAGATGAGATGTTCTCCATCCCTCTTCTTTTTCAGAAGTAGAAAGTCCAGGATGTGTTTAATTGTACATGTTTTAAGACTTTGGGGATTTGTGCTGATTTTTTCTTTCTTTTTATCTCTTTAAAAATATTTTTATACAGGATAGTTCTATGGGAAGAGAAAGAGGAAGGATACTAGAGAAAGATTTGGTGATGTATTTTTTAAAAGAAATTAATAAAAATTATTAAGAAAAAGGGATCCATGAATGACTATCCTCTCTGTGTGCCTAGAGTCAGATTAAATGTTGCTAAATCTTCCTTTGAAAGTCTATACATAGGTAAGAGAAAATCTTTTTCTAGCCAAACCTCCCCCCAAAATCCTCTTCATTTTTTAGGCATAAATCTTAACAGATCTCTGTGATCATTATGGCATGTTTATGTGCATGTATGTAGATTTTTAATGTTACTTCAAGTGGTGTCTAGAATGAGGAATGGCAGAGCAAATGGCAGCCCCAATTCAACTTCCAAAGGATTCTATCCAGAGCTTTGGACTTTCTTTTCTTTCTAGGAATGATGAAGCCTTCCCAGAAGCAACCCAGGAGCCTTTGTCCTTGACCTTGGGGCTTTCCTACTGCCAACATTTCTCAACATCACTGATGCCTTTGGCTAGAAGCCATGAGCTCCCTTGACCTTCTCAGTCCCAAGGCTTGATAAGCTTTCTGGTTCAGAAATTTGCTGAACCTAATACCCAATTACTTTCTGCTGCCTTCCTCCACTTCTCCCACCACCTCTCTCAATGCCACCCCACCCCCAACTCTGCACACTTCAGGCCACAAGAAAACATCTACGGCAGAGGTGCTTAGCCTTCATTGAGTCATGGACCCCTTTGGCAACCTGGCAAAGCTGATGGATTTTTTCTAAGAATGATGTTTTCAAATTCATAAAAAATGCATTAATATGAAGGAAACCAATTGTATTGAAATATAATTATCAAAACATTTTCCTATGCAAGTTTACAGAACCCCTGGAATCTATCCACACACAGACTCCCTTGGGAATTCATGGACTCCAGGTAAAGAACCTGTCATATATGGAGTTTATACATAAGTGCAAAGTGTAGTGGCTGGAAATTACAAGGTAACTGTAAATTATAAAGCATAGAAACTGAACTAGCAGTTCTGTACCTGCGATAAACTGCAAAATAAAGTGTCATAAAATCCATTTTGCAATTTATAATGTAAAAATAATATTAGCCATCATTAAGAAAATTTTAGTTGAGTGGAAGAAAAGATTCTGGAACAAGGACTCAGTGGGAAAGATACTGGGTACTCCTTTCTTGGAGAAGAGAACTTCTGGACACTTGTACCCTGTGGGTGGGGGAGAACCCTGGAAACTGAATCATGGGGGAAACCTTATGACCTATTACTTATAGCTTATATTCCCCCCAAGGGGGAAGTTCTGAAACATTAGCTGGGTTAGAAAGAAACCCCTGAACTCTGTCCCTCTAGGACAGCAGTTCTCAACCTGTGGGCTGTGTTCAATTTGTAACAATGAAAACACATCCTGCACATCAGATAGATTCATAACAGTAGCAAAATTGAAGTTATGAAGTAGAAACAAAAATACTTTTATGGTTGGGGGTCACCACAACATGAGGAACTGTATTAAAGGGTTGCAGCATTAGGAAGGTTGAGAACCGCTGCTCTAGCACACTGGTGCTCCATGGACAAGCAGACCCCAGGATGCTACCCCCGGATGGGAAAATGGAAACTCTACATCATCCATCTCTATCTCTGCCTCTAACATGTGTATCTCTGTGTGTCTCTTTCTGTCTTTCTGTCCTTCCATCTTTCTATCTCTATCCATCTATATCCATTTCTATCTACATATCTATCGATTACTTATGTTATTTATTGAAAATATCAATACAACCAAATAAGCTTCCTTGATAGCTATTTACATCAAAATATGAATTTCAATACACAAAATATCCAAACAAACTTTCACATCAAGTCTCTATCAAGATGCTTTGGCCATTCATTCCAATTAACTTTTTTTTAAATATTGTCATAGTTAGCATGTGCTTCATTTTTCTGGGCATTCTTTTTTTACTTTGAATTATTTCATAAAGATCCTTCCAGACCTCTTTATATTCTTCATACTTGTCAATCTTAATCACAAAGTAGTATGAAATTAAACTGATGTAACATAATTTATTTAATAATCCCTTCTTGGTGAGATATTTAGGCTGTTTTTAGCTTTCTTCCATTATAAATAATGTTGCTAACTAAATTAGAAGTAATATAAGTAACTGGGGGAAAAGTTTTCTCTGTCAAGGCTCTCATTTCCAAGACATACAGGGACCTGATTAAAATGTATAAGAATAAAAACTATTCTCCATTAATGGCCAACAATATGAGTGCCTAATCTGTTAAAGGAAGAAATCAATCATCATTGTCAATATCACATGAAAAATGCTCCAAATCACTAACAATTAGAGAAATATACACTAAATCAACTCTGAGTTTCTTCCTCATACCTATAAGATTGGCAAAGTTGACAAAAAAGGAGAATGATAAATGCTGGAGGTGCTGTGAGAAAACAAGTGCATTAAAGTATTGTTGGTGGAGCTGTTAAAGAGTCCAGGCGTTCTGGAAAGCTATTGGGAACTGTGCCCAAAAGCCACCCAACTCTTCATACCCTTTGACCCAATGATACTATTACTAGGTCTATACTCAAAGTAATCAAAGAAAGATGAAAAGGACCCATATATACAAAAATATTTATAGCAGCTTTTTTTGTGGAGGCAAAGAACTAGAAACCAAGGAGTTACCATTGACTGATGGAATGGCTAAATAAATTTTGGTATATGAAGGCACAGGAATATCATAATGCTATAAGAAATGATGAAAGAAATGACTCAGAGAAACCTAGGAAGACTTTTAAGAACCAATACAGCAAAGTGAGCTGTATTGTATCAAGAGAACAAATTATACAATGACAACATTGTAAAGACAAACAACTTTGAAAGGCTTAAGGATTCTGATCAATGCAACCACAGTTCCAGAAGACTCATGATGAAGTGCACTACCTACCTACTGGCAGAAGTAATGGACACAGGGTGGAGGTTGAACCACATTTTTTTAGGACATGGACAATTAGGGAGTTAATTTTGCTTGACCATACAAATTTGTTACAAAGATTTCTTTTACTTTCTTTTGGGAGGAGAAGGAGGGGAGGTAGGAGGTGAGAAAAGGTAGATTTTTGCTTATTGAAAAATTATGCTTAATTTAAAAATAAATAATAAAAATATTGCAAGAAATATTTTTGAACAAATATGTTTTATTTTGTTTTCAATAACCATTTCAGGATATGTTCCTAACAGTGGAATTACTGGGTCAAAGGGAAGTATTTTTTAAATAACTTTTACCTTATTTCTCTTCAAAATAAATAAATAAGTTAATTGTTCCATCAGTTGTGAAAGCATATACTGGTATTTCTATAACCTGACCAGCAATTTGTCCCTTTCCTTTTAATTGATATTTTTTGCCAATTTTACAGAGGTAAAGCTTTAACTTCAACTTGTTTTAATTTGCATCTTTTTAATATTAACAAATTCAAGCATTTTTTCAAGGGATTATTAATAATTTGCTTGATTTTTTGAAAATTATTGGTTTCTATTATTAGACTCTATCTCTTAGAAAAATGGAAATTTCTTTTGTACATTGCTAACAATTTTTTTTAATGTCAAGATTTAATAAAGTGGAAAATCTTGGTTCAAATCTTGTCCATTCTCTTTCCTCTATCCCTATACCTAGCAAAGAAAGGGCATCAGGATGAAACAAACGTTTCTCTGATCCTTAGTAAACATTGGATGCCAGCCAACAGAAAATCAATAAAATGTTGATTCACACTAAAGGGATCAATTGTATAGGGATTCTGGGAGAGGGGGAGAAACAGCTAGAAAGACAGAGACAGAGAGAAGAAGAGACAGTGAGAGAAAAAAGTTAAAAAAGAACATCACACCATAGAAAAATGAAAAGCTCATAGGAGCTTCATGAGTGAGGGAGAAAAAGAGAATCCCAATAAACAGTCTTTTATGTTTGCTGATTCCCAGCGGCCCTTATGAACATTATTTTTATAGCAAATGGGGATTAAAAAGCTGTAGAATAATAAAAGCTGTACATTCGCCTTCATGGCTTAAGCTATTTTTCAAATTCCTTTGAATAGTAGAGCTGTATAAATACAGGACAACAAGGCCAGAGAAATCCCAACCTCTGAGTTGTGAACTGTGTAAAGGAAGAAAAATAACAGTCTTTGAAAGCTGTCAGGGCTTGGTGAGGGGTTTGGGGAATGTAAGTATGAGCGTGTGTGTTTGGAGTGGATCACAGCATTTAAAAAATAATGTCTTTGATGGTAAAAAAGAAAACATACAATTTATTTGATGAAAGGAAATTCTGAGGTAGAGCTTCAAAGATTTCATTGTAGTTAATCCATTTCCTAAATCAGATTGAGAGTAATACTTAAATAAAATAATGTATGTGTGGATCAAGTCATACACATAAATATAGGTATATATATAAAATATACAGCAGTTTAGAGTTGAAAGGGACTTTAGAAATTACTTAGTCCAACCCCTTCATTTTGCAAATGAGGAAACTGAGGTCCAGAGAAGGGTGGGCTGTCTCGCCCACAAGGTCAAAATACCATGTTATCTCATGCTATGTAATAATTAAAATTTGAAAACAAACAAGTCTTTAAATATGTGCACATTGATTTATTACTAAATTCAAACCCGTTTAGTGCTGCAATAAATGACAAAAGAAAAGAGGCATTTTGTAACAAGTCCACAAAGGAAGGGGAATGTTAATATTTATCATAAGATAGAACAGAGGATCTATAGCTAAAAGGAGCCTCAGAAGCCATTCAGTCCAATCTCTTCATGTGGCCGTAAAAAAAACAAAAATCATAGAACTTGTTGTTGTTGCTAGTCCTTGCTGTCTAAGAGGACCAATGATGCTGGGAGGGTGATTTCTTGACTTGAAAGCAAATTGGATTTAAGTCAGGCAGAGCTGTGCAGAATCCTCAGCCTTACTCTCTCCTCTAGAGTCACTGGAGTCTAGTGGCAAGACATGTCAAGATAACTGGCTATGGCCCCAGATGCAGTGAGAAACCTTGGCCTCTTTAAGCTTAGGTCTTTCCCAAGTTTCAGTTTGTCTGAAGCAACACCCATTCAGTGATTTAAGGCTAGGTAAGAATTAAGGTGAGAGATGGTCTAGTATCTGGCCAGAACAGAAACAACTGCTCTTTACACTCACTCAGAGGCATCAAAACCCAAGCAATGAGCAAGTGAGACCAATCAGTGAAAGTCAGAGTGATTTGGGTTTAAAGGCATAGTCAAGTAGTTCCATTTGAATCATAATGGACTTTATCAAAGCCTGGTTTTTCAGAGCTATTTTTCAAGAAATCATAAATGAAAAGTATATGAGACAAAAGAGTTATGTGTCCAGTTTTTCCAGGGAAAAAAATAACTAGCAAGGAATAAAGGCAAGACTCCAAATACAGGATTCTTTTCCCCTCACGATAGTAGGCATGGCACATAGTAAGCACTTAATAAATGCTTATCTTCCTATCCTCCACAATGCTTTAGATACACTATGTTGCATTCTGTTCTCATGAAATACTTTTTCCTCCTGAACATAAACATATGGCAGTCTGGTGGCCTAGGCAGGTAGATCGTGTTGGGCTTGGAATTTGGAAGATCTGAATCCAATCCTACATCAAACATTTTTAATTGTGTGACTTTGGACAAGTAACTTAACATCCATTTGACTAAGTTTTCTCATCTGTAAAATGGAGATAATAGTAGCAGTACCTAATTTGCAAAGTTGTTATGAGGTTCAAATCAGGTAAGAAATATAAAGTGCTTTCTGAATCTTAGTACTTACTTATTCACTAATGAAAAAAATAAAAGAAAAATTAGTGAACAGCTTTGACATTTGTTAATGATTTTCTTTTAAGTCACTTTAGAAGCTGAATAAAATGAGTTATCTCACATAGGGCGGACAATTTGAAACTGAATTAACATAACATATCACATATAATGAATTGTCAGCTGAACTTAAAATAATTTGTGCCCACTTAGTGCTGGAAGAAATTAGTTGTGTGTGTGTGTGTCTTTTGGGGGAGTAGTAAGAGGCATTTTGTAACAAAATCAAAGGAAAGGAAATCATGTGAACTTGCTGCAACATAGAATAATAGATCTAGCTAGAAGGATCCTCAGAGGCTTTTAATTTTTCAGGAAAATAAGCTGAAGTTCAATGACTTGTCCAAGGTCACATAGGTAGAGTGCTACTAAGCGGTACAGTATGATTTGATTCCAGTATTTCTAACTTCAAACCTAGAAATCTTGCCACTGCACCACATGCATGAATTCATTCTTGTTACACATTCTATTTCAGCCTCAACCTCTAACCTCTTGTTCACTCATTTTTCAGGCATGTCTGACTCTACATGACCCCATTTGGAGTTATCTTAGCAGAGATACTGGAGTAGTTTGGCCATTTCCTTCTCCAGTTCTTTTTACAGATGAGGAAAACAGGCAAACAAGGTTCAGTGACTTGCCCAGGGTCGCACAGCTAGTAAGTGTCTGAGGCTGGATTTGAACTCAGGTCCTCCTGACTCCAGGAACAGCATTCTATCCACTGTGTTACCTAGCAGCCAAACCTCTGAATTAACAAGTTACTTTTGTCAAGTTTTTTGGTATCAATATTTTCCAATATGCATACAAAGACTCATTGGCTTAAAAACAACAACACTGGACTCATGTGTCTATAGGGAAGTTGACCAAATCACCTACGCTATTAAAATATAACACACTACATTATTTTAACAAAAAATACCTTGATAATTAAGATTATTCAGTCTTCTATTTTTTGTAGGTTATAAAACATTATTTGGGGAGAAGGAAACAAGTATTTATTAAGTACCTAAAATGTGCCAGTCATTATATAAATAGCTTTATAAATATTATCTCATTTGATCCATAAAATAACCCTGGGAAGTAAGTGTTATAATTATTCCCATTTTAGAGTTGAGAAAACTGAGGTTAAATGACTTACCCAGGATCACATAGCTAATGAGTCTGAGGTGAGCTTTCAGGTCTTCCTGACTTCAGGCTCAGCCCTCTATCCAATATGCCACTTAACTGTTTCAATGCTTAGGTTAAAACACTAACATGTTGAGCAGTCTTACATAAAAGTCCTTACACTCTTTGGAGACAAACCAAATCTTTATTAGTCTGCACTATTTCCCCTAATTTCATCCATGCTGTCCATCTTTTCATAATCTATAGAGTAAGGAATAGCCATTTTTTACATCTCTTCCTGTCCCCTGATCTTATACTAACTTGACTCTGATCCAGATACAGTGACCAAGGCCTGGACTGTGGCATCCTGGGTGGATCTGCTTTGGTCTGGAACTCCCTGAAGAAGTTTGGTTCAGAGCAGCAAGACCTGCCAAGCCAACCACTAGGCCCTATTTAATTAGGGGTGAATTTGGCCATAGGTTCTATGAGCCAACCCACACTTTACATAAAGTGGACATGAATTCCTGGGATGACCTCAGAATTGAGTCAGAATCCCATGTGCCCTTTGCACTGGGGATGCCCCTGGCTCAAACGCTGAGTCAAGTCAGATTCCAGGAGCTAGACTAAAAGAGGATGTAAAAATGTAAAGGGAAAAAATGGAGTGGAGAGGGGCTTCAAAACTGTAATTACTGTTTCTATTTATAAGTGGAAAAAACACATTTTCTCAAGCGATTATCTTGTGGGTTGGTGTAGTTTGATTTCATTCCGATCATCTCTGAGTAACAAGTGCTCCTGGGCATGTGGCCATGTTGTACAGTAATATTTAATTATATGTATATTTATGTATAAAATATCTGAAGAACTTTACTCAGATTCTGTAAGCCAGGAATTGAGACAAAAGGGAATAAAAAGTAAATCCATGAAGAAGTAGGCTGTGTTTTGATGCTAAAAACAACTGGAGAAGAACTAATATGGTAGAAAGTATATGTGATATCATACCATCTCAGGAAATATCTGAACTGAGATCCAGGTGACCAGAATATCAATGAAATGACTATATCTGTGACTTTCTTTAATGAAGCAATTCTATAATCATTCATTTTTAATGCAAAATTGGATGTGGACAGCTTACTATCCAAACTGAGACCTGAAGACTAATACTGGGTGGCTCTCTCTCTCTCTCTCTCTCTCTCTCTCTCTCTCTCTCTTTCTCTTTCTCTCTCTCTCTCTCTCTCTCTCCCACACCTTTTCTTCTCCCTCTCTTTCTTTTTTTTTCCTTCTTCTTCTCCCCTCTCTCCAAATGTCTAAATTTATATGTCCAAAGACTTTACCACAGAAACTGAGGGACTTGCATTTCTGGGAGCTGTCTGTAGGGCTGTTTCATTTCAATGACAGACTGAGAAATTTCTGCTTGGTTTGGCTTGATTGAATGTGCTTCTATTTGTGGTTTGTCATAATTTTGAAAGATACTAAACATTTCTTAGATTTCTTGATCAGAAAGGATCATTTAAATAATTTTGAAAGGAAGAAATATGTCCACTAGCTAAAATCCCAGGTGCTTGAAGTCAGCATTTTCATTCAGAATGCAGAGGCCTGGCTGTTTGTTAAAAGCACTAGTCATCTTTTTGACCAGGCAGATGCAGCCTGTGAGTAGAGACTTGTATTATTTGATGGATCTTATATGAAAAACAGATCCAAGTTAATGCAAGGTTCTATAATCCAAGACATCTAGCACATAGGCATCACTTATATTTTAGCCTCCCTGGATATAATGCCATCACCAGAAAAGTCTTATAGATTCACAGGGGGTATTCTGAAGCCCTGATCTTTTAAACTAGCATGTAGCATTAATTGATAGATACTGAAAGAAACTTCATGTTAAAACACAATTTAATTTTTTATTTAAATTTTTAAACTTAATTTTTAAAAAATTCTATTCTCTTCAAAATATGGGATAATTGTTTTATTTATGATAAGCAATGCTGCACTGTGTAAAACCTGAAGCTTCCCTTCATATATAGGCTCCTAGAAAAGCTATGCTAGCTTTGATGTTATTGTTATTTGTCCTTTGTTCTCAAAGAGGACCATGATATCAGTATGATGCTGTGACTTGCAAGTGAATTTGATTCAACTGGGGGAATAGGGGGCTGTGTGAGGTTACCAGGCTCACTTTCTCCTCTGCATCCATCTCGGTCCAGTGGCAAGATATGGATCAGAAAGACAGGTTTGATGTATTCTGTGGGTCAGCAGCTACTCAAAAAACAGCTCATGAATTCCTATCAATATACTTACTTTGTTTTAACTAGACAGGAAGAATACATAGTAACTGAAAACAAAAGGCTTTTAATTACCTAGCTCAGCAAAGAAAGTAACAAGAAGAGATCCCTCATGCTCACTTGGAGCATATTCTCTCCTACGTTACCAAACCATTTAGTGGTAAAGGGTACACACGACCATTCAGTGGTAAAGGGTACACACGACCATTCAGTGGTAAAGGGTATAAACATTTAGTAGTAAAGGGTATACATAAACATGTAGCGGTAAAGAGTATACATAAAAAGGCTATATGTTGCCAAGTAACATGCATTGAATGCACACATTTAAGAAACATAACTGGTCAGGAAACATGGAAACATGTGATGTGTAAAGTGAATAGGTAACAGACACAGAGCATGAAAACCACAAATGTTAGCAACTAGAGAATACGCACCCTGGAAATCATTGTGTCACAGGCCATCATGGAGGGAGGCTATGGCATGTGTCTTTCTGAGGCTATTCATACGTCCACTACCATAGGGATGCTGATATCTTCTGGTGATGAAATTGTGCTGATGAAATTTATGCTAAGTTCTGGGTCATCTCTACTGAGAGTAGAATCTTTACTTTATTCTGTCTCAGATATTTTCAGTCATTTGACTCTTTAAGGACATCTTCTACTGTTTCCTGGTTTCTGTGGCTGTTGAGTCATTTTTCAGTTGGGCCTGATTCTTTGTGACCCCATTTGGGTTTTCTTGGCAAAAAAACTGAAGTAGTTTGCCATTTACTTCTCCTGTTCATTTTACTTATGAGTAAATTACAGCAAACAGGGTTAAGTGACTTGTCCAGGGTCACACAGTTAACTAGTGTTTGAAGCTGGATTTGAATTCACAAAGATGAGTCTTCCTGACTCCAGGCCCAGCACTCTAACCACTGTGTCACCGAGTTGCCTCTGTGTTTCCTTGTGTTATGTCAAAATGACAAGAAAGCCTCTCCCTGCTAAGGACAGGCTAATGCACTTTTAGTGGGGAGCAAAGGCTAAAAGCAGCAACTCGAGGGCAAAGAAATGCCTCAGGTAAAAATTGTCTCTTCTTCTAATTCTTTTTTTTCCCCTTGTGCTGATTCACAATCTTTAATTACATATGGCACACTGACTTGGGGTTAGAAATTTTCTTTTAACTCTTTTTATATTTCTGGTTGTGAGTCTTCAAATCTATTCCAAAGAATTTCTTCTTCAAAAACCAATATAAGTTGGGGCGGCTAGGTGGCGCAGTGAATAGAGCACCGGCCCTGAAGTCAGGAGTACCTGAGTTCAAATCCGGCCTCAGACACTTAACACAAAAACTAGCCGTGTGACTTTGGGCAAGTCACTTAACCCCAACTGCCCTCCAAAAAGCAAAAAAAAACAAAACAAAAACCAATATAAGTTGTGTGGAGACCAGAATGCTGAGGCGAATCTTATTATCAAGAACCATTTTGATGAGCTTAAAAATAAAACTAAGTGAGGCGTGTAAAATCCACATTTCTACCTTTATTATGCCTGTCTACCAGCAACCAAATCCATGACTTTTGCACTATATTTTGACCCACATAAAACCTCTGTAGTTTCCCTATAGTAAAATAAAAACTGCAGCACTTGCCTTTGGAGAGTTAAAAATGTTACAGGAAAATGGAGAACAGATATATAGAATAGGGACTGACATAAATATAAAGTAGATAAATTATCTAATACATTTTCATTGTCCCTTTTCCATGGTAACAATCAGAGCTGGCTTTTATCTAGCTCTTTAAAGAACATTATTTCACCGGCTCTTCATAACAGTATTGTGAGATAAGTGCTATTATTACCATCTCTTTTGTAGTTGAGGAAAATGAGTCTTAGGGAAGAAGAGACTAAGTAGGGAGTAGAGGAGGCAAGATTCAAATGTGGGCTCCCAGGTCCCAGGCCAGTGTTTTCCTCATTGTGCCATGCTATCTTACCTAAAGTGTATGCACATTACAGTTTTAAGGCTGGAAAGGATATTAGAGGTTGTCTAGTCCTACCCCTTAACTTTATAGATGAAGAAATTCAGGTTAAGTGATTTCCCCAAGGTAATAAATGTTAGAGTCAGGATTTCTATCTAGGTGCTTTGACTCTAGAGTCCAGTGTTCTTTCCACTGTACCACACTGCCTCCAAGCTGTCTTTCATTCCTAGATCATCTTGTCCTCCAGGATTTACCATAGCAGAAGTTAATTTGACTAATTCACTCACAACAATGGGTTAAAGGAGTAAGATGTGTTTTTTTTTCTATTGCAGAGCATTTACATTTTGGTTATATACTCAAGCAGAGGCTAAATATAGATAGTCAATGACATGACACTGTTTAGTTTTGTCCTGAAGGAACTAACTTACTCAACTCCCCTACCCCCCCCCCCCGTGGGAGGCCAAATGAAACAATCAGAGAGCAGTTAAGCCTGGCCTGGCCTGGCCTGACCTACTCCTGGTATTTATGCAACTGGGAACAAAGAGAGAGGAGAGATTAGTGTAGGCTAAAGTTGATGAGAAAACCTCCATGGCAGAGATGAGGAGTAGGATTTAGATAGCTGGTAGGAAAGGGAACAGTGGTCACAAAGTCATTAAGGAGGGGATGAGTGGAAGAAGTACGGATAGTAAAACTGGAGGCCAGTCTGACTAGTTTGTGTTAGGGAGCAAGGAGGAATGAGACTTGGTGGTCCAAGATTTGAGAAGTCTTGATAGTCTGTCCTCAATATGGTGGGTAATGTCGAGTCATTTTCGTTTCTTGAGCGAGGAAATGAGATTAATAAAAACCATTTAGGTCTAGTTCCCAAAAGAGGTTCAAAAAAAAAAAAGGAAAAGGACCTCGACATACAAAAATATTTATAGCAGCTCTTTTCTGGGGGCAAAGAATTAGAAGTTGAGGGGATGCTCATCTGCTGGAGAATGGCTGAACAAGTTGTGGTATGTGATTATGATATGATGGAATACTATTGTACTATAAGAAATGATAAGCAGAATGCTCTCAGAAAAACCTGGAAAGACTTATATGAGCTAATCCAAAGTGAAATGTACTATGCACAAAGTAACAGCAATAAAACAATCCAAGACAACTCTGAAGGACACATGATAAAAAATGCTATCTATCCCCAGGGAAAAAAAACTAATGTCGTCTGAACACAGATTGAAGAATACTTTTTTTAAACTTAAAAAACTATTGTATGAAGATGAGTGTGGCAATCTTGTACAAGGCAAACAGGAGGAGGTCAAATCAAGGATCAGCAAGGAGAGTGGTCCTGTGGTTATTATATACTATGATACATGATATGGTGAAGGCTTAGAACAGAGTAGTAGCAGTGGCAGTGGTAGAAAAGAAACAAATAAAGGAAGCATTTCAAAGAAGGAAAGTATATCACTTAGACAACACATGGACTGAACGCTAATGGTGGAATTTCAGGTACTGAGATGAGATGCTGAGGATGGTATTTTAAATTGTATCATATCACATCTACCTATGTATGAGGTCAATCTTACATGCAAAATTACTTTTTCTTCCAGTAAGGGATAGAAAGACAAAATGGTATAATGTTTGGGGTGGGATTTGGAGTCAGGAAGACCTGGACTCAAGTTCTCTCTCAAACATATTCACTGTGTGACCATGAATAGTCATTTAACCTCTAAGTCTTCTGTACAACTCACAGGGATTCTAAAGTTTCTGAGAAGGTGCTATCTGCACTGGTTGAGGGTGTTTCCTCACTTGGGAATATCCTACCAATGAGATCACAGGTCCAGTTCCTTTTCCTATCCCTATTTCAAAAGGAGCTAGTATGTGAAGAGCAGTGGGTTTAGAGTCAGAGGACCTGCTACTTACTATTTGTTGGACCTCATAAAAATCCCCTCCATTCCCCCACCCCCGCTGATTTTCTCGGCCTTTTTTGTCACCTGTAAAATGAAGGAGTTGGGCAAGATGGCCTCTGGGATCCCTTTCTGATCTACACTGATATTATTCTGGCATAATAAATGACAGACGTCTTAACAAGGGTCTATCACATTTTTTGTGTCAAAGACCACTTTGGTAGTCTGGTGAAGCCTATGGATCTCTTTCAATATAATGTTTTTAAATAACTGAAGGAAATGTCAATGAAAATAAAAATCTATTTTTCCCCATCCAAGTTCACAGACCCCATGAAATATATCCATGAACCTTAACTTATGAACCCTTGCTTAAGGCCTCTTCCTACTTCTAAACCCTCCCATTTCTTTATTTCAATAAAAATATGTTCCATTTATATAGCATTTTTCAAATCACAATAACATGGGATCTCACAAGTACTATGAGGTCAGCAAAACGGATATTATCTTCCTTGTTTTACCACGTGAAGAGAATGACCCTTGTAGAGGATATATGAGGATTTGTGACTTGACTCTCTGACCTATTCACATTCTATCACTTCTCCTCTCACTGCCAGGGCTTCTTTCTTGAACCTGCTGTGAATTCTATTATGTGTCCATGGGGTAAAGGCACATGTCAAAGTGATTGAGGGTTGGAGGAGGGGTGCGGAGAAGGCCTTAAATAACTCATGGCCTCTTCTACTCTCTTCATTTGCAGAAAGTCAAGCTAGACTCCAGCTTAGCTAACCTAAGTTAGAATGGAAGCTAAGCTATGGCCCACCAACTACAGCCTTAATGTGTTTAAACAAAAGTGAAGGACAATAAGTAAAGAGAAATCAGTCACTGTTGAAGGTCGTTATTTCCCCCAATGCTCTTTTAGAAGAGTGGGTACAACATCCTCCTATGTTTATCTATGTAGACAGGTAAGGATGAAGCAATTTGAATAAATGAGATGCTTTTCCCAATTACCATCAGGGTCAATAATTAATAAAGAGGCACTGTTCTGTATTCATTCTCTTTGTAATATAACAATAATTAGAATTTATATAGCAGTTTAAGGTTTGCATAGCACTTTGCAAATAACCCTCACAAAACCCCTGGGAAGTAGGTGCTGTTACCATCCCCAGTTTTTACGGATGAGGAAATTTAGACAGAGGTTGTGACTGGCCCAGGGTTACACAGCTAATCAGTGTTTGAGTTAAGATTTGAACTTGGGACTTCCTAACTCCAAGCCCAAGCCTCTATACCCTGCACCACAATGCTCCACTTAGATGGCGGCAGTATGACTGCAACTCTTTGGGAGTATTATTAAAGGCACTACTCAGTATTCCAAGTTAAATGGAAACATTGATTCATTGAGGCTTTGTGGCCAGGCTTCATACACTTATACCATGTTTTCTCTGGGTATCTGATGTTATAAATCTCATCTTTTTAGTGGAGCAACTGCCTCTAATAACAAGGATTATAACAAGGCACTCGTGCTGTGCTGTAAAAAAATTGGCCTTCAAAATCATGTCTCTCCTTGTGGGCTCTTCAGCAGTTGGAAACAGGATGCCATGAAGCCTCCCAGTGTCTTGCCATCTTCCTTCCCAAGCCATCTGGTTTGGCCAGGGGAAGAGAAGTCTTGTCCCCACGACTGAAGGGAGCTTGGCAGCTGAGCTCCCCTTTTTGTGGGTTTGCCAGATTTGGATGATTCTGAACACAGCAGACGTTCCATCTTGTTCTGTACAAGGTGTTCCTTTTAAGCTCTGCATCTCATGTCGTCCTGATGAGTCCCCCAGATGGCGGCCCCCAACAGCTGGCTCGCCTTATTCAGCAAATAGTTGGCACGTTAACTATACACTGCTGTTATTCAGACTGGCACTATCATCTATGAATTACAGAGGCATTCAGAGACACAAGGGTGTGGCTGGAGAAGTTATTCTTAATTGGTGGTGCCACAGAAGAGGGCCCTTGAAAGAATGCTTTTCTTAATGTAGTTGCCATGTACAAATGGAGATAGGAAAGTTTCTGCATTTCACCTTAGCAAATGTCCTGTGTCTGGACTCAAACATGAATCTGGCTTTCTCAACAGTCTCCCTTTTGTCTGAACTTTTTGGGGAAGTAGGAATGCTCCTGCAGAATGTGGGAAAGCTGCTTCCATGGCCCACTCATTCCCACAGTCTAAAAGAGGGTAACTCTCACTTATTTTGGCATTTGACAGCATAATGCAGGGCTGTCAGTCGCTCTTCTCCTCCTAGACCATCACCTCTATTTCCCTACTCTGCTATTATCCATGACCTTGTTACTCTTTCTCTTGTCACTGTCACTGTCACTCAGCCTACTTCTTCCTGTTGTCACTGCTCCAGGGCCAATTCTCCACCCAACAGTGTGGAGAGAGCAAGAAAGGGCTGCATGCAGGGCCTGTCTTCCTGGGCTGGCTCACTGGCTTGGTCCAAGAATACCTGTCTCACTAGGGATTTGGGAGAGCCACGGTTACTGCTCATAGCACATAGAACTTTTCATAACCCATTAGTAATAGGAGTGAATTTGAAAGCCTTACAAGTTCAAGTGGATTTGCATTAGATTAAAATGTTTTTACATCATTAGTCTCCGTGCATATCTGCACATCTGGTAAGGTATGGAAAATGCAGGTATCTTTCACTTTTCAAATGTAGAAAAGATTAATAATTATTAAGGTTTTTTTTCTTCCTGAGAAAATAAATTATTCACGGTAGGTCATTAAACATTTGTTGACTTACTGATTAAGCTAGAGGGCAAGATGATTAAGCAGCTAGAACCCTAGGGGGTGAAAAAAAATCAACACAATTTCCAAATGGCTAAAATTCAAGAAGAGATTAAGAAACACATCATTTTTATTAGAAGGGATTAAATGTCTCAGAAAGAAAAGAATATTCAACTGACACAAAGAAGCTAATACTGTTTGAAAAAGTAATGTATTCATTCCTAGGGTAAAGCTTAGACTAAGTGATGGAGGGCTGGTTGGATACCTAATGAATGGTTGGGTGACCCTGGGCAAGTCATTCCCAGCTCTTTAAGACTACAAATTTCAGAATAAATGCTGATCTGTATTCAGAGAGAGTGTTTCCTCACTGAGAGTTTCCTAAACCAAAGATATCATGGATCTGAACAAAAACAATAACTTAGGCTAACAAATACAAAGCAGCATTTGCAAAGTGAAAGATGCTCGAATTTTTCATTGCCAGCTGTGCATGCAGATTAATGATAATGTTTTAATGTGTTTCAATAAAGTGTTTTAATCTAATCCCAATCCACTTGAATTTGTTAGTTTACAAATTACCTCCCTGAATGCTCAGTGGTAATAGTTTCCTCAAATTCCCAGTTTGTGCCTAGCACAAGAAAGCATGGTGGATTGGATAAAATTCCAGGCTCAACGTCAGAAAGACATGGGTTCAAATCTCACCCCTGATAGCTACTGGCAGTATAACAAAGCTGTGTATTCTTTGCAGATTGAGTCTTCAAACACCAACCAAATATTAATTAAATATCTATGAAGTACTGTTCATTTAAAAATGAATTATTTTTCAGTTGGTATATGGGATCAGAGATATATGGGTTGTTGAGGGAGGATTAGTATCTCTGGTGTGAGGGCTTGCTGAGCTCTTCTTAGGGCTGCTCATCCACCTTTGGAGTCTAGCTGGCACTAAATCTTACTTGTAGCTTCAAGAACTTGTAGCATGTTCAGTGGCCACACCCTGGCAAAATCATCTGAGCAGACAGACTAACCCAGGTGGAGGAACAGACAGACCCCAACCCTGGGGAGTTAGGGTTTGTCTGACCCAAGCATGTGACAGCTACCCCCAGAGGAATGGGTGAATGAGAACAATTTGTTCCAAAGGCCATGAAGGTGGCTAAAACTGGTGCTGTGTAATGCTGAGAGTTCAGTCAAACATCAGAGATGCCAAGGTCATTGGCTGCATCTGGGTCATGGCCAGTCATACTGACTTTTGTCATGCCACTGGACTTTGATGACTCTGGAAGAGAGACTGAGGCTGATGACTTTGTACAACGGCCTCATTTAAATCTAATTTATGGGCAAGTCAGGATGTTACGTCATGTCACTCATCCTCTTCAAAAATGAAGGATGAACAACAACAGCCATTAATTGAACAGATCCGGGAGCCAAGATGGCGGCATAGAAGCAGCAAGGTTCTACAGCTCCCACACAGCCACCATAAATACCCATAAAATATGACCCTAAAGACTTTCTAGGGCTCTCAAACTCACAAAAATACAGAGAACACATCTCTTGTTGAAGGCAGCTCAGCAGGAGGGGCTCATCCAGCAGGCCGGGAGCCGAGGCTGGCCCAGCCCAAAATTCAAATGCAGCCGATCCAAGCCTCAGCCAATCTAAAAGAGAGAAGATCTACTGCACCTCGAGCAACTCCACATCTATCAAGGCGTGAAAAATAAGGATTAGAGAAAGGCAGCTCGGCAGGAGGGTCTCATGCAGGAGGCTGGGAGCCAAGACCAGCCGAGCCTGAAACTAAAACAGAGGCCCGGACCCAAAGTAGTCAGGAGGAGCCGAGCCTCCCAAGCCACAGCATGAGTATACCCCGGGGAGCAGATCTATAGCAACTGAAGGGATCTTCACATCTAGCAAGCCATGATTAGAGAAGGTCAGTGAAAGTGAAACTTTTAAATTAAGTTTGGGGGAGGAAAAGCAGTTCAGCCAATCTGCCCCTGGGGCAAGGAAGCCATGGGGGAAGGGCAGGAACTGCTGTAACTGGTGGCTGCCCCCACTGGGCTGCTTTAGAGTCCCTGGCCTGTGGACCCCGCAGGGGGGCTGAGCTGATTGATCAGGACCAAGGGCTCTTGCATTGAGCAGCCTTGATCCAGATTGTGGTCTTGGGTGGTGGTATTGGGGTGCGCTCTCAGCAAGCCAAAGCTAGGGGCTTCAACACCCCTTAATAGCTCCAGCAGCTGGGAAAACCCCAGAGATTTGGAACAGAGATTTACCCCCTGGAAGCAGAGTTTCACAAAGCTAAAAAACCAACCAATTAATTGACTGGCCAACATGAGGAAAAGGAAGCAAAACAAGAACAGCAATAAAACTCTAGAATCCTGTTTTGTGGACAAAAAGGATCAAAGCATGGAACGGGAGGAAGACAACACAGTCAGAACTCCTTCACCAAATGCTTACAAGACACTGGAAGAATGCCTAGTAGCTATAGATAATCTGAAAAAAGACTTTGAAAACCAAATAAGAGAAGTGGAGGAAAAATTGGGAAGAGAAATGAGAATGATGCGAGAAAACCATGAAAAGAGAGTCAA
>CM053594.1:321730338-321766213 GCA_028646575.1 Pseudocheirus occidentalis
TAAAGGGACAGGGATAGGGTAGAGAACAAAATAAGGGGGGGTTGCAGGATAGGAAGGAGGGACATACAATCAGCCTCTCACAATATGTCCACCATGGTGATGTCCTGTGTAATTACACATGTACCCCCTGTATTGAATTGCTGCTCCTTCCAGTGGGAGTGGGTGACAAGGGAGGAATCCCAAGAATCTATAATTTAAAGCTATACAATCAAATGCAACTGGGAAATAAGACATACAGGGGTGGGGGTAGGGAGACCCTCCCTGCCCTACTAGAAAGTCAGAGGGGCATTGGAGGAGGACATAAAAGAGAACAGACTGTGGGAAGGGCTTTACAGTGGGATCACTGTTTTGGGCTTTGGGGTAGGAGAAAGAAGGGGAGAAAATGTATAACTCAAAAACCTTGTGGAAATCAATGAGGTAATCAAGAAAATAAATTAAATTTAAAAAAAAAGAAATTATTTTTCAGAATGCTCAGAAAGATTCATAGCTTCACCAATGATGGATTAGTGTGGCCATCTTTCTGTAAGTCTTCTAACACTTGACTATTCCTATATTTTGGAGAAATAATAACAAAATTCCAGAATATCAAGGAAAATAATGAAGGATGGATTAGCCCTTCCAAATCTTAAACTATTATAAAGCAGAAATTATCAAAAGTATTTGGTACAGGTTAAAAATAGAAAAATGGGGGGGCAGCTAGGTAGTATAGTAAATAGAGTACTGGCCCTGGAGTCAGGAGGACCTGGGTTCAAATCTGACCTCAGACACTTAACACCAAAACTTGCTGTGTGACCTTGGGCAAGTCACTTGCCCTACCCTCTCCCATCAAAAAAGCAAAAAATACATAAATAAAAATAGAAAAATGGATTAATGGAACAGACTAGAAAAAGGAGAATCAGAAATAATTGCAATCTGTAACCCAAGGTTAGATAAATCTGAGAAAACAAATTAAGCTAGGAAAGAAATTAAATTTAGACCAACATTTTAATCTTATAAAACTATAAATTCAAAATAATATGTGGCCTAAATATTAAAATCTTAAAATATTTTGAAGAAAAGTAGATCATATGCTTTTCACAAATATATATAGGGGGGTGAACTCTTAATCAAACAGGAGCTAAAGGTAATTTTAAAAAGATAAAGTGGATGACTTTACATTAAATTGAAAAGTGCTTGCATGAACAAAATAAATGCAACAAGGATAGAAAGTGATCATTTGGAGGAAAATGCTTTGCATTAAATATCTCTGACAAAGGTCTGATATCCAACATATATTACAACTAATACAAACATATAAGACCAAAAGCTATTTCCCTATAGAAAACTGGTTAAAGGACAAGAATGTGTATAAGATAAAGAGAGAAACAGAGACCTAATGAAAACAAGCAAATACATCAATTTTCAGGGAAATTTCTAATTCAATCAATTGATCAGTCAGCAAGTATTTATTAAGTATGTACTATGAGACACTATGCTAATAGCTAGACATGAAAATACAAAAGACAGTTCCTGCCTTCAAGGCACTTACATTTTAATATACATAGAGAGTAATTTAAAAATAACCTCAATAATTTAAGAATATAATCTTTAGCAGTCACTAAAAATTATATATATATATATATATACATATATATATATATATGTATGTATATAAGCATTTCTGTAAATAGAAAAGGATTAGGCTATCTTTCCTGAGCCTAGACTGACCTACATAAATATCAAATCATCCAACTTTCCCAGTTCCAAACCACAGAGAAGGAAGGAATTTAAAACTTGTGTATGTCTGAATCCTACAGGATGTGACTAGTTTGTAAATAGCAAGTAGGAACTCAGAAGAGTTGGAGGCAAAATCATAATATCCTTTTCATTTTAAGCCCTATGTCATATCTAAGGGCTAGTATTATCTTCCTCCTTTCAAGGTGCAGGTCAGTTTTGGATCAAGGATATCCTTCCCTATAAACAATAGAAAGCTATTTCTTCAGTCTATTTGTATAATGTGTTGCTACCTAACCTTTGCAAGACCTGTTGTTCAAGATACAGCTGAATGTCAGAAGAATGAATCAACATATCCATTCCAAGTACTTAGATGATAACAGTGTACATAGCAATTGCCAATGATGACTAAGAGAGCATCCTCTTAACTCTGTTGTCTGAGGACCAGCCTAGCTAAATGCAGAGAGACTTATCACTAGAACGTAGGCAATGATTTTTTTAAACCACAGAGACTCATAAAATTATCTGCTAAGGCATGGAGAGGTTGCTATCTATGTCAGTGAAGAGAATACCAACTTCAAAGAAATCACAGATTTCTCAGGGGAAAAAATAGAAAAACAAGAGTTAAACAGTTAAGTATTCACTATGTATTCATCTCTTTGAAACTTTTTAAAGTGAATTAGATCAGGTGGCACAGTGAATAGAGCATCAGCCCTAGAATCAAGAGGATCTGAGTTCAAATTCAGCCTCAGACACTTGACACTAGCTTGTGACCTTGGGCAAGTCATTTAATTCCAATTGCCTTGCTTTCCCCCCCCTCCAAAAAAAAGCGAATTAGGAAAAGTCCTGCCTCAGTAAATTCAATCATTGGGAATGTACCCTGTAACTGTTTTCAAAAACAATAACAAAAAAGATCTGTTTCCGAATTTTTTATAGCAGTGTTATTTGTAATTGTAAAAAAAAAAAAACTAGAAGCAACTTAAATGTCCAATGATACAATAATAGCTAGATAAATTGTTGTATATTCACATAATGGGCTATAATTCAATTAAGATTAAGAAATAGGAAAAATACAGAGAAACTGGAAAAGAATTTTGTGAAATAATGAAAAGTGAAAAGGAGAAGTGAAGAGAAAAAAGTGAAAAAGAATACACATCATTGAAGAAGAAAAGTGAAAGGGAAGGGACAAAGAATCTTATTAGAGAGGAAGAAAGACTAATTGAAAAGCTGTTCAGGCATTTAATACATTCAAATTGGTTTGTCTACATGTAAATAATAAAATTATGTTTAATTAGGTATATATTAAGTTTGTAGCAACTCATTTTCCAGAAGAAATAAAGATAAATCTCCTCCCCCAAAATAATTATGTTGTTTTTTTGTGTCCTGCCTTCCACAAATTCCTATAAACGAGCACAAAGATGCTTTTGTTTCAGCAGACACTGTCAAAATTGGTTCTGTGCCTATGTCACCATAAAGGTCCATCTACTCACTAACTAACCATTAAGAGATATGGGAACCAGGGACCAGGAAAGAAAAAGGACCTTCACGAGTCTGAAGTCCAGAATTTAATTTGCTTTGGTTTTATTGTCTGTTCTCCAAACCTAACCCAAAGGAGAAAAAAAAGAAAAAACCTACACATTAATCTTCATATTAAATATTGAATTGCCTAATGCATGTACAAAGTCATTTTGAAGATTAGAAACTCGGTGCTTGGCATTTCCCAGGGACAATGATAGGGAAAGCCCAACTCCATGTATTTTCTTATGCTGCATTTTATTTTATCGTTTTGCTACCTGATTCATTTCTAATTCTTCATCCCTCTTGGCCTAAATCATACAAACTGTTTTTGCTCTGTTTTTACTACCTGTGTAATGTTGGGAAATCACTTTTATCTCCAAATCCTCAATGTCTTTATCTCTAGAATAAGGGGGTTGGACAAGACAGGCTCTGAAATTTCTTCCAGCTGTAAATCTACCATCTTACATCATTGTACATGAAATACTTTTTAAATGAGTAATTTTTACTGCAGGCAAGTTAGAATCTCCCTTTGCTGTCACAAAGGCACAAAATATGCCAATGTCTTCTATAAAATTACTCTAAGACTGAATGAGAATTCTAGTGGTGTACTGACCCTGCTTGGAAGCTGTACACATAAGCCAGCTCTTTTACAATTATAGTACCAAACTCACCAACTGAAAGTCTTTGGGAAAAGTGAGCCAATGCCTTTAAATATTTACACCACACTACAAATTATTTTAAACAAAAATGATGAGAAAAGGCTCATTTCTGCTCAAATGCCACAGTCAAATAACTTTGGTATATTTGTCATGTAGTCATTGAACCCATAAATATAAAGGCTCCACAGTCAGGACCATGGTACACTTGAGGTACAAAATCCTCAGCCTGCAAGGACCAGAGCTCTACTGGGACAGAGCACAGGTGTTTTCAGTGTCATTGTTAATTGACTGCAGGCAGGAATATGTCTCATTCTTCTCTGTATCTCCACATGATCAATCAATCAGCAAGCATTTATAAAGTGCTTACTATGAGCCAAATTTTGTACGAAGTACTACAGATTCAAAGAGAAAGTTGGGTGAATCCCTGTCTTAAATAGTTTCCTTTCTAATGGGGGAGACATTAGACATGTAGGGGATACCTACAGAGTACAGTAGATAAATACCAAGGAACCTTAGAAGAGAAGCCACTAGATGCTGGGAGGACTGGGAAAGATACTCTGCAGAGCTTTGTGCTTCATCTTGAAGGAAGCAAGTGATTCCAAGAGATGAAAGGAAGGAGGGAGATGATTCCTGGCTTAGGAGATGCTAGTACAAAAGCACAGAGAAAGGAGAGGCAAGTTGGCCATAGAACGCTTGGAATGAAATCTTTTGTGTGTTTGCAAAAAAAAAGAAACATTTTGCATGACCTTACATGTATAATCAATGTCATATTGCTTGTGTTTTAAGGGGTGGGAGAAGGGCAGGAGGTAGGGAAAGATTTGGAACTTAGAAGTTTTCAAAATGAGTGTTAAAAACTTTACATGTAATTGGGAAACATTTGATGAATTGAATATATGTACACATATTTACATACACAAATATACATATATAATATACATGTGTTTATCCATCTATCTATAGATGTGATATCCATATGTAGAAGAATACTGGAGAGGTTCACTGAAGCCAGTTAGGAAGATCTTTGAATGCCAAACAAAAGTTTATATTTGGTCCTAATGGTCATAGGGAACTACTAGAGTTCATGGGGGTGGGGTGACAATGAGTGCCCTCAAAAAGCTTACAATCTAACAGAACTTGAGATCTGATGTCAGTATTGGCCGTGGAATTTTATAGAGCGGATACATAATCACTGTTTATTGAACTGAATCAAAAGCATCTTCTAAGGACATCTAGTAGTCAGTCCAATGTGTACCTGACCAGAAATTCCCACAGAACATCCCTAACGAGTGATCATCTTCAGGTACTTGAAGGCCACCAGCAATAGATAACCCATTACTTCTTGAAGAAGCCCATTCTATTTTTGTACATTTTACTTGGTAGGAATTTTCCTTTATATCAGTCTGAACACCTTTTTATATTACTTCAATCTTCTGTTCAGTCTTTAGTCTTCTTCTTACAAGTGCAAAGAAGGCAAGTTAAATATATCTTTCACATGCCAGCCCTTCAAAAGACCGCTCATTCTCATGCTATCTATAAATCTTCTCTTTCCTAAGTGACACCTTCCTAGAGTCTTTAAATGATTGTTTTATGGCCTGGTCTTCCTCAAACAGGCTTGCTACCCTTGCTGTGGTTGTGCTGAGCAAAATCCTTTCTAACATGTGGTGCCAAGATCTGAACACCATATACCAGATGTGGTCAGAAAAGGCCAGATGCTCTCGTTCTGGAGACTGGCTCCTTTTAAAGCAGACTCTGATCGTGTTCTGTTTTTTCAGTTGCCGTGTCATACTTGTTAGCTCATGGTGAGTTTGCAGTTCACTAAAATCCTCTGTTGCTGTTTTTTTTGCATGAACTCTTCTCTAGCTTATACCATGCTGTATCTGTGAGGTTAAAACAACAAGAACAAGAGGGTAGGACTTTATGCTCATCTTAGGGAGAGAGACAGTAAGATAAGTATGGGCCAGGTCCTGTGCTGGGTGTTTTTAAAAATATCTTATTTTTTCCTTGCAACAGCTCTGGGAGGCAGGTACTATTATTATACCCATGTTACAGATGAGAAAACAGAGACAGAAAGTAGTTATGTAGTTTGCCTAGGGTCACAGAGGTGATATATGTCTGGGACTAGATTTGAACTCAGGTCTTCCTGACTCCAAGTCTCTATCCACTATTCCACTCAGCTATCTCTATTAATTTTTTATCCTATTAAATTTAATACATTGTTTTAGCTGATCATGAACTATTTGGATCTCAACTCTCAGTTTAGGAGATTTTGTTAAATGCTTTTCTTCATGTATCCATGTATCACACTTATCTCATTCCCCTGATCTCTGAGTCTAGGAAATAAATTTGTCTGATATGTCCTGATCTTGATGAAAACATACTACCTCTTTCTTATCATTACGTCCTTTTCAAAATGCCTAAAACTACCCTTTTCATAGATGTAAGATATGTAGTTTTACATCCTCTTCCTCATTCACAATTAATGGAACCAACAATGCTCTAATCCTAAAACATGGATAACCTGAACACAAGGGGTAGCGAGGTGGGGCAGTGGACAGCAGGTTGGGCCTGGAGTTAGGAAGAGTCATCTTCCAGAGTTTAAACTTTACATCAGACACTTACTAGCTGTTCTGACCCTGGGCAAGTCACTTAAACTTGTTTGCCTGTTTCCTCATCTGAAAAATGAGCTGTAGAAAGAAATGGCAACTTCAACATCTTTGCCTAGAAAACCCCACATGGAGTCATGAAGAGTCAGGCATGACTGAACAAGGACTAAACAACAGACAGCAGCCTGATTCCTGGAGAGAACACCTATTAGACTGCTACAGAATCAATAAAAATTGAATAAACTTGCTGTTAACTATTCCTCAATACCCCTATATAATCAATCATTCAATCCAAGGCACCAAATAGATGCAAGGAGTAAAATATTCTTAGTCATTTAACAAAATCAGATGAAAACATGCATTGGGATTGAGAAGTATTAGACATACCACTAGTACATCTACACATTTTAGGTACACCAGAGAAGGGGTTTCCAGCAAGAGCGTTATCCTAGCAATTGCTTTGGAAATAAAAATCTGTGGGTGGAAGAAGAGAAGAAAATGAGGGAAGGAGTCCTGAAAGAGCATCAGCATCCTTCTGTTTCCTCTCATTATACTAGCAACAAATAATGCTAGTGGGTTGAGAAGGTTGGTTGAAGAAAGGGAGCTTCAGGATCCTACAAACAGGGACCCGTACCCTGGATGCCAGGAAGACAGCTACATATCAGTCAGTCAGTCTCCAAAAAGAGGGACAAAGACTTCCATTCAAACAGGAACTGTGGCTTTCCCCCTTTGCCACACATTCTGTCCAAGCCTGAGCCTATTTGCCCCTGGATTCCAAGTACTCTCATAGGAGAGTGTGCACAGTTTGGGGAGATTTTTGTAAAAACTTTTGTAAATTTTGTAAGAATAATTGCAGTCATTTTTTCAGTTATTCAATTTGTCCAGTTATTCATTTGGAGCTTAGTGTGAGAACTTGGTGTAATCCTAATTTCTGGCCAATTCTAATCCTAATTTTTGGCCAAATTGCTTTCCAGTTTTCCCAGCAATTCTTTTCAAAAAAGAATCCTCAGGGGCAGGTGGTGCAGTGAATTAGAGCGTTGGGACCTGAATTCAGATACAGTCTCAGACACTTGACACAAAAACTAGCCATGTGACTTTGGGCAAGTCACTTAACCCCAACTGTTCTCCAAAAAAAAAAAGAGAAGAAAAAAAAAGAGTCCTCGCTCCACTAATTCATTTTCTTGAGTATATTAAACACTGAGTACTGTAGGCAAGTAATCCAGTAATACCACTACTAGATTTAAAAGATAAAAGGATCCCAAAGGAAATTTTAAAAAGAATAAAAGGAAAAGTAAAAATATTCACACAGTTCTTTTTTTGTGGTGGCAAAACAATGAACCTAAGGTAGAGTCTCCCTCAATTGGGGAAAGGCTGACCACATTATGTATGCTATGTAAGTCTAAGTAAGTCTAAGAAATGAAGAAGAGTTTTAGAGAAACCTGAGAAGATTTGCATGAACAAAGGCAAAGTGAAGTATGCAGAAACCAGGACAGGAAAATGTAGACCATAATGTCAACATTATAAAAACAATTCAGAAAGACTTGAGAACTCAGCTCAATTATAATTACAGAGGCCTGATAATGAAAAATGTTACCATCTCTCAGCAGAGAATCAAAAGGTCAACGTGCAGAAGGCAATAAACATTTTTTGACATGGCCAATATGAGAATTTGTTTTGTTTTGATGATGGTTATTTGTTATAGGGGGTTTTGTCTTCCTGTTTTCTCTCAGTGAGAAGGGGCAGGAGACGAGGAGAAAAATAAATACTTAATAATTGAAAAGATAATTTTTAAAATCCTATATTGTTGTTGTTTAACTTAATCTCCTGGATTCTGGTTCTACCTTATACCATATAAATACATATACATATATATATATCTATATATATATATATGTATATATGATATTCCAGAATATGCGAGAAAGGGAAGGAACTAAACATTTATGGACACCGTCTATGTGCAAAATGCCAGGCTGAATGAATGAAAAGCCAGAAATATGGCCGCCAGAAGAAATATCAACATTCTCAGATATGCACAGGATACCACTCACATGGCAGAAAGTGCAGCAGAATTAAGAAACCTCTGGAGGAAGGAGAAAGAGGAAAGTGTAAAAGCTGACTTGAAATTTAACATCAAAAAAATGCCAAAGATCTTAGTAACTGGTCCCATCACTTCCTGGCAAATAGAAGGAGAGGAAATGGAAGCAGTATCCAATTTTATGTTCTTGGGCTTAAAGACAATCCAGATGGTGACTTCAACTATAAAATTAAAAGTCTTGCTCCTTGAAAGAAAAATTATGGCAAATCTTGGCAGCATACCAAAAAACAGAGACATTACTTTGATGACAAAGGTCCATAAAGTCAAAGCTGTTTTTTTTCAGTAGCAATGTATGGCTGAGAGTTGGACAGTTGGACAGAATCGACTCTTTCGAATTGTGGTGCTAGAGAAGACTTTTGAGCATCCCTTGGACAGCAAGGAGATAAAATCCATAGCTACTTGTTTTAGTTCATCCTTCTTTTTCAAAGAGGACCAATAACATTACAGAGTGATGTCTCTTGACTTGTGTGTGAATTGGAGTTAAGTGAAGCAGAGTTGTTTTGCAGTCATCAGTCTCACTGTCTCTTCCAGAGTCATGGAAGTCTATCGGCAAGACAAAAGTCAAGACGATTAGTTCTGCTCATTTCACTCTGGTCTGGGATGGATGATAACTATGGCATCTTTGATTTCTGACCAAGATTTAAGTGTTCCACAACACTGGCTTTAGCTACCTTCATGGTAACTGAAACAAATTGTCCTAATCCATTTTAGTGACTAAGGGAAGGAAGAACTAAGGGTGATGAACCTGTGTGTAAGGGCCTTTTGACTATCTCCTTGTAAAGGATGTGGCCAATTCCCCTGGTGTCTTCTGTAAGATGGATTTCATTGATGGAGGAGAAATCGCATCATACCCAATTTTAGCCTTAAGTTCTTATGTGGAATATGGGATAGCCTTTTTATTTTCTCATAATAAATTCAGGGTGAGGGGTAATGAGTAACCAAAGTGGGATTCCAATTGTATAAAGCTAGAATTTGGGGTCCTGTGGTGAGGATTAGACATCTTTGGGTGCCTATTTCTCAGTTTGTGAAGTCTTCAGGCTTCAAAACTCTTCAGAAGTTTTCTCTCTAGAGTTCCACTAATTCCCTTCCATGAAATGTGACAAAACCCAAAAGAAAATAAGTTACAGATGTGCTATTAGTTGACAACTTATCCATAGGATGAATATCAGTAATTGTCTTTTTCCAATCAAAAATGAGCCTATCTCCCTTTCAAGGGATCACTTATCCAGCTGCTAGAAGCATATGGATTAATTTAAAAGCATGATATAATTTACACATTAAACACTTACCATTATTCCCTCAGCAATTGCTCTAGAAGGCTTCTAGTTCACTTGCAAATAAATGTGTTTTCACTTACAAATCAGGCTTACAAAATTAGAACAAGCTATAAAGTAGGTTTCTCACATTTTCTTTCTCCACCTAACCAAACCTAGATGTCAAGGCTCAAATAAAAATCCTGTTCCTGTGTAAAACTTTCTGGCATAATTTAGGTCCATGTTACATTTTCTGAACTCCTAGAGTGTCTTTTGGTTGGTTGTTTTGTTTCCATTCTTATTTTTTCATTTTTGTATTGTCTGGAACAAACCTTTTACATTGATTGGTTTTGTCTTGAATTATTCCCTAATGCATAGGATTTTCAAGGTGAAAGAGACCATCTGTTACACCCCTTCTTTTTTACATATGAAAGAAATAAAGACCATAGAGGACAGAGAAACCCCTCCACACAACATGGCATGGGCACAGAGTGAACACTTGATAAATAATTGAATTGAACTGAACTTGGAATTGAATATTGTGGGCATTAATGAGAATGTGCTTTCTCTTTCTGCCTCCTCTAGCTCTCTCTCTTAGTCCCCAGCTTAAGATAAGAAAATTGAATTCATCTGATACTAGGTGTGTAACCCTGGGCAAGACACTTAATTTCCCCACTATGAAAAACAAAGGGGTAGAGGGTGGGGTGCAGAGAGTAAATGGTGTTTGACTACCTTCCAGCTCCACCTCTATGATCTTGTGTTCTAATTATTTCAGTTTAGAAAATGACCCCAAGAAAGTTCAATAGGATCAGTATGAAGTGAAGTGAAACATTCGAAGGCAAGATCAATGGGTAAAGATTTGACAAGTAGTTTCTTTTTCTTTTTTTAAATTTATATAGGGGAGCAGAACCAAGATGGCAGCATAGAAGCAGTAAGCTTTCGCAGCTACCACATAGTCACCTCAAATACCCATAAAATATGACTCTAAATAAATTTTAGGGCTCCAAAACTCACAAAAATACAGAAAACACATCTCTCACTGAAGGCAGCTTGGCAGGTGGGGCTCAGCACAGCAGGCTGGGAGCCAAAAACCAGCCCAGCCTGAAACCAGTCAGGAGGAGCCACAGCTGGAGTCTTGAGGAGAGTGGATCAGCAGCAGCTGTGGCAGTTTCCAGTTGTATCAAGCCAGGAGAAATACAGACTAAGAGAAAGGTCAGTGGAATTCAGCTAAATTTGGGGGAGAAAAGCCGTCCTGCCAAACTGCCCCCAAGGCAAGGAAGCAGCAGAAGCGGCAGTAGTGGCAGAAACAGCTGCAAGCAGCAGCTGCCTTCACCCAGCTGCTTCAGAGCTCTGGGCCTGCAGACTGCAGGGGGACCAAGCAATTGCTCAGAGGCCAATTGCTCTTGGATCCAGATCATGATCTTGGGTGGTGGTCCTGGGGTATGTTTTCAGTCAACCAAAGCTGGTGGGGACTGCAACACCCCCCTAAGAGCTCCGGCAGCTGTAAAAACCACAGCAATTTGGGACAGAGCTTTTCCCCCTGGAAGCAGAGTTCCACAGAGCTAAACAATCAATCAATAAATTGACTGGCCAATATGAGTAGGTAAAGGAAGAAAAGTAAGAACAGTAACCCACCTCTAGAATCCTTTTTTGGGGACAAAAAGGATCAAAGCTTGAAACGGGAAGAAGACAACACAGTCAGAACTGCCACACCAAATGCTTCCAAGAAACATGAAGATTGCCTACAAGCCATAGATCGGCTAAAAAAAGACTTTGAAAACCAAATAAGAGAAGTAGAGGAAAAATCAGGCAGAGAAATGAGAATGATGTGAGAAAATCATGAAAAGAGAGTCAAACAACCTGACTGAAGAAAATAACACCTTAAAAAACAGATTAACTCAAATGGCAAAAGAGGCCCAAAAAGCCAATGAAAATAGGAATGCCCTAAAAAGTCGAATTGGCCAGATGGAAAAAGAATCTCAAAAGCATTCTGAAAGGAATAATTCCTTCAAAATTAGAGTGGAACAAATGGAAGCAAATGACTTGATGAGAAATCAAGATACTATGAAACAGATCCAAACAAATGAAAAAATAGAAGCCATTGTGAAATATCTCCTTGAAAAAACTATTGACCTGGAAAAGAGATTCAGGAAAGACCATTTAAAAAGTATTGAAAGCCATGATCAAAAAGATATTCTCAAGGAAAATTGCCCTGAAATTTTAGAATCAGAGGGCAAAATAGAACTTGAAAGAATTCACCAATCATCTCTTGAAAAAGATCGCCAAAAGAAAAATCCTAGAAATATTATAGCCAGGTTCTGGAACCCCCTCATCAAGGAGAAAATATTACAGGCTGCCAAGAGAAAGCAATTTGAATACTGTGGAAACACAATTAGGATAACCCAGGATCTGGCAGCTTCTACACTGAGGGATCAAAGGGCCTGGAATATGATATTCTAGAGAGCAAGAGAGCTGGGATTAAAACCAAGAATCACCTACCCAGCAAAACTGAGTATAATGTTCCAAGGGAAATATGGTCATTCAGTGAGGTAGAGGACTTTCAAGCATTCTTGCTGAAAAAACCATAACTGAACAGAAAATTTGACATTCAAACACAAGAAGCATGAGAAGGTAAACATGGGAAAGAAATCATAAGGAACTTATCAAAGTTGAACTATTTACATACCATTATGGAAAAACAATAATAGTGACTTATGAAACTTTTCTCAGTATGAGGTTAGGTGAAGGGAATACAAATATATATACGAGTACCTACACATATAGGAGGGTATATATGATTATGAATACATATATGAGTATGTGTGTATATGAGTTCATAAAGGGCACAGGATCAATTGAATAGGAAGGGATGATACTTTAAAAGGTGAAATTCTGAGGTGGGAGAGGATTACAATGAGAGGAGACAGAGAGAGACAGAATGAGGTCAATAATCCCATACTGAAGAGGCAAGGGATAACTATTACAACTTTACTTTCATTTACTCTCATTGAATTTGGCTTAGGGAAGGAATGACATAAACTCTAAACTAGGTATCTTGCCACACAGGAGAAGTAGCAGGGATGGGGATGAGAGCCAGGATGATGGAGAGGAGGGTAGGGTCGGGGGGAGGGCAGGGTTGGGGGGGGGTTGCTGGAAGTACACACTTCAGTAAAGGGACAGGGACAGGGTAGAGAAGTCCAGGGCAACAGGATAGGAAGGAGGGACATATAACCAGTCTCTCACAATATGTCCACTGTGGAGATGTACTGCATACATATGTACAGCCTTTATTGAATTGCTTGTCTTTCCAGTGGGGGTGAGTGACAAGGGAGGAATCAAAAGAATCAAGAATTTAAAGTTCTACAATCACATGTTAAAAAAAAGTGTGTATACACACACATCAATATACAGTATTATTATTATTAATTACATGCAACTGGAAATTAAGATATACAGGCATTGGGTACCTTACTCTGCCCTACCAGAAAGTTAGAGCAGCATTGGAGGAGGACGTAGGAAAGAGTAGATTGGGGGAGGGATCAACAGTGGGATTGTTGTTTTGGGATTGTGGGTAGGGGAAAGACAGGGAGAAAATTTGTAACTCAAAATCTCGTGGAAATGAATGATGTAAACAAGAAAATAAATAAAATAATTGATTAAAAATTTATGGAATAAAACAAGTGTTTCCATAACACAGGACAGTAAAAAGGTGATTACACATGAAACTGCAAATATACTATGCACAACATGTTTTTTTCCTTTCAAATATACAACAAACTTATCATTTAAACTTCTTTTTTCTTCCCTCCCCCCAAATCCCTACTCTAGAGATGGCTATCATTAGACACAAAGGGGCATGTATGTGTGTAAGCATATATGTATATATACATACACTGTGCATATGTGTATACATGTATGTACATATGTGAATATATGTGTGTTCTCTAAGAGAGTGTCTTCTTTCCTATGTCTTTCTATAGTTAATTTGGGTATTTATAATAGTCAAAATAACTTATTTGCTCAAAGTCATTTTAAAAACAATATTGCTGGTACTGTATATACAGTGTTCTCCTGGTTCTGCTCTTCTCACTTAGCATCAGTTCCTGTAAGCCTCTCCAGGTAATTATGAAGTCCATCTCCTTCCCATTTCTTATTGCACAATAGTATCCCATCACATTCATATACCACAACTTGTTCAGCCATTCCCCAACTGATGGGTATCCCTGCAATTTCCAGTTCTTTGCCACCACAAAGAGAGCTGTGTTATCTCTTAATTTTTTTTTAGTTGTGAGAACACTGATTCAGTGAAACCTTTTTAAATTTAAATCAACTAAATTTAGCTGTCTTCTGTGAATTTCACTCACATCCTTAAGATAATGAGAAATGTCTTGGCATGGGCCAAAACCATTAATAGGATTCACTGCACCAACTGAGAAACTTTATCTCCACACTGCTTTTCAGGATTCACTAGGAAATCTATCTTCCTCTTTTCCCACAATGGCCCTGCTGTCCCCCTGAAAACCTGTTCTAGGCCAAGGGACAAATTGGCAGCCTCACAAGCAGTTTTTTTTAATCTATATTTACCAATTCACCCTCCCCCCCCCACCCAACTTCCATACTCCTCATATCTGCTTCTATTCATTCTCTCTCATTCTCCAGACCTCCAGTAAGGTTGGAAAAAGGAACAGGAGAAGAGTGCAGAGAAGCAAAAAGGACAAGATGGGAAGGGATAAAAAGAGGAGAGGAGACCTAAATCAACTGGCAAAAAAACTTTTATAGTGCATTTATACTGATGTATAAAAAATACATCATATAGGTATATATAGGCGTATTTATGGGTGTGTATATATCAATGTATGTCTTGCTTAGAATACAAACAAAATATGGAATAGGAAAATAAAACCTTCTTTAAAAACAAATAAAAATTCAAATAGCATTTTAAAAGTCAAAATTTGAAACAAAATTTGAAACAATTACTATAATTCACCTTGAAGTAAACACTCAAATTTCAAACTTTAAAATCACAAATTTTCAAAAATCATAACAGCAATTGGTAAAAAAAAAGAAAAAAGAAAATTTAAAGGTAGAATATAAAGAAGTTACTAAAAATCACATCACTAGTATAATATTTTTAAAATTAACGCAGAATATAAATATTTTGGTTTTTCACAAGAATGTCAGATTTTAAATATTTTACAATTTTGATATGAAAATTTGTTCATTTGAAATTAAGAGGATAATGCAATTTAGAAATAATTTTAAAGTAAACTATATTTTTGGCAAAATATTTGTATTAAAAGTTTTTGTACCTCATTTATACTTTTGTAATTAAAGAATAAATAAAACATTTAAATTCATTTCATATTGAAATAAGTTCATGCCTCAAATTCCCAAATTGCAACCATATTCATTAAAAAAGTGAATTTTAAACAATAAATTAAGAAAAGTTGTGATAGTACATAGTAAAGTGTTATTGCACTGTTGTACTAAAAAAGCACAGAAATATATGTTGGTTTTGAGTTGGAAATAATTCACACAACCTTGCATAAATCATAAATTAAATATTGAATATGTATTGAACATGACACATGTAGTTAAGAATTACATTACAATATCCTGTTCTAAATATTGGTAGCTAGTAGTTCTTTTATTGACCAGAGTATATATTGGATATATTGTATGTTATTATTTTTTAATTTTTATTATTTAAATTAGCCATCATGGATATAAAAAGCAATCCATAAATAATGAAACCACCAAGAAAGACAGAAATATGCAACATAATGTTTTGAGGGTACTGGTTTTGAGGGTACTGGTCATTTGTACAAGCTTCTTCCCATTTTCCTTGGCTGTAAGCTAGTCTCTAATCTGACAGCTTCAGCTGTTCTCACCACTATAACCACCTCTAATGAACACACATATTTTTTGTGTGGAACTTTTGTTTACATAGATGATACTTTTAATGTTTTTAAAGTCTTTATATTCTTCGAGGGCAATCAAAATCTCCACTGGAAAACAAGAATAGGGACTGGCTCTGTGATTTCATTAATGTAGAGGAACTCCTGAACGAGGAAATTTCCCCCATCAATACAGGTAGGGTATTGCTTAGAGAGTTCCCTAGCACAGACGGATTGGATGATTTGCTCACACAGCCAAAGTGTGTGTGTCAGAAGTAGGACTTCTACATTCCAAAGTCATTGCTTGAGACACAACTTCATGGCTACCTCTCATGGGGGGAACTATAAAAAAGAACTAAAATAAGAGGCAACTAGGCGGTTCAGTAGATAGAGCACTGACTCTGGAGTCAAGAGGATCTGAGTTCATATGTGACCTCAGACCCTTCATCTGTGTGACTCTGGGCAAGTAACTTAACACTCATTGTGTCTAAATAAATAAATAAATGAATGAATGAATGAATGAATGAATAAATAAATAAATGAATGAATGAATGAATAGATAAATAAATAAATAAATGAGTGAATAAACAAACAAATGAATGAATGAATGAATAAGTAAATGAATAAATGAATGAATAAATGAATGGATGAATGAATGAATGAATAAATACATAAATGAATAAAAATAAATAAATAGATAGATAAGCAAATAAATAAATGAATGAATAGATAGATAAATAAATAAATAAGTAAGTAAATAAGTAAGTAAATAAATAAATAAAAGAACTGAAACAATTCCAGAGGACTCTCATATATTACCAGGTGATCATGTACAAGAACTTCAGATTCATTGTGCACTCAATGCAGCCTCTGAATCTGAGATACAACAAAGTATGGATCAATTCTCTGCTGCTTGGGCTAATTTTGGTCTAACAATTAATACTAAGAAAACACAGGTGTTCCATCAGCCACTACCACATCATTCATATGTGGAACCATGGGTTACAGCAAATGGAGAAGTTCTGAATGCTGTGGATAAGTTCACTTACTTTGTCAGGGTACTTTCCAGAGATGTTCATGGTGATAATGAGGTTGAAACATGCATTACTAGAGCTAGCTCAGTGTTTGGGAGGCTCCAAAGGAAAGTATATGAGAGAAGAGATATTAGACTGATGAACAAACTGAAGGTCTACAGAGACGTGCTGACCTTATTGTTGTATGCCTGTAAAACCTGGACAGTCTACCAGGGCCATGCTAGGAAACTGAATTACTTCCATTTGAATTGTCTGAGGAAGATTCTGAAGAGCACCTGGCAGGATAAGGGACCAAACATTGAGATTCTTTCTCAAACTAAACTGCTGAGCATTCCAACGGTGCTTCAGAGAGATCACCAACTCTGATGGTCTGGCCATGTTGTTTGAATGCAAAACATAATTTTGCCAAAAAGACTGTTTTTATGGAGAATTCACACAGGGCAAGTGTTCACACGGTGATCAGAAGAAACGATTCAAGGACACTCTTTTTAAGAACTTTGGTATTGGTTGTGTGACATGGGAGGCACCAGCTCAGCATTGTTTGCCCACATCATAGAAGGTGCTGTGCTCCATGAACAAAGCAGAATTGAAACAGCTCAAAGGAAACTCAGGATGTGAACATTTAGAAAGTCTACTCCAAACGTTCATATAGACTTTTTTGTGCCCAGCCTATGGTAGAGCATTGCAAGCTCTCATTGGTCTGATCAGGCACAGTTGGCCACATTGAAACTTGACTCTAGCATAGAGAGGTCATTTTGGCCCTCTTTAAGAATGAAGGACAAAAACAATCAACCAACTTTGGACCCAGAAAGCCTACAAACCATGTTCTTCTACCTTTTTTAGTGAATCAATTCACATTCTATCTCATACCCAAACACGTTATTAGTTTGTTTTTCATGAAAAACAGACGCAAAAGGAGTTGACAGAATCTGAGATCATTAAATGTCTTTTCTGGTGGTTCCTGATCCCTATGAGGCTTGATCTGTGAATAGTCAAAGGTGATTCTAGACAGAGATGATTCCTTCTAAGATAGACTGTTGCTTGTAGTAGGTCACCTTTTCTCTTGCTGTTTATGATTTGCTACCCTTGGCAGAAAAATAAAGAAAGAGGGGAGAACTTAAGAAAATTTCCAAATAAAAGATTTTGGGGATGATTCAAAAGGGGTAGCAGTAAGGGAGGACTGTGCTCCTAAGAGGATGAGGGAAAGAAGAGAAAAGTGTGCCGAGCTGTGATTTCAGTTCTGTACTACAATTGATGATGGGCAGGCACCCTTTCCATAGTCTCCCATTCTACCCTAGGAGAATAATGTGTAGGCCATAAGAGTTAACTAATGAAAAACAGGGTTTTGGTGTTGCTGGAAGACTTTTTTATTTTTATTTTTTAAAAGGTGGAGTCCAGAAAAAGTATTTCTACTGCCAAGACAAAATTGAGGAAACTCATTATATTCCATCTGCTTTATATTCTTAGGACCAGTATGATGTTGAAGCTTGGTTTTTAAACTTTTTGTTTTAGCAATGAAGAGAATACATTCAGAAAGGACCAATCTGGAGAATTGGACAATTAAGGAAGAGCTAGCTGTAGGGATCAAGACCCAGGCTCTATTTAAAGCACCCATTCCATGACTATGCATGAGGAGCCAAAGCAAGGGAATCGGGCTGTTCTGATCACACAACATGCTGAGCTTCCTGACATTTTCTCAAATAAAAAGAATGACTGAACAGCCATAAAATGTCCTTTGTTGTTAAGAACACAAGGAACATTTATGTGGATGAAAGTGGATGTTAAAGGGTTAGTCAAAGCAAGCCCAGAGTAGTGAGTGAGCTTTGAGGGGGATAGGACCTTAGGGAAATCCACAAAAATGGAAAAACCCTCACCGGACATTTCAAAGGTTTGCTATTTCTTACAACCTCCCCAGGATCAGAGTATAAAGACATCTGGACTCATTTGCAGGAAAACTGTAATGTGGTCACTTGCACCAAATATGCTGGCAACTTAAACAATTGATTTTTTTAGGAAAAAACAAGTTAATTCATTTGGGTAAGGTAGATTTATTTAGAAAAGACATTGCATTAATTATTAGATTGCATTTATATGTAAATACTCTGTTGATAAGATCTAAATGTTGGCTAAATTCAGGAAACATTTATTGAGTACCTACTTACTATCTGGTAGTGCACTAAATATTGTGGAAGATATAAAAAAATCAATGTTTGTGAACAACAAGGTCAGCTCTTTCACTCTAGAAGTGTCCAGTCATGTCACAGAGCTATGACTTCTACATCTCAAAGGCAAAGACAGCAATGAAGAACAATTTCTAATTAAACATAAAATGAATATATTCAAAGTGATTGATATAATGCAACACAATGCCTGGCAAACTATAGATGCTTAATAAGTACTCATACAGTTATGCCCTATGAGTATGCAGGAAAGAGAGTGAATTGACATAGGCTAAAGTTATCAGAGTTTGAGAAATTAGAGTAATTGGAGAAATAGAGAGGAGTAAAGTGGAAAGAGAACATTCCATAGTGGTGAAGGTCACAAAAGGTACTAACTTTAGAGAGGAATGGTCTTTAGAAGTCATGGAGTGCAGCCCCTAACTTCAGAGATAGAGAAAATGAAGTAAACTGCCCAGTGTTACAGAGGTGGTGACCATACCAGGATTTGAACAACCCAAATATTCTGGTACCAAATCTGACATTTCTTCTGCTGAGTCATTCTGCTTTATGTTTTGTTAGTTTGAAAGAACTGTGATTTCAGCAAGCTGAATATTTCCTCCACCAAACACCATCACAACATTTAAGACTTGTCAAAACTCAAAATACATCTCCTGGTAACCACTTTTATTGTCTGACTCTTCATGACCCCATTTGGGGTTTTCTTG
This sequence comes from Pseudocheirus occidentalis, assembly GCA_028646575.1. NCBI lineage: Eukaryota > Metazoa > Chordata > Mammalia > Diprotodontia > Pseudocheiridae > Pseudocheirus > Pseudocheirus occidentalis. The sequence continues at coordinate 321,749,998 of CM053594.1, forward strand.
GCAGAAATATCAGAGTGATTTCCTTTTCCAACTCATTTTACAGTTGAGAAAACTAAGGCAAACAGAATTAAGTGAGTTGAGCAGGGTTGGTCGCACAGGTAGTAAGCGTCTGAGACCAGACTCGAACTCACAGTAATGAATCTTTCAGACTCATGCTAATCACTGCTCCACCTAGCTGCCCCTATTATACATGCACACACACACACACACACACACATCAACATACACACATTTGTGTATGTGTATATTTATATCTATGTATGTGTATATCACTGACATATACACACATGTGTATGGGTGTATAATGGTAATTAATTTAAATTTGAAGACCCCTTTTTATGTCAAGTAAAGCAGGTACTTAGCCCTTAGTAACTAATCAAACCTCTGTGAAAGAAACAGAAGGTGTGAACTCTGTCTCCTGTTGCTCACATAACAGGAAGGGGTTGGCTGAAATAGGAAGCCAATGTGTGTGAATAAGAAGAAAAACCCCAGAGGAAGACAGTCAGAATTTTCATTTTTCAGATACACATACAGTATCACATTTGGACTGGGTTCTCCAGCTTCACTGGTATAGAGAAGTTCCAGGAAGGAAACTCCCTCACAATGTATCATCTGCTCTGAAACTCAGTATTGAAGATATTTCTGGGGATTGTAAGAGATTACGTGACTTGGCAAGGGTAACAGACCTAGTAAATACCTGAGGTAAAAATAATCAATTCTTTCTGACTCAAAGTTCATTACTCTGCCTGGGAAAGACTTTTTATTGAGGTGGAAAGGGAACAGAACTTGGAATCATGGGATCTGGGTTCAAATCCTGACTTTGTTACTTACTACTTTTATATACTGAGAATCCAAGTCACCACTGGACACACACACATATACATGCATGCATACATATATATATATACACAAACATACATATATAATATATGACATGTAATATTATATACAGATGTATAAGATATAATATATTGTAATATATGCAATGCCACCATTGCAGGAATCATAATTGTAGGTGAGCTAAAGGGCAATAGAAAGCTACAGAGGATAGGAAAAGGGGGAAGAGAAAGGTATGGGAGGAGTACAAGTAAATCATATTATCAATGATGCCATAAATGTGAGCAAGAAGTGGCATTGATATATGACATATGTTGTAGAAAATAAACTAGTCGTGACTGATTGAAGCAATCATGTAGCAAGAGGCAGGAACAACATGACAGTGTAATTGTTGCACTGGTGTCCATAAAATAAAATTAAATGACCCAGAAGAAAACTTCCAGTACATTGGATAGAAAGCTTATGGGAGACTCACGGAAGGGCATAGATAAGAATTGTGCAGAAGAAAGGAAGACATGGATGGGTCATGATCTGTCCCAAGAGATGGACAGTGAGATAATCACCCACACTGAAGCATCAGTGTAAGGTTTTATGTCCTAAGAATGCCCAGGTATAACAACAATGACCCATTAAAGTAAGCAAACCACAAGCTGTAGTTAATTGATGAACAGGCAGTTCATGGACTTCAGTCATTTCATACACACACACACACACACACACACACAAACATACAGAAAATACATGCACTTGTGAGGGTTTCATACTGGAAAAGTTTAAATGTAAGTTAATCTTTTTAATTCACTAACCTTCATCAGAGCAAGTTTTTCCTCAACTTTTCTAGTAGTTTTTGTATCTGAGAATGATGGAATTTGGAGCTGGAAGGGACTTCATCTAAGTGTCTATGCAGTAATGACAACAATCTATCCAGTAATAACAACAATTGCACATTTGCATAGAAACATGTTCATCTACACACATGTATCTGTGGGTGTCTGCATGTATTTCACTGTGAGGTTCACAAAGCACTTTACACAGATCATCTCTTTCGATCACAACAATCCTGTGAAGTGGGTGCTATTATGATCTCCATTGTACAGCCTCAGGAAGCTGAGGCTGATAAGGGTTAATTGACACGATGTTCCAGAGGTTCACAGATGACAAGTATCCAATGTGGGATTTGAATTTAGGGCTTTCTATCTCCAGGTCTACTGCAATATCCACTTTGCCACCTGCTTTTGGTGACAGCCTCAGTAGAAAAGCCTGTAGTGTGATACCAGCTCAAACTGAATGGGTCCTGGGTCCCTCTTGCCTTTGAGTCTCTGAGTCCCAGATTTAATCCTCTCTTCTCTCTTCTGACCCATCTTTTTTGTTTTGCTAACTTTTCCTGCCTTTTGTCTCTTTTTCTTTCCTTGGAACTCAATGTTCTCCCCTACCCTCCCCACCCCCCAAGCCATATATTCATTTTAATAGGAAAGAGAAAGAGTCTGGATCCCTTCATTGAGGTCAGGAACACTTGGTAAAGAAATTCCCTCCACCAAAGAAACTTCTCTGATACTTATAGTCTTAGAGATCTATCTAGAGCTTTGAGAGATTCTGTGACTTATTGTTAATTATCCAGGGTCACAAGGTCAGAACATGTAGAAGGAGGAACTCAGGTATTCATCCTTTTAAGGCTAACTCTCTCTATTTTGCCATACTGAGTCTTATTTTAATAGCAAAGATAACAATTAAATCTCACATTAATTTAATGCTTTACAGTGTGCACAGTGTTCTCCTCACAGCCACATTTCCCCACCACTGCCATTTGACACTGCAATTCACAAGGGACAAGGAACAGTTTATGTAACAGAGTTTCAGGCTGAGTTAGAGAAGAGCAAGGTCCATAAAGGACAGCTTTATTAGCCCCTCTTTAGAATAAGGAAACTGAGTCTCAGAGAATTTAAATGATTTTTCCAGCAACATAGCATAACTAGGTCTTCCCCTACCATTGTTATCTTTGAGTATAGGCCCACATTTTTCCATCAAAGCATGAGGCCCCAAAGAATTACACATAATCTTGATTAAGAGTAAAGCTTTTTTAAAAAGAGAATTTCAGTTAAATGCATTGGGAATTGAACATCCCAAATGGTGTCATTTAAGGAAGAGTACGTTCCATTCCAAGCCGGTGAATTGGCAAGTTTGAATAGTACAATATGTTGAAGGTACACCTTCTGCCCTGGCTAGGCATGAGGAGACTTGTAGACTCCACCTGGAGCAGGTATGGTCACAATGGTCCTTCAGGCAAACTGCAACAATAAACTTCAGAAGGCATATGAAATTCTATAGGGAGCATGTAGAGAATCATTTTTCTTGCCCTGATACTCAGTGTTGTTATTGTTCAGTCATCTTTCAATCGTGCCCAACTCTTCATGACCCCATTTGGGGTTTTCTTGGCAAAGATACTGTAGTGGTTTGCAGCTCCATTTTGATTAAAATGGAGCTTCTCCAGCTTGCTTTACACATGAAGAAACTGAGGCAAACAGGGTTATATAGCTTGTCCAGGGTCACACAGCTAATAAGTATCTGAGGCCAGATTTGAACTCAGGTCTTCCTAACTCTAGGCCCAGCGCTCTATTCACTGGGCCACCTAGGTGCCTGATAAGTGTACTGAAGTGCCAAGGATGATAAGATTGTTAACAGTTGTTGGTCAAATAAAATGGTTCTCTCCATCACTTAAAAATACAGTGGGACAGGAAACTTGAAGGCCAAAGCTACCACAGCTACAGGTAACTTAGTAGGTGAGCATGCTCAAAATATGTCTAGGCCTTCTCCCACTGTGAGCAAGCTTATTCCACCCAATGCTCCATTATTTATGGTTGTTTTTCATTGCTGCTATTATTAGCTCCTGTGTGCTGTAGGTCAGAGGGAGCTACACCAAAGAGGAATCATGGAATCTGAGAGATGGCAGATTCCTTGATGATCATCTGGTCTAATAACCTGTCTGAGAGATTAACTCCCTCTACAGCAATTCTGACCAGTCCTCTCCACTGTCACAACTACCCTCCCCAACATTTACCCAGAGGATTTCCTTGAATTCTTACCTATTTTGCTCAGTTTGGGATTTTGATTTTGTTTGCTTTCATTCTCATAACCTCTAGACTTGTGGGCCCAGAAGCATGAGTCTCAGAGAACAAGAAGGACAACTATTCTTGTCACTGTTTTGAACTGAAAGAAATCAGGAAGCCCTGGAAATGTACTCGAGGGCCTGCCCTTGAGAGAATTCTTACACAGAGAGATTGGTTGAGCTCACAATTTGCCCAGGAGGACCGCTCCTCTACCACAGTTTGCCAGGAAATGGTATTTGTACTCATGCCATGGTTTGGGGGAGGATTAATTGTCACCATCCAGGCAACACACAATTTCAATGCATGTCAACAGTGTCCGCCTGACAAGAAATCAGTTTTCCCTGTTCTCCGCCCTGCCCAAGAATTTTCTGGTATGGTTTGGCCCTTCTCTGCCACATTCCATCTCTGAAGCTTGGCCTTGAAGTGAGAAGGATCACAAGAGCCAAGCAGAGAGCCCTCCTCCCTTCTTCAGGCTGGTACAGCTTGACCGCCATTTGACATCAAGGTCGACAAGAGACCAAGAACAGTTATGTAATAGAGTTTCAAACTGAGTTAAAGCAGGACTAGGGCCTAGGTCAAATAATTAGGGCTTTCCTTTCCCAGACAGTAGCAGTGGTACATGATCATGAGACTGAAGAGGAGACCCAGCTTACTGGTGGGACAGGAATAAGAATGCATCATAGGGGGAAATTCTCATCTATTTCCAGGGTTCCCAGAGACCACTGTGCCTGCTGTTCTCTTTGCCATGTGGAAAAGAATAAGGAGGAGAAGCAGTTGTGCTCAGTGGGAGGCAGGATCAACTTGGCAGGAAGGCTTTGATGAAACAACAGTAATCCTAGCACACACAAACAGAATGGGCAGAAACAGGAAAAGGGAAAAAATGTAATCAAAATAATTACCACTGAGAGAGAACTGAGAAGCCTTGCTTCTTAGTGCATGGAGTGAACTATAGATGGGAAACAGAAAAAAAGGTGATGGAGGTGGAGGGTGGGAGTGAGGGGAGCCTGAGGTGGTGGTGATGGGGGGTTTTAGATCAAAATATGGACCATCCTTAAAAGAGAGCAGAGAAACCTTCCAAAGGATGCATGGAGAAGAGACTAGGTAGGAAGAGAAAGGAATGGGAAGATGTTTAACAAGTACTATCATTTTTGCCCAGGATTCTCCTCTATAGAAAGGAGAGGAAGCATGACCATAGTCATAGGCATACATAAGGCATTGGCTATCAATTAATTAATCAATCAACATTTATTAAGCTCCTACTATGTGTTAGGCACTGTGGTAAATGCTGGGGATACAAAGAGAAGCAAAAGACAGCTCCTACTCTCAAAGAGCTTACAATCTAATGGGAGAGACAACATGCTAACAAATTTATACAAAGCTAGGTAGACATATGTGCGTTACTTTTTGTCTTTAGGGCAGGAGTTCTTAGCCTTTTTTGTATCATGGACCCCTTTGGCACTCTGGTACCAAAGTCAAAGTACCCCTTCTCAGAGTACTTTTTAAAAATGCATTAAAATACATAGGATTATAGAGGGAAAATTATAATGAAATACGCAATTTTTCTATCCAAGTTCATGGACCCCTTGAAATCTATGAATGGTCAACGGACCTCTGTCTAAGAACTCCTATCTTAGAGGGATATCCAATGCTAAAACTTTTCCCAGGATGTGCCAATATGTCTGACCAATTCTCTGTGCATGTCAATAATCATTGTTCTCAATGACAATAGAAATAAAACTCATTAGTATCTTTGCTGATTCCCAGTTTCTAGGACATTGTTTACTATGCATATGTGGTTCTTGTGGTATTCTCTGATATGTGACCAAGATATCATACTAGTAGGAAAGAACAATCATTTGTATGAGGGGGTATACTGCGGTTTTCCCGGAGAGAGGCAGGCAGAATGCTCTCCTAGATGGGAATGGAGGCTGTGGGATACTCTCTTGATCCTTCCCCAAGCTTAGATGGCCCTATTTCTACAGAGAAGGGGGGTCAAAGTGGATCAACATGCTGACAGAGAAGGTGTGTTTCCTCTCACATCCTGGGAACATGGAAAGTCAATGAAGACAGACCCACAAAATGAGACAATGTGTTACGCCCAGACTTGTAGGATGTCAGTGGGACACAAATATTTCCAGTCTGGTTCTTTGCAGTACCCAAACTGAACTTTTTGAGGGGGACTTCTACTTGCTGGTCAATATACATGTATGTACACATATTTGGGAGTGGGCAGGGTCTTGTTTTTGTTCCTGTGCTTGAAACTCAAAGCTTCTGTTCCTATGCTTTTCCAGGTTTCCAGTTTTTCATATGTGCTTTACTAGTAGGGCAGGTATGTTGAAGAAATGTCTTCCTCCCCTTTGCTAACTTGGCAATGGATGTATACATGCACAGACACTGAGCTGGGGTCCCTACAACTTGCTCCCTATCAGTGGTCACAAGCATATAAGGGAAAGGCAGGTTCTACCAATGGGGTAGAGGAGGAGGGAGGGGAGGGGAAAGTGTCATTGGAAATACATAGCTAGAAGAATCCAGGATCTGAAAAACTACAAATGGGGAAACTCTGTTGGACCTTGCAGCTGACCCCCTGCCAGAGAAACAATTATTTCCTATGGTTTCGTTTAGTGGGTTTTTTATTAGGCTGTCTGGGATGTGAAAGTGAAATGAGACAGGAGGCATCCAAAAAAATTGATAAAACAGAAGCCACCATCCCTGGTGTTGCCTGGATTGGCCAATGATGGTGAAAATAACACGCGTTTGTTTCCATTACAAACACAACAGTGTTCCACGAGTATCCACCTTGCTCCAGTTAGGACTGGGTTTGTGTGCTTGTAGATAAGGCAGGCTGCTGTTACAGATGTCCCAGTCTCTGTGATAGGCTCTTTAGAATGGATATTGACAGACATTCTCTGCACCAGAATCCAATCATTATACCTAGGATTAATTCCCTTCAACAAGCCTTTATGAAATGCCTACTATGTGCCAGGAACTATGTTAGCTAGATGCTGGAGATACCAAAACAAAAATGAAGTTCTATTGGTGACAATGTACATACGTAAACTTTATCATGCATGTGTACGTACACATGCATAATATGTATGTATACAACTCTCTTGATATATGTACAATATATACATGAATAATAATATTATATATACATATATATGCCTGTGTGGATTTAATGTCTATATCAGTAAATATCTGTGGCAGAATTTGAACTCCAGATATAGTAGACATAGCACTCCATCCACTCCATTACCTCTGTCTCTCTCTCTGTATCTCTCTGTCTCTGTTTCTCTGTGTCTCTCTTTGTATGTCTCTATGTGTCTCTCTCCATCTCTCTCCCCTTCTCTCATACTACTATATATGCATAAATTTCTGAATAGAAGGATCAAATTCCAGCTTGTCTTCTGCATATATGCATATATACACATCTCAGGAAAGAGAGGTATACATATGTAACAATATTACAGATAACAGGGACAGAGAGGTGGTGCAGTGGATGGTGTCCTAGTTCTGGAGTCAAGAAGACCTGAATTCCAATCCTTCCTCAGACATTTGCTAGTTGTGTGACCTTTGTCAAGTCACTTTACCTCTGTCTGCCTCAATTTCCTCATTCATAAAATGGGGGTAATAATAACACCTACATCTGAAGATTGTTTTGAGAATGAAATGAGAATATATGTAAAGTGCTTTGCAAACCTTAAAGTGCTATATAGATGCTAGCTATTTTTATGAAAGAGTAGATGAAAAGAGATTTGGGCCAGGGAGAGTATTTACAGAAAGCCTTGTGACTGAGAAGGTAAATGAGTTGTGCTTAGATGGAAACTAGGGAGTCTAGGAGGCAGAAGTGAGGAATCACTGGATACTACAACTGGAAGGTTCTTAGAGATCAACTAGTCCAACAGATTAGGAACAGAGGCCCAGAAAGGACATGTGACTTGGCCATGGTCACATAGCTTATAGACATAGCCCTATATAAGCAAAGAATATGTTCCATACATTGCATTTTCACCTGGAATCCAGACACACAGTGCTAATGAGCTCCATAATTGATCCCAGAACAGCATGGCCGTTTCTCAGTAAAAACTACTTGAGACACATTTGAATCTCATTTTTGCCTCATCTCCCTTCTCTCTCTCTGACACACTCCTTCACAAAACAGAATACTGTATAAACCAGATTCTCAAACTTGTACAAGATCTCAAAGATCATCTAACCCAACCCCTAGCTTCCTGAGAATTCCCTCTACGGTATCCCCGAGTTTGGTCATTTAGCTCCCGTTTGAAGAACTCCTACACAGTTCTTCTGGGGCATCCCACAGGCTACTCTGGGATAGCTCTCACAGTTAGGGAGTTTTTCCTAATATCTGCATAAATCTTTTTATTTCCATCCATTGCTCCTAATTCAACCCTCTCTGATCAAGCAACTTGATGACCAAAAGCATTATGGCGCCTCAAACAGGATCCCAGACCTGAATTAGAAATTAGGAGAAAGAATTCTTTCTCTAGGGTTATTGCTTCTAACGTATTGTTCTTTTCGTCTTAGCTAGATGGAGTTCAGATAGAAATTGTCCCGGGACGGATAAACACTGTTTTATGTGTACTGTTTTACAGATTATTGCATAGGTGGATAAGGTATCTACTTTTATCATTGAATAAAAGGATCTGAATTTCAGCTCTTCTTCTTTTGGTTTGTGGAAAGTATTTTTGGAACAACTCCAGAATCAGATAAAATCACAGAGATGAGTACTTCATCCTGTTCCCATATGATTTTGATTTCTTCTACTTTATAAATGCTAGTTTCTCCTCCTCCTCCTCCTCCTTCGTTTCTTCTCTTTCTCCTCCTCCTCTTTTTCTCCCACCTTTTCCTCTTCCTCCTTCTCCTCCTCCTCCTTCCTCTTCCCACAACTACGGCTATGACTACCGCTGCTAGAGCTGCTGCTACTACAGTAATGACAACAACGGCAACTACATATTTTGTAGGATTTTCCTCTGCCTAAAGCTGTGAGAAAATCTATTTAAACTATTGTCCTTAAATGTTTATGGATCTATTGACAGGGTTATCTGGGAACAAAAGTTTTGTCTGGGCTAGTATTCCAGTTCCAGGACAGGTTAGTTTTTCTTAATACTCAGTGATGTTTTCATCTGGTAGTGAAAAAGGGAAGCTAGGTGACTCAGTGCATACTGGCCATGGAGTCATAAGGACCTGAATTCAAATCTGGCCTCAAACACTTGCTAGCTGTATGACCCCAGGCAAGTCATTTAACCTTGTTTTCTCAGTTTCCCCACCTGTAAAATGAGCTGGAGAAGGAAATCACAAAACACTCCAGTATCTTTGCCAAAAATAAACCCAAATGGGGTCACAAAGAGTAAGAGGCTACTGAAACAACTGAGCAAGAATCCTCTCTATAGACAAACTGGTTAATCAGGATAACCAGAATTAATCTTGTTGATGAGAAGTCTTACTCTGTTTTTGTTCAAGCTTAGACTTGAGCTGAGTCCCTAGTGTGTCTAACAGATTGTGATACCTGGTACCGAAACATGCAGAAGGCGCACTTACAAGCACCATATCTAAGCAAAGAAAACTGAGCTTTTCCACAAGCTAAAAAAAAAAAAAAAAAGGTTTCTTTTTCTCCTTCTCAGTTGATGATATTTTGAAATTTCCCTGGGATTTTAAAAGCAAATTGAAAGCAAAAAAAAGGAAAACCAAGTTCCTCTCTTAAAATGTCTAATTCAGATTAGTTTTGTTTAGCTCAGGAATAAAACACAGGGTTGTTGTGAGGATCAAACGAGATAATCAATGTTAAGCGCTGGACACACTGTAAGCGCGGTGTAAGCGTCGGTTTGATGTTGTCGTTGTCGTCCTTGTCGTGTAAAAGACTCTGAGGCTCTTCAGAGCTGTCTATCCTGAACTACGTGGCCGACCTTGGAAAACAGCGAGGCACTGACCCGGCTTCGGTAGCAGCCGCCCGACTCTGTCTCCCTTGGCCCCAGTCAGCCACCAGCTGTGAGTGACTCGGGTACTTGGAGAAGTGTGACCGCTTTCCAGGCTTGTGAGGGGCTATTTAGGGTGAAAGGTTGATTATGAGCCAGGACCAGGAGGACCAGGGCTACAGGGCCATGAGGATGGTGTGAGGGGCCAGGAGTACAGGAGAGGCAATAGTGTAAAGGAGAGGTGGTCAGTAATCAGACCGACAAACCATAAACAAATCAAGGTCAGGGTGAACCAGCAAATCAGAAAACAAGTTGAGGAGGCAGAAATCGTTGTCAACACAAAAACTAGAAACAGGAGCAAGTGGTGGGCCAGAAACTAGACAGCAGGGCACAAGTCCTGGAGAAGGCAAGCCAGATCTATGGTGTCTTACCATTTAGAGTGGGAAAGGATCCCTAGAGATCATCTAATTCATAGGCTTATACCTAGAAGGGAACTTAGAGACCTTCCAGTTCAACTCCTTAATTTTACAAATGAGGAAACTGAGGCCCAAAGAAATGTGATTTGCTTAAAGTCACACAGGTGGCAGAACCTAGATTTGAACCTAGGTCTCCTAACTTTAAATCCAGAGCATTTTCCATAGTACCATCAGTTTGGGTAAACCACCTTTCTTTCTTAAGCTTCAAGTTCCAAAAGAGGCAAAGTCACTTGCTTCAAGTCATAAAAAGTGGCAGAACCTGGTCTTCTTATTGTAAATCTAGCAATTTTTTTCCCCATAACATCACACTAACTAAAAATGGAGACCAAGATACACCATTTTACTTTCCTATAGAGGTAACTAGGTGGTCCAGTGGATAGAATGGTTAGAGCTGAATTCAAATCCATATTTAGTTATGCAGCCTTGATAAGTCCCTTAAGCTCTGTTTGCCTCTATATGCAGATAATAATAATACCTACTTCTCAACAAATTGTTAAAATATTAATATTAAATTTATGTTATACATTTATTTACAATTTCCCTCCAAAAAATAAAAATAAATAAATAAATAACTTAGCTATTCTCAACAATACGAGGATCCGAGACAATTCTAAAGACTTCATGATGGAAACTGCTATCCACAGAGAAAAAACTAATAGTCTGAATGCAGACAGAAGCATACTGTTTTCACTTTATTTTTTCATGTTTTTTTTCTTTTGGTCTGTTTCTTCTCTCACAGGATGGCTAATATGGAAATATGTTTTATATGATGCACATATATAACCTACATAAAATTGCTTATCATTTTAGGGAAGGGAAAGAGAAAAGGGGAGGGGAGGGAAGGCAGGAGAAGATTTGGAACTCAACTTTTTTTAAATGAATGTTAAAAATTGTCTTTATATGTAATTGGAAAAATGAAATACATACATACATCTATATATATCTATATATATAAATCTAAAATATATATGTAAGTATGCATGTGTATATATAGTGCTTATTATGCACCAAGCTCCAGGGGTGCAAACACTAAGTAAGCCAATTTCCTGCATTTAGGAACTTCTATGTTTTATAGAAAGATACAACACACATGGAGCGGGGGGAGGGAGGTAGTAGCCAAAGGAGAGAGTTGTGGTCTGAGAATCTAACCAGAATAATAAGGCAGTTTACTGACCTATCTTTTCCACAACCAATGGTAGTGTTGATTTGATTCATTTAACCAAGTAAACTGAAGAAAGAAAGTAAGCTCAGCGGCAGGACAGAAAAAAATGGGAGTGAAGATGAGACCACATTGTTCCAAGGAGTTCAGACCCAAGTGACTTAGTTGTTCTTGGGCATCTTCGTTTGTGGGCTGCTTTAGAGGATCCAGTGGCTGTGTGAAAAAAGGACTGAGTGAAGAGGAGGTTTCAAGGGAATTCTCACTGAGGAACCCCCTCAACCCATGCATATTAACCCACTGCTAGTGACTTATACCTTCAGCGATTTGCCTGTGGCACCCAGTAGGCAAGTGTCCTGCACAGAGTTACACAGCTAGTTTATGGCAAAAGGGAGACCTGAATCCACGTCTTCCTGACTCACATCATCTTTCCATCTCTCAGTCATGCTGCCTCTCTTTTGACTAACAAAAAATATTTTGTATAAAGTTCTAGATAATATATAAATTTAATTTGAATATCTTTATAATTAATATTTGATTCCCTATCTTTTTGTATTAATCTTCTGTACCTTTTTGTCTCTGATGCGCTGTTCTGTATTTACCACATTCTCCTTCTGTGAGGACAGGATTTTGCATTGGTAATATAATAATAACAACAACTCACATTTATACACTATTTTACAATTTTCTTTTTTAAATGTTTTACTAATGCTTTTCAAAAATTGACATCACTCCCTAGATAAAACCCTCCCTTATAACAAAGGAGAGAGACATAATGAGTCTTGTACTGGATTGTCAAGAAATCTAGATTCAAATTCTGTCTGAAATTTTCTTAGTTGGTTGACTCTGAACAGTCTTTTAATCCCACAATGCCTCAGTTTCTTCACTTATAAATTGAAGATAATGGATGGTGGTGAGGATCAGATGAGATAATGTATAGGGAGTGTTTTGCAAACTTCAAAACACCATATAAAGGTTAACTATTGTTATATTAGCACAGTTAAGCAGAGCCACTGACATAATGACTTTGTGGACAATATAGACCTCATTCCACACTTGTTTCAACCACATCTCTGCTGAGAAAAAGAGAGAGAGAGATTTCATGAACAGTCCTCTGGAATTATTCTTCTCAATCCCAATGTCATTTAGGGGGTTGTTTTCATTTGCAATATTATGGTTTTCTTGCTTCTCCTTATTTTGATTATATCAGTTCTTACAAGTCTTTCTGAGTTTCTCTGAATCCTTCATATTTATTGTTTCTTAAATGTAATATTCTGCCATCTTCATACATCACAATTTGTTCCACTACTCCACAATGAATAGGTACCCAGTTTTCTACTAAAACACTGCTGTTATACTTTCATTGATCTCCTTGGGGTATATACCCATAATAGAATTATTGGGTCAAAAGATAGTGACCTAGTTTTTACAATTCTGCATAATTTAAAGATTCTTTGAACTGACTCATTTAAAGGTATCCTGTGAAAATACCCATTACTAGTTCTGAGGCCAAATATACCTCCCCTTATATATTAATAAATTGGTTTTCTTGCTCATAAATGAGTATCTTATGCATCAGTCTTTCAATACCTGACTATCATTAGAGGAACAGGCAATAAGTTTCTAACACAGACTATAAATCATGGTGGTACTCCATCACAACTGTGTTGTCACCACAATTAAGGTAGAGACAATCCTTAGTAGGCCAAATAGCCCACCTTACTCTTTGCTCCTTCCTTCCTTCTTTTCTTCCTTCCTCTCTTTCTGTCTCTGTTCCCCTCTTTCCTCAAGTTTTATCTCATTAAGTAGTTATTTTAATTTATCTCATTTATCTCATTATTTATTTATTTTTATATATTTAATTTATCTCATTAAATAATGCACCATTCTGATGCAGCACCTATGAGTGCTATGTGATCATCATGAGAAAATTGGATCCTGTACCTTTATACTTACCACATCTTCCACTTCAGGATAGTACAACTTGACTCAAAAGACAAATAACATAAGCACCTCTTTAGAGCTGATGCCTAAATTTATTAGTAATCTTAAAAATTCTCATTCCCAGGTACCAAAAAACAAGTTAAAAATGCAGTTTGAAGACCCAGACCCACTAGCTGTTAAACTTGGTCTATATCCAAAAGAACTGGAGATTACTTCCTTAGTGAATTCTGGATCATTGTCCTGAATCAGTAGACTCCACCACATGCAGACTGAAAGGAGGAGTGAGTCATTTGTGGTATAAATCATCCCAGTTTATTGGACTGAAGAAGAGATGATTCTTTATCTCAAGAAAATCTGCTTTGGCACCTGTGGAGGTCTTAGGCTGCCACTGTCTTGCCTCCCTAGATCTGGAGAGTCTTAGGAAGGATGTTCTCATATACCCTCAGAAACATCCCATCTATAGAAAGGTGCCAAGTCACACAATATCTCATAAAGAACAGACATCCAAATACCACCAGTCTATTGTCTGATCACGAAGTAGTTTTCTCAATACCTCTGGAGTCAAATACTCTGGAGTGGCAATACAACATTGCCCTGGCAGTACAAGAGAATATTTTCTGAATTCAAGTCTTTGTAAATGATGTTGAGAGAATGCAGGTGGCTGATAGTACTGAACACCTTAGCAACATTGAATAAAGCTTGAGGTTCTAGACTCTCCTCCATTGGCAATTTTGTAGTTTTCAAATGTCCTTTCTTATGACACTGTGAGTTATTGGATATAATTCTTTTTTGTATTTCCATTTTATAGGTCGGGCTTTTTGTTGTTATTCAGTTGTTTCAGTTGTATCAGGCTCTTTGTGACCCCGTTTGAGATTTTTTGGTGAAGATATTTTAGTGGTTTGCTATTTCCTTCTCTAGTTCATTTTACAGATAAGGAAACTGAGGCAAGCAGGGTCAAGTGACTTGTCCAGGGTCACACAGATCAGATTTGAGCCTTCCTGACTCCAGGTCCATCACTCTATCCACTCTGTCCCCTAGTTGTCCCTACTTGAGGCTACTCAGGTTCAGAGAGCCAGCTGTGTGATCTCCTCATGGTCACACAGCTACTCAATATCATAGATGAGATTTGAATCCAGGCCTTCTGGTTCCAAGTCTAGGGTCTAACATCAGAAAATCTACAGATGTCAGGACAGGAATCAAGCAGAAAGAAGGTAAAGATCCGGCCACTAGCTACCAGGGCACCTTAAGCTAGGCAACCACCCACCTCAACCAAAGTGGGTTTTTTCAACTTTCTCTTAGCAAAAGACTCAGTTTCTGAGTATGACTAGACTAAGATCTTCTGGCAAAAGCAGATACACATTTGAACACTTGGCCGGAGCAGGCAGAGGAAGGAAGTCAGATACTGTCATCTCATAAAAACCTACCTGAAAAAAATTGGGGGGGTCTACACCTGTGATTTTATTAATATAAGGAATTCCCCATGAGGGAAGAACGTCTACCGGTATAGATGAGCATCATATAGTCTGAAGAAACAGCTTGGCTAGCACATAGAGTGCTGGCCTTCTACACAGGAAAACCCATATCTAAATTCTGCCATATACTTGTCAGTGGGGTATTTCTGGGTAAGTTACTTAGACTTTCATCTTCAAAATGGGCATAATAATAGCTCCTGTATCACAGGGTTGTTGTGATGAACAGATGAGATGACATATTTAAGGGACTGTCTAAATGTTAGTTACTGTTATTAACAATTGGTCAGGAACACTTAGAGCAGGGGTTCTCAACCTGTGGATTGCAACCCTTTTGGGGGTCAAACAACCCTTTCACAGGGTTTGCCTAACACTTTCGGAAAACATGTATTTCCAATGGTCTTAGGAACCGAGACACAGCTCCTCTATCTGTCTCTAGGCGGGTCCGACCACATGCAGATATACCCACATATGAGTATTAAAGGGTCGCTGCATTAAAAAGGTTGAGGATCACTGATCTATAAGTATACAATATCCTGGCATTTATACCACCTTCTTCCTTGGATACTGTCTCCTGAGAATTTCTGTCTCAACTGCTATTCTTCATTTATTATAACTTCTTTCATTCTTTTATGAATAATATCTTAGCTTGGTGTATATACACTGGCCTTTACCTTTCTCATCTTTTCTTTCATTTGAATGCCCTTCTGATCAGATTTGGCACGACTATATTCTTTCTTCCTTTATTAGGTGGTTTTCCTGGACCAAGTCTCCTGATCTTTGTGGTTTCCATCTACCTGACTTGGTGCTAGCTTCTCTAGTTGTCGCTATACCAGATCCTGCCCTCTTGTTTTTTTCTGTAGTTCTAAACTGGAAAGAGAAGATTCTGAGTCTTTTTGTATTTATCTCAATCTTTCTAGGACTACCTTCATGTTTTTGTTGGGGTTTCTTGGGAGCTCCAGACTTCTCTATGACCTTTCACAATGCCATTTTAAATAAATGTTCTTAGAGACTGACTTAGAGGCTGTCAGTTAACCAGCATTAATGTAGCATTTATTATGTGCAAGCCCAGACTAAACACTGAGGATATAAAGAAAGGCTAACAAATCAACAACAATCAAACGAAATCAAAAACAACAAAAATGACAACAAGCCAGTCCCTTCCCTCTGTCCAAGACCTTAGGCTCAGAGCTCAGACTTGCACTAAAATCTTTTTGATATCAAAGATATCTCGCTGTAAAAATGCTCCAAATCACTATTGATTCATGAAATGCAAATCAAAACAACGTTGAGGTAC
>CM053594.1:321766713-321785497 GCA_028646575.1 Pseudocheirus occidentalis
AAATCCTTTCAAAACTAGACCTTTCTCGTTCTCTTTTCATATTCCAATGAAACACTTCTGTTACTTTCTTCTACTTGCTTAATTCATCTAGTATTTATTTCCCAGTCATATTCCAGGATATCTATAGAACTTAACTTCACTGAATTTTTCTTTTACATTTTAGCTCAAGTTTTTAATACATAGCACCAATTAATTGCAATGATGTTACCTTTTGGGGGTTTTAAAAGCTTACAAATGCATATTTTGTTCCAATTTCTTCTAGGTGATTTTGCTTCTAGTTTACCTAAACAAGTACATTCTGTTATAACATTCACAGAAGAAAATACAGTGATAATACAAAACATCCTCCCAGATTAAATGTATATTACTTCTCAATTTGCTCATTGATTTAAATAAGTTTCTCTGTTTTCATGGTCAAGAGAAGAGTTGATAATAGGCAGCTCTTAAGTACCAGATAAATTCAAACCACAAACTGCAAACCCATTTTCTCCCACACTTTGCAACTTCACTGATACTATTTTCAAATTGATTTATGTTCCTTTTTTTTTTCTTTAGTCAGTGAAATGACATTCCTTCTTTGCACTCAAACAATAGATTTGTCACTTTCTAGGGAAAGAGTGATGAAAAGGTCTAAGTATTGTTTCCATGCAGCATTAACAATATTTTATTGTTATTTTTCCTTAAAACAAATTCTACAGAGTGGTACCCCAAAACTCACTAAGACATTTCAGTATTTATATAAACTTTCAAACCACAGTTGGAAATTCACAGTAGGAAAATCACATTTCAGTCACAAATTTAGCCTCTAGTTTATAATTCCATAAATTTCTACATGCTGAGAAAAAGATTCTCTTCCCTCATTTCTCTTCTGCCTCTTTCAACTGAATCAAACTTAGAAAGGCAAAGAGACAGAGATTCTTTTTGAAGATTTTGAAAGCTCTGCAGAAAAGTTTTCATTTTTTATATACCCTTTTTCTTTGACTGACTAGAAATTGGGAAAAAGTTAGATTTATCAAGACACAAAGCACAGACAGTATTAACAACACACTGGACATAACACATACAAACTGAAACAAATACAAGACAGACATACACTGGTGAGGTCTTTCTAATTCATCCAGAAAAACCAGTTTCTAACCCAGAACCAAACCAAATCAAACCAGAAAACCAAACGACTCAGTTGATTAGATTGGGGAGATTGTCATTTGTGGATTGGGATAACATGGTCGGTCTTCAGTTACCCAAGTACAAATACTTGTAGGGTTCTCTGCATTGACCCTTAAGACCTATTGTG
Organism: Pseudocheirus occidentalis; assembly: GCA_028646575.1. Taxonomy (NCBI): domain Eukaryota; kingdom Metazoa; phylum Chordata; class Mammalia; order Diprotodontia; family Pseudocheiridae; genus Pseudocheirus; species Pseudocheirus occidentalis. The sequence continues at coordinate 321,768,008 of CM053594.1, forward strand.
AGCAGAGGAACCTATCTCACTCCCAAGTAATGATCCTTGGAATTTCATGAGTTAGTTCATTTGAGAATCCCACCACTACCATCACTTACTATGGTTAAAATTGTTGGTGCTGGAACAAGCCAGAACCACAACCAGAACCAGAACCCCAAACCAAAAATTTAGGAATCAATAAGGGTTTATTGAGTTTGCCAGCAAAGCAACCCCTCCCCAAAGGAACAGAAGAACAAAACTTGTATAGTTTTTTATTTGGGCGTGAGGTGAATTAGGTATGAGGTATCTCTTAATTGGACAGGGTTGGTGCTGGAGGCTTGTAAGGTGGGTTATAATGACGTGGTACCCCATGACTGGATAATGCCAGTTTTGGGGGGTTATTAACAGGAAAGGCTCTTCTTTAGGCTAGGTTTCTTTTACAACATTGCCTTAATAGATAGGACCTTGCTGTTTCAGCAGAAAAGAAGGTTGCTGATGGGGGTCTGGGGCTGGACGAAGACTACAGAACAAACAGGGTCAGGGGCTAGATAGAGGAGCTGTAGACAAAATGGAACTGCTTTAGCTTTCCCTACTACCCATAATAGACCAGAATAACTTCAAGGTCATCCCTTCTAGGTGAACGAAGCACATAATGGACTCTGGACTGACTTTACCAATCCCACACTTGCACAGAGGAAGACTACTCCTTTATCTCCTCTCATGGTTCTAGGGTTACCTCTGAAGGTAATTAAGAGGCTTCTAATACCCTTGAGTCTCCAACATTGTATTCTTCCTAATATCAATCAAAGAGTTATGTCTTCAAAAATTTATAGCCAGCAAATGGTGACCTAATGTCATTTTGAAGAGTTGATATCTCCTTGAGAGCAACAAAAACTTGTGATCATCAAACAGCTTTTTCAAAGAGATATTTACCAAGAATATATAGCAAGAACTAGATATAGAAAACACACAGAGTCCCCTCTATACCTATATTCCTGGAAAGAGTGGGTCCCAGCTTAAATTGATTTTTTGAAATATTCCTTCTACCAACTTTACTACTGGTCAAGGGAAGCATAGATGGTGGATGAGTCACTCTCTTGGTTTTGGGTTTTAGTATCTCATCTGCAGGGTCAATTCACTATAAGGCTAGGTCAAGCAGGTCACTCTTCAGGGCTCTCCTTGTTTGCTGGTATTATGGGTATAGAAGAGTCTGCTATGTATCACTACCTCTGAACCTTTGGTAGTTCTTCTACTTCTCAAAAATGACAAAGCCATTCTCTCTCCATTACTCATTCATCTAGGATCAGAAAAGAATAAATACAACAGAGACAGATGAAACCAATAACCACGTGTTTGAATCACAAGGGCACTCAAAGGGGCTGCCTCTCCTGTCTGGGGACTTTCAATAGTTTAACCTGACTTTAATGTCCTGTTTCTAATCTAGTTTGCTATTTTATACAAAAACCATAAGGAGTGATTGATCATACATTAGTTTAAAGTCTTTGAAAGACTGCTTCAACAAAGATATTCACTCCTCATAAAAGCATTAATGTTATTCTGTTAGTTACTTTAAGTGGGATAGGGAGATTATTTGAACCAGTTGGACACCCTTCAACCTTAAAATAAGCCCAATGTATATATAATAAATAAAAGAAATAATATATTATAAAAATTTATTATAGTATAATATTATAATTATAAAAATCTATTATATCATACTATGATAAATTATAATATAAATATAATAATCTATTATATTATACTATACTATAATTATGTTATATTATGATATTGTTACATATTATATCATTATAATATAATGTAATCATTATAACATTATTATAGTAATGCATTCATACATGTTTGAGTATTTTTTCTTCCTACTTGACACTTCTTAGTGTTATGCTTTCCTGGGCAGGATAGGTTAGCAATTAATTGAATGTGACATTATTGGGCATGAATATATATTGATATACTATATGAACAGTCAGTGGGTCAACAAGCATTTATTTAGCATTTAGCATGTGTCAGGCAATGTACTAACCACTCTGGATACAAAGAAAGGGAAAAAAATCACATCATCTTTTTCCTGAAGGCACTCACATTCTAATGGATAAGACAACATAAAATATCTATTTATATACAAGATATATATACATATGCATATGCATATACACACATATACATATGTGGGTATATGTATATATGTATAGTGCAAAAGAAAGATAATTCCCAAAGGACAGTATTAGAGAAGAGGAGAAGAAAGGTGGAGAAATGTTTCCTAGAGAAAGTAGGATTTCAACTATGGTTTGAAAGAAACCATAACACCTAAGAGGTGGAGGTCCAGTGAAGCTGAAACCTAGTGTTCATGGAAGGTAGTAAAATATAGGAAGAATGGAAGAAGGGGCCAGGTCATAAAGGGTTTTAAATGCTAGAAGATTTTATAGTTAATCCTAGGGGTAAAAGAGAGCCGCTGCTGTTTATTGAATGGGGAGTGAGGGGCACAGGTCAGTCCTGTGCCTTAAGAAAATAACTTTGTCTGCTGAGTGAGAATGGATTGGAATGAAGAGAAACCTGAGGAAGGGAACCTGAATAGAAATTTAATGTAATAGTACAAGAGTGAGGTGAGGAGAAGTCACCAATGTGAAAGGATACGTATAAGAGAATGGAAGGTAGAAATGACAAGCTTCACATCAGATTGGATATGTAGGGGAACAGAAAAGTTGATTATGACACTGAGGTTGCAAGTCTGGGTGATTGGACGAATGGTGATGCTCTTAGCAGTAATAGAAAAGTTTGGAAAAGAAGTGGTTTTGGGGGGAAAGATAATGAGTTCTAATTGGGATGTGTTGAATTTGAGATGTCTATGTAGATCCAGTTCAAGATATCTAAAATGTAGTTGATGATGCAGGACTAGAACTCAGGAGAGAGGTCAGGGCTCGATATATAGTCCTGAAAATCATCTGCTCAGAGATGACAATTGCACCCTTGGGAGCTTATGAGATCACTAAGTGAGATAACATAGAGGGAAAAGTAAAGAGGCTCCAGGACAGAACCTTGGGGTATATCCACAAGTAGTGGGTGTGAAAGAGGTGAAGGGCCAGCAAAGGAGACTGAGAAAAAGTGATCAGAGAATAGGAGAAGAACCAAGATAAACCCGCACATATTTGTATGTATCCACCTATCTTTCTGCCCATCTATCTATATGGAAGAGAGGCTTTTGTTTTGAAAAAAAAGGTCTAAATATTTTTAACCTAACAGAAAATAATGATCAGAATTCAGAATTACCTGTTTATTTGTGCTTATTTTTAAAAACAGAAATTTTCTTCTAATAAAATGTCTGAAGCATCAGCCTTTGATTGATATAATTCTAATAGGTTTAGAAGACAGCAAGCACGCTGTTCCCAGCTCAGTTGATTGTTACCACAGCAGATCAGAAACCTTCCTTGGTCCACAATGACTCAACCTATCTTTCTCTGTCTTTCTTAAAATATAAAGTAAATAAGATTTTCTTTATTTACCAGAGATATTTTTTTATTACAGATCGAGCTGTTGTTATGGTCACCTTTAAGACAGGAAGAATAATTTATTATAAGTCCATGGAAGAAAGATTTTTGTTATTCTTGAGAAATGTTCTGTAGGGATTGAAGCAGGCTCCTATCACTATGGTCCCAGGGGCCACAAGAACAGGCAACTCAATAGGTCAATAAACACTTATTAAGAACTTACTGTGTGCTAGGCTAAGAGCTAGGCATACAAAGAAAGGCAAAAACAGACTTTGCTCTCAAGGAGTTTGCTTTCTAATGCAGGAGCCTATCTTTTAACTCACACGTGGTCTTTGGAAAAGTTTGGGTCCCTGGGTGATGCCCATACCTTATTGGAGGTTCCGTGTGAAGAATCCATTGTTGTGACCTGTCCATAAGTTTTTGTCCCTGTTTGGCTGTGGCTTCTAAAGAATTACTCTTAAACGTTAATGCTATGAGATTTATGAAAGAAAAAGAAGTGGTTATTGACACTACAGAAGAAGGTAGTGTACTAGTAGTAGTCTGCCTCTGTAGTAGCACACTACTACACTATTTTTCAACTTAAAACAGCATTGCCATGACTGGTTCCTCAAAAATGAAGCATGATTATGCTATTGCTCCAATCTCTTTCCCCTAAATAGGCTAGTAACTGCTGAGAATGGCTTAAAGAGTCATATAATTAAGGAATCATATTTGTACTTATGAGGAACTATGACTATGAGAAATACAGAGAAGCTTGGAAAGACTCCCACAAACTGATGGAGAGTGATGTAAGCAGAGGCAGGAAAACAACACATGCAATTATTATAACAATGCAAATGGAAAAGGCAACCAGAAAGGTTTTTTTTTATGAATGTTATACAAAGAAAAGGAGAGTTGTAAAGAAGGCATATGAGAAGATCCCTTCCCCACTTCTTCACAGAAATGCTGTTGAAGGAGGAAGAGTCTATGGACATGGAATATTATGTACATTGTCAGATGAGTTTCCATCTATTTATCAGTTTTGCTGATTTTTCCCTCCTCTTCGTCTTTTTCTTAAAAAAAAAATTGGTGGAGGGCAGCTAGGTGGCTCAGTGAATAGAGCACCCACCTTGGAGTTGGGAAGACCTGAGTTCAAATTAGGCCTGAGACACTTGACATATTTACTAGCTGTGTGACCTTGGGTAAGTCACATAACCCCAATTGCCTTGCTTTCCCCCCTCAAAAAAAAAACAAATATAAAACAAAAAAATTCATTATAAAGGATGCTTCTCTGAAAGGGGAGGGATAAAGAAGGATACAGGGGGAAATCTAGGTGATATGTACGAAGATAAATTAATTAGAAGAACCATGAGAAAAAAGAAACAACAGAACAGCCAAATAAAGGGAGAGCAAATAGCATATTTCCACCTGCATTCAGATTCCATAATTCTTTCTCTGGATATGGACAGCATTTTCCATCATGAGTCATTTGGAGTTGTCTTAGACCCTTGCATTGCTGAGAAGAACTGTCTATCAAAGTCATTCATCACACAATGTGGCTGTCACTGTGTACAATGTTCTCCTGGCTCTGCTCATTTCATTCAGCGTCAGTTCATATAAGTCTTTCCAGGTTTTTCTGAAGTCCACTTCCTCTTCATTCCTTATAGCACAATAGTATCCCATTATATTCATATACCACAACTTGTTTAGCCAGTCTCCAATTGATGGATATCCCCTCAATTTCAAATTCTTTGCTACCACAGAAAGAGCTGCTATAATTATTTCCTTTTCCTATTTTTATGATCTCTTTGAAGGGATACAGACCTAGAAGTGGTATTGCTGGATCAAAGAGTATGCAGAGTTTCATAGCTCATGGGGTATAATTCCAAATTGCTCTCCAGAATGGTCGGATCAGTTCACAACTCCACCAACAATGCATTAATTTTCCAATTTTCTCACATCTCCTCCAGCATTTACCATTTTCCTGTTTTGTCATGTTAGCCAATCTGATAGGTGTGATGTGGTACCTCAAAGTTGGTTTGATTTGAATTTCTCCAATCAATAGTGATTTAGGACATTGCTTCATCTGAGTATAGATAGCTTCAATTTCTTCATATGAAAACTGCCTGTTCATATCCTCTGACCATTTATTAATTGAGGAATAATGTATTCTTATAAATTTGACTCGGTTCTCTAAATATTTTAGAAATGAGGCCTTTATAAGAGATAATCATTGTAAAAATTGTTTCCCAGCTTTCTGCTTCCCTTGTAATCTTGGTTACATTGGTTTTGTTTGTACAAAAACTTTTCAATTTAATGTAATCAAAATTATCCATTTTGTATTTCATCGTGTTCTCTTATTCAGTCATAAATTCTTCCATTCTCCATAAATCTGACAGATAAACTATTCCGTGTTCTCTCACTTTGCTTATAGTATCAGCCTTTATATCTAAATCATGTACCCATTTTGACTTTATTGTGGTATATAATATAAGCTGTTGGTCTATACCTGGTTTCTGCCATATTATTTTCCATTTCCCCAGCAGTGTTTTTGTCAAATATTGAGTTCTTATTGCAGAAGCTGGGTCTTTGGGTTTATCAAACAGTAGATTACTATAGTCATTGACTATTGTGTCTTCTGTACCTAATCTATTCCACTAATCTACCATTCGGTTTCTTAGCCAGTACCAAGTAGTTCTGATAATTGCTGCTTTATTATACAATTTAAGATCTGGTATGGCTAAGTCACCTTCCCTAGCATTTCTTTTCGTTAATTCGCTTGATATTCTGGACCTTTTGTTCTTCCAGATGAGTTTTGTTAATTTTTTCTATCTCTATAAAATAATTTTTCATAGTTTGATTGACACAACACTGAATGAGTAAATTAATTTAGGTAGAATTGTCATTTTTATTATATTAGCTCGGCCTACACATGACAACTTTCCAACAAATTTTCCAATTATTTAGATCTGATTTTATTTGTGTGAAAAAACTGTTTTGTAATTGTGTTCATAGGGTTCCTGGGTTTGTTCTGATAGATTGACTCTCAAATGTTTTATTTTGTCTACAGTTACTTTAAATGGAATTTCTCTGTCTCTTGCTGTTAAGCAAGTCATATAAAGAAATGCTGATGATTTATTTGGATTTATTTTATATCCTGCAACTCACTGGTGGACTTTCAATGAGACTTGCCTTAGTGTGGTATGGTCCTGGGGGATTTTAGCTTGTATGCTAAATACTACATGAGTGCATATTTCATGTAATTCTTGGGAAATGAGGTGAGGTAAATGTAGCTTTTCCAGCCAAATGCAAAATGAACTCTATTCTTACCCCCTTCTTTTAGGAGGGTAACAGTCATGCATATTGGGCTATCCAAGTTGCTGGCATACCATGTAGTATGCTTTGCCAATGGCTCTCCTCATCCTCTCAAGGAGAGTAAGCAGCATTGCAGAAGCACCACAGGCTGGGCACCCTGGGCACATCTTCCACCTAGGTCTGTGGTAGGAAAAGACTTTTATGAACTTATAAGATTTATATGAACTTCTGAATGAAAACGAGCAGAACCAGTAGAACACTGTACATAGTAATATTGTGTGATGATTGACTTTGATAGACTTAGCTCTTCTCAGCAATGCAAGGATCTAAGACAAGTCCAAAAGACTCATGATGGAAAATGCTGTCCCCATGCAGAGAAAGAATTTTGGAGTCTGAATGCAGAGGGAAATATACTACTTGCTCTCCTTTTCTTTTGTTGTTTTGTTGTTTCTTCTTTCTCATAGTTCCTCTCATTAGTTCTAGTTCTTCTTTATATCATGACTAATGTGAAAATATGTTTAATATAATCTATCCATTCATGGACACATCTGGCAAACTCTCTCACTTGGGGACCCACACACTGCACCTTCCCCTCCTTCCTCCATGTCTGAAATGCTCTCCCCTCTCCTCTCTGCTTCCCTGGGTTCTTTCAAGATTCTGCTTACATCCCATCTTCAGCAAGAGGACTTTCCCATTCCTCCCACTGATAGTGCTTTCCACCTGGAGTTATATCAAATTAACCTTGTATATGTCTTGTTTATATGTCTGTGTTTGCCAGTTGATCTCCCTCTTTAAAAGCATGTGCTTCCAAAGAGAAGAAATCATGTTTTTGCTCCTTTTTGTATCCCTTGAATATTGTAAGTATATAATAAATGCTTAAGTTCCTAACTTTCCCATTGCAGGTTCATTGGTAAAGTCGATAACCCCAATCAGTCCTGAAGCTGAGGTGCACCAACTGGGGCAGAATGTAGCCTTTCCAAGTAATATTCTATATGAAAACCTGGGGTCACTTGGTGAATCTGGCTTGTGTAATAGAATAGAATAAACATTTCTTAAGGGCCTACTATGGGATAGGCACTATGCAAAGTGATTTACACATATGGTTCATTGATCTGCACAATAACACTGAGAAGAGAGTGCTATTGCTATCTCCATTTAAACATGAGGAAATTGAGATACGCAGACATTATGTGACCTACCCAGGGCTGCGCAGCTAGCTAATAAGTGTCTTGGGACTTATAGATTCCATGCCCAGTGCTCTATCCACCGAACCCTTGCTAGGTACTGCTTAGCTAGTGGGGAGGTGCTTTCATTGCTCTAGGAGCCAAGAATGAACTGCAATAAGGCATAAAGGTGGTTCCTTTGTTCTCTGACGCATTCCTGTGCTAGGAAAGTTGGTATCACATTTTCTCTCTCAGAAAGCATTTGGGGATCATTGAAGGGCTTCCTTTAATTGATTATTTAGTTTCCTTAAGAAAGCTTTGGATAGTTTTTCTTGAATTTTGGTAGGTGCTTAGTTTGTTGAGCAGATGAATAAATGAATGGCTCTATTATTCCATCCCTCCTTTCCTGAAGGCTTAACTTAAATTATATGCTTTTGTTTCCTCTTGTCTTAAAAGATAAAAGAAGCAATTTTTCAAATGGCCAGGATAAGTTTCTACTATCAGACTGATCTCTATGTAAGAGGAAATCTGTCAGCATTAAAGACTTTTTAAAAAGAAACAAATGTTTGTCTTCTTGTTTATTGCTACGCAAAGGGGCCCTGTCTCTTTGGTTCAGCTATGGAGCTCCCTTTGGCTTCTACTCTTTTGTAAATGAAAGACTTGGTGCCTTTGTTGGCTAGGGAGAAAGGACACCAAACCTGCAGGGGATGAAAAGATACCTAATCTTTTCTCTTTTATTCTATATGTGTATGGCTGGGTGGCACAGTGGATACCAGGCCTGGAATCAGAAAGACCTGAGTTAAAATTCAGCCTCAGATACTTACTAGCTGTGTGACCCTGGGCAAGTCACTTAATCCTGTTTGCCTCCGTTTCCTCATTTGTAAAAAAGCTGGAGAAGAAAATGACAAATCACTCTGGTATCCTTGCCAAGAAAACCCTAAATGAGGTCATGCAGAATTAGAAAGGACTGAAAAACTGAACAAGAACAAATGTGTAGCTGTTCACCTTGTCAGTATAAATAAATCTTGAGTCTATTGTCTGTTTTTTCCCCAGGCCCTAGCAACCTTCTGACTTTCATACAGTCAGTGGCAGTATTAAAGCCTCATCGCTGGCAGCGTCAGGGATGGATTCAGGTATCCAGGTAGCACATTAACCTACCCAAAGTCACTAATACCTGAGTTCAAACATACCTTCAGACACTTACTAACTGAGGGATCCTGTACAAGTCACTTAACTTCAGCCTGCCTCAGTTTCCTCATCTGTAAAACAGAACACTCCCTTCTGGAATAGCTATGAGGATCAAATGAGGCAGCACTTGTAAAGCCCTTTGCAAATCTTAAAGTACGGCATAAATGCTAGCTATTGTTACACACTTACTGATTGGCGCTGCATGTGCAGTGAGAAATAACGTGCTGTAGCAGAGAGTGGATCCAAGCTTAAGGTCTGCCTCTGAGGAAGATGAACTGGGTGACCCTCGGCAAGTCACTTACACTCCACAGTGTTTTGTAGGCACCTCTTTATATATGTTTCAAAAAAGGTATCTAACTATAATAAAGGGAGTTTCCTCATCTCTTAAGTTTTTTGCCCAGCACAATTCACTTTTATTGGTCCTTTATACCAATAAAATTGCTAATCCACTCTCTTTTTCCTTTTTATACAGCTTAAAACACGGCATCATGCAAAGATAACTTCACTGATCTTCCGCTAAACGCCCTAACACGGACATACATTCACATGAAAACCTCCAACTGAAATTTCACATTTCTTTCAATTATGAATTTTAAAGAAAATATTCTGCTGAGAAGGACTTCACGGACTTTCACAGACTAAGGAAGGGGCCCATGACACACAAAGAACCCCTGAAATAGAGGGTCTCTAAACTCCCACCCAATTCCAGCACTTTATGAGTATATGAACGACTTAGTTTGGGGACTTCAGGTTCATTATTATGTCTGGGCCCTTCTTATAGCAATAGCCAAGTGCCTGTATCTGGAGGGCATGCATCATCTTCCCAAGATAAGGCTTACCAGAAGTGATAGAGCAATGGTTAGAAAGGCAGTCTAGGTCTATGGCTACCTAACCTAGCCACTATCACTTATTATGACTCAGCACTGGTCTCAAGGGAATTTGAATTGGCTATAAAACCCTCAGCAACTATATATGGATTAAAGAATGAAGATCAAAGAATTCACACATTAGATTTACTGAGAACTCATTGCATAACCACAGATTAGTTCTCTCTTTCTTTCTGTCTCTCTATCTCTGCCTTTCTGTCTCTGTCTGTCTCTCTGTGTCTCTCTGTTTCTGTGTGTGTGTGTGTGTGTGCTTGTTTGTTTCTCTCTCTGTCTCTGTCTTTGTCTTTTACATCTCCTTAAAATGTAAAAAAGAAAGAATGAAGTGGGGAAAAATTAGAGCAGTCTATGTTATTGTGAGGTTGTAAAAATAACTAAGAACAGCAATTGTCCAGCACATAGAGATAATATGCAAAGATGCTATTGAAATACTTAACAGCAATGATCATGATCACACTATTACATAAGAGATAGTTAGGGTCAGATTTTTTTAAAAAGAGAAGCAGTGGGCAGAGGAAGGAAAGTTTCCTAGATCTGTGGTTTCTTTATTTGGAAGAATGCATTCCTTGTGTCATTATATTTATCTCATTGAGGGAGAGCCTTACACATTTTTGCAGTGGAATTCCATGTACAGATAAGTAGCATAACATAATGCAGGCCCAGACCAGGTGCAAACAGCAATTCTAGGTGCTAAGGTGGCCATCAAAAGCCACCTACATTTCAGAGCTGCCTCACAAATTAGATAAGTTTTATTACTAGAAATGAAGTTTAGAAAGTGACTAAGCTACCTGCCTATCAAAAAAAAAAATACAAGACTTCCCTGCTGGTTCTGTGGTCCCTGGAGCCCAATGGTAGCTATCCTTTTGTTTCTTTGTTCACAAAATTCCTTTCTCCAGCACCAGACCCTTGGCTTAAATTCCCCTACCTCAAGTCACTCTAGGTGGATGATGATTTAGGCTCAAAATTTCCCCTTCCCTGCCTCTACCTCCTCCTGCTCTTAACCCATCTTTTATCCTCTACCCTCGATATAAATGAAGTAGAAGAAAAAATTGATATTTTTTTCTCTTCCATATTTATTTGCCTTCTGTGTGTGCAATATTCATCCATATTATGTCTTTTTAGGCTCTTTTCTAACAAAAGTCACTTTTGGAAAGGGTTAGTGTCATTCTTGGAAGGACCCCATCCAGTTGATGAATGGGACCAAGTGACACATTTAAGTAGAGAAGTGATGAGTCAAGAAGAAAAGAAAAATGAGAAGAGGAGATTATGTGTTCTCTGATGAATAGTCAGGCATGTCTCAATAGATGGCAAAAAAAATGTCAGTGAGGTCAAAAAGGTCTTAAAACTGGAAAAATAATGAGGCGAGAACCTGCTACCCTATCAACAATGCTCTGGTCTAGACTGTCTCAGTTCAGAACTCTGTCTGCTCTAATAAGCCATCCCAAGATCACCTAATGTAGTTACCTGCCTGCTTCAAGTCCTAACCTGTCTTGGAACTGACAAAGAAAAATGTCCAAGTTCCTGTTGTTTCCTTCTTACCCATTGTAATGTAGAGTACCTATCAGGAGAGAAATTTCCCTGATAATTAGGAATTGAGCTCAGGTATGATGGATCCAATAGGTAACTTGTTGGCCAAATCTATAGATCATGTCATTAGTTCTCAGATTCCTTCTTTGATGAAGTTGGTGTCCTGGTTTCAGAGCAGGAAAGACTTGTGGGACAGAACACAGCCACACTATGTGGACTACTAAATACTTTTCCCAGAGGTTTAGTGCCAAAGTCACACACACAGTAACAGAGTTTAACAGAAAAGGAGCCCCAGCCCACCAGGGATGAACTGTAAACTTCCTGAAGCCTTTACCGGATCGTTCACTACGACATTATTTTGAAGATTGTGCAGAAAAAAGACTAGTATAGCAATTGTACACCAACCTTGCATGTGTCACAAACCTAATTTAAATGCCTTCTCTTCCTCAAGTCAAGTATGTGTGATTTTCTAAAGTCCAGGAACCTTTTTTTAAAAAATAGATTTTTACAAATATATGTTGTTTTTTGCATGAACTACATTTTGCCCTGTATCCCTCTCCCTCCCTAATCCTAGAGAGCCATCCCTTATAACAAAGAATGTTTGGTTTGGTTTTTTTTAAGAGGAGTAAGTGAAAAAAAATCCATTAAAAATCAACACATCAAAAAATATTAAGAGTAAAGAATGACTCCCCAGGATTTCCTTGTTATAAGAAACTCCCTTATGAGGTTAAATGATCTGCCCAGCATCATAGAGCCTGGATATATCAGAGTCAGGGACTTAAACTCATGTCTTCCAGGCTGGTGCCTTGAACCATTAAACCATGCTTCCTGAGTTTATTTAGACCATATCAAAGAATCAGAATAAAAATTGGCAGGTGGGAGGGTTAGGAGGGTAGTGAAGGGAGAGGGATTTAAGAGGTTTTAGGTAAGGTTGTGATCGTTCAGGATCCAGATCACATACACAGTCAGACTTAAGAAAAGTCTGTGAAGTAGCGGAAATATGCCCACCCACCCCCTCCCCCCCAAAAAAGAATAAGAAAATCATTTAGTGATTGGGATTTGAAACAAAACAAATTTTCATTAAGAGCTTATGAAGAAAGTTCCACCAGGTGAATGCAAACTAAATCAAAGGCATTTTTGTTCTTTTGGGCATAGGGATGAAGGTGGCAAGGTTCCTCAGGATGCTGTACCCACTGCCCTTTTGGAGAGGGAACCCAAATCCAGTTGATAGACTGAACTGGGAGTGTATTAGCTTTTCAAAATCAATTTGTTTATTCCTGGGCAGACTCTACCAAAATTTCGCCTCTTGCTGGTTTAGAAGCTCCAACTGTTTCAAGCCTTCTCATATAGGATTAATAGAGGCCACATTCCTTGCTCCTCTCAGAAATGAAGTGGTCATTATGGAAATAGAACAGATGTGGTCAAAGACAGTGGCGGCAGTAACAGCAGCAGCACACAATACCCCAAGCTCCCAAAATAAACTCACTTACATAATATGTGAAACCTCATGATCTCTCCCTTAGGTTCTCTTGGCAGAATAGCTCATTTCCACTAAGAGGAAATATTCTGTTAGTTGAGATAAGGTGCCCCATTCACTCATATTTTCCTCCCTTTTCTGGTGGCAACATCTTTTTAAATATCCATCAGAACTGGCTTTTTTTTCTTCATAGAGCCCACAACTCCATTAGTAACTTTGAAGAGGACCGTTTCAATTGAGGGAAAAGGACTAAAGCCAGATTGCAATGGGTTGAGGAGTGAATAAAGATGGACTCAATCATCACCATCTCTAAAGGGAGGTAGCAGCAGAAGGTAAACTCCCTCAGGGTATAGACCAATGGTTCTCAATCAGTGGGTGGAACAACCCTTTCACAGGGGTCACAGGGTCACCCAAGACCATGGGATAAGACATATTTCCCATGGTCTTAGGAACCAAGACACCTCTCCTCTATCCGTCTCCAGGAGGATCCGTCCACATGCAGATATGCCCACATACAAGTATTAAAGGATCACTGCATTAGGATGGTTGAGAACCACTGGTGTGGACTGTTCTGTTTTGGTCTCTCTCTATGACTAGAGCCTAGCACAGTATGGGTGGAGGTCTGTTGGGAGAGTAGGCATAGCAGCAATGCTTCCTCAGTTGAACTGTGTAGCAGTAGGGTGTATGAGGTTTTTTGTTTTACCTGTCATCCCCAAGGAAATAGTGAATCTGACCTAACTTTGATTCCATTTGGTAGGATTTGTAAAAGACTTTGAGATTTGGAGTTATCACCAGATTCTAACACTTACTACCTGTGTGACTTTGGACAAACCATTGAGATTTTCTTGCCTTCAGTTCCCTCATCTCTAAAGTGAAGGAATTGTATGACTGTCTTCCAGTTTTATGATTTAAGTAACTTCCATCATGGGGCAGTGAGGTGGTGCAATAGATAGAGTGCTGGACCTGGAGTCAGGAAGACCCAAGTTCAAATGCGACCTCAGACACTTACTAGCTATGTGACCCTGGGCAAATTGCTTGACTCGTTTGTCTGAGTCCCCACATCTGTAAAATAAGCCAGAGAAGGAAATGGTAGCATCCTTGCCAAGAAAACCTCAAACAGGGTCACAAAGAGTCAGACGTGACTGAAAAACAACTGAAGAACAATGAAAAAAACCACATTGATTGCGTGTATGTCCTGTATTTATCTGATATTTCAGATAATGTCCCTATTGGAAGGGACTTTATAGATCAAATGAGATAATGATAAAGAGTTCATCTTTATAGAGCAGAGTTTCTTGTTCACTCCTCACCTCTTTGCAATCTGGCTTTGGCCCTTTTCCCTCAAATGAAGCTGTTCTATCCAAAGTTACTAAGGATCTCCTAATTACCAAATCAGCTGGTCTTTTTTTTCTGTCTTAGTCCTTCTTAATCTATCTTTTGTATTTGACACTGTTGGCCATCCTCTTCTTCTGGATATTCTCTCCTTTCTCAGGTTTTTCTCTTCTGACAATATACTGTCCTAGTTCACTTCTTGTATATATGGGATGACTCCTTACTTGTCTCCTTTGCTAGCTCATCATGTCTCTCAACTGTGGATGTTCCCTAAAGTTCCAGCCCTTCTTCTTTTCTCCTTCTCTACTCTCTCTTGTAATCTCCTCAGCTCCCATGGATTTCACTATCATCTCAACACAGATGACCCCCAGACTTCTACATCTAGTCTCAGTCTCTCCCCCAAACTTCAGTCACCCCATCACCAATCACCCAGTAGAATGAGTGAATGAGAACAATTGGTTCAAATGGCTGTGAAGGCAGCTAAAGTAGGTGCTGTGAAGTACTTAGAGCTTGGTCAGACTTGAAACATGCCAAGGTCATCCACTGCAACCTGGACCACCACCAGTCATCCTGACTTTTGTCTTTCCACTGGACTTTAATGACTCTGGATGAGCGAGTAAGGCTGATGGCTTTTGCCTCATTACAAGCCAGTTCATGTGAAAGTCAACACATCATTCTATGAAATCATTGATCCTCTTTGAAATCTAAGGACCAACAACAGCAACAACCAGTTTCCTATTGGATATTTCAGAATGAATGTTGCATAGGTATCTAAAGCTCATTATGTCTAAAATCTGACTCATTATCTTTCCTCCCAAGTCCTCCCCTTTTCCAAACTTCCCTATTTCTCTCAAAAGCACCACTGTCTTTTCAATCTCCAATATCATGATCTCAGTACCATCCTAGATTCCTCACTGTCCCTTATTCCACATTTCAAAATTTTGCCATTTTTACCTTTTTATATCTCTCGAACCCTACATCTCTCCATTCACACAGCTATCACCTTGATTCAGGATGTCATCACCTCTAACCTAGATTATTACAACAGCCTCCTAACTGGTCTTTCTGCCTCGTGCTTTTCACCAATCTCCTCCATTATTCATATTGCTGACAAAATTTCCTTAAGCACAGGTCTTACCAGTGATTCTTCAATCAGTTACTATGAATTATTCAAAATGGAGGTTCCAGGCAAAATTCACCATTGGAGAAGGGAACTGAAGGATGTTTAAGGTGAGAAGAAAGCTGTGTTATGGTGGTGAAGTCTGGAAAGTTAGAAACAGAGTCAGAAGAGGATTAGAATTTATCTCCAATGGTGAATGAAACAGTTCCCATACTGAGAATTTCCCATTCTGGGGAAGTCACAGATTCCTCATGTACTTATGTTATTGATTATAAATAATATCAAAAAATTATTCTATTCAACAAATAATTATTAAATGCCTGTTAGTAGGCCAGAACATGTGCTAGATGCTAAAGATATAAAGATAAAAACAAAACAATCCTTGACCTTAAAAAGTCTATAACCTACCTAGGAAACCCAGTATATGTATAATTAAGTATACACAAAATATATACTGAGAAGCTACAAAATAATTTTGAGGTTTGGGATTTGAAGAACACTAAAAACTAGGGAGATTTCAGAAAATGGCCTACAGAAAGCAATAGAAAGTCATTGGATTTAGCAATTAGGAGATCAATGATAATACTGGAGATAGCATTTTAAGAGAGTAGTGGTGAGTTTTGAAAACCATATTGCATTGGGTTGAGAAATGAGTGGGAAGTGAGGAAATAAAGGCAATACTTTTTCTGGGAATATAGCATTTCTAGGAAGGTATTGAATAATTACTTGAGGGGATGGCAGAGTCAAGTAAAGGAATTATTTTCCTTTTTTTTAAGAATAAGTAAGATCTGGACATATTTATAGGTAAGAGAGGGAGAGAGAAAGAGAAGAAGAGAGATGGGGGGGAGGGAGAGAAGAAGGGAGAGAGCCACTGATAAGAGGGAAACAAAAATTATAAAG
This sequence comes from Pseudocheirus occidentalis, assembly GCA_028646575.1. Lineage (NCBI taxonomy): Eukaryota > Metazoa > Chordata > Mammalia > Diprotodontia > Pseudocheiridae > Pseudocheirus > Pseudocheirus occidentalis. The sequence goes on from CM053594.1 coordinate 321,784,369, forward strand.
ATGGGGAAGATGATTAAAGAACCATGGAGGACATGATGGAGCTACCTCATAAAGGACATTGTAGGGAATGAAGTCATGAAGAAGGATCTTATTTTCTAAGAATAGAACAATGGAGGAGTGGGGGAAGATGATGAGGTGTTCCAAAGTTGGGAAAAGAGGAACTTTTCATGGATAGTATCAATTTTCTTAGAAAAAATAAAGCAAAGTCCTCTCCCTAAAGAAGTGGGTATGGTAGAGCATAGGTACCTTGAGGAGAGAATAAAAGTTCAGAACAAATTCTGTGAACAGTTATAGGGAGTCAGTCAGGGAAGAGTAAAAGGATTGTCATGCAGCAGCAAAAGCCCACATGAGATGAACAAATCTGAATTTGCAATGTACAAATTATACCATTGAGTGACTTCCTTTGATGGTGTTCAGCAGCTCATAAGTTGGAGCAGAGAAGGCAGACAATAGAGGCAACACATGACTGGGATTTGGAAAGGGCTTAGTAGCAATAGGTCAAAGGTGAAAGGGATTCAAAGGATGAAGACAGCATAAAGCTATACCGATTAAGGTTCACCAAAAATTCAAAGGAAGGAAAGTGAGTCCAAAGCAGTGCAGATGGACTAGGGTGAGTGACAGGAGTAGGAGAGAAAAGGCACAGGAAAAGACGTAAAGACAGGAGGTTATCATCAGAATCGTTTCAGTTTGGGATCATGGAATGGACACGTTAGAACAGAGTGTGGGTGGGAACCAGTTTTCTGACTATGAAGAGATAGGAGCTTGAGAAGTTTCACTTAAAAGGCTGTTTATTAACAATAGAACAATGGTTCCATAGCCCACAATTGCAGGGGAGAGCAGACCAGGATAGGGACACAGGAGAGGTAGGTCTAAAGTAGGTGGGTATGGAGAGTTTGGGCATAGGGAAAGGGAGATTTAGTCTAGACATCCTTTGATTCTAAATATAGGGATTTAGAGAAGAGGAGAAAAAAATCATTAGACATTAGAAAGTAATTGTTTAACTCTGCTTAGTACACTATAGTAGATTTACTCTAGATCTTAGTTTGATATTGATTTTGGCATCACCATCACATACCCAGAGAGGAGCTGAATCTCTCATCCAGAGAGGTAGGGGTATGTGCGCGTGTGT
>CM053594.1:321785597-321815573 GCA_028646575.1 Pseudocheirus occidentalis
GTCACACAACTGATGTCTGAAGACAGATTTGAACTCAGGTCTTTCAGACTCCAGGCCTGCCTAGCTGCCTCCCTCCCCCAAAGAAATATTTAGAGAGTCAAATACTTGTTCTTGTTTCTCTATTGAAGTTCTGCATTTTCACCTTGGGGAAAAAACTCATCATGGACGTACACACACACACACACACACACACACACACAGAGGGTGGTGTGTTTTGTTGTTGCTGTTAGGTCATTTCAGCGGTATTTGACTCTTTGTGACCCCATTTGGGTTTTCTTGGCAAAGATACTGGAGCAGTTTGCCATTTCCTTCTCATTTTACAGATAAGGAAACCAAGGAAAACAGGATTGACTTGCACAAGGTTACACAGCTAGTGTCTGAGGCCAGATTTGGACTCAGGAAGATGATCTTTCCTCACTCCAGGCCCAGTGCTTTATCCACTGAGCCACTTAGCTGCCCTAATGAGCCCCACACCATAAGAAGGAAATGATGAACCTCAGGTTTTTCTTTTCTAGCAAAAGAAATGGTTCAATCAGCTTCGCATCACTGCTTGCTCTTCAGATGTTCACAATCAGACAATGTCTCCAATCTGTCTCTTGATCAAGCAGGGGCCCCATCTTACTCAGTGTTATTAGTCTTCTGTTAGAATAGAGATGCTTAACAGAGTTCATTTCTATTGAGCTGGTGCTTGGAGAAAAATAAGAACCCATCCGGGCTCATTCTTCCCAAAGGTCTTCTAGTACTAGCTATTAATTTCTTTGCTGCATTCTCATAGGCTCTATCTATGCAGAAACAGGGAGAAGTCTGTTCCTTCTTCGCAGATACTCTCATCCCCAGAGGGGAGGTCACTCAGGATGCGCCCAGTCTAAAGCTGCCCAGCAGCAAATCTCCCCCTCTGAAAAGCATAAAGGTGTGTCCAGGGTAGATGTATCATGACTGTTCATGTTGCTATGTCTCCAAGGCTGTTAACAGTGAAAAGCGAGCCAGTTAGACAAAGTCAGGGACAGCAGGAGACCTGAGATCAAAACCCAGATCTAAGGTTAGTAGCAAGGTGATCTTGAATCGCCTGCCCAAAGGGGGTGGGGGGTACTTGTACTACTTAAGTTTCAGGATTTTGTGAGGAACGTGTTGTTTGTGCCTTGGCTGCTGCTGGTCATGGTGTTTTGTTGTTGGTGTTAGGCAGTCAGGTGATGCAGTGGATGGAGGGCTGGGCCTGGAGTCAGAAAGACTCACCTTTCTGAGTTCAAATTTGGCCTCAGTCATGGCCTAGCCATGTGACTCTGGGTAAGTCATTTAACCCTGTTTGCCTCAGTTCCCTCATCTGTAAAATGAGCTGGAGAAGGAAACAACAAACCACTCCAATATCCCTGCTGAGAAAACCCCAAAAGGGATCCCAAAAAGTTGAACATGACTGAAATGACTGAATAATGATGCAAGTAGTATTAGTATACCTGAATTAGTACACCTTAAAGTGTTATACGAACGTGGAATAATGTGAGGAAAGGTGGGGAAATGGGCTGAATGTGTGCTATCACTGTTATAAATAACTTCTGGGGAAGGGAACTCCCTTCACCAAGCCAGTTGGCCCCTGCTCTGCCAACTTCTAGCTGTAGAAAGTTGCCTAGACTAGAGTACAGAGAACGACTGACACTTTCACAGAGTTTATCCCACTTGTCAGTGTGTCAGAGGCGAGTTACAATTATTTAAGATCTCTTCTTGCAGACTTGTAGAAAGGCAGAATCCAGCTCTTGGGAATCTCATTACCCAGATGGCACCTCTGTCTGTTCAGTTTCTCTTCCCCTTTGTTGGCCTTGGGATAAATCTCACCTGCACCTTCCTGTAAGCCAGAGGTGTCAGACACGTGGCCCACAGAGTACTGCCTGAATCAGATTAATATGTAACTGGGAAACATTTAACAGAATTAATAAAAATACAATAAAACATAGGTAATATTGTATTTGAAAACTAAGTTACAATATCCATCCTACAGGGATATTTATGGATCATTTAGCGGCCTCCCCTTTCTAGTTGAGGACGCCAACTCTATAAGCTATTTAGCACAGAGAATACAGAAGGGTTTGGCAATAATGAATTCCAGCAACAGCTGCACCCTTGACAGCGCCCTCTGACACCTTCCCTATTATCACAAGTGCACCTGTACCAGAGGTCAAAGGACCCTGGCAAGCAGGGGTCACTGGATCTGGACAGATGGCTCCCTCGTGCATAGTTCAGACTCTGACACAGCCTCACAGAAAACATCCCACCTTCAGTAAATACACAGGCAGTTCATGGCTTAGGTCAGCCACAGTGGTGGTGATTTTTTTAAAGTAGTTTTTATTGTGGTGGTGGGATGTTTGGGAAGGAAATTAAGAAGCTGGCATGCTGTGAGTGTCGACTAACAGTGTTACTGTAGATAATATGCAGAGAAACCACTTACTCCCCATACTAAAAGCCCAGCTAACCAGGTGTGCCTGGGGGAGATCTTCTCAACCAGCAACAGCCAAATCCTCAAGTCTTCTAAGAGTGAGACAACAAATTTGAATAGTTCCTGGTCTACTTCTTTCTTAAAGTAATTGCATAGTGTAGACACTCAATAAATTATTGTTGAGTGAATAGGATTTGGAACTGCTGCAGAACTATCCCACAGGACAAATAGGGCAATGTGGTAGTCTGTGGGACACCCCCACTTTCTGAATTTTTCCACAGAGAATCAGGGAAGGAAGGGAGCCATTGACCCTAGAAACTTTTCCAAAGTAGCCTGGAATTATGGGAATTTGCCCAGTCTGTTTGGCTAGGGCTGTTTTCCCCCTGGGGCTTTACCTCTGTTCTTTTTCTCCTAACCACAAGAACTGACCCAGGGTGGGGTGGTAGGGGCGTGGGGTGAGGGCTGCATATCTGGGTGGGGTACAATTAACAGTCAAGGTCACAGCATTCAGCAAGGTCAGTTTGGAAACTCTCAGGCTCCTTCATGGGCCCCAACGGAACCTGAGAACCAGGGAAAGAACTCTTCCCCAAACCAGGGAACCGAAGGCAGTTAATTCAGCCCCTGTCTCTTCTAGCGGCTGTGGGCAGTTCTCCAGCCAGTTGTTGGTTTGTGAAATTCTTATCAGTGGTGAAAACCTGACACCCTTGATACACGTGTTGAGGGGTTGGTATGCTTTTTAAAATTCTCTGGTCATGTGGATTTTTACTTCTTAGCACATTATAAAACGCAGCAGGAGGCACTGTTAAAATAGCATCGGCAAATCCATTAACCTCTGGGAAGCAGGGACCAGGGGCTGCTTCTAGCGAGTTATGACGATGCCGGTTATATTTGCAAAGAGCTTTTCCCTCTGCCTTAATGAGATGGGCCTCTGAACAGACTTTGCCAGACCGAGGCTGGTATTATTGTGGCCGTTATCCCCATTTTATCAGAGAGGCACAGAGAAGATTGAGCAATTTACTAAAGGTCACCGAGAGTCAGTGGGGAGCTGGGCATCCAGCCCTAGGCTTATAAGGATGGAGGCCCTGCTTACATGACAGTACCACCCCCTCCCGTCCTAATTATATCTGCTGATAGGAGTAAACTTTTCTTTGTTCCCCTGCCTATTAAATCCTCCCTTGGTAGTGTTGCTGAGAGCAAGTGTGAGAATGATAAAATATTCATATCCCCATGTCATCACTAGATAGAAGAAAAACAAAGAAAAAATGAGAAGTCTCTTCTTTCAGGTAGAAGGAAAGAATGCCAGCAGGCGGCTCAAATGTTGAAAGCAGGCACATATTCCTCTCTCCCCTGGTGCTTCCTCTTCTCGCAGGCGGCAAGAAAGGCTACAAGAACAGGTTGTACAGAACATTACTTCAAAGGGCTTGGGTCTGTGGCGTTTTGGATGCTATTACTACAATTTGTATCCAACAATGATTTAACTTCCCTAGTCAGTGATGTGTACAAATGGCACACACCAGCAAACCACACATGCACGCAATGTATGAATTCCCACATTCTTGACTTCTCATTCCAGCCCGAACATTTTTTCCAGAACTGAAAAGAAATGAATTAAGTTTGCAAAAGGATATGTGTGAAAAGGCCAAGGGAAGAATTGAAATCAGCTGCTTTTAAAAGCTAGTGCCTGGGGTGCTTCACTGATGAGAACTCCTTTTTCAATCCTTTCTCCCGTTTAGGATAACCAGGAAAAGAGGGGACTCAGCTCTTTATAGCAATTGGAGGAATGAAAAGGGAAAGGATGAGACAGGGGTCTGATAAGAGGGAGAAGCTAGATCAGGGGTGAGGAACCTGCAGCCTCAAGGCTACAGGTGGCCCTCTAGGTCCTTGAGTGTGGTCCTTTGACTGAATGGGGTGCACTTGAGGACCTAGAGGACCACTTGTGGTCTTGAGGCTGCAACCCTGATATGTTCTATGGGTACTTTGTTCCAATCTGACCTAACCATTATGTGATTACTAGGCCAGTAGAATGGAAGCACTCTGATGACAAGCACAGTTATGTTTCTGTCTTTTTCACTTAGTGCCTACTGAGAACAATGGGACTTAATAGCAAAGACATAATAAATACCTGTTGAATAAAATGAAAATGCTTGAGGGAGAAATCTTTTCAATGCATAGTAATTTCTCCCTGGCAGCACATACAGGGTGGAATTTTCTTGAACAGATAAATGGATGATGAACTAGGCCCAATTTTGAATAATAAGAAGACAGCAGGATGGGTTGCTCTGGCAATGGTTCTTTTTTGATGTGGGCAAGTATGGATTTTATTTTGCTTTTTGGAATGGGGAAGGTAGGGAAGTTGGAGTTAAGTGGCTTGCCCAAAGAATGGGTTTTTATTAATTTAATTTATTTTTTTAATTAACAAAAATCCATTTTCTTCCTCTCACTTCCAATGGGAAAAACAGCAAAACCGTCACAAAATATGCATAATCAAGTGAAACTAATTCCCACATTGCTCATGTTCAAAAAATAAATGTGTCCATATATATCCTCAGTTCATCACTTACCTCTGTGTCAGGAGGTGGGCAGCACATTCTGTCTTGGATCCTCTGATCATCAGTCATCACACTGGTCAAAGCTGTCATGTCTTTCAGTTGTTTATCTTTACACTGTTACTATTATTATATAAATTGTTCTCCTACTTCTGCTTACTTCTCAGTTGTTGTTTTTTTCATCATCGCTTACAGCACAGTGTTATTCCATTACATTTGGATACCATAGTTTTATTTATGCCCCAATTGACAAATACCCCTCTAGTTTCCAGTTCTTTGCTACCACAAAAAGAGATCCTATAAATATTTTTATACATATGGATCCTTTTTCCTCTTTCTTTAATCTCTTTAAAGTTATCAGCCTAGTAGTGGTATTGCTGAGTCAAAAGATTTGCACAGTTAAGTAACTTTAGGGGCAGAGTTCCAAATTACTTTCCAGAATGGCTCAACCAATTCACAGCTCTGCCAATTGATTTAGCAGGTGTTCAGAGCTTTTCTTGTATCATGAATCTATTTGGCAATGTGGTGAAGCCTATGAACCTCTTCTTAGAATAATGTTTTTTTTTTCAAACACACAAAATACCTTTAGGATTTCAAAGGAAACCAATTATGCTAAAATAGTCAGATATATGTATATATTTTAACTCAAGTTCACAGACCCTAGATTAAGAATCCTTGCTCTAGGAAAACTGAACAGTATTTCTCTCTAAAATGCCAGTATTATTACAGTGATGTTATATGATTGCCGGTCATAGAATATAACAGCTTCTAAGGAATCAACATTAAAAGTGACATGAAAGGCAATGAAGAGATACCTTGTGGGTTCAAGTAGCCAGTAGCATGTTATGAATGGCAATATTAAAAAATATGATCAAAGGAATATATGAATAGAAAAGAAGGCAATCCAGTCATTTAATGAGAGCAAAGGATATCTTGGGTGCAGCCTATGATTCAATTGGGACCCACGTTGTGGACAAAAGTCACATTGAGTGAAAAGAAATGTGTGGATTAGAACCTACATCATTGCAGGAAAAAGCCATATGGATTCAATACATGGATCTGAACAAGAGTTGAAAGAAAATGCTTTTGGCAGCTTGACTTGAATGAAAGAAATGAAGGGAATTCATGAGAAGTTATGGGATACCCATTTTCAGGAGCTATAGCACAAGACCATTCCCCACTTTATGTGAAAATCTACTTGTTGTTGTAATTGAGTCATTTCAGTCTTGTCCTACTTTCAGTGACCACATTTGGGGTTTTCTTGGCAAAGACATTTCCTTCTCCGGCTCATTTTCTAGATGAGGAAACTAAGGCAAACGGTTAAGTGACTTAAGCAGAGTCATACTGCCTGTGAGCTTCTGAGACCAGATTTAAGTTCAGGTCTTCCTGACACTATGGAAGGAGTATCAAAGAGTAGGGTTTCTAACTTAACAGCCCATATTGGTGGGGATGAGTTAGAGTTAGAGCTGGGCAATAAATGTTAACCTACTATGTGCCATAGGTATTGCATTCAGCTGAAGTCACTTTTGTCTTCTACACTGTACTTGACATTTCAAACAAACAAACAAAGAAAAGAACTTTGGAGTTGAAATACCTGGCTTCAAATTTTAGCTTTGCTACTTAATCATATGTGACCCTTGAACAACTCATTGGGGGATGTGGGGTGGAAATTTGGGTTAAGTGACTTGAGCAAGGTCACACAGGAAGTGAATATATGAGGCTGGATTTAAACTCAGGTCCTCCTGACTCCAGGACTGGTGCTCTATTCACTGAACCACCTGGCTGCTTCTTGAACAAGTTACAGAACTCAAGGTACAGACTGAGGTGTATAAACCTCAGTTTCCTCATCTATAAACTGAAACAGTTGGCCTCAATGAGCCCCAAGTTTCCTTTCCAGCTCTAGTCATGTGATGCTACAATCTTTTGATGAGAATGCTGAATGATGCTAATGAGCAGGAGGTACTGTCAATAGTTGCAAGAACATACTGGTCACATCAGTCAGCAAGGGCTCCCCATTAATGTCAATGTCAGATATGTCTTGCGGTACTTTCATTTCATTCTAGAAATGGCAATGGACCCAGACTGCCTAAGCACAGGTCTTGAGCAAGGCCACTGTGGTGCCAATGCAATGTTTACAGTATCCATGACCACTATAAATATACCTACATAGTGGTGAAACTGAAAAATATAACAGAATCTCCACATAGAAGACAGAAGCAAAACATTTATTCAGATACCATAAAAGCCAAATCCCCAAACCAATAAGCTGATTCCATTTATAGTAGCACAAAAGTAAGAAAGCCATAACAGCACAGAGAACCACAGCATCCTTAGGCTTCCCACAAACCTATATAAGACCAATATTTACTCACAAGCCTTTCTGTTTCCCTGGGAAGCATGCTCTCCCCCAACTGTCTAGTCTAATTCTGGCTCCCATCTTACTGTGGGCTCTGCTCCACCCTTCAGCAAACTCTTCCTACCACAGGCACCATGTGATTACACTCAGTCTTTTAGGGGGCTGAGTTTATTTTCAAAGCAGGGAAGGTCTTTAAATTCCCAATACCATTACAGCCATTACATACCATTACAAGAATGAAAAGAGCTAATAGCATACAAAAAAGAAAAAAACCTTCCTCTTGATTTACCAAGTCAAATAGGTCTTACCATAGAAAATAAAATGCTTTTGTAGTGTAGTTTTATAGGGAAATAATTGGCATCTTTTTTTGTGATCTCAAATTATTTTGGTAACTGCTTTCACACCAACCACATTCTTAGGATTAATGATGCAGCCTCAAGGGAATGGCAATCTGATTTCTTTTATAGATGACCCTTATATCAAGATACCCTTGCCTGACATTTTAGGTAAAACCACACAGCATATTCTGGGGTGGGATGTTGAAAGAGGGTATTAGTACATGAGTTAAGAAGAAACATTACCATTAAAACCAAGATAGGAAGAAGGTTTCACACTAAGACAAATTGAAGAAGAAAAACAAAAGCCTAGAGTTTTCCAAGTCTTAAATCACAGTCTCAATTTTGAAAGTGAGATAGAACCCCAAGAGATAAACTGGTTAAGCTCCCTAACTTTAGAAATAAGCATTGATTAAACCCTTACTATGTGCCAGGGATTATACTCCGAGGTGGGGAACCTGAGACCTAGAGGGCACATGTGGCCACAAGTTCCCCATCCTTGTACTAAGCTTTGAAAGGGATGGGGGAAAAAGGCAAAAACATAATTCTTGTGCACTCAAGGAACTTATGTCTAATAGGAGAGGATGCAAATAAATGTGTATTGAGTAAAATAGATACAATGTAGTTTTGAAGGTAATCTCAAAGGGAAGGGCCTTGGGGAGTCAACGAGCACCTGGAGAGTCCTGCAGCAGGTGGGATTTTAAGCTGAGTTTTGAAGGAAGCCATGGAACGTGGAAAGGTACTGTTTTTATTTAATTCAAACACTAAGATCCAGAATCATGTGCCTTATTTAACTTGTTACAACCACATAGCTAGTAAAATGCTGAGTGAATAGAAATTGGGTCTCTTGCCTTCTAAGTCAAAGCTATCTTGTTTGGGGGAAAAATTGCAAAGATGTATGCTTTTCCCCCAGTATAGCAGGGATGTTGTTTGTCCTTGCTTCTTGAAGAGGACCATGACATCAGGAAGATGATACCATGACTTGCAAGTGAATTGGATTTAAGTGAGGTGGGACTATGCAAGGTCACTTCCAGGTACCTCCTCACTTTCTCCTCTGGAGCCATCTGGGTCCAGTGGTAAGATATTGATCAAGATGATTGGAGTTGCCCCCCAATAGGGAGATGAGAGAGGTGGAAGGCAAAGTGAGTCTTGAACTGGGATGTTCCTGCCTCATCAGCAGCAGGTTTCCCAGGGCAATGATGATTCATTGGAATGGTACTTCTAGTATCATTAAAGAAACCATATAATGGGGAGGGGGCTGGATATGTCTTGTCTCACATTTACTGTTAATGGAGTTTTTGGTGTTAATGGAGTCAGTCATTCAATCAACTAGCATTTATTAAGCACCTACCAGGCACTGTGTTAAGTTGGGGAAGGGTGGCACAGCAACAATTTTCTTGACCTCTCTTGCCACTGGATTCCAGTGACTCTGGAGGAAAGAGAAAGGCTGATGACTTCATACAGCCCTGTCTAATTTAAATTCACTTTACTTGTATGTCAAAACATCACCTTCCTGATGCCACTGGTCCTCTTCAAGAACAAAGGACAAACAACAATAAAAAGTGGTGAGGACACAAAGAAAGGTGAGATGTACCTTGCTCTCAAGGAACTCACTGTCTAATGAAAGAGATGGTATGCAAAGAACAATGTGCAAACAAAGTATGTGCAGGGTAAATTGGAGCTAATCAACAGAAGAAAAGCACTACCATTTGGGGCAACTAGGTGGCACAGTGAATAGAGCACTGGCCCTGAAGTCAGGAGGGACTGAGTTCAAATCCAGCCTCAGACACATAACACTTACTAGCGTGTGACCTTGGTCAAGTCACTTAACCCCAATTGCCCTGCTCTCCTCTTTCCAAAAGAAAAAAAAATACTTGTAGCACTTGTACTAAGGGAGATCCAGAAAGGCTTCTTAAAGAAAGTAGGACCTTAGCCAAGACTTTGACTAAGACTTTGAAGGTAGCGAAGTTGAGAAGATGAGAAGAGAAAGTGCTCTAAGCTTGGTGGATAAGTAGTGAAAATGCATGGAATCTGTAAATGAACTACTTAGTTTAAGAAACAGCAAGATCAAGCTCAATAGATCATAGAGTTTATGGTAAGGGGTATAGAAAGACTCAGGACTGGGAAGCTACTGATGGAGATTAAGAGCCTCGGGAGCAATGAATTGTGGGTCTGCTCCCCTTGTACCCTCATTGTGGTAATCAGAGGGATTCATGGGTGCCAGCATCTTTCTGAGCTGATGCTGCTCCAGAGACCTCTTTCACCTGATATTGGAAAGTAAATGATAATGAGAAAATTCATAGTGGTGCCAGCTTCACATTGCTCCTCTGAATGGTCTGAGTGAAGCTACAACCAGAATCTAGAGGGGGCTTTGTGTGCTGGGTCAAAAAGAGAGAGTCCATAGTTCTCACCATGTCATTTCCCTACTTACTAAACACCAAATGGCTTCCTAGTAACTCCTTTCTTTGGCATTTAAGTAAAAGTACTTCACAACCTTAGGCCTAGCCTGCTTTTCCAAACTTATTATACATTACTTCTTTTCAAAAATTCTCCATTTCAGTCAAAATAACCCTTCTTACAGTTCCTTTGACATGGCTCTCCACTTCCCATCTCTGTACCTTAACATGACTGTCCACCCTGCCTGGAACACACTCACACATCACTTCCGACTCTTTGTTTCCAAAGGTTTTCCTTCAAAGATCAGCTTAAGAACCACTTTCTTCTATATAAGGCCCTTCCTGATGCTACCAGCTGCTGGTGCTTTCACCCTGAAATCACTTTTAATCTACTTTTTTTCTGTGTGTGTGCATACACACACATACCCATATATACATACATATGTGTTTATGTATGTACGTATCTAGGTGTGTATCTAAATCTCTACATATATGTATATATGAATATAAGTATGTGTGTATACACACAGACACACACAAATGTTATGGTGTCTCTTTCAATAGAATGTAGATTCCTTGAGGCAGGAACTGTCATTTTTTTTCTTTTTATTATCAGGCCTAATAGAGGTCTTAAAAATACTTGATGACTGATTGATTAATGGTCCTGTGAGAGACCAACGTGCCTATCTTTATACTAACCCCTCTAACCCTCCGTACTCATTCTATCAATTTGGGCAACACAGTGACACTGAAGAGACCCAGGTTTGTTTTTTTTATATAGAGAGAGGGCTGTGTGCATGTTCACAATCAGTACATTTAATTGGTTGTCCACTTTTGATGTGATGTCTTAGGAAAGTACCAGTTAGTGAAGTTACATGGGTCACAGAAGTTTTCCATTTAAGGAAGAGCAGCTAAATCACAAGAAGTGAGATGGTCAGTGCAGACAACTCCTCACAAGGAAGACCAGGTCAAAAAAAAAAACCCAGAGCTTTCATTTCAGTTTGTTTCTAGACTAGTACAGTCTCTGTCTAGTGTAAAGCCTGGCACTAGCAGATTCCCAAAAGAATGCTACTGTGAACAGCGTTTAAGTTTTGGATTATACAGTATAAGGAACACTCTGTTTATTCCATTACAAATCAAGGCCAACATTCATTACAAATCGCAATATAATATTCACAACATTACATCTTATCACAGAAAATTACAATATAGTGTTCATAACAGCTTAACATTAGAATGGCCACACAGTTTTCACTACATCGACCATAATATTTAGAACAAAGCATTCAATCAATTCACAATATAGTAATCAATACTCAGTCATTCAATCAATTCACAATACAATAATCAGTCTTCCACTCACAGGACAAATCAATGCTTAATCATTCAATCAATTCATAATACAGTAATCAATCTTCCACTCATGGGGCAATCATACATCAACTCAATCAGTCATTAAATAGAATCATTAGAAAACCACACAAACCCTCCATCCCTTGATGTCCAGAAAACCTCAATTTCATCCAAGGAGAGGCCTTTTCTTCATCTTGATTCTGTGTGGTCTCTCTGATTCCCTGGATCTCCTTCCATGGTCCCAGCTCTCTCCTGAATCTATCAATCAGTTACCTGGATTCAGAAGAAGACAGCTCCCAGGTCCTTGTCCAGTCCTCCAGGCAATCCCTGGTACACACTGAAGTTCACAGGGTCCAGAACATCTCGGACCCTTCACCACTTCTGTTGCCTGGAACTCAAGGATGAGCCAGGTCATTCTTCTTCAGTCCTCCAGCAGTTCAGCTGGCCCTAGGACCCAGGAGAATCTCTGCTTTACCAGAAGCCTTCCAGGCAAGCCCTCTCAGCCTTCCAGGTGGCTGTCACTGATTCTGGTCTCAGGAAAACTCCATCTCAGTTCTCAGTCAGCTTCCAGATGTGCTGGGAGAGAAACTCTCTCTCTCTCTCTCTCTCTCTCTCTCTCTCTCTCTCTCTCTCTCTCTCTCGCTCTCTCTCTCTCTCTCTCTCTCTTTCTCTCTCTCTGTCTCTCCCTCTCTCTCAACTCCAACTCACTTCTTCAGTCCAGCAGCCCAGCTTCCAGATGCTGAGACAATCCTGCTTCCTCCAATGGGAGCCATCAGGAGGAAGATACCCAATTCTGTCTCTCTGTCTCTAGAATGCTTCTTTATATACACACACACTGGCCTCCTGTCTTAGCTAGTCCCCTTCTTCTATGTCAACAGGGAAGTTCACACCCTCTCAACAGGGGAAAGAGTTCATACCTTCCATGCTGAGCTCACACCTTCCATATTTAGCCCTAAGTTACTAAGGGCTAAGTATCTGCTAAAGTGAGTGCTGTTACACCTAGGAGAAAACTGAAATTCATATAAATTATTCCTAAAATATTTGTCATAGCCTCCATCTTACTGCCCTTCTTGAACTTTCTATTGTTCTCCAGGCATTAAATTCCATGAGTAAATGATCCATAATTATCATCTGTAACTAATATGATTTGCATTGCTCAAAATGCCTCCAACTAACCTTGGAATACGGTCCATGTGCTCCAGTCTCCCCATCCACCAAATGGCTTTTATCCAATCTAATAAAAAAAAAGTGCAAGTCATCCTGCCTACTCCATTTGTCATGGATCAAATGCTTACTCTTTGGGGTTGAGAGACCAATATTAATCACCAGCAGGCTCTCTCCTGGCCCATAATTTCCAGGTAATTATTTCACATAAGTAAAACCAGATTTAGGTATATTCTAAGGCCAGGCAAGCTGGCTTACCTGATAACTATTCCCAGCGTTCTGAGGGTAGGCCCAAAGGAAGTTATAATCAGCTGCTGCTAAACTATTGCAGTCAATTAATTGTAACCTCTATAGAAGGGCAATCATGTTACTAATAGAAAATCTTCAGACCTTGTGAAAACTCCTCCCAAATCCAAATGCTGCAGGCAATTCTAGAGAGAAAATAACCTGTTGAAACACTAGTCCAAACCAGAGATGAACTCAGTGGAAGAATTTCCTATTTGAGCCACCTGAAAGCCTTTTTGGAATGGTAATGAGGCAAGCAGGCCTGCTGGCAAGCTCCAGACCCAAAAACCAGATGTGTTCACCTCCTCCCTCTGGGCCCTTGTTGCCAGTTTAAATGACATGGCCTCCACCCTTTGAAATGACACCTTGGGACATTAATTGTGGCGGTATAATACTTTATGAAACCCAGGTGTCTCTCTCTCTCTCCTGGCACTTCATATTGGAAAAAAAAATGGAGGCCACAATTTCCTCCCTATTTTCTTTGCTGTATTGGTTCTTGCACAATTTGTACTTCTTTGCTTCTGTTCTTTCCTTCCCATTCCTACTGCCAGTGACTGTCATAACTCATAAAGGCATTCTAGTCTCTTTGCTCCATTCTTCACACAAATGCCAAATTTATCTTCATAACAAACCCTTTGATCCCATTGTTTTTATGCTCAAAACCTTCCTTTTTACCTATTAAATAAAGTCCAACTTGACCAACTGCTATTCAATATCCTAACTTAGGTCCCAACAACCATTCCTAGCATCATTTCCTACTTTTCCTCTGACCCTACTCTATATTTTAGCCAAACTTGATTCTTTGCTTTTCTCCGTATTTTTTTCTCATTTTCTTCTAATCCTATTCCTGAACACATACTAGTCTCCAGTTATGGAGAAGAACCACATTTGAATTAGAGTTGAAGATAGATAGAAATTCAATAGGAGAAAACAGAGCAAGGGATAAGGAATAGACTGAAGAAGGCAGAAATGTGTAAATGAGTAGGGAATGAAAGTTATCCATACACATACATGGACAGTTTCTGTTGTGTCTTTTCTAAAATAATAATAACAACATGGGATCTTAATGTTTGTTGGATTTAATTTAATTCAGTCAAACATCATGTTAAAAATATTCAGATTGTGTTCAGCATAGAGAATTAATGGAAGCTTTGGGGATACTCTCTAGACCGGGGTTTTTTAACTTATGGCTTGTGAACTATGGATGGATGTCATGAAGTCTGTGAACTTGAATAGTAAAAATATCTATATTTTCACTAACTTTTAACTTAAATTTAGCTTTTTCTTTTTTTATGAATCTTTTGGTGGGGAAAAAAACACTCTAGGAAGGTATGTATTACTTCATCAGACTATCAAAGGGGTCCAAGGGACAAAAAAAGTTAGAACCCTCTGCTTCAGACTCTCTAGAGGGAAGGAAGGAAAGAAGGAAGGTAGAGAGGGAGGGAAGGGAGAGAAGGAGGGAAGAAAGAAATGATTAGCAACAGAAGGGAGGGAAGAAGGAAGAAAGGGAGGGAAGAAGAAAAAGGAAAAGAATAAGGAAAAAAGAGGGAAGAGAAAGAAAGTTGGTAGAAAGGAAAAGAAAAATAAGAAAGAAAGAGACAAAGAAAGAAAAAAAGCAAGGAAAGAAGGAAAGAAAAAGGGAGGGAGGAATAAAAGGAAGGGATGGGGAGTGGGAGGGAGGAAGGAAGGAAAGAAGAGACAGAGAGCTTTGTTCTCTCCAGATGCCTGTCTGTGAGGCTAAGCTATAACTCAATGCCCAAGTACCTGGTGCAGAGGGCTGAAAAGATGTCCTTATTATCAATACTGAAGGCCATGCCATTGTCCTCTGCCTCTTTAGCTTTAGCTCCCAGGTGCAAACCAGGTAGCTGTCATGTAGCAGAGTGTTCATGGAACACCAGGACGTACTAAGGAAATGAAGGTATTTATCAGTGTCAGCTCAAATTGCAGGGAGCAAAAACCGAAGTAAAATTATTGAGTGTGATTGTTTCCTTGCCTCTGAGTGCAATAAAGCATATGAAATGTGTGTCTGTGTGTGTCTGTGTCTGTGTGCCTGTGTCTGTGTGTGTCTATGTGTGTGTCTGTGTGTCTGTGTGTGTGTATGTGAGCGAGGGGGGGGAGCAGGGTGGAGGAAAATACAAGTTGAGAAAAACAAACCTAATCTCTTAGTTGAAAACACTTATTTCTACAGGTGTTGACAATGACCTTCCAATATATGAAGACCTTGAGAGGTGGACTAGGGCAGTTGAAGCTTAAACTACCAGCTAGCTAGAGTACAATCTTTGGTACCCCTCTGTGCTTGGTAATTGCCATGTTTGGGTGCAGGTAATATATTGAATGTATAATTTAAATAGATCTGGAAAAACACAGCATCATTAGAGTAACAGAAAAAACAGTCTAAGTGAACCATCTGGAGCCTGATAAGCCAGCACCAGAGTTTGTCTAACCGCTTCATCTTTTGTCTATGAGGTAACTTGAGCAGAATTTATTCATCTTCTTCCAGTTCAAGTGTTTCTATGAGCTGCCTTTCTGTAGAATAGATGACCTCTGAGGTTCCTTTCAAAACTGAGAGTCTATGGTTCCTTTAACACAGAGAAGCAAAGGACAGAGTCAGAAGGGATGAATTCTAGACCCGGCTCGGCTCCCTATTTACTTTGTGATCTTAGACAAGTAATTTCATCTGTTTGAGTCTCTCTTCATCTCTACAATGAGGGGAGTGGCTGATTCAGGGGTAAGGAACCTACGAGCCACACTGCCTTCTAGGTCCTTGAGTGTGGCCTTTTGACTGAGTTCAAGTTTTACAAAACAAATCCTTTTATTAAGGGGCCACATGTGACTTTGAGGCCACAGGTTCCTGACCCCTGGTTTAGCTACTAGACAGTCTCTAAGGTCCTCTCTGATTGTAACACTATATTGTTCTATAATTGATTAAACAAGGTGAGCTGTTTTTAACCTTAACCCTAATCAACCCCAA
The DNA here is from genome assembly GCA_028646575.1 of Pseudocheirus occidentalis. Lineage (NCBI taxonomy): Eukaryota > Metazoa > Chordata > Mammalia > Diprotodontia > Pseudocheiridae > Pseudocheirus > Pseudocheirus occidentalis. Next base: position 321,801,429 of record CM053594.1, read on the forward strand.
CACCATCAGTAGCACCACTGCCAATACTTTCATTCTTATGTTTCCTAGAGATTGCTATTCTTATCTTTCTCAGCCTTCTTATCCAGTTTTTCCTGTCTTTACAGAGTCAGCCTCCTTAGGCTTTCAGTATTTCTATTACTCTCTTTTCACCTTTTCCTAAATTACCTGTGATGAGCACAGAAGGAGAGTCATTCCATTTACTCATAAAAGCATTGTGTTTGTGAGTGTGCACACACAATTACAACAGGCCAAGCTTCAATGTGGCAATAAGCTGCAGTAGGAAGGATGTGGGGCTAATGTAGGCCTGGGTTCTAATCCTTGCTTGACCATTAACTTGCTTAGTAACCTTAGGGTCTCTCTCTGTCTCAATTACCTTTTTTCTAAAAAAAAAAAATCAAACTAACTGAACTCTTAGGACTCTTCCATTTTTTAAATCAATGATATTGTAAATTGTGCATCTTTTGTTGACAACCTTACTCAATGCAGTTCTGTCTCACTTTGTATTTACACAGTCTGCTTTTCTTTAGACATCCTATATTGATTCTGAATCTATACTGCGTATATCCTCCTAAATTCTTTCTTATTTAAATTCCATTTCCAAATGGCTGACTTTGTATTCAGGTCTCATCTTCCTCAATGTTAGCTATTCCCACCTATTTTATCAGTCATTCTTTTTATTCTATTAGCTAATTCATTAATGAACATGTCAATAAGTAACACTGGGCTGAGAACTGACCTTGTGACCTTTGCTAAATGTGATTAGGCTCTGGACTTTGTCCATCAATAACTGTAAACATCATTCATCTTGAGTGAAATTACTATAGGAAAAAAAAGAACTAATTGAGTAGGCAGGAGAAACAACCTGAAGTAGTGAAAAGACTGAATCATAGAGGATGTTCAAATGAATTAACTTTTATTAATTTCCCACAATGAAAATGCTTTTTATTCATGACCAATAAGGATAATAACTTTTCATTAGAGCCTATCTACTTATAATTTTAACTGGCAATACTTTGCAGCCATCATTTCCACATTACTGTGTGTGATTAAATGTAAATATCCTTTACTATATTTTAAAATTATCTTTGCCCTGATATGAAGCTAGTCACCCCCTACCCTTTCTGGTTTCTAGAGTCTTTCCCTAACAAATTATCTACTAACTTATATTTATTCTTTATATATTTACATATATCTATGTTGCTTTTCACAATAGAATATAAACACATGGAAGATGGGCACTGTCTCACTTTTGTCCTTAAGCAAGACAGTCAGATTTCTTGGATCTGTTTTCTTAACTATGAAATGAGAGGGTGTCCTCAATGGTCTTTGAGGTCCCTTGTCAATCTAGACCTATGCTAACATAAATATTTACACTGGTCAATATGATTTCTTTGTCCACTTGGTTTTTTTTCCAGTGTGAATAACTTATCTAGTAAATAATCCTAAATATCAACCATGAAGTATTCTAGAGTGTGAGTCAAGGATGTGCTGGTAATGTTTAAAAATCAACTCTCTGGAGAAAAAAAAATTGTATACATGACATGTTTTAAAATTTAATTTGCATTATTAGCATTTTTATTATCTCTTCCTTAAGTCTAGATAAATCAATTAAACAATAAATCAAGTCAGAATTGTAGCATTTGTCTACAACCCCTACATACCTCTCAGTCACTCGTGTGATTACCAAAGCGTATTCTGCTGAGTGTAGCTGCAGTGTTTGTTAAGTGGAAGGTTCTGTTTGGGGGAAAGTAGAGATAGTGTATATTGGCAATTAAGTGTTTTGTCCAAATATGTAGCTATCTCTTCTTTCTATCTAGTCTATCTACCTATATGTTCTTTCTCTCTGTCTAAACTAGTCTTTCTTTCTAGCTAGCTATCTATGGCCTGCTATAGAAAAGTGCCTGTGAAAGCAAAGCAAGGTGGAATGAGATGCTGTCCCAGGAGACAATGATTCTGATTTCCTTTAAAGGCATAAGAGGAAGAAAAGAAATAAGAATTTATTAAGTGCCTACTATGTGTCAGGCACTATGCTAAGCACTTTACACATATTATTTCATTTGATACTAATAACGAACTAGTAAGTTATTGATATTGTTGTCTGAATTTTGCAGTTGAGGAAATTGAGACAGACAGAGGTTAAATGGCTTGCCCAGGATCTCATAGTCAGGAGATGTCTGAGTCCAGATTGTGCTTCTTTTTGTTTGATCTTTTCTAAATTCTTTAAGATGTTTCTGCTTTATTTGACCAAATACAGTTTTCTTAGTTGATTATGATTGCACCTCTCATATTCAAAATGAGGACTTTTCCCCCTCCTAGACAATGAAATTTCTTTGTGCTCTCAAGAGTAGCTTTGTGAGATACTTGGGTATTTCTTTCACATTATGTTTGGAGACATGACAGTCATTGCTTTCAAAATGCATATGCAAAGAAAATGAGGTATATTGTGAAATGTTGTGGTATCATAGGGATAACAATAAATATAATGGTATTAGTGTCACCAAGTGTCATTGGGAATCCTTGTTAAGTAAATGTGCTAAGTAGGATAGTACCAAAAGTTTCCGTTGTGTCTTCTTAGAGATATAAAAAGTCTTGAATTAATTACTCACTCAAGTGGGAAAACAATTACTTTTTATTTTATTGATTTCACACATTTTATAATAATATATAAAGTAAAGTGAAGAAATTGCATGGTTATCTAATATATGCGATTTGTATGTCAGATACTCTTATCCCTCTGATATTCCCTGAGTCTCTGTTTTCACAAATGAAACTCCCAGGAAAATCCTTCAACAAAATAATATAATTTAGAAATTCATACCCCAGAAATACCATCCATCCCTTAGGCCCCTTCTCATTGGATAACTCCTCTCAGAACCTCCATTTAAGGAAACCATCTCTTTAAACATCTTTTCCTTTCTCATCAGACTGTACAACAAACTTCTCCATTATGTCCACTCTGGATACAAATACGATAGAGCACTTCCTTTCCTTCAAAGAGTTTACAATCAAATAGAGGGCTCTCTCTCTGTTTCTGTCTCTCTGTCTCTGTGTCTGTGGCTCTGTGTCTCTGTCTCTCTTTCTCTGTCTCTCTTTGTCTCTCTCTGTCTGTCTCTGTCTCTGTCTTTGTCTCTCTCTCTCTCTCTCTCTCTCTCTCTCTCTCTCTCTCTCTCTCTCTCTCTCTCTCACTAATGGCCAGAAAAGGGAGCATTGATCTTTATTGTCAACAGATTTTGATGAAGGGATAGAGCAGTAGATATTCACATATTTTCTGGTAGCAATATTAGTGTTTATTTGATTATTGTTCTCTGAAAAAGAGTAAAGGGTAGAAAGGGAAGGGGAGGAGCTATTGAGAAAGCAGCAGGAAATGTGGCAGCATGCTTATATGGTGTAGGCCCTGGCATCTAGGTAGAAGGAAGAATGGGATAAGGAAATGAGACTAAAATGATTGAAAACACTTTTTAACCTCTTTAGAATGTGGAGTTTATTTCACCTTTTTTATTACAAAGTTAGCTGACATGGGAAGGGATAAGGAGTTGGAGCAGAACGAGTATTTATTTTTAAAAGATTTTATTCTTTAGTTATGACTTTGGATCTGAAAACATTTTTAAGTTATCTAATTTTTAAAAAAGATTTGTACTTCAATAAATTTGCATTCCCATTGAGGTGCATTGGAGATGAGTAACCTCCAAAGGTACAATTGGTAACCAGTTCATTCCTGCCTAGCCGTACGCCTCTTGTCTTGATTTCCATTTGGCCGGGGCCTTGCAACAGATTTCCTGATGTTTTATGTGCATCACTGTGCTCCACAGGCTGTCCATCCCTTGCTTTTGATATAGAAATGATGCGCTCTTCTTTTCTAGTCACACACCTCTCTGATAACATCCTCCAATCCACTCTTCTTTAATTTTCTAAAAATATATATATTTTAATTTATTCATAGGGGACATATAACATCATTCTTCCAAAGATTATAGCTTCATGTCCCACTTCCAGTATTTAGAACAGAGTGGCTGTCATATGTTTGCTGCCAGGCTATCTATTCAGGGTGCTCTTTTAGAAGGAGGGAGTTCTAATAGCACTTTGAAACAGCCCTGTCAAAGCCAACTGCTACAAAATTCATCGCTTCCTATCATCTCTGGGGCCTGAATTCCACTGAAATGCCTTTGAAGCATAGATGGGCTTTGGAAAGAAGCAAGCAATTACTGTTTCTTTTAGCATAAGGATACCAGGGGAGGTGGGGAGACAGCACGTTCACTTAACAAGGAAGTCTACAGTTTGTCTGATGTCTGAAGGAGCTCACTGCTGAGAAATTTAGGGGAAAAAAGAAGTGTGTGTATGTGTGCGTGTGTGTGCATGTATGTATGTGTGTGAGAGAGACAGAGATGGACAGAGAGACACACAGAGGAGAGAGACAGGGAGACAGAGACAGAGACAGAGAGAAAGACAGAGGGAGGGAGAGAGAGAGAGAGAGAGAGAGAGAGAGAGAGAGAGAGAGAGATGGTTTCTGAACATTTAATCAGATTCTCAGTCTAATTAGTTGCTTCTCCCTATGCTTCCCACTGGAACACCTTGTAAGACAAACCAGCCCAGCCTTGAAAAAAGAACATCAGTAGCACCACCTAGTACTCACCTCCTTCCCTCCCCCCTCCACTATCACTCCACACTAGTACTGATTAATTGTTCTTTTTCTCATCCTCTAAGGAGGGCAAACAGCCCTTCTTGGCCTCCTATCTGGGTCAAATACAAACCAGTCTAAGTGCTTGGGGTCTTGTCACTGAGTGGGTGAGAGCAAGGCCTTAAATGATAGAGGAGTCAGGAGCTCCACAGAGCCCAGGCCTCGGCCTGCTCTACTCTTACAGAGAGCACTGTTTCCTCTTTTCATGAATCTAACTACCTTCAGTTGACCTGGCAAGATTGCCACAAGCCTGGGCTTTTTATTAGACTCTAGGTATACATTTAACTCATAAAAAAAGTTTTAACAGCAGCAAAGGAGTCATTGGGAAAAGATATTTTAGATCTAACTCAAGCAGTGAGCTGCAGAGCTATGGTGATTTGGAGAGGAGGGTCAGTAGGAAGAATAAATCTTCCATGGAAACCACATAATAATCTGATGGGTCCCTTATCTCATTGATGTGTGTACCTGGGCAAGTCCTGTTCATAGCCCTGTGTAAATCCTCCACAGGGGATCCACCCAACATGCTGGAGGCTTTCCTTTAGGTTTCTTAGTATTCAGTTGGCTGTAGTGGAAGACCTTGGAGGCTATCATTCATTTGCTATCCTGCTTTCTGGCAACATAATGAGCCTACCTCCTTTTCTGGCTGTATCTCTTTGTGATACAATCTTTAACAGCACTTCAAGTACCCAATTTTTCATTTGCAATTGGCTGTAGCCTATTCTTCCCCCTCATGCATCTTTGTACTGTCCTTTGGGTAAGCTGAAACTTGAGTTCTTCAGAGATTGTGGTATTCCATGATTTACTGCTATATAGAAACACTGGGAAAAAATACACCAACATCTCCAGGGGCTCTCCGTTGGCTCTGTGATATAATATAAATTTCAAACTTTCTACAATCTGATTCCTTTACCTTCAGGAATTTACTTACTATTATCTTCCTGTACTCTGTGCTCGCTGACTCTCTCTAAATAAGCAGTTATTAAGTGTTTTCTATGTGCCAGGAATTGTGCTAAGCATTGGGAATACAAATATAGGTAAAAAGAAAGATGGTGCCTGCCCTCAAGGAGCTTACATTCTACCTACACAATGGCATTCCATCCTGTCTCCTCCAGCAGATTGCTCCCTCTATCATACCCATTCCATCATTTATTTTCAATCTTTCCATGTCTCTTAGTACCTTCTGCACTGCCTATAAATATGACCGTGTTTCACGTATACTCAAAAAAATCCTCACTTGATCCTTCTATCCTCACTAATTATCATCCTGTTTCTCTTCTGCCTTGTGGCTAAACTCCTCAAAAGCGCCATCTACATTAGGTATCTCCATCTTTTTCTCCTTTTATTCTCTTCTTGATAAATTCAGTTGTTTTCAGTCATTTCCAACTCTTCATGATCCTATTTGGGATTTTCTTGGCAAAGATACTGGAGTGATTTGCCATTTCCTTCACCCAGCTCATTTGACAGATGAGGAAACTGAGGCAAACAGGGTTGAGTGACTTGCCCAGGATGACACAGTTAGTAAGTGTCTGAGGCTGGAATTGAACTCAGAAAGATGAATCTTCCTAAATTCCTGCCTACCGCTCTATTGTGCCATTTAGCTGCCCTAATTGATCCATATGAACATGAATTACATGACATTTGCAGAGAATAGTAGCTGTATTTATTTGCATGAACATGATTCCTCTGCATTTTGTTCAACTGGCATTTCATTGATAGAGAATTTTCTTTAAAAATCAACCCTTGTGGGGCGGCTAGGTGGCACAGTGAATGGAGCACTGGCCCTGAAGTCTGGAGGACCTGAGTTCAAATCTCACCTCAGACACTTGACACACTAGCTGTGTGACCTTGCGCAAGTCATATAACCCGACTTGTCTTGTCTTCCTCTCTCAAAAAAAAAAGCAATCCTGGAAACTCCATGGAACATCTAAATGATATTTATGTGTTTGCAATTCATAAGTGGGTGAATTCACTCTAAGTACTCTGTCCACTGTGCCACCTAGTTGCCAGTTTCCAATGTCATTATTCCACTGAAACTGATCTTTCTAAAGTTACCATTATCATTTAATTGACAAATCCAATGAAAGCTAAGTGGTACAATGGATAGTGTGACTGCCAGGCCTAGAGTCAGAAAGACTCATCTTCCTGGGTTCAAATCCAATTTCGGATACTTAATAGCTGTGTGGCCCTGGGCAAGTCGCTTAACCCTACTTGCCTCAGTTTCCTCATATGAAAAATGAACTGGAGTAGGAAATGACAAACCACCCCAGTATCTGTGCCAAGAAAACCCCAAATGGGGTCACAAAGAACCAGACACAACAGAATAACAATTCTCTTTGACTTCTCTGGAGCCTTTGGCCCTCTTTGATAATTTTTTTCTCTTTCTTCTTCACGACATTTTCTCTAGGCTTTCAGAACACCACTTTCTCCTGGTTATCCTTCTAATAATCCATCCTCTTTGGTCACCAAAGCTTTTTCTAAAGCTCAGTCGTCTCCCTCCTCAATAAATCCCAATGATTCTCTATTACTACCAGAATCCAGTACAAGCTTCTGTCTTTGTTGTTCAAAGCCCTTCATAGCCTAGGCACCCCTCCCCAACCTTTATAGGCTTCCTACACCTAACTCCCAAGCCTGTACTCTCGGATCCAGTGACACTGGCCTCCAGGCTGTTCCTCAAACAAGACACACCATCTCTTTATTTCAGGCATTTCCTCTTCTTGTTCCCCATGCCTGGGATGTTCTCCCTCCTCATCACCTACTCCTGGCTTCCCTGACCTCCTTTTAGCCTCGACTAAAATCCCATTTTCTACCGGGAGCCTTTCCCAACCCCTGTTAATTGTAGTGCTCCATCCCTCTAGAATCACTTCCTACTGAACCTGCAGAGAGCTTATTTGTACTCAATTATTGGTTTGTTGCCCCTACCTTTAGTTTGGAAGCTCCTCTGGTCCCCAGAGCCTGGAAAGTAGAAGGAACTTATTAAATGTTGCTTGACTAAGTACATAAGGAAGGCAGTACATAAAAGGAAACTGAAAAGGGGGACAGCAGGTACCTGGGGCAGGGACATAATAGAAACGTCTGGAGTACAGCCTGCTGAGAAAGGAAAAGATGTCTAAAGAGATGGCCTCCTTAAATGGAGGTTCTAAGAGGAGTTATCTAATGAGAAGGGGCCTCAGGGTAGAGAATACTTCTGAGCTGCGAATTACAAGGCTGAAATGATTTTCCAAGATGGGGATGTTTTTGGGGTCATAATGAAAAAAATCTGAAATGAAGCAAGCATCTCTCTCTTTTCTTTCTCTTCTTTCTTCTCTTTTCTTTTTCTTCTTTCTCTTCTCTCCTCTTTCTTCTCTTTCTTTTCTTTCTCTTGTTTCGTCTCTTTCTCTCTTCTCTTTCTTCTTTCTCTCCTCTCTCTTCTCTTTTTCTTTCTCTTCTTTCTTTTCTTTCTCCCTTTTCCCTTTCTTATTTCTCTTCTCTGTCTCTCTCTCTCTTTCTCTCTGTCTCTCTGTTTCTCTCTGTCTCCCTCTCTCTCTTTTCTCTCTCCCTCTTTTCTCTTTCTTCTCTCTTTTCTCTTTCTTCTTTCTCCTCTCTCTTTTTTCTCTTCCCTCTTCTTTCCCTTCTCTCTTTTTCCTTCCCCTAAATTTATAGCATTTATATAGTACTTTTCAGTACTAAATTAATTAATAATATTTATATAGCACTTTTAAGTGCTGTATTAACAGTATTTATATAGTGAAGAGGTGTGTGATTGTGGGTGTCTGAGGGGGTGTCTGAGGGATGTCATATAATCCCTAGTGGGTTCTTGTCTGGAAAAGAATTTCAAATAGGACCCAAGCTGTCTTTCGGCAAAGTTTCAAAGTTTATTTTTATGGTGGCTTAGTAGCAGGCAAGAGAAATAGGGGGACCTGCAAAGTGCAGGGATCTAAGGTAGAATTATAGTTTTAAGCTCTGCATCAGGCAGGAAAAGGTTAAGGGATAGCCTGCAAAGAGCTGAGGCTTGACTAACAGTTTTATAGCCATAAAACTGTCAGTCAGAGATTAATTATGCAAACTAGGTGGGCAAAGGTGGAGTTAGGGAGGAGTTTGGGAGGAGTTTAGGAGTGGTCAGTGCTTAAAGGGACATGCACTTTTGGTATCAACTGTGCATGTGAATTACCCAAAATTCACTGGTAAATCCCCCTGGGGGGGCTATTGAGAGGTGTAGTTTGGAGCTTGAAACATGACTAGGTTACTTTTGGTCAAGGATGAATGGGGTTATGTCTAATATGGCTGTTTGGGAGGACAGGCTCGATTGTTTCCAAGTCTGGGAACTAGACTGATTAGGGATTCAGGAGGTACCGTATTGAGACGGAGTTATCTCCCTGATAATGTTGCTCAAGGCTTTTGGGTGCATCTGGCCACTTAGAACAAAGGGGCTATGCATTTCTCTAGACTAAAGAGTTTGTTTATGAAATACTTGGGTGATGTATTCATAGGGATGGCTATTGTTGCTAGGTAGACTGCTAGTTCAGGGGAAAAGACTTTTAGGCTGGGGAAAGGGGAGAGGCAGTAATGCCTTTATGGCTGGGGGAAAGTATGACTTTTACAACTTAATTACACAGGCTTGTTACAAGCTGACAGTACATACATAGGTACCCGAACACAAGTGAGATTTTACAAACTGAGGTTACAGACAAAAGCATCCCAGACTGCATCAATAGTACTTTTAACGTTTTCAAAGCGCCTTATAAATATCTCATTTTATCCTTTCAACACTGAGACGTAGTTTATTACCTTAATCTTACAGATGAGGAAACTGAGGCAGACAGAGGTTAGGTAAGTTACCTAGGGTCTCACAACTAGTAAAAAAACCTAAGGTTGTGTTTGAACTCAGGTCTTCCTGACTCCATGCTCAGCTCTTTATCCACTGTGTCATCCCCACAGGTTGTAGGTTCTCTGAAAGTTGGGATTATATTTTTTAAATCATTTTTTCTTCAGCTTCTTGTATTCAATACATGGTCATTTAAGTTGAAAAGAGGGGTCTTTGCTTAAAAGAGAAGTTTGGAGTAATTCAAAGTGTGTGTGTGTGTGTGTGTGTGTGTGTTTGTGTATGTTATGAAGCAGGGGAAAGTTGGCCCTTAAATATTAAATTATAGAGCCATCTACCATTATAAAGTGATTCTCTTCTGGAATAAAAAAATATCTTTTTAAGCCTTTGGGTTTTTTTTCTTTTGGTTCCATGGGGTCAATTATATGCATTTTAGTAAGAAACAATCTTACCTCCTCCTGCTGCTGTTCTTTTCTTTCCTTATAAACCCATGGAGAGGTTCCTTCTGCATGTGTCTGACACTGCCTCATGACACCTGAACTGGAGAAGGGGACTCATATTACTTTCACTCCAAATCATATTTGATACATCACTATCCTAATGCCAGCCATATTCTAGGATCAGTGCCAAGAAGAGCTCTCTTTTAGATTGAATCTCTGTCCCTTCTCTGACCTCTTCTCTCGTTTATTGTTTGTACAGAATGTTGGCACCTAACCACGTTGGGGGTGGGCGAGAACTGCAATTTCTTTAGTGTAGGGAATTCCCACCATAGAAACTAACTCTACTAACAGAGATCAGTAACTATTTTGTAAGTCACAGACTTAAAAAGCGACTCAAGAAGTGAAGCTGAGAAGGTAAGTGACCTAGCCGTGCCATGCAGCTAGTTTCAGAGGCTCCCAGGTCTCCTTGACTCTGTCTCCTAAGGCATGCTACCTGTTATCCTCATCTACATCTTTCCAGTGGCCCCAGATGGTTTGGAGAAGAAAGTGAGGCTGGTAATTTTCCACAGGCCTCCCTCACTTACATCCAATTCACTTGCAAGTCATGACATCACCTTCTTGATGCCACAGTCCTCTTTGAGAATGAAGGACAAACAATAATAATTACTACCTGTTACATATTTAACTCTTTTAGGTAAGCAGGTCTTGTCTCCCCAACTCCATTGGATGGTTCCTGGAGGAAGATATTTCTCTTATATGCATCACCCACAACATCTAGATTTGTTTTAATCTCTTGAATACAGACTGCATGAATATGGACAGATAAAATGACAAGACCTAGGGCATTAGTGACTTTCAATCAATCAACAAGTTTTTTTAAAGCACCCCTCTGTGTCAATCAAGCACAGGGCTAGGTACCCCCCCCAAAAAGATCAAGCATTCCCTGCTCTCAAGGAGTTTATATTCTATCAGAGAACACGTACATAAATAAGCATAATGACACTCCAATCCTAACAATTGACTGTTTGGCTTCCATATTTTGTTAAGGAAGAAATAAGTCTCCTTTATACCAAGTTTTCAATTATATAATATGTGTACAACTAATTAGAACATTGCTTCTCAACCTTCCTAATGCCATGACCCTTTGATACAGTTCCTCATGTTGTAGTGACCCCCAACCATAAAATTATTTTCATTACTACTTCATAACTGTAATTTTGTTAGTGTTATGAATTGTAATGTAAATATCTGATATGCAGGATGTATTTTCATTGTTACAAATTGAACATAACCCACAGGTTGAAAACCACTGTATTAGAAGAATCAAGAAGATAAAAGACAAAAAGGACACAAGTAAATACTTTTCAATTTTGATATGAAAGTCCTGACAGAGGTGCAGCTGTGGGGTTCATTCATTAATTCAAGAAACATTTATTAACCCCCTGACTATATGCAAAGTATTATGCTAGTTGCTGAGCATACAATGATAACGTAGTGCTTACTTAATTACTTAATAAACGCTCACTCATTCATATAACACAACCTTGACCTCAATGAGGTCAGTTTCTAATGGAGGAGATACACTTATGTGAAGTCAAAGTACAAGAAACTGTGAGATGAGGGAAAAGGAGAAATCTAGGAATATTCTAACGAGAAATTTGAGGAAGGAGAGAGCTCTTAGCTTCACCCCCACTTTCTGTAGGAGGTGATGTCTGGGTTGGGGAATGTAAAAGACCACAAAGCAATGTCAAAGATCTAGGGTAGAGAAAAGGAGAGATTATGTTTTTCAGTGATTGCTCTTTCTACTGGGATTTAGTAACCTCTTCACCAGGCACTAACTAAAAGAAAGGCCCCTAAAGGAAGGCTGGTAATTAATGATACTTTCAGAAACTGCTTTACCTCTCTGGTCCTTGATTTCCTTACATGCATGGTAAGAGAGTATAATCTCACATGGGGAAATAAAATTGAACTTCATAAAACAGAAGCCTTCCTAGCATTCCTAATGAAAAGACCAGAACTGAGTAGAAACTTTGAAATGAAGACAAAAATTACAAGAAACATAGAAAGGTAAATAAATTTGATCAACATCAAGGGATTATATGATGATGAAGATGTATTCACATTACAATAGGGGGAGATGAAAGGATTTTCCTTTCAGATTATTTTGGCAGATGTATGGTGGATTGATGAGACAGGGGAAGACTAGAAATTTAGAATCCATTCAGGAGGGTGTTTAAGAGTGCCATGTGGAAATTTGCCCCAACTTTTGCACCAGCTTAAGGGTCTATGTTAAAAGCTAGTTACCAATTTTGCCAGGTGGATTGTAGTACATTACTATGAAAATCTTGTTTCTGTTTCTCAGTCTTACCCAGATAATTCTCTACCAAAACTCTCAGAGTTCTGGATTTCCACATCCTTGTAGCTAACATTTCCCTCTAAAAGATTATTTTTTAAAATCATATGTGTTGTTATTGCTCCCTTATAACAACAACAAAAAATACAAATGTTAATTTGTTTTTCTTCTTTTTCAATTAACAAACATTCATTTCTCTCTCTACCATCTCCCCATCCTCACCTCTATCACAAATAAAGGAGAAAATCCTCATAACAAACATGCATGATCATGTAAAACCAATTCCCACATTGACCATGTTCTTGATATCCAATACCACTCCACTGCCACTTCTATCTAATTTCTTCTTTTTTTGAATGAGGTATAATTTGGATTTGTCCCTCTTCTGTGTATCTGAAGTGTTGTCATATAATAGAAGGATTAGACTTATAGCTTCTTGGCTCCCATTCAACAGAGCTAAAAATACTGGGTAGAAGTTATAGAGAAGCATTCCATTGTACTTACCCTCTCAATGGACCTTATAATTAATGACTTTATTTATTCTTTTTATGCTTACTGTTTATATATGCATAGATAAACATAAGTGCATATATGTATTATATACCTATGTTATATATGTATGTATACATATACGCATATGTATGTGTATATACACATGTATCCTTGTTGTCTCCTTATTACAATGTAAACTCCTTGAGACAGGGATTGATTCTTTCATTATATTTGTATCTAAAGTCAATAAAATTTTTTAGAGCAAAGCACTGTGCCTGGATCATAATAGGCCCTTGATTAAGTTTGTTATGCTTAACAAAGTGGGTGTGAAACAAAATTATGTGGGCTCATTTTTTTTAACTAAACAACCCAGCATATATCACATACTCTTTTTTTTTCTAGGGCCAGTCTTCCTGTAATGACCCAAGTTGCCTACTCAACTTGCTAAACACAGAAGGCCCAAGGAGCCTCAACACCCCTTAGTCATCCTGCCTGAATAAGAAGACCCCAAGGCCCTTTCCTGCTGTCAGGAAGTTGGAATATCAACAAGTCATCAATTCTCCAGCTCTTCCCCCTGCCCCTAATCCCAACGCTAGCATGAATCAGAACCAGTCCTCAGGTCTAAGTTCCACACTCCCTCCTCTCATGCCTGGTCCTGCTCAATTCAGTTTAAGAGCTCGATAAGACTTTACTGGTTTAGGGGTGTCTAATTCTCTCACTGTCCCAGAAGACCTGAACTATTTCTCCCTTCCTCCCTGATTACTCTTCATTTTATGACTACATTCCCCTAGCAAAGCTGGTTTACTTTATCATCTTGTGGGCACTGAGTTTACTTGGTTTCATCTTAGATATTATGAACGTTTAAAAAATATTTATTGTGGGGAACCTGTAGCCTCAAGGTGCATGGCCTCCAGGCTGCAGGTTCCCCACCCCTGATCTACACCATTAGGCGACTAGATTCTTTGTCAAGAATGCTGGTGGAGGGAGGAAGAAACAAATTATTTCTTTTTTTTTTGCTATTTATTTTTATTTTTCATGAATTATTTTATTTATTTTCTTGTTTACATGATACATTTCCACAAGATTTTGAGTTATAAATTTTTTCCCTGTCTTTCCCCTACCCATAACCCCGAAATAGCTATCCCACTGTAAAGCCCCTCCCCCAATCTGCTCTCTCCTATGTCCTCCTCCATCACCCCTCTAACTTTCTGGTAGGGCAGAATGGGTCTCCTACCCCAGTGCCTGTATATCTTAATTCCCAGCTGCATGTAGTTAATAATAATTATATATATATATATAAACATTTGATTGTAAAACTTTAAATTCTTGATTCTTTTGGTTCCTCCCTAATCACCCACCCCCACTGAAAGGACAAGCAATTCCATAC
>CM053594.1:321816073-321839467 GCA_028646575.1 Pseudocheirus occidentalis
TACATATAGACATATACACACGCATACATAGTCACATTGAACTCTTTTGTGACCCCTTTTGGGGTTTTCTTTGCAAAAATATTGGAGCATTTTGCTATTTCCTTCTCCAGCTCATTTTACAGATGAGGAAGCAAAGAGAAATAAAGTTAAATGACTTGCCCAGGTCATACAGCTTTGAAATGTCTGAGGCTGGATTTGAATTCAGGTCTTCCTGACTTTGGCCCAGATGTACACCACCTAGCTGCCCCCTATAAGATATACAATGTCTTGATTATACTTGAAAGTGCCCCACCACACCCTTACCTGTAAGTGGAAAAAAATCAAAATGATAGAAATTGAATTCTGTAAAATTATAATAGTTCTTGGCCCCAAGGGAGAGGTGTGAGAAGGCAATTCCTTGATTCCCTGCTTCACTGTAAAGGGTAAACTGGGGGTGTGGAGAGGCAGCAAGGCCATGCAATAGACAGAGCACCAGACAAGGCCTGGAGTTGGAAAGACCCATCTTCCTGAGCTCTAGGCTGACCTCAGACACTAGCTATGTGACCCTCCGCAAGTCATTTAACCCTTTTGCCTCGGTTTCCTTATCCATAAAGGGAGTTGGAGAGGAAAATTGCAAACCCCTCCAGTATTATTGCCCCAAATGGGGTCACAAAGAGTCAGACATGAGTGAACCACAACAATCTGTGTGGAACACAGATTATAAATACCATACTTTTAAAAATATATTGCCTAGTTTTTCTAATTTTTATTTTTAAAATGAGGGGGATGTATTAGATGATCCCTAATTAAACTTATTCAAACCAAAGAGTCACTGACTATATGGTAAACTTGCGGTAAATTCAATGCCTCCTACTCAGGGAGTAGACAACACAGTTCATCTCTCATTTCATTTCAGCTGAATTCTAGGGAACATTGATAGATTCCCTGGTTCGTCCATTTAGAGCTGAAAGGAATCTTAGAGAACGTCTAATGCAACATGTCGGTTCTACAGATGAGAAAACCGAGGTCTAGAAGGCTGAGGTGAATTGTCCTGCATTACAGAGGTATAAGCGGTACACAGGTCCTCTGATTTCATGTCCAATGCCCTTTCCCACCATATTGCCTTTCCAATTCAGCTGCTAGTCATAGAAAAAAAAAGACTGTCTTCTTCAATGATGTCATTACTGTTCTTCTACCTGTAGCAAAGAAAAGATTAAGAGGAGGCCCCCACACATGTGGTGAGGTCCACCTGTGTGTGGCAAGAACTTGTCTTGTGTAGCTCAAAAAGGGGCAGGCTAGACATCTTTAGCTCCTTCTCCCCCTACCTTTCTCCAAGGGAGGCTTTCATTCCTGCCTAGAGGGAAAGCAGGAAATTGGGGCCAGAAGCTACTACCCTGCTCTCCTCAGAGAGAGGGGGTACTGGACTAGAAGTACATCTATCTTCTCCCTTACATATTATTAGCCTACAGAATATAATTGGCTTTGAGCTAACTTTTGACCACTTTGTCGATTGAGGGGGCAAGGGGACCCTAAGATCTGTATCTAACCCTTGACTGCTTCCCCACCTAATGCCAGTTCTACAATGAATACACGTAGAGAACAACAAAGAAACTGATTTATCTAGCAAATTAAAAAAATTAACCAATTCATTTAGCAAAACAGAAATCAGAGACACATAGGAGAATATATAGGAAATATCATTATATATATTATAATAAAGAGTGAAGAAACTTTCCCATTTGTAGCAAGATTTACTTAATTCAACCAAGAAAGAGGATCCTCGATCCCAGAGGCTGCCTTCTCTTCTCATGTCTTTACAGAGTATTTTCCTTCAGAAATCTGAAGTGGGCTTGACTTCTTTCGTCTTCTCTCTTGAAGCTGGAAGCCACCTCAACACTGCACTTGAAGAAGACTGTCACTCGGAGAGCACAGACTTGAACAGTCCCCACAGGAAGGACTTAAAAGGCACTGATGAAGGCTGGAGCTCTCTTGCCTCTCATCTGGCCCCTCACACAGGGCAAGGCCTTCATTTCTAGCAGTAAAGAGAAAGTCCTATGCCAATGGGCTTTGGGACAGGAGCGACATTCCAATCTTCTCTTCACCACAGAAACCTAAGAGAAAAGCAATACTGGGGCAGTAGAATCAAAGTTGTCTTATTCCAAAATAAAAAACCTAGAACTTACCCATCTTCCTGGTCTGCCCACAGGTAAAATGTGGGCAATGACACCGCCAGACGTTGAGATCTTACCTCACAGGGACAATGGGAAAGTTAGCCTGAATCATCTGTGTAGGGGGGAAAGGGTTTAGATTTTTCTAGCTTGCTTTGATAGATATATTTCTAGAAATGACAACTCAGGGCAAGAAGATAATGACTTCTTCAGCACAATGAGGAAGGTTTGAAGATGGTTTTATAAAAAAAATACTAGATTGTTATTAATATCTTATTTTATACATAACCTATGTAACCCTATGCATTCCTCCTTTCTCATCTTCCCAGAGAACCACCCCTCATAGCAAAGGATAAATAAGAGAGGGAAGGAGGAGAAAATCAGCAAAGCTAGCCAACATACAAAAAGGGCATAGAATTATATGAAATATTCTAGTCCCCAGCCTTGCAAAAGAGAGGGAAGGGGTAGTGCTAAGGGTTTTTTTTTATTTAAACAAACAAACAGGCCAATGGCACTTAAAAGCTACATTGTAATAAAAAGAGCTTGACATTAGTCCCTGATAATCTGGATTTTGCTTTCATCCTCCCTACATGCGCCAATTGATTAGTCCCATCTTTAGTCCCAGGCTAGTAAATTTGGAACAAAGAAGATACAATTTTATAAAAGGTAAAGTCAGAATGTAGAGGGGAAAATGGAAGAGTGAGCATTGGGGAAGGTGTGAACAATGAAGCAGATGAGTGATGATTAATAGTATTTGTACTGTAATGGTAGAGAAAACCAAGCTCATCCTTAGCAATGGAAGTAGATGACTTTATGGAATCAGGGAACCCCTTTGCCAAGCATACAATTATGGAGAATCCTGTGCTCCTCATGTATAAAATGGGAGAGGTCATCCTAAGATTCCATTCTGTTTGAAATCTATTATCCAACTAACCAGTTTGGCCTATGAAAATTGTTACCATCAACAATCAATATTGTATTTCAGGGATCATGGATCCTGGTGTCCTTTGTGTTGTGGAGTGAACATTCTAGCTCCTGGTGGTGATTCTCATTGCCTGCTTCTCAAAACAAAAGAAGAGAAGCTGAATTTATAATGCTTCCTTTTCCCTGATTTTGGTGAACCTAGATCAGTCAAGCAGCCATTCTGTGTCTCAGTTTCTCTTTCTACGTAATGAAAATTAATGAGAATTCAGTCTATTTGCAAAAATTTTGAAATTAATTTAATTAATGAATCTGATGAAACTGAGAAATTCTTGGACTGAGGAAAACTTGAGAAGACAAAAAAATTAAATTAAATATTTTTGTGATTATCTTAGGTACTTTGGACATTTTGCTCTCCTGCATACCTTCTCTAACTGCCAAGGAGATGTAATTAGCATTTGTTTGATGCAGAAAAATAAACAAAAAGTCCCCCGGGTTTTTCTCACCTCGTGCTTGTCCCTTTTGCTGGCTTCGAATTAGCTTTTACTCAAAACTCATCTTCACATTTTTTGGTGTCAACCCTCAATCTATTTTCATTGGATCTACTTCCTACAGCTGGCACCATGTTTAAGTGGTCCCTATGGATTCAAGGACTGTACACATTACTCCGACTTTCTGTATGTTCAAGGCTCTGGCATCTGATCCCTTTGCCTTTTGATTGTTCCATCACAAGGAATAGCCACTCTCCGATTTCCTTTGCACATGGTAGTATTTCCTTCCGTAGGCACCAGAAAAGGTACAGGGCAGGTCTGATGGGAAAGGTCCGAGAACAGACTTAAACTTGCATCACATTTCTTCCCTCCCACTATGTGCAGCTATAGTAAGAGATATTTTTTCTGGCCTTGTGAATCATCATTACATTTTGATAATTCCTCTATAAAATGGGGTATCAAAGAAAGAGCATCAAATTTAGAGTCAGAGAACCTGGGTTCGAATCCCACTTCTGCCTCTCCCTCTCTGTGTGATGGCAGGAAAGTTAGTTGAGCTCTCGGGCATCAGTTTCCTCATCTGTAAAATGAAGAAGTTGAACATGGTGACGTCTGGGGTCCCTTCTATCTCTAAATGTATGATACAATGATTCTAAATATTAATCTATAGGAAATTTGAAATTGAGAGCAGACTCATTAACAACTCACATCCAGAAAAGTACCCACATTCATCTCCAGTTTGGAAAGTTTGAAAAGAATATGGCTTTATCTCTCCTATCCATCACCACTACTTCACAACTATCTTGTTCTAGATCCTTGGTTTTGTTTCTTTTTTTAAAAAATTACCTGTAGCCCTGAGCTGCTGAGTAATTAATGTTGTCTGACAAAAATAAATGGCACATCAAATTTCCAACAGATAGGAATCCAACCCTGCCAGATGGTCAGATGAAATGATGAGAGCATGTGAAAACTGACCCTGAGTCACCTCATCTCCAAAGCTCCAGTCATTAAAATGTAATCTGAAAAGGACACGGGATGGCTTCAAAGAGACGCAACACGTACCCAGCGCATGCAATGCTTACCTAACTGGATTGGAAAACCTTTAAGCAGTGTTCCAAGGAATCCTCGACATCAGAGAAAGTTTCAAGGTGAGGTAGCCTCCGGTAAATCAGAATGACGCACAGCACACACCTCGTAGCCTGAGGCCCACGCTCTTTATTGGAAAGTACCACTTAGCATTGCAGTTCATCATCCTACTTACAAGTCTGGGCACAAAACCATTCCTTCTTGGTTTTCACTTCATCAAGCCTGACTGGGTTTTCAGTGCCAACTCAGTATTGATGGCAATTCCTCCACACTGGACATCAGCCATTTGGTCAGGGTCTACATTCAATGCACTTTAAAAATGATCTTTTGTCTGGCAGAGATGAGGTATTTGACACTAAATAAAAGAAAAAAGGTCAAAATGGGTTCATGACCTAGATATAAAGGGTGATATCTTAAGCAAATGAGAAGAGCATGGAACATCTTACCCATCAGATTTATTTATGGATAAGAGAAAAAGACGCATGAATAAGCAAGAGATAGAGATCATTGTGAGATGAAAAAAGATAATTTTGATTATATTAAATTTAAAAATTTTTGTACAAATAAAACCAACATAGCTAAGATTAGAAGGGAAGCAGAAGGGTTTTTTATTGAATTTTTCATGGGTATAAACCACATATCTTAAATATGTGGGATGATGAGAAATGAGTCAAATTTATAAGAATGATTCATTCACCAATTGATAAATGTTCAAAGGATATGACAGAAAGATTTTATTCCAATTTTTTTGACATTTTTATTTAAAGTTTTGAGTTCCAAATTCTATCCTTTCTTCCCTCCCTCCCTCCCCTTCCCCCTTTCTGAGGTGGTAAGTAATCAGATACAGGTTAAGCATGTGCAATTATGCAAAACATTTCCATGTTTGTTATTTTACACAAGAAAATTCTAATAAAAGAAAAATTGAAAGTGAAAAATAACATGCTTCAGTCTGTATTCTGTATATATTGGTTCTTCCTCTAGAAGCAGAGAGTATGTTTTATAGTCCTTGGGATTGTCTTGAGAATAGCTAAGTCATTCACAGTTCTTCACTGAACAATATTGAAAACAATTTTTTTAATGAACTCAAAGATATCTATAGTCATAAGAAAAATACTCTAAATTTCTATTGATCAGAGAAATATCTATCAAGTTGGCTAAAAGGATAGAAGAAATACATAACAAATGTTAGAGGGGATGTGGGAATATTGGTGCACTAATACCCTGTTGGTGGAACTTTGAACTGGTCCAACTATTTTGGAAAACAAAACAAAATTATGTCCAAAGAGTCATAAAACTCTGTATACTCTTTGACCCAGTATTGCTATTAGGTCTATTTCTCAAGGTAATCAAGCAAGAAAGTAAAGAACCTATATGTTCCAAAATATTTATGGCAGCTCTTTTTATGGTGGCAAAGAACTACAAATTGAGGGGGATGCCCATCAACTGGGGAATGGATGAATTAGTTATGGCATATGATTGTGACAGAAAAGAAATGATGAACAGGTTGATTTTAGAAAAAAAATGGGAAGACTTGCACAAAATAACAGAGAATGAGAATGCTATATACAGTAATAGCAATATTGTTCAAAGAGTATCTGTGACTGACTAAGCTATTATGAGTAATATGATCATTCATGTTAACCTTGAAGGACTTATGCTATCTACCTCCAGAGAAAGAACTGATATGTGAAGGTATGTATTGTATGATTCCATGTATATCTCTGTATCAAATGTTGGCCTAAAGGGAAGGAGACAACTCAGAAATAAAAAATCTAACAAAAATTATGTAAAATAAACAAATAAGTAATTCTTTGTACTTATTGCTGGTGCCAATATTAGACCACGGATTTCAATCTGGAAGGAATATTAGAAGCCATGTCATCCAAGTTGAGGAAGAGCGCGTCAGAGAGGTGGCACTGGTAGTTTACCTAGATCACCTCTGGCAGTCACAGGCAGCCTTATTACCTTTACTCTGAGATCACCCTTAATTTATCCTACGTAAGTCTTGTTGTACATTTGTTTGCAGGCCGTCTTCCTCATTAGACTGTGAGATCCTTGAAGGCAAAGACTATTTGTTTTTTGCCTAGGTACATAATAAATGCTTGTTGATTGTCTGGTTGATCATGTCATTCAATACCATGCTTCACGTATGTTCTCTAGCATTTCATCTAATCCTAAATAATTTGTTGATAGACCTGAGTCCATTTGATGCTCACCTACTTTGGTACCTACTCTTTCATTCAGTTGATACATAAGTATTTATCTAGGTACCATTATGTTCATAATATTCTTTCTGTTCTATAATGAAAACCAGAATCACCACTAAAATTAGGTGAATGACATTTTGTCCCTTGGTACTAATGGGCAGGGGTGTGAAGGAGCAGCAGTGTCTGCTATTCCTGCGTCTTTCTCTCTTGGTCCTCTATTGACACACAGCTGCATACAACATTCACTTTCCAATCTGTGACAGAGGAGAAAGAGCAATGACTCTGGGGGATTCACAAAAACTAGTAGGAGGCAGAGAACTGTCATTCACATCCCACTGTCAATGCTTACAACATGTGTGCGGGACCTTGAGTAAATCACTAAACCTTCCTCAATCTCAGTTTCCTCATCTGTAAAATTAAGATGTTGTATTAGATTGCCTCTGAGATCCTTTCTAGGTCTAAATCTATTATCCTATGATCCATCTTACCCAAGGTCCACGTACCTCAGTGCCTCCTTTCACAAGGATCTGCTATCCTTGCAAATCCCAAAGGAGAGAACTTCTTTGACTCATGCCTGTGTCTCTAACAGAATTATTCTCTGCACGGTTGCTGACCCTTAACCCCAACCATGTGTTTTTGTCTCAGTAAAAACATTCCACTTAAAACATAGTTCTGCTACTAGGTACACAGATGTAGAAGACATGAGACCTGACCTCAACAAAAAATTGGTCTTCCATATGCTTGCATCCCAGCAGAAGTATTTAACAGTGTATTACACCAAGTATTGCTAGAAGATATAGTACTGTTGGAAAACCTGCCTGTCAATGAATAGTTCATAGATGACACAGTGAGGAGGATACTCAAAGAGACTTTCTCAGTGTCTAGAGGCAAGTCTGACCCATCCATTTGAGTTGCATTTATCTGTTCTGCACAAGACTTGGTTTGATCTGAAGTTTCACCATAATGCTTTCAAGGGCCAGAGTCAGTGATTGGTCTTCATTTGGCCTTAAAACCTCAGCGGTCTGGGTCCAATGTCCTTTCTAGACTAATTTCACATCACTCACTTTCACTTTGTATTTCAGCTAAACTGGCACGCCCAGTGCTTGTCATTCCAACATTCCATCACCCACCTCTATGCAGGCTATCTTCTGTATCTGGAATGATGTTTCTGTAGACTTAATTACATGCACATGCAGAATCCACACATTTATGCACCAATAATCTCATGTCTATTTTCCAAAGAGTTCAGTGAAGAAAGTACAAAGCTTTGAGGGAAAATTCCTGAATGGGACATGCTGTGTGCCTTAGGCCAATTCCTGAAAGATTACATGATCGTATAAACTGGGCTGAAGCCATCGGTGCACAGGACTAAGAGATTGACTGGTTGTATTAATTAGCCAGATGGCATTATAAAGTAGTCAGAAAAGACTAGACAGGCATCAGATGACAAATGACAAGGTACCCAGCCCATGGAGACAGTTTAAGACAATGTGTTGATATGGTAGAAGAGCAATTCATAACTTTATTGTTCATGCAAATGCCAACTAGGAGCAGTTGTTCTTTATGGAATGAACCCCTGCTCTGATGAACTTTCAATAAGCTATTTCTAGAGAAATTTTAGAGGGCTTCTGAAATCTTGTACACACAGATACACCCACACACAGATACACACACACACACACATGCACACACACACTACTGCCCCTCTGATTAAAGGGCAGGCTTTTTAAATGGCAGAACTTAAAGAAGCTCCTGCTGGAACCTCGATTTAAGGAGAGGGCCCAGGCTACATCTCTTCATTTCCTGCCATGCTACAGACTGCATGTCCCCAGGCCAGGTAACTCCCCACCACCACCTTTTCAGCTTTCTTTTGTGTGTTGACTTCCTCTATCAGACTCTAAGCTCCTCCAGGGCAAGGACTACCCTACTTTTTCCTATTTGTTTCTCAAGCAATTAGCACATTGCTTGTTACTTAGGAGCTTAATAAATGTTTATTGAATCTCTATTCTCTCTGTCTCTCCTCCCATCTGTCAGTCTCTCTGTGTCTCTGTATCTATGTCTGTCTGTCTCTCTATCTTTGCCTCTGTGTGTCTCTGTCTCTCTATCTCTATGTCTCTGTCTATCTCTGTCTTTGTCTCTGTCTCTCTCCCCTCTGTTTCTTTCTGTCTCTTTTTCTCTCTGTCCCTCTCATACACACACACACACACACACACACACACACACACACACTCCTAAAAACTACCCTCTCCATTTAAAATGGCTGATTGATACACGTCATGGGGCAGCTGGGTGGTCAGCAGATAGAGTACCAGACCAGGAGTCAGGAAGACTCATCTTCCTAAGTTCAAATGTGGCCTCAGATATTTACTTGCTGTGTGACCTTGGGTAAATTGCTTAACTCTGTTTCCCTCGGTTTTTTTTATTTATAAAGTGAGCTGAAAAAGGAAATGGCAAACCCCTCCAACATCTTTGTCAAGAAACCCCCAGATGGAGTGAGGAGTTGGAAATGACAGAAAAACACAACAACTAAAGGACTATTGTAGTGACTTCCTAATGGATCTCCCGGTCCCCTCTTCCCTCCCCTCTCCAATCCATTTAATCTGACCTCAGATGCTTAATAGTTGTGGGACCTTGACCAAGTCACTTAGCACCTGTTTGCCTCAGTTTCCTCATTTGTAAAAATAAGCTGGAAAAGGAAATGACCAAGCACTCCCAGGTCTTTGCCAAGAAAATCCTAAATGGGGTCACGGGGAGTTGGACATGACAGAAAAATGGCTGAGCAACAATACATGTCACGCTGTGTTGTAGAAGATGATGAAGCTTCCCATGATCTACTCATTCTAAGTGTAGCCAATATGAAAGTGCTCGTCATCTTCAACAAGAAACTATAGAAATGAATGCGTGTGTGAGTGTGTGTGGGGGTGGGTGTGTGTGTGCGCGTACATTCAGTGGTTGGAAAAGTCTGGTGGAAATGACATTCTTCCTAGCACTCTGTCATTGCTTTGTCTTGTGGAAATCTAAAGACTAAAGTCCTAGTCCTTGATCGTGAATAACTTCTATTTTTAAAATATACTTTCCAGTGTCCTTAGGGAAAAGAGAGCCAGGATGCCTTGAATTTATATCTACCTTTAGTGCCTGCCAATATTCAGCTAGAAGATTTGACATGATACCAGTAGAATGAAATGCCGGCACCTTGGTATGACACTGTTTCATCAATTCCACAAAACTTGGAAGAGAAAAGGGGCAGGGTCCCCTCTGGAGCATCATCAAAAGTGTAGACTCAGCTTAAAGAGATAAGTTCTACCTGTTAGGAGCCAATAATATAAAATAAATATCACTGGTGCAGATAGCGCTACTAAGAACACACTAACCATGATCAAATAGTAAGGGAGATGTACATTTCTTAGTGAGGGGTGTATGTCTGAGAAACCGCAAATACGTATCAAACACTTTGAAGGATCTGACATTGTTATCATTGATTTTATTAATCCAATAGTGCAGATTAAGAACAATATTTTAAAGACACATGATTTTGGCAGCATAAGTACTCCCTCTGCTTATGCAGGTGGCAATACCCTTATGCCTTGGTAGGCATTCTTGCCGAGCTGTGGTAGAAAAATTCCTCACCCTCTGGCCAACCTTCTGGTGATGAATGTCTCCCGACTTAGATAGACTGGTCCTCAAACAACAGAAGCACAGTCTGCCACTGAGTCCATAAAATAAGCTTCTGCAGCTTCTTTGAGAGCGTATGTTCTGCTGGCCTAGTTCTCAACAAATCAAGACCATATCCACAGTGCAATGAGTCACAAGGGGTGTCAGTGTATAATGCGAGATACAATGAAGGATAAAACCGTGTGATGTGGTGCCACGTGTTCACCTTTTCTGATTAATCAGGGAAGCCTTGCTAGGCAAGTAGAGGTCAGGAGCTGTTTAAAGACCGGAAAAATAGAAGAAACATTATGACGACTTTGTTTCTCAATCATTGGTTATTTTTATATAATATAGACAGATAGCAACATGCAGGTGCAAGGCACAGAAACAGATCAGGTTTCCCATCCAATAGAATCAAGGCTATTCAGTGTGGGCAAGGAAAATAGAACTCCCTGAAAGGAATGGTTTAGGGAGAATATTTATTAAATTTTGGAAAATAGATAATGCTATTATAGTAATGATCATGATTCTGATGGGTCAAATAAAAAAACCAGAATTCTAGTATAATGCTGTCTTTAAAATGTTGCTGAGGGCAGGGACTGCCTTTTTCCTCTTTTTGTCATCCTAGTGCTGTGGCTGGAGCATTGTAGGTACTTAAGAAGTGTTTACTGAATAAATGAAGGTCTAAAAATGAGTGTGTGTGGGGGGGGTGATCTCTTAGGCCTTTATTTAGTGGACTCTTGTTTTTAAAAATGTCTTTGTAACTTTTTGTATCTGCTTAGTACCAAGGACAAATACATTCTGAAGATGAAGTTCTCCTGGAATTAATAGAATTCTTTTGCTTGTAAAAATCCACAGACTGAAGAAAGACTATGGATCTTAAGGAGACAGGTTGCTTCAGATGGAAAAAATCTTAAAGACTTTTAGAACTGGGCATAGGCATGAAGGTTTGGACTATCTCCATGGCAACCTAAGTATATCACTTCAATTTTGGTTTGAGATTTGAGTGAGAGAAATGGAACCAAAACTGGAATGAGAGACTAGAAACTAGGATTGAGATGTCAGATCTGGCAGCTAACTCTACCATCACAGATAATGGGGCAGCTTGAAGCCAAATAGAGGTATACCTAGAATAAGTTAATTGTTACCAGATTATCTTTTAAGAGACCTTATAACCTTATAACTTAAAATTTACCTGGTTCTCCTTCCCTCCACTGCATCGTCTTAGAGCCCTGTGTTAAGTCCAAAGCTTGTCTGTTCTTTTAAGTATGTTTATACTCCTATTTAGTTTGTGCAACTGGTGATTAGATAAGGCTTAACAAACATGCTGTTCTGATCTATGCACTTCCTTATGAAAGTAAAGCCAGGGAGAAAAGGACAATGGCTGAAAAAGACACATAGATATGAGAAAATGGGATAAAAATCACACATTCTCTATCTGAATTGTTGGGGGGAGAGAGGGGAGCAGGAGAGTAGAGTAACTTTTTTTGACTAGGGTCTCCTGAGCTATATGAAAGAGAATCTTATTATTATATTTCATAAACTTCTCAAAGCAAAATAAGAATGTGTGAATCTGGTTCTGTCTTCCTCATCAGCTAAAAATAATAGTTTGATTGTCTGATGGGGAGTGAATTGCTGCTGTGGTACGCAATACTCATATCATCCACTGTGATTATGAATGTGCTGGTATAGTTATGAACCACAAAATGTAACAGGCTCTCCACATGGGGGATAAATCCAAAGCCTTTATTCAAACACCAGAAAAGCAAGTCCCAGAACCAGAAAGCCAAAGTCGTTACAATAATCACGAAGCTGGTGCATGTAGTCAATGCAGCAAACACCCACATTCCCAAGCCTACACAACAGAACAGGCTCCCTCAAGCAGGGATCCTCCTCTCTCACTCATAGTAGCTCTTCAGCCTAGTTCTTGGAAGTTCTCAGCAGAAATTCCCAGAGGAAAGGTCTCACCAGAAGAAAAGTCTCAGCAGAAGCTCCAGCCTCCAGATGCTCACTGAGAGAAATTCTCTCTCTCTCCCTGCAAACATTTGCTCTGCCTCCAAGATGCTTACCCCAGGAAATTCTGTCTGCCCAGCTTGTGCTCTTCCTTATATACCTATTAGCTCTTCCCTGTTCTGCCCCTTCTTGTTACATCAGCAATTTCCTCCCAAGATGTTGACCACTTCTGTGTTAATAAAATAGCTTAAACAAGGTGTTAACTTGAAACAAGGTGATAAGTACTTGCTTAATTGCCAATACAAAGGGGCATGGAAGATCTTCAGATTCCATTAACATTACTGTTATAATTCTCCACTCCATTCCTTTCCTCTACAAATTCCCAAATAAATTCTTTGTAAAAGGACTAGATTGAGAGTATTGACTGGAGAATGGGTCGTGTCTAGTGGAAGAAGGGAAAATGAGTGGATAAGACCAGCAATGTGCACATTTCAAGGACGGAGGCCAAAGGACAGGGAGAGAGAGTCCCTTCCATCTTGAAGTAATCCAGCCAGTGAACATTTCTACCTTAGACAAACTATTTTATCAATGTTGTTACTTCTTATTAATGTATTCTGTCACTTCCCAATACTCTCCTCCTCCAAAATAGCCCTCTCTTATTAAAACAAAAAAAACAACAGAAAACAAAACATACAGTTATGAAAATTTTAATGACATAATGACCACACCTAACAACACAACTTCACTCTATATCTGTGGATCATCTTGTCTCTTACATGTCAGTAAGTCCAAATTCCTCATTTTACAGATGAGATCCATAAAGTAAAGTACCTTGTCCAATGTCACACAGGCTGTGAGTAGCAGAGGTGATTTTTTCATTCAGTTTTCCAACCCCAAATCACAAAGAGGAAGGTAACTTTCACCATTAGTCTTCACAATGGCCTTAGTTTTGATTTTTAAGAATTGTTGTTTTCCTTAATATTATTGTAGTCATCCTATATAGTGTCCCTTTTATTTCTTTTGTTTACATGTCTTGCCTCAGTGAGACATAAACCTTCACTGAATTCACCCAGGACACAAAGGCACAGAAAGAAGACTGATGTTCTCTTTCTGTTCATTTCTAGTTTAAGGGAGGCCTAATATAGCAATTTGAGGACACAGCCTGAACTACAATTATCGTGATTGCGGTCACTGACATTGACAGACTGAGGCCATACCTAAATGTGGTATGTATGAAGTGTATGTGGAGCTAACATAATATGCATGTGATAGGGAGAGGGGAGGTTAGGGGAAGCACATGCATGCCTGTCAGCCCATTTGATCAGCAGCAACAAGCAAGGTAACATCAGGGGATAGATAGACACGCCTGAGCCTGAGGAAAAGGTAGGTGTAGATGTTTGGGTTGGTTTTATGTTGTAACAGCAGAATGACCTAAAACACCCAGATCAGGGCCCAGCACCTGGGTTCTATTTCTGTCTTTACCGCAGATACCTTTAGTGTATTTGGCCAGAAACTTTAAAGCTTTGGGTTTAAAACTGTTCCTGGGAAAAGGCTGGCCTTCGTGGTTTTCTGCACTCGTGAGAAAAGGGAAATCACTTTTGCCACCCTCTCCTCTCCCTTCCCCCTCTTCACTGCCAGCTTCAGGGCATATTCTTAAAGGTGACTCTCCATTTCCTGTGGACCTTGGATCCAAGAAAAGGATGGTCATTTGATCCTTGAAGGACAAATATTTCTTTCCTACTGAAAAAAGAGAAAAATAGAGACAATCATATTAACTAGGGGTTTTGGATAAATAAATTGTTAAATGCATTGTTGGATGACTACCTTCTTTATTGACAGCGGGTCAGCAGAGGTAGGATGGGAGGAAAGGAGGAAGGAAAGAAAGGAGAAAGGGAGGAAGGAGGAATGGAGAAGAGAAGGAGGGAAGGAAGAAAGAAGAAAGTAAGGAGGGAAGGAGGAGAAAGGGAGGGAAAGAAGGGAGAAAAGGAAGGAAGAAAAGAAAGAAGGAAGCAAGGAAGGACAGAAGGAAGGAAGGAAGGAAGGAAGGAAGGAAGGAAGGAAGAAAGGAAGGAAGCAGGGAGGAAAGAGAGAAGGAAGGAAGAAAAGAGGCACAGGGTAAGTTGAATATGAAGGGATTGTACCTAAAAAATAAAATTAAGAGGCAAGAGAGGAATATATTGGGAGAGGGAGAAAGGGAGAGACAGAATGTGCTAAATTGTCTCATATAAAAGAGGCAAGTAAAAGGCTTTACAATGGAGGGGAAGACGGGGGAGGTGAGAGGGAATGAGTGAACCTTACTCTCATCAAATTTGGCTTAAGGAGGGAATAACATACACACTCAATTGTGTATCTTACCCTGCAGGAACGTAAGGAGGAAGGGGATAGAAGGGAGGGCAGATTGAGAGGATACTCAGAAGCAAACACTTTTGAAAAGGGGCAGGGTCAAAGGAGAACATAGAATAAGTGGGGGGTGGGATAGGATGGAGGGAAATATAGTTAGTCTTTCACAATATGACTATTATGGAAGTGTTTTTGCATAACTACACATGTATAACCTATATTGAATTGCTTGCTGTCTCAATAAGGGTGAGTGGGGAGAAAGAAAGGGAGAGGATTTGGAACTCAAAGCTTTAAAAATAAATGTTAAAAATTGCTTTTATGTGCAATTGGGAAATACAATACACAGGCAGTGGGGTATAGAAATTTATCTTGCCTTATAAGAAAGGAAGGGGAAAGGGGATAAGGAGTAGGGGAGGTGATAGAAGGGAGGGCAGACTGGAGAGGGGTAAGAGAATGCATGCTATCTCAGGGTGGGGGGAGAAGAAAGAGGGGAAAAAATTTTGAAACTCAAATTTGTAGAAATGAATGTTGAAAACTGAAAATTAATTAATAAAAAAGAAAGAAGGGATGGAGAAGAAAGGGAAGGAAGGAAGGAAGGGAAAAAAGAAAGGAAAGGAGGGGACAAAAGGGGGAAAGGAGGGAAGAGGGAAGGAAATCAATATTTATTAAGTGACTACTATTTGCCAGGCACTGTTTACAATATTATCTTATTTGACCCTCATAACAATTCTGGGAGATAGGCATTGCTATTACCTTCATTTTTTTTAGATGAAGATTGGAGAGAAAGAGAGGTTAAATGATTTGCCCAGGGTGACACAGCTGGTAAGTAGTGAGGCCACATTTGAACTCAGCTCTTTCTGACTGCAGACCCACTTCTTTACTCTCTAAGCCACTTGGCTACCTCTGGTTTTAGCTCTACAGACAACAAAAAGAATTGAGAAGGCTGCAAATTAGAAGTTGAGAAAGTAAAAATCAAGCACTCAAATTATGTGGAGATGTGCTGAGGATGTATCATGGTACAAATGTTAATATTGAAATAGAGAAGGATAGGGCGGC
The DNA here is from genome assembly GCA_028646575.1 of Pseudocheirus occidentalis. Taxonomy (NCBI): domain Eukaryota; kingdom Metazoa; phylum Chordata; class Mammalia; order Diprotodontia; family Pseudocheiridae; genus Pseudocheirus; species Pseudocheirus occidentalis. The sequence continues at coordinate 321,831,923 of CM053594.1, forward strand.
TAGGTGATGCAGTGAATAGAGCACCAACCCTGGAGTCAGGAGGACGTGAGTTCAAATCCGGATTGACACAAAAACTAGCCGTGTGACTTTGGGCAAGTCACTTAACCCCAATTGCCCTCCAAAAAAAAAAAGCAAAAAAAAAACAAACCAAGAAATACAGAAGGATAGAGTTCTAACAAGTTGTCCCATATAGGAGAGGCCATGAAGTGTAGTGGGAAGAATGCCGGCTTTCGAGAATGTGGGCTACCTTAGGTGAATCCTTGAACGTCTAAAACTCTGAAAACTAAGGGATTTGGACTACATGACCTCTGAGGTTTCTTATATTTCTAAATCTCATACAGCCCTATGATTTATGCAGGATATAGTAAATATACAACATCAGCAGCTAGAATGTGAAATTCATTAACGCAAATTCTTGAAATCTGTCTGAGCCTCCTGCTGAACTGAGAAAGTCTGATTCCCATAACTAGCAATCTCTACATACTCCCAAAGCACTGTGTCTGGTTAGAGAGGACCAGAGCATCACACAAACATTTTCTAGCAGTAGTTTGGGGAGAGCACAATAACAGAGAGAGGGGCCAGCTTTCTGGTCCTTTAATGTTCTAAATAAGGGGTGGGGATTAATTTCTCCCTGACCAATCCTCTGTGGATCTGAAGTGACAGTCATTACATCATTACATGTTACATCATTAAAAGAAGTTCATTTTTGGCTTCCAAAAAGTTCATTTCTTCCTTTTGATTATGAATCACCCTGGAGGCTTTGGCTTCCCAGAATTATTCATACAAATTTCAAATTTCTTGGGAATAATTTTCTCTAAAAAGAACAACTATCTAATTATAACATCAATTAATGCAGATGAATAAAAAATGAAATTAAGGGGTGGCTAAGTGGTGCAGTGAATACAGTACCCATCCTGGAGTCAGGAGGACCTGCGTTCAAATCTGACATCAGACACTTAACACAAAAACTAGTCCTCTGACATTGGGCAAGTGACTTAACCCCAACTGCCCTCCAAAAAAATAAAAATAAATGAAATTAAAATACAAAATAAAGCCATGTAATCCAATCTACTTGATTGTTTCTTTTAAAGAAAAACATAAAAATAGTAACAATGCATTTACTATGGTCTTTCCAAAATTGCTTCTGCAAGTATTGTACATATACAGTTGTGTTCCTGCCGCATTTTTCTAGATCTAGTGCTTTACAATTATGTGTTGTTCATTGTATATCACCATCTGTCCATACTTCTTTGCCCTCTTCATATTTGTCAATTTGCCTTACATGGCATTATACCATTACATTGATATACTGCAATTTATTTAGTTTTTCCTCAGACATTTGGCAACTACATTGTTTCTAGGTTTTTGCTATTGTCCATGAAGCAGCTATATATCATTTTGTACAATTAGGCTTCTCACTACTTCTCACCCCTCTTTCTTAGCATTCTTAGGCTATAATTTCAATACTGAAATCACTGAGTCATATAGTAAAAGTGATTTTGTAACAGTTATTGTAGGTTGCAGATTGTTCTTCAGAATAATTGCATCAGTTGTGGCATTTCAAATAAAAATGTAATAAAGTTTCTATTTCAACATAACAATACATTTGACTATTTTAATTGCTTTTGCCAACTTAATGGGCTGAGGGCATTACCCCAAAGTTATTTTAGTTTCTATTTCTCAAGTGTCTGAACAATTTTTCACAAGACTAGTGTTCTCTCTGGATGACCCTCTCCAAATTGCAGCTGCAGGTTGAACCTCTCAGAGGATAACTACTTCATTTTCAAGTTGTTCTGGGGCTCTATACCCCTAAAACTACAGTTTGTGAGTCCTCACCAGCATGTTTTCCAGTCAGAAGTAGATTAACTCAAAGCAGAGGCATTTACTGAGTTGGCATTATAAGAACAATAATAACAAACACCAAGTCCCTGCTTATAAAACTGAGGCATACTCTTTTACGACTGCACATATTTTCAGTTGTGCCTGACTCTCCGTGACCCCATTTTGGGGCTTTCTTGGCAAAGATACTAGAATGGTTTGCCATTTCCTTCTCCAGCTCATTTTACAGATGAGGAAACTGAAGCAAACAGGGTTAAGTGACTTGTCCAGGGTCATGTAGCTAGCAAGTGTCTGAGGCTAGATGTGAATTCAGGAAGGTGACTCTAGGTCGGGTGCTCCATCCGCTGTGCCACCTAGCTGCCCCTAGAGAGATGCACATGTAGATAACAAATTTGATGCATGCAATTCACATCTCTGGCCTTTTGTGCTTTGATCAACTTCCATCACTTGTGCTATTTTCTTGCTGTTTCCTCTGATTGTCAAGACTATCTCTGCTGATCCGACCATTTAACTTGGTTCCCTAGTCTTTCTTCTGGCCAAGATTAGCTTTCTTTTTGATTCAGAAAGCTCATATTCCTCAGTTATCTCCTGCTTCAGTTCACTGGCTCCATTCCCTGTTGAGTGCAGTGTCTCCTCCTAGGCAAATAACACTTTGTAAACCTCTCTGATTACTGGGAATGAGGGTGGAGGTGATGAAAGTTGGGAGAAATTCCTTCTCTCCTAGAAGGATGAAAAGTGACTCCTTTTCTGAGGTGTTAATGTAGTTTGGTTTCTCCTTCCATAGCTGGCTGACTGATATCACCCTCCTTAAAGCTGTCTTCTGCCTTGAGTGATTCTACAGAGAACCAGTATGTGTCAGATATGAGGCTCAAACCAGTTCTTCTTTGTTCCAAGACCAACCCCCTATTCATGGTACCATGCTGTCTTTCTTGGTCAGAGAAGAGGGCAAAATTTCTTCATTATTGGCTATTAAATGACAAAATGAAATGGGATATTTATATTTCAAACTATTAACTCCATAAAAACACCTAATATTTGATTCTGCAGTTATTAAAATTAGTTTCACTTTATGGTTGAAGTCACAGTCACATTTGAATAATGAGTTTATTAGTTGAAGGTAAAGATAGCAAGGTGATGGAGTGGATAGAATGGAGTGGATAGAACACTGGACTTGGAGTCAGGAAGACTTGAGTCTTAGATACTCAGACACTAGCTATATGGCCCTAGGTAATTTATTTAACTTGTTTGCCTCAGTTTCCTCCTCTGTAAAATTGTTATCATAATAGCACCTACCTCCCAGGGCTGTTCTGGAATCTAAAAAGACAATATTTGTAAAGGGCTCAACTATTACAATAATTATTATTATCATTATAGATTTCAAACTACATTAAAACCTCATAGTGGAACTAGATTTCTAGTTACATTTTTTCTCCCTCCCAATTGGTCCTTATACTAATTATGTGGGTCAGATAGAGTCACTATTATTGATCCCATTTAGAGACCCAATGAATTAATGGGGTCCTAAATTGCTACAGTGGCCTCATCGAAAATATTTGATGTATGTTTGATAGCAGGACGTTGATTGGAACCCAGGTCTCTTAAGTCCTGGTCCTGGAGCTGTAATCATGATAGCCTCTGTCCAGGGCTAACTCTAAATATATTAGCTGTAATCTATAAAACTAAGATTACTTTGTTGTGTAAGTGGCCTTACACAGACGTCTACACAGTTAACATTAAAAAAAGAAATGGAATATTTCCAAGTAGAAATGTCCAGCCATATAAATATGCCCATATTTTCAAGGCCAGGATAATTATGTCAAAGTTACTGTGACAGGAGCAATATCTGTGATATTGGATAGGATAGTCTTCCTTCCCCTGCCCCTGAATGACCCTCCCCCAAAAAACAGGGAAGCTTTCTCTGAGATCTGATTGGTCCAGGAGACTCAAGCCAATGTTAAGGCTTCCTCATCACTTTAATGCCTAAAAATCTAGTCCATGAGGAGTCAATGGCCCTCAGACTTGGGGAATATCACCACATTCAACACTCCTTGCTGACTGGACATATTTTCATGTAGACATACGAGTGCCTGAATCTCTTTGAAGCAACTCTGTTGTCTTCTTGAGTATTTTTTCCATCCAATGGCTAAATAAACTTTTAAACTATTGGATGGTCTACAAGTGTCTCATTTCATTACAACACTAAACTTGAAGCCCCAGGCTGGCATGAATCTGGTCTAGACTATAGCATTTGCTGAAAGAAGAAACTCCCTAATGTGACCTCAAGGCTATTGCTACAAATTTATGGACAATATCTATAAGTAGGAGACAGTCAAATGTTCTCTGGAGTAGATTCATTTTCAGGTATTATATTTAAACTAACTGACCTCTGACTTCCTTTCCAATGCTCTCATTCTGCATTCTAACTTCTTTTGTCATTTCTAGAAGAAATATAGAAGAATCTTCTGGGATAAAGAATGAAAATGGGGGGGGTGTTAATGAGTTGTTTCTTTCATTGGTTGTATTTTAGAGATTTTTTAAAATTTTGGTTATAATTTTTAATTTGAATGTCTGTGAATTGAACTTTTAGGTTTCTCTCAACTTCCAGTTCGGCAAATTCTTCCTGTTTGGAGACTGTTACGTATATATTCTGAAATTTTTCATGGACAACTTACTGAAACATAGTGACCAGATTAATTTCCTCCTCAATGTTTGCTGGGATCTCAGTAATTCTGAAATTTTGTCTTCTCTTTAATCTTGCCCTCGAAATCTATCGCTTCCATCTGTTTTTTCCAAATCATTTTCTAGTTATTTTCTGATTTTTTTCTGCTGTAGTTGTATCTTTTGTCATGCTGAGGTTCACTATATTAACTTATAGCACAGTCCATTAATATGTTTGAATTCTCTCAGATAATTTCCATTATCTTTATCATTACCTCTGCCAAAGACTTGGTAGCTACTTTGGGTTCTTCCTTTTACTCTTCCAGAAATTTCTTAGTAGAGCCCTTGGTTCTTTTAATTCTCCTCTTGATTTCCCCCCATCATTTTAGTTCTTTCATTTATTCCTCGAATGGGTCCATTATCTATTACTCAGGACTTCTTGCATTCTTTCTGACAGTACTTCTCATAACATTTTAGTCTGCATTTCCTCTTCTGCTCCATAATATTTCTCTTTAATCACAATGGAGTTTGTCTTCAGTTTGCTTGTTGTTTTTTGGATGCATCTTAACTTTATTATAGTAATTTCATTTTTTTAGTGTGTACACTACATTTCTGAGGGACGATTATGTGGAGTATGGGTTGTGTGAAACCTCTCATTCTACTTTCTTTGGGGAATAACTTTCAGACACTATGGTGTCTTGTCATTTTGTTTTGCTAATATTTCTACCTTGAGATTTCTTGTGCAAGGTTAAACACTGAACACCACATTGATTGAAATATTGTCAAATTCATCCTATGTCAAGTTGCAGCTAGAATGTAATAAATGAGATGATCATTAGTTCTTACCACCTAAGTCCTTGATATTGTCAAATGGTTCAGCATTAGAAATGAAATTAAGGAAGATGCATTACTATGTGCTTTGTCACTATACCCTAAGGACCTCTGGGCCTTTCCATCTGTCTTGCAGCTAAAGCCTCCTCTATTATCTACTCCTGTTATTACAATATGAGCTGCTAGAGAGTGGGGACTAGTTTCCTTTTCTATTCTGTCTCCAATTCATAGCACAGTTATCACTTCTTGATTTCTTTCTTCTTTCTTTATATTTCTTGCTTTCCATTCCTTCTTTTCCTTGTCTCCCTTCCTTCCTCCCCTCCCTTCTTTCATCCTCCTTTTTTTCTTTCCTTCATTTGTTCTTTTCTCCCTTCCTTCCATCCTTCCTTCTTTACTCTCCATTCTCTTTTGTCCTTCCTTCCCTCCTTCCTTTGCTCATCCTTCCCTTCCATACTTCTTCCCTTCCTCCCTCTTTCCTTTTCTTCCTTTGGTCAAATAAGTTAACCTTGCCAAGACTCAATTCCCTCTTGTTGTTAAAATGGGCCATTACCTATCTTACAGGAATATGGTGTAGATCAAAAGAGACAACGCATATAAAGTGCTTTATATCTCAAAGTGTCATGTGAGGTAGCTACTGTTTCTCATATCTGCCTTTTCCTTGCGTCATTCCTTGTCCAAATAAGATTTGAACAAAGGACAGAGGTTGGAGAGATAGAGGAAGGGACAGCCTGGATAATTTCCCATTTGTCAAGTAGCCTGGAAGAAGACAAAGCCCAGCATTATATCAGAAGCATTCACATGACTCCTTAATGACACTGTCACCCATCCATTCTGATGAATGGTCATCAGTGAACTGAAACCTTTCTCTCCTTATGACCATCTCTTATACCAGGGAGATAGAAGCAAACAACTTGAGCTTTTCCTGTTGGCTTCTGCTGAAATTTGTCGTGTAGAATAAGAAAAACCCTTTGGGCCTCTCCATCCAATGTAACTTTAGGGAAGCTCTTGTCAGAGGAGAGAATCCATGTAAAATCTTACAACTCTAGGCTCAGGACCCACAAAACGATGTGGTTCTGGGGTTCCTGGCTAAGCAACCCATGTGAAGTGTCTATCTTACTCACCATCAGTGACCAAGGCGGTTTTTGTTGGTGTGGCTCGCCTTGGAAATATTTTTATCTTTGCTGTTTGACATTTGGATAGCTTTCATTTTAAAAGTTAATATTTTAATTGATCCATAAAGGTTTTTAAAGAGCAAAAGTGAGCAAGCAGCTTACTTATATGAGGGATTCAAGTTAACCCTTTCAGATTGTCAATTTTGTCATCTGATATTTTGATTGGATGAAAAGTCAATGTCATATTTAATGAGGGTGAGTAATAATAATAACAATAATAGTGGATGTAACTCTAGACTAAAGGAGAAAAGATGGCAGTACTTGAAACGAAGCATAGGAAAGCTAAGGACTAAAGGCAAGGAAACTGCCCTCAAAGGCTAGCTTACCTCATAGGAATCATTTGGTCTTTCTCTCTCAATATTTGACTTGAATGACAATATTTTGTTTTGCTGGGGTTTTTTGAACACTCTTTTGTTTTGTTTTTAATTCTTTTTTTTATTTTCTTGTTTACATCATTCATTTCCACAAGATTTTGAGTTACAAATTTTCTCCCCTTTTTCCCCTGCCCCCAACCTCAAAACAGTGATCCCACTTTAAAGCCCCTCCCATGATCTGTTCTCTTTTAGGTCCTCTTCCAACACCACTCTAACTTTCTGGTAGGGCAGGGAAGGTCTCCCTACCCCAGTCCTTGTATGTCTTAATTCCCAGCTGCATGTAGATAATAATAAAAATAATTATATACATATATACATATACATAGGTTTTTGTTATTTGATTGTAGAGCTTTAAATTCTAGATTATTTTGGTTCCTCCCTTGCTTGGCACCCACCCCCACTGGAAGGATAAGCAATTCAATACAGGCTGAACACGTGTAATTATGCAGGACATCTCCACAGTGGACATATTGTGAGAGGCTGATTGTATGTCCCTCCTTCCTACCTGCCTCCCCTTGTTTTATTCTCTACCCTGTCCCTGTCCCTTTACTGAAGTGTGTGCTTCCAGCAACCCTCCCCCCGACCCTGCCCTTCCTTCCATCATCCCACTTCTCATCCCCATACCCTCTACTCTCCTATGTGGCATGATACCCAGTTTAGAGTTTATGTCA
>CM053594.1:321839967-321863841 GCA_028646575.1 Pseudocheirus occidentalis
ATTGGCTACAACACCTATACAACCAGACTATTGTACAATGTGAAAGAGTTTACAGATCCCATACATGATTGTATGCCACCATGATGGCGGTGGGGGGTGGGGAGGAAGGGGAGAAAAATCTGAAACTCAAGTGATTCTGGAAGTGAATTTTGTAAACTAAAAGTAAACGAGCAAGTCAATTAAAAATGTGTTTATTAACTGACTGGCTGAATTATCAAATAACTATTTGGAGCAAGACAATTTCATATTCCACATTTTGGAAACAGCTTTAGTGGGAAGTTTACATTCTCTTAGAACTTTCCTGACATGACTTAATTAGGTCCTTTGTGGCACAAGAAAATTCACCCAAGCAGGATCTCAGAAGCATAATAAAATCTAGGGCAATTTCATCTCAGTTCAATTGGACAAGAAATGTGCGCAAGATCTATAGGGCAGGGACTGCTGTTTTTGCCTTTGGATCCTGAGGCTCTGGTACAATTGTTGTTACAGTTGTCATGGCTGAACCTCTGCTCCATTGATTATCTCTAATTTGTCCTGACTATTATATCTTATGGGTGCCAGGTTGTTTGAATGTTTTCTCCCCCATTAGACTGTGAGCTCCTTGAGAACAAGGATTATTTTCTTTGTATTCCAGTACTTGGCACAGTGCTGGGCACAGAGGAGGTGTTTAATAAATGCTAGGTTTAATAATTTAATGTTAAATTTTAATTTTAATTTACCATTAAGTGTTATCAAATATTAAATCAAGTAATTATTTAGTGTTAAATTAAATAAATGAGTAGCTAATTGTCACTGTTGCTGCTTTTGTTGTTGTTAAATAAATAGTGCTTGGTCCTGGGGATAGACAAAAACAAAACAGATGTGACTCTCAATGAGTTTACATGCTACAGGGGAGAATATATCACTTACATGTACACTAATACATTCTACTATTGGAGAATGCAATGCTTACATGTTCACCAAATGTCCATTCAAGGTAATTTGTAGAAGATATTAGCACAAACAACCTGGATTATTAGAAAAGGCTGCCTAGAGAAGGTGGCATCTGAATTATGCCTGGCAGGAAGATAAGGATTCAAAGGCTAATTAAGGAGAGGGGCTAGTCAAGGTCTGGGATCAGCTTGTGTGTACTATCTATGCACAGATTAAGAAGATGGAACATGGAGTTCTCAGAGATGCCTTGGCTGCATTTCAGAGTGTGTGAAAGAGAATGTGTGAATATGTGCATAGTGCACTCTCAAATATCCCTGTCAGTGGGGATCCAAAAAGATCTCAGGGAGGGATGAATTCCAAAGGTGGAATCACAGAACCTCAAAGCTGGAAGGGACCCTTGAGCTCACCTAACCCCATTCCCTTATTTTAGATGAGAACATTGAATTCTAGAAAAGTAAAAAGAGTTATCCAGGGTCATAGTGCTAAATTAGTAGCATTTTAACCTCAGCCTCCCCACTTTCCAACCTATGCATCTATGAAGTATAGTAGATAAAGCACTGGGCCTGAAGTTAGGAAAACTTGAGATCAAATCCTGCCTCAGACACTTACTAGCTGTGTGACCCTGGGCAACTCACTTAACTTCTGTCTCAGTTTCCTCAACTATAAAAGGCATAATAATAATAACTACATCCTAGGGTCATGATAGAATGTTTGTGAAGCACATAGCGCAGTCCCTTGCATGTAATAGCTGACTAATAAATGCTTATGCCCTTCCTTCCTATGTCTTTCTTCTTTTGTTTGTTTTAGAGACACAAGATATCCATTTATTATAAAACAAGAGACCTGGGAATTATTTACATGATGAAACAAAAGATTTCAGAGCTTCAGTGGAATGGGTGATTTTCATGATGCCGCTTCATTAGTGATTTCAGTCCACATATTTCCCCAGAATGTCACTGTCTCTAAATAAGAAATAATCCTTGTCTTCTATAACTACTTTGGTTCTACCACATTCTGGAAGAAGACTTTTATCTCTAACTTTCACACTAACTGGTTGAATTTCTCCACTCTTTCCTTTAGATCCTGATCCAACAGTTACTACTGCTGCTTGTAATACTTTTCCTTGATATTTTTCTGGAAACATACCTCCTTTGGTAATAGTCTCAGCTACACTCCTTTTGTCCAAAACTCGGTCAAGGAGGGGAAGAAACTATCTAAAAGCCTGCCTTGCCATGGCTCCAGCAGCGCCCCGCAGCTGTCCCTCTTGCTCAGTCTGTTCCTTGGGTTTTTCTTAATGTCACTCCACTCTTTGTCTGCTGCCCTGTCTGTTTTTTCCAACTCCACAGAACAAGATTCCCCCACCTTGGCACCTTTACTGTCATATGTCCCCATTTCATTCCTCCTTTTATGTGTTGTCTCCCTCCATCTAATTTCATTGGAAGTTCCTTGAGGGCAGGGGCTTTCTTTTTTTAATAATCATTTCCCCAGGGCTTAGCACAGTGTCTGGCACACAGCAGGCACTCAAAAGAATGGATTGATTGGATTAGATTGGATATCACACTCTCTGAAACCATTAATCACTGATTTGCACCTCCTTCCTTTCCAACTCTGTTCATCAGAACTGCAGACATGGAATTAAATGGAGTGATTACAGTTACACCTTCTCTCCTAGTCCCCATCCTATTCCCTCTCTTAAAAGACTAATTACCTCAATAAAAAAAATTCAAAAGACTAGAAATGAAAGAGGTAGAAAGAGGATGAATAGATAATGGCATTTATGTGGATAATTAGCATCTGAACAATTGAAAATGTATTTTATCATTCTCACTAACCACTAGAAGAGTAACTCACCCTTGCTCCTTTCCCACTTGTCTACTTGCTTGGTTTTGGCTCAGAAGTCTCAGAAGCCAGTATATTCCCTACTCAATAAATGGGGTTTGGCCTATGAGACTTGCCTGACCCAAAACTATAGCCCAGAAATAGGAAGCTTCTCAGTGAACTAGCTGATTTCTAACATTAGCAAACTGTCTTTTGTTTAAACCAAAGAAGATAAAATATTGCCTTTGTCCCTAAAGTACTCCGGTTACAAGGAGCAGGCCAAAAGACTATGATGTATAATGAGAAAGTTTGGGTCGATTCCTGCATTTATACCAGTGCCTTGGAAATAAATATTCCTTGCTACATGTTACTTTCCCAAATGAAAAAATAAACATCAGTTTTTAGGGTCAATTTTTAACTTCAATAACCCTTAAGATTACATTTCAGAAGTTAGATCAAATTAGCACAAGAAGCTCTTTCCCTGTACTTCTTTCAGGCAGCCACAAGGGAAAGGAAGCTTTTTTTGGCTTTCATAGTGACCTGGTGCCTTCTATTTTTATCCTAGATACAAGTGATTGAGTCAGAAGGAACTGAATCTAACTAGGTACTTACTATGTGACTGAGCACTTCATCCCATTCTCACTTCATTGGTTGAGAGGTTCTATTACCAGGGGTTCCTGATACAAGTAAAATAAATCTCTGGTGCAGCCCCACAACCCTACCCTCCTAAAAACATCAGTCCACAGTTTATTCCTGCCTTTTGTAGCATATTTTTTTTAAATTGAGGAAATAGAAGGTCAATTGACTTGCTCAGGGTCACATAGCTAGCAATTGTTAAGTATCCGAGGCTGGATTTGAATTCAGGTCTTCCTGACTTCAGCTGATATTTTAGATGCTCTGCCATCTAGATGCCCCTCTGTAACATATTCTAACCAGTCTTAAAGCTACTGTTCCATTAGATCCCTATAGCATCTTTGATGTATAGAATCTTAAAAAAAAGAACCATCTAGAGACAAACATTTGGCTGTATCAACTTTGTTTTCTCTGATACAGTGTCATAAAAATCATAGAAAAAAATCATTAGCTTGATTATTCAGTGGTCCATCTGGAAACTTTCCCCAGAGATGTAGTAGGCAGCCACTGTCTTTAACTCAGAATGGATAGAGTCAAGGAGATGGTTGACTAAAGAGAGTTCACTGAACTTGGAGATAGCTCACTGAACCTAGTCCAATATGCCTCTGGCTTATACTGGTCAATTCACAGGGAAATGAGAAATGGGACTCTGTGATTCATTTTCAGCTAATTAGGTTCCTGGAAAGGTTGCCAATTGAGCCGTGAGCTGAAGTAACTTGAAGCATATCCTGTCTTATAGGAATGATAAACTCATTTAAAATTTATATGGATGCTATTCTAAAAACAACAACAACAAAAAACCCTAAACTAAATGTACTTAGAATTTAGAAGGGCTTGTCTGAACATATGGTAAGATATCTACAGGAAAACTTAAAGTGGAACCTAATTAACAAGAACCTTTAATTAACCACAATTTTCTAAGCACTTCACTTTTAGGACAAAGAGGAAAATTATAAGGAAAGTTGATGTTGGAATTCTTTTAAACAGAAAACAGCCAAACCCTCCCAAATGTTCAACGGATATTTGAGTTTGGAATTCTTCACTCACGGTCTTTTGTATATTCCTTCTGCATCTACATTTACAGAAAGAACACTGAGCTAAGAGTTAAAAAAAAGTTTGAGTTATATTTACAAGTATAATTTCTAAGGCAGGAATGTGAGCTGATCTATTTCAGAAGGTTTTCAACAAAACCAAAACAGTTTTCAATTTTGTATTCAGTTACCTAGAACATTCAATTCAATCAGTACACAATCCCTTTTTAATGATAAGAGTATGAACAATTTCATCTTATAAAAGAGAGGGGGCCAGTAAAGGGTAAAATCAGTTTAAAGAAAGCTTTGCAAAGCATCCTCCCTTTGAAAGCATCCTATCTATGTGACCTTGATCCTTATTTATAAAATGGGAGACTTGTACCAGATGACCATAGAGGCCTCTTCTTGCTCTGAATCTATAATGCTGTGGTCCTAAAACATCTAAAGGACATTTAAAGACAAAAATTGAAGGACAACAGCAAGAATAAAAAGGAAAAGATGTATAATAATTATTTTAGCAAAATATTGTCTTTATCACAGAGAGTGTTTGTACCTTCCATACCTGGACCTAAATATCACAATCCTAGATATGTTCATAGGGTCTATAGAAATGACATTAAAGCAAATAAAAATAGGAAAGGCAAGTGAACAACTGAATCAAGTGTATAAAGAGGAGATCAGTGCTGTAGGAAACACAACTGTTAGAACAAGAAAGGATTGATAGAAAGGTATATGAAGGAGGAGAGGCAAGCAAATACATGGGGAGGGGCATGGAGAGCTTCTTAGTGTTGGAAAAGAAAAGAGCAATAGAAAGAACATTAATAATTATTGAACTATATTTCTACCTTCCTATCTATACTAAATCTTCATGTAAGTCATCTGTATGAAAATTGAGGGCATCTTGGATGCAGGAGCAAGCAACCAATATTTTAAAATGGACGATTTCTTTCATTTTGTAGTTGACTAAAAGACACTGAAAATATGATATTACACTGTGATCATAGTTTTGGTAATTATAAAAAGGTGTATAAAGGAAAGTGATGTCTTATGGACTCATTTCCAACACTGTATCTCCCATGCTTACATCAAAATCATTCAAAATTCCTTGAAAGATATGACAACAAAATCTGTTTAGTGATCTTCTATCCAAAGATCTCTGAAGAGGCAAAGTTCAGGCAGATGTATAGATGTCAACGGTGTTCAACACTATGATTTAAAATATCCAGAAAATACTCCAAGTTAAAGAAGGGCTCCATATGGATGGCAAGATCCTCCAGTTGTTCCTTTTTTGCAGATAACATTGGGTTGTTTGACTCAAACCTCAGAACCCTGTGATGCTACCTGGATGAGATCTTTAACCACTCCATACACAAAGAAAAGACTAAGTGGATGAAGAATGTTTATTACCCTGGTTAGTCAAGTAAACCTGTGCATTCCTTTAAAGTCTGAAATTCCCTGAGGTGGAAGTTTTAGGTTATGCAAAATGAATAAATTCTGCCCCATCAGTTTTCTTAGCCTGACATTTACTAACATGAGATTCTTTAAATTTGAATCATTCAGTTTCTCCTCAGTTCAAAATCAGTATTTATAGGATTCTAGACCCAGAGATGAAAGGATCATCAGGAGTCATCTAGTTCAGCCCCATAATTTGACAGATGAAGAGGAATCTGAGACCCAGAGAGGATCAGTGATTTGGTTAAGATCACAGTGACAGAATCAAGGTTTCAACCCCCTGTCCTCTGACTACCAAGTTCATTATGTTCTCTACCACCTCCCCTGACCATTATTCTACCTAGAGACAGAAAAGCCTGCATTTTACAATATTTGCTTTAATAAGAGAATTTTGGATAAAAATTTTGAAACATCATAGTTATTTAATTTAGATGTTTATTCTGAGAACATTAATAGTTAGACAAAAACTATTGCCTGCTTCTAACCTTCTCACCCCACAGCAGTTATGTAATTTAACAAACCACAATATGCATAATGTTTATGTTATACTCCAGATAAAATCCTATCTTTCAAAACTGCACAAGACTTTTGGGATGTACTATATATATAGGTGTGTCTAATTATAGTTTAAAGCCCTTCATGGATCTGGGTCCTTCCTGCCTTTCCAGTCTTTTTATATCTTACTCCCTTATACATAAATCAATAGTAAATCTACACTGGCATTCTTGCTATTACTCATCCATCTAATGGGCACTCCATCTAATGATTTGATATCTTTTCACTGGCTGTTTCTCATGCCTGGAATTCTCTTCATCCTCAGTTTTACCTCCCAAGCTCAGCTCAAATCCCATCTTCGGGGGGCAGGGTAGTTAGCTAGGTAGCACAGTGAATACTGCGTCCTGGAGTCAGGAGAACCTGAGTTTAAATCTGGATTCAGACACTTGACATTTATTAGCTGTGTGACCTCGGGCAAGTCACTTAACCCCAACTGCCTTGCCTCCCCCCTCCAAAAAATAAATCTCATCTTCCATAGAGACATCCTTTCTCAGTCTTTCCCATTCTGAATTAACAAGCTGAGTAAATGTTTAATAAATATTTATTGCTTAAGATGTCTATATATCTCTATATAAACATATGTCCATAGATTTAAGATCTATTCCACAAGGCTATGTGTTGTTTTGCTTTTCCTGAGGTTTTGAAAAAAGAAAGATGAATTTCCCTTTTTTATTGTTTATACAGAGCTTCCTTTCTATCTGTGTTGTGACAAGACTATAGTAACACCTATTATCAAACAATATTCAATAATTACTCCCCTGTGTTTAACACTGTGTACCAACAACTTGCTAAATTAGCCTAGTCATTTATTCATTCAATGAGAATTCATTAAGTACCTTCTCAGTAACAAGCACTCTGCTAGATTTGATATACAAAGACCAAAAAAAGCATTCTTTACCCTCAAGAATCTTAAATCCCATCAGGAAGAAATAATATATATGCAGAAAAATTAACAACACAACATATACAAAGGAGTGTCTAGGGGAAGGAGCTGGGAGTGTATGGGGGCTAAGAATTGTTGTCTTCTAAGAGACCAGACCCGGCCTGAGTCTTAAAGGATGTTAGAGATTCCATGAGACAAATGTAAGGCAGGAGAATATTCCAGGCTGGATAAAGGCACTGAGACAGGGCACAGAATGTAGTGGACAGGGAACAGCAAATAAGCCTATCTAAAAGGATTATAGAGAGTGTGAAGGAAAGTTCTTTGCATTGATACTAGAAAAGTAATTTGAAATCATACTGAAAGGTATTAAAAGTCAGAAGAGTATCTTTCTTTCCTTTGGGCATCCTGGAGGTGAGAAATCAGGAAAGAAAAGAAAAGGCCATAGGGTCTTCTCCCATCTGAGACCCTGCAACCCTAAGAAAAAGACCTTTGTCTTTGGCTTTTTCATTTGTTCTTTTATATTCTAGGTGAAACGAGTGGAGCCTTTGACTAGGGGAGTTTCAAAATTGGGGAAAGAGAGTCAGTTGGAATGCAAGTCAGGCTCTGTAGCCAAAGTAAGATTGATTTCCAAAGGGTCAAAATCAAATCTTTGGGACTAACCTTGGTCACCTCAACCCAGCAGAAAAATGTACCAGGAAATCTGCTATATTTGGACATAAAATTGATGGGACCAATTTTATATAGAAATTGAGTCTATTCCCCCAGAAACTAAGACTGTCTAGAGAATTATATCCCCAAAGTATCAGAAAAAAATGTTTGAATTACTCTTGCTATCCTTTAGAAGTTAAGATCCTTTCATAAACATTTGAAATGAAAAATCGGAGTTTGTAGCTTATACAAGAGGTAATCAACCAACAAGCATTTATTAAGTGCCTACTGTGTACCAGGTGCTGTGCCCTTAGGCTCTGGGGAATGGATATGAGAGCAAAGAATGAAAAAAGAAAATCCCTATCTGCAGTGAGCTTACATTCTAATCAGGGAAGGAAACAAATATTATTTCCTTTCTCTCTCTCTCTCTCTCTCTCTCTCTCTCTCTCTCTCTCTCTCTCTCTCTTTCTCTCTCTCTTCCTTTCTCTCTCTCCCTCCTTACCTTCTCCTCCTCTTTCTCCTTCTTCTCTTTCTTCTTCTTCTCTTTCTCTTTCTCCTTCTCCTTCTCCTTCTCCTCCTTCTCCTTCTCCTTCAACAAGATTCTCTTGACTTCTGTGAGGTTTTCTACTAAAATTTGGTGCTGTCTTTTAAATTTTTATTTCTTTACTTAAAAAAATAAGAACTATATTTGGATGAAAATGCTAGATTTTTATAGTATTATTTTGACATTAAAATCAGTTTTAGAATTTTATGTCTGGAAATTAAGACCATTTTTTTTAAGTATGGGGAGGAAGGATAATTTTTTTTTTAGTATCAGGTCTACAAATGCAGAATCAAAGAAAATGTCTATGAGATGTTTTCCAACAATAAAATTATTGTTTGGTCTTCAATCTCTGCCTCTTTTCTCTTTCCAGATTAAGAAACTAGGTGTTACCAACCAACAGCCAATTAAGAGACTTCTGTACAAAAAAAGCAGAACACAGGGATTTATACACATCTTTTGATGTTTTTACAGAGGGTAGAATTATATCCACTTAGAAAAATAACTTCCCATATTTCAAACTTTTGTTCTCTACTTTTTCCTTGCTGTATATCCACTCATTCCCAAGTCAATACTCTAACTTCCCCTTCCTAATCCCATGACTTCCTAGTTAGAGACACTCAGAAATGCATACACAATTATACTTAATTCCATTGAGTCCATACAGATACGTTGTAAAGTCACATGGTGTATTCTCCTTCGTTCAGACAGAGCTGTGACTAAGCAATCCATGTAGTTGTGACTCTGATCTGCCCCTCATTGAAAAGAAAATGTTGAAGTGAGAATCCAGTCTTTTTCTTATATATCACCTTATTCCTCCAAATCACCATCAGTTTTTCCCCCAATTAAGCATCATGGTTGAGATGACAACTATTTGCTTTATTAAACTTAGTTCATTAAACTTGCCCAATGTAAAGCATTAGGTTTCTATGCTGAGAAAACTGAAGGATTCTAATTAAAGATTCCCACAGAAGAGAGCACAAAGAGGAAGTCTATAATAGGGTGCTTGAAGAATATAATCAAGTTAATAAAACAAGGAAAAAAAGGCACAGTGAATGAAAAGGCAACAACAATGGAAATGCCCTGAGATGATCAGGAAGGAAAAAAAAAACTAACAATGAGGCCTCCTAAAGCATGTGTCATCCATGTAGACTTTTCACTGCATGAGCCTCCTAAACTGGGTTAAGATGCATTTACTCCAATCTAGAATAGTCAATTATGTAAATCTGTGCTCTCATCGAAGCATGTGACTAAGACAGAATGAGAGTGAGCAGATGGAGGAACCCCTTGAGAAAGATGGCAGGAAGAAAATCGCCCCATGCAGAAAGGGCTCCTTTCATTCAAGAGTGTGATCCAGGATATACCCAGAAACGATTTTCTCATTGTGTGAAGTTGCATAATATAATGACGGTTATAGCACAAATGTACAATAATAATGAGTTGGGTCTAGAAGGACATTTTGTCTTTCAAAAAATATGTTCAGACAATTCTGCTAATGATTTTCAGGGGCTGATAGTTTTGGAGAAAGGAAAGATACTAGTTGCAGAGGGCCAGAATCTATTAACTGGGTGCATCTCAAAAACAGAGTTTTCATTCACTTTACCTCAGTTAAGCAAAAGGATTCAGCCTTTTTCTCCTAGTGTCAGTCACTTTAACCAATTGGATTAGTGGACAGCAGTGTACTTTTCATTCAGAAGAGGCTCTTTATTTATACCATTGCTATTATTCCCACCATGAGCAGCAGTATTATTGACTCGCACCCATCACCCTCTCTGTCTCTTTGGGTCACAGTAACTGAGTGACAATAATAAAAGCACTTACATGCATTGTATTTTTGACAGGTATTGAGACCAAAATATAGAATAAGAAGATCAGTATTTAAGGGTTAGTTTTTTCTCCAACCTTCCAATATGAGCTATTAAATGAGAAATGAATTTACTTTTACAGGAGGGAATTCAGAGTAGAGTATGATGTGGAAGACAGGTTAGAGATTTTTAGACACTAAAATTTTCAGTCACGGGGAGGAGGGGGGGAATCTTTGGCTGTAGAGTTAGAATGAGCTTTAGAGATCATTTTATCTAGTCCCTTAATTTTATAGATTAGGAAAAAGAAAATCAGTGAGAAGTGAAATGAGTCTCTTCTACTCTGGTCTCAATTGTTTCCAAAGTGACATACCTAAAGCCCAGGTCTGACCAAGTTACTCTCAAAACAAACAAACAAAAAACCTAACCCACTGGTGACTTCCTATTGAGTCTAGGACCAAGTAGAAACTCCTCTGTTTGACATTTAAAGCCCTTTACAATCTTCCTCCAATCTGCCTTTCTAGGCACATTACATATTACTTCCTTTCATGCACTGGTCATTTTACAGATCCTCACACATGCCATGCCATCCTCTCTTCATGTTGACACATATGTGCCCCTTACCCGGAATGCCTTCTCTATTTACCTTCTCTTAGAATCCATTCAAATCTCAGGATATATGATACCTTTCCTCATCTGCCCTGCCCTGTACCTTGAGATACCATTTATTTACTTTGTAGTTGACATAAATGTGTGTGTGTATATATGCATATATACATATAGTCACATGTATGTACATGTATGTGTGTATGTATGTATATCCTGCACTCCTTCCCCCCAATATAGAACATGAGATCCTAGAAGACAGACATTGTTTTGTGTTCATCTTTGTGTCCCCAGAAGTGGGCACTATGCATAGCCCATCTTATGTGCTTAACAGATTCTTAATTGGTTGTTTATTAACTGATTAACTGTCCTGGGATTCCATCCTACATCTGATTCTAGACTCATGAACCCCACTGCCTCTCAAGATCCCATGCTGGGAGAGAGGGGGGAAAGTATACAGTAGCTTCCTAGACCAGGGAGCATTTTTGGTCACTGCTGAGAAGTAACTACATTAGTCAAAGTTGAGGATCAGTGAGAACACCGTGGCAGAGTAATATGAGCATTCAGATACCAAACAAAGGGGTTTATGGAGGTAGAAGAAAGACGTAAGATCATGGAAACCTACAAGGAGCATGAATAAAAATGGACAGAGATCTCAAAAGGTGTTTTGGGAAAAGAGGGAAACTTGACATTTTGGTTGGATATTTGGGGTTGGAAAGCAGCCTGAGATAGCAGAGAGAGAGAAGTATTCCCTAGAGTTTGAAATATCTGAATTCAAGACTGGTGTCTGACCCCTGTTTGGTATCTTACTGTGGACAAGTCACTTAACTCTCAGAGCCCCAAGGAACTCCGTAAGACTACATTGCTGAGCAGGTATGGATCAAAGGGAGAGAGAATTTCTTCATGAAATGTTCTCTCTATCAATGTTTTTACAAGTTCGGTCTGAAAAAGAATATCTATACTTCCTGAACTGACCTAATAACCAAACTTTTCATGACAATACTCTTTCTTCTTAATAGTATTTTGTTTGTTCCCAATTACATATAAAGACAATTTATAACACTGATTTTTAAACATTTTTGAGTTCCAAGTTTTCTCACTCTGTCTTTCATGTCCCACCTTCCTAAGACAGTAAGCAATTTGATATAGATTACATATTGCATCATGTAAGTCATATTTCCATATTAGTAGGACAATACTCCTAAAGAACTAATATACAGCATAAAGAAAAGTATACAGGAATTTGATTCCTCATTTCACATTTATCTTCTTTCTTCCCTTGTTCTCTTCTCCTTATACATTTAACGTTAGCATCAGGAAGAATCTGGTACAATTGGCTCACCCTGTGACCTACAGTAATTATAGGGAGCCCTTTGGAACCCAGGGAAAGCTCAGTTCATGAAACTCTGTTCTATATTGTAAGGGGTTATTTCTGGATGCTTTGGGACATGCCATGAAGACTCTCCATGGATTATAAATTTTCTGCATCATATTGTAGATATAGAGCTGACAAGGATTTCAGCAGCCATCTAGTGCAGCTCCTTCATTTTACAAATGAGAAAATTTTGATCTAGATATGGTAAATAAATTGTTGACAGTGACATATCAGAGGTAACATTTGAACCCAGATAACCTGGTCTTATACCCATTACCTTCTCCACTGTGCCACATGGAAGTTGTGAACATCCCAGGGTGCCAAGCACTGCTACTGCCAAAGTATCTACCTTCAAGCCCACTCATTGGGAAAGTTCAGCAACAAAAAGGAGAACCACCCAGATCCAAGGCCAAACTGACTACGTACCGTACAGCTTAAAATTACATGAGAAAAAAAAGTCTTCCTTTTTGATACTCTCTTTTATATTGCTTTTTCCCCCAGTCTTTTTCTGCTTCTCTTGGGTTTTGCTTCATCTATTTGGCCAAACTAAGATGCCCTGATTCCTCCACTCTCTCCGTTTCTCCCCCTTTTTTAACCACAGCAATTTACCCAGGAGTCAAAACCCCTACTAAAGAATAAAGAATAATTTATGACAGCTCACATTTTTAAATAAAATGGTTTGGGGGAAAGGGAAAGAAGCGAGGGAAGCCAGGAGGTCAGAAGTTTATTCTTGAGAACGGTATGTTGGCGGTTGTCTCTTTGAGGCTGACCCACAGGGATTATCACATTACGTGGATTGTCTGTGCCAAACCTAGGAACAATGCCACACGGATTCCATTCAGCCCCTTCATGTACTCAGTAGAGTTAGGCAAAACTGAGTTGTTCATGCTTTAAGAACCCTGGCATTCCTGAAGGCCTTGTTTTTCAACAGAGGGAAGTTTATTGAAAAAGTAAGCAGTTCAGTTGCTTCAGTGAAGAGACACCATATTGGTTTGATGAATGGTCCTGGAGCCCATCAGGAGGCTCAGCTGAAGGCAATAACCCAGAGAAAGTAAAGGTTACAAGTAGAACAAAGCAAGCAAGTCTGGGCCCTGCCAACTCAGTGCCAAAAAAGTGACTTCTTGTAGGGGTCACAAAAATGTCAGTTGTTTCATCTCCACATTCAAGTAACAAACAGGATTGAATACACCATGATTCCAAACTCTTAAGGTCTATTGTCAAATATGACCCTGACCCTATCCTTGTCATCTGGACTACTACTGTAATTTTACTTAATAACGTTCAGCTTTATAGAGACAGGTACATGTGTAAATTCAGTACGAGAGAGAAGACTGAAGCAAAGGAGAGCTAGATGACCTCCACCCAGGGAGTGGTGTAATGGAAACTTTTTGATTCAGATAGTGTTCAAGTCCCAGCTCTGATATTCTTGAGTTTGTGTTTTCCAAATGAATTTTGTTATTATGTTTTCTAATTTCAGTAAAAACAATTTCGGCAATTTAATTGGAATGATATTGAAGATATGATATGATACGATATGATAACATATCGTATCATATCATATCACATCATATATCATATGATATATTATTTAGGTAAAATGGTCATTTTTATTATATTGGCCCTGCCTACACATGAACAATTAATTTTTAAAAAATTATTTAAATCTGATTTTATTTTTATAAAAGTATTTTATACAAAAAGTTACACATAATAGACCGACAGTTTCATGTGAAATATTTTTTTAAAAAATTATACTATGTTATGGAAATACCTGTTTTATCTCATAAATTAAAAAAAGGAAATAACTACAAATTAAAAAAAAAACAAATCCCAGCTCTGACATACGTTATGTGCTTGGTCCTAAACAAGTCACTTTAACCTGAGTCAGTCAACATGATTTCAAACAGCTATTTTCCTCATATAGGATTACTGTAGGTGTTGTTTTTATTACTTGTCTTTTTTTAATTCTATAGAAATATTAATTGTATATGTGTGTATGGATTTTAAGTTTGTGTTAACTACATTTTATTACTGCTCTTTATTCAATCAGAAAAAATTAAAGAGATTCATGATAATATGGTCATAATTGTATATCTATTGTTAAAGTATTAAATTAATTGAATAAAGTAAAAAGTATGTCTCTGACCATAGGCAAGTCACTCAAACTCAGTAATTTTATCAGCATGCATTTATTAAGCATTTACTGTGCTAAATGCTAAGGATACAAAAAGAAACAAAAATGTGGTGCCTGCCCGTATTCTAATGGGGAAACAACAGACAAATATGTTGTGTGCATGTGTGTGTGTATGTGTGTGTGTGAAAGAGAGATTATGTGCATATGTGTGTATTATATATGCACACATATGAGTACATGTATATATGTATGTACTATGTACATGTACATATACATAGAGACAGAGACAGACAGATAGACAGAGATACATGCAGAGAGACTGGGAGGTAAGGGCATTAGCAGTGAGGGAGATTAGGAAAGGTCGCTTACAGAAAGTGGGATTTCAGCTGAGTCTTGAAGAAGGCCAGAAATCAGAGATGAGGAAGAAAAGAAATCCAGGCATGAAGGATAGCTAGTGAAAAGTCATGGAGTCAGGAGGTCTTAGCTTCCTCATCTATAGAATAACAGAGTTAGACCAGATGTTGGATCATAGATAAAAAGTAATCAAGGAAGTTCTCTCACCAAGAAGTGTAGTCTATGATACATGGAGCATATGTGCTTTCAGATATGGCCAATTCATCAGTTGGTTGATTTCTTTTTCTTTTAAAATGTTTGATACAAGGAGAAGCTCATTGGATAGAGGATATAGACTGAATAAAGCCATAAATTAATGTGATGGCATAACTAATAGCATCATAAAAACTTTTTAAAAATACAAATCTTGTTGAAAGTCTAAAATAAAAAGGTATACTACGCAATTAATATCATTCCCATTTGCCCTATGTAAATGAGTTGCTGAAGTAAAAGACAGATACTTTCACATGTAAGTTTAATCTCTGTAAATAACTTGTTATAGCAAGGAGAGCAAAAAAGCCTTATTCAGTAGATTACACTCAGAGTGTAGTATAGGGCAGAGATGGATGAATCCAGATTTCCACAGGATCTGGCAACTTCATATTACTGCCTAGTATTTTTGGTGCAACCTAAACCCCAGCTCTAGAATTTCTGTTAATTTCCATGAGGGAGTATTCAAGCTTTAAGACAGAAAAAAATGACTGTGTATAACCACTTATTTGGATTTGGATACCATAGAGAATAGCTAATATGATGGGGAAGAAATAATAGTTGAGTTAGTCAGAAATTCACAAGAGACAAAAAAAAAGAAAATACTAGAAAGGAGCTATTAGTGAAATCCACGACTTCTCACATCTATATTCCAGTGTCCCAAGCTAATATACAAGCAAGAAGAAATACAAATGAAAGGTGGTAAATTTGTCTTCATAACGATCGCTGAGGCTGGAATATAGCCCTAGTTGATTATACTTTATTCAAAAGAAACGATATAAAAAGTGTAGGGAAAGGGTAGCATTGTATTTTTAAAAAGAATACTCATGTGAGGAAATAAGCAGCCAGAGAAGGAAAGAATAATGAAAGCTATCTGGATAAAGATCAATTAAGGGAAAAACAAAAAATGTTGTTCCTAGGGCATAACTATAGACAAAAAGAATAGAACAGGGAAATACGTGAGGAGTTTGGGAATCAGATCACCACCCTGGCACAAAGGAATAATAAAGGATCAGTTGAAGAATCAAGAATCAGGAGATGGGGTGTTTTGTGCAAGGAAGTTAGTCTCAGTGTATCACAAAGTACATGGATGGGAGTAGGGGAACAGAATAAAATGTCAGAAGACTAGAAAGATAGGAGGGGAAGAGGTTTTGAAGGACTTAAAAAGCCAAAAGATTTTATATTTGATCTTGGAGGTTATAAGGAGTAATTGAAGTTTTTTAAATTGGGGGGAAAGGGTTGACATGATCAGACCTGAACTTTAGAAAGTTTTATTTGACTATTTGACAGCAGAGTGGAGGATGGGCTGAAGCAGGAAGAGACTTGAGTCAAGGAAACCGTGTAGGAAGCTATTGTAATCATCTTGGTGTGAGGTGCTGAGAGCCTGAACAAGATAATGGCAGCATCAGAGGAGAGAAGGGTGGCATATATGAGAGCTGTTACAGCTGAGTGGAGGATGGACTGGAAAGGAGACATACTTGATGGCTTTGTTTCCTTCTCCTTCCTTCTTTCCTTCCTTTTTTTCCTCCTTCCCTCCATCTCTTCCTTCCTTCCTTCCTTCCTTCCTTCTTTCCTCCCTCCTTCCCTCCTTTCCTTGTTTCCTTCCTCTTTTCCTCCCTCCCTCCTTCCCTTCCTTCCTTTCTTTCCCTTCCTTCCTTCCTTCCTCCCTCCTTCCCTTCCTTCCTTCCTTAATTCCTTCCTTTGTTCCTTCCTTCCTTTTTCTTCCCTCCCTCCTTCCCTCCCTCCCTCCCTCCCTCCCTTCCTTTCTTCCTTTCTTCCTTCCTTCCTTTGTTCTTTTCTTCCTTCCTTCCTTCCTCCTCCCCTCCCTCCCTCCTTTCCTTCTTTCCTTCCTTTTTTCTTCCCTCCCTCCTTCCCTTCCTTCCTTTCTTTCCCTTCCTTCCTTCCTTCTTTCCTTCCTTCCTTCCTTCTTTCCTTCCTTCCTTCCTTCCTTCCTTCCTTCCTTCCTTCCTTCCTTCCTTCCTTCCTTCCTTCCTTCCTTCCTTTCCTTTGTTCTTTCTTTCCTTTGTTCCTTCATCCCTTCCTTCCAGCTTTCCTTAATTTCTTCCTTCTTTCCATATGTAGCCAATGTATATTCCTCTACTGATTTTTCTTTCTGTCACTTCCTATAGATTTCTTCATATTTCATTGACATTTATCTTTTTTCTAGCACCCTAATATTATATTATGTTAATAGAGCTTAATTTATCCAGTCTTTCTCTAATCATTGGATATTAGGGCTATTTCTAATTACCGGGGTAGAATGTGGGTACCCATTACCATAGCTCTTCTTCTTTCGGTCAGTGGAAACAAGGTGAAGGGGACAATGTTCAGGGTGTAAAAGCAAATAACTCACACTAAACATGCACCCAACACAACTTTCTGGCATGTCTCTATTTCTTATTTTTTGCTTATTTATAACAGAGCAGCTATGAATATTTTATATGGCTCAGTACTTCCCTCCCCTTCCCCTTTTTATTATGCTTCTGGGATGAAGCCCTAGCAATGAAATTACTAGATAGAAAGGTATTTCATAGAAATTCAAAGGAAAGAAGAAAAATAAACCAGATTCTTTCCTCCCCTTCCCACTTTGTTCTAAAGGCACATTATCTCACTTTACCCTTTCTTGTCCTCTGTGAAACAAGATGTAGGGATTTAAGGTCAGAAAGATATCCCTTAACACCTACCCCACTTGATAGAAAGGCTAAAATGTTATCTGCATATCTTTGAGCCCTGAAGTTCTGTATGTTGGCCTGCCAAGGGAGGCCTATCAACTCCAGCTTTTGTGCTACATCTGTCTTGTCTGGAGAAAAATATATCTTACTCATCAAAGCCTTTTCTGGTTAGCATCATTATCTGGTTTGCCTAATTGAGCCACATATAAGATGAATACGCTGCAAATTAAATTTAGCCAAATGACTTCCAAGATAGGATTCAGTGAGCCATCCACTCTTCTCATTTCTCTCCTTTCTTTGTACTAGAGAAACAGAGTAGCTTTGGGATTTGTCTTTTGTCTTCTAGTACAAAAATCACATTAATATTGATACGCCTTAACTTCAATGTTGTATATTTCACAAGGAGAAGAAAATCTCTCATTCTCCATATAGTTGCTTTTCTCAGTCATGGAAATTCATGACTTCCTCTTGCTCAGTACCCAAAAGAGGTGACCAAAGCAGGACACATCTTTCCATAAAGGAGAATGAGGAAGAAGAGAATTCTAGACATGGTAGAAAGCCAGTGAAAATGCCCAGTTTGGAGATGGAGGGCCTTTTGCAAGAAGAAAGGAGGCCACAATGATTGAATTGTGGAGGGCATGGGGTAAAGGTTGGGGAGTTGACTAAGATTTAAAAAATACTAAGAAGGGGGCAACTAGGTGGCGCAGTGAATAGAGCACCAGCCCTAGAGGCAGGAGGACCTGATTTCAAATCTGGCCTCAGACAGTAAACATTTAACTAGCCATGTGACCTTGGGCAAATCACTTAACCCCAATTATCCTGCCCTCCAAAAAAATTACTGAAAAGGTTGGAAGAAATTGGGTTACGGAGAGCTTTAGATGCCATACAGAGGACTTTGTATTTAATCCTGGAGGCAATAGAGAATCACTAGAATTTATTGAATGGGTAGAGAATGCTAGAATCAGAAACCTACTGTAGCAATTTAAGCAGGAGATGATGAGGACCTGTGCCAGGACAATAGATTGGCTACGAGACGTGAGAGAGAATGAAGTAGAAGAGACACCTAGATTTTGAGTCTGAGTGACTAGGAGGATGGTGGTACCCTTGACAGTAATAGGAAAGTTAGGAAGATTGCAGGGAGGGGGGGCAAAGATAATACTTTCTACCTTGATCATGTTAAGTTAAAGATGTCTACAGGACATACAAATAAAGATATCCAATAGAGAGGGAAGTCTGGAGGTGAGGAATTTAGTCATTAATTTCTTTTTTTTAATATTTATGTATTTATAACATTGTTTTTTCCAAATTCTGATTTCCAATACTCATTCCCAACCCCTTCTCCTACCCACTGAGAAGGCAAACAGTATATCAATTATACATGTAAACATTAATTTTCTTAAAGACAACTTTTTGCATGGAGGTAGTATTGTATTAGCAGGTAGAGTACAGGACTGGGAGGTGGAATGATGTCGATTGAAATACCACCTCTGATACTTCTTGTGTTACCCTATGCAAAAGACTTAAGTTCTCTATTATTCAAGCACCTCACTAAAATTTAACCACTAAGTCAATGACAGGTAGAAATTACAAAGCTAACAAATCATAAATCCTTTGCATATTTATATGTGTTTTCACAGAAGCATACATTGTTTGAGCTGAAAAAGATACTTAGAGATCATCTAGTCCAATTTCCTCATTTTACAGATAAGAAAACAGAGATCCAGCAAATAAAAAAAAATGGCAGCAAGTAGAAAGGGGGGGAAATGTCAGCTGTTCTTTTCATCACTCTCATCCATGAACTCAACATTTTGGTCAAAACGGTTAACTTATTACCCCTAGAGTTTGGCATTCACATCTTGTTTCCATGCCTTTGCCTATGCTGTTCAATGCCTGAACTGCACTCTGAAGCCCAGAATGCTTCAGTGATTTGTCCATAATCACACAGTAGTATGTCAAAAATTTGAAACTAGACAATGTGACTCCAAATCCATCCTTGTTTTCATTGTCTCATGCTACCCGTGCTTCCAACCTTCCCTTTCCTGCCTTTCGGTTGTTCTGAAATATGGTAGTTCCAGTCTTACAATCTTTTTCAGTTCTGATGAATGCCCATGATTTTTTCACACTTTCAGGAGTAGATTCAAAGAGAGTAGATATTATTTCATCCTTAGTCCACATCTTATAATATAAGTGTTTATTTTATACTAGAATTCTGAAGGACTTACATTATGGGAAAGAATGAGTTTGATTCTTAAATTATTAAAGAAATTTCTTTAATTACCTTGAGACTTCTGAAATGTCGTGCTTAGGATCATGGAATGTGACAGTCACACATCTCAAACTGCCCAAATGTTTTTACTTTGTTCTTTGGCAGACAGAGACTGATTTTTAAAAGCAGTTTTACAAACATAAAAGTATAGGTAGCTACTTTTGATACCATGGTTTGCTTCATTATTCTGTGTCCTGATCTTTCTATTTACTCCTTGCTTTCTTCAAATAAAACTTCATTTTAAGGAACAGGAACTAAAAGGTGGGGTGCTGTGACCAAGCACTGCTTCAGTAAAAGGAAAGGGACGGGTCAAGTTAGGAAAATGATGGGGAGGTCAGGTAAAGCTTGACACCTGGATGGTAAAACTGAGTGAGGGTAGGGAATAGGAATAGAAGAGGCAGCAAGAGATATCTGTTTCCCTTCTTCTCTATGTTCCTCTTTTTCTTCTTCTTATCCCTTTTCTTCTTATCTTTTAAATTATCAGTCTTCTGTTATCTGCATGGACTCTCTCTACCTCTCTGTCTCTGCTCTCTTCACCACTTCCCTATGGCCCATGTTCTAACACCAAACAAGCCTAACGGGACAGAGTCACAAAGAGATCCAGAGCCTCTTGCTCATCTACTCTATCATACATCTTGCCCTCATTATCTTATTCTGACTGTCCACCTTTCATTTCAACTAGGCTGGCTACCACTGAATAGGGAGACACTCAAATGGACCTGTGATGTCATTAATGTGGGCATTCCTTCTAGGTTGCAGTCAATGAATACTTACCCATCATGTGCGATTCCAACCCTTATCTTCCCATAAGTTGTCACAGGGCTTTATCTGATGTGTTGGACGCCCTCCAATCTTTACCCTCTCATCAGGAGGCTACCAACGCATTATACCTTAGTCAACCCTGGATTTCCATGTGTGACCAGCCCATCTTATTTCTTAATTATTCATTTCCCTGAGGGCATCTTTTCCCGAGAGTGATGCTTCTACTTTGTCCTTTGTTGTATGCCATAGCTTTCTATCTAGTATACACTGTCTTTCAAGGTGAGAATATTAATATTAAAAAAGATAGGGCATCCTCAATGTGGAAATGACTGAACAAGTTGTGGTATATGCATGTAATGGAATTCTATTGTTCCATAAGAAATGATGAGTAGGCAAACTTCAGAAAACCTGGGAGAGATTTACATGAACTGATACTGAGTGAAGTAAGCAGAACCAGGAGAACAACGCAACACAATAACAGCAACATTATGGAAAGACCCATTCTGGTAGACTTAGCTCTTCTCAGCAATACAATGATCTGAAACAATTCCAAAAGACTCATGATGGAAAATCCTATCCACAGCCAGAGAAAGAACTATGGAGTCTGAACGTAGATCAAAACATACTATTTCTTCTCTCTCTTCTCTCTTTCGTATGGTTTTCTCTTTGGTTCTGATTCTTCTTTCACAACACAACTAATATGAAAGTATGTTTAATATGATTGTATATATCTATATAGCCCATATCATATTACATACCATCTTGGGGAGAGTTGGGGGGGGGGAAATTGGAACTCAAAATCCTATAAAAGTGAATGCTGAAAACTAAAAATAAATAGTTTGTTTAAAAAGATTGGGAATGTGCTTTTGAGAAAAGTTAGGGGTCCAAAAGGGAATTTTTTTTCAAATTTTAAAGGTAATACAACATATTCCTCTGTCCTTATCCCAATCCCTCCCTTCAATTTAATTCTGGTCCCATCTTTTTCAGTAAAAGGTCCTTGTTTTATTGTGGGGTTTTTTTTTGTCCTTTTTATGGTGTGTTTCCCTCCTGCAGATACATTTTGAATCATCTCTAAATGTCCTCACAACTGGGTCACTTCCAGCTTGACTGTTCTCTGTTCACACTTGGTCTGTTCCAACTGCTTTTCCCTTCTTTGTTTTCTATAGTATCCTACCTCTCATATAAGTTTTTACAGGACTGTGGTGTTAGAGTCTAAGTATAGTGAATCAACTCTTCTCAATGATGAAAAAAATGTTTTAAAAGATTTTGAAGATATTTCCCATTTTTCTTCTGCTGTCCTCCTTCCATTTAAATTCTAGAGCCTGTATCGAAACTTCCTTTAAATTGATTTTACCTTCCATTTATTTTCATTTTCCTTTTAGTTGATTTTAACTTCTATTTCTTTTCCCTTTTATAACTTAAATGCTCAGAATCTATTCTTCTTCTTCAATAGGGCTGTACAAATGAGATAACCATCATAAACTGGTGCTACCTTTTACTTTTATAGCTCTTTGTTTAGCAAACATATCACATTTTCCAGTGAAGGCATTTGGGGGGCCATTTTGTCTTATTATGGCAAATGATTTATGGTTATCAAACTTCGACGTGAAATTACTATATTCTATATTTATATCGTTTCTTCTGTCCATATCCCATCTGTCTTCAGCAAAATTTGTTTTCAATACATGAGGATCATATTGGTTCAACTGCATGTTATATACAATTTTTTCTCATCTTTATTCTTTAATTTAGCTTTGTATTCATTTTGCAGGTGAGCTGGAGGAGAATGAGAGAGAGTGTCAGATATAGAATGAAGAAACTTAATTTATCCAGGTTCAGAAGCAGTCAAAATCAGAAATGATGAAGTAGGGGTGAAACTTTAATCTGAAAATGACATTTGATACATTTCAAGGTGTTAATTAATTTCTTTGTTAGGTGTGTAACAACAGTAGGGATGGAAATTGTTTCCTATAGAGACATTAAAGCTGGTTCTCTATAACAATTTGCATACACTTAAGCGATTTACATGCTGCTGGGGCTGAGGTTTTCCAGACACCATTTTATGACCTTCTGATTACTTCTGTCCTCTGTCAACAGACTCATCCATGTCTACATTGATTATATTTTTCAAACCTCAAATAGGTATATGTGATCTTTTTAAAGATACCCTTTCACAAAGTCACCTTAAGAATATTATATGTATTTCTTGAAGTTGAAACTGTCTTAGAAAATTTGAGACTTTTGTTCAGTCCCTATACTGCAATACAAAGTAGCTCAGGAGCTAATAAGCCTCAAGGATGAGCTAATGGGCATGGAAAATTATGACTGCCATGGTAAAGATACTCTTTAGTTATAGACATGTATTGTCATAGAATCTGAGACAAATGGCATATTATCTTCTCAATAGTTGTCATTCTTCTACTTAAACCAAGAATAGTTCATATTTCTTTGCCTATTTACAAGGAAGTCCATAATATGGCACCATCCTACCTTTTTAGCTTTATCTCTTATCCCACATCTTCATCATTTTAGCCAAATGCGGCTACTAATCATGCATTCTAAATTCCTGCACCGAGGGGGGGGGGTGGAGCCAAGATGGCAGCATAGAAGCAGCAAGGTCCCGCAGCTCCCACACTGCAACCGTAAACACCCATTAAATTATGAGCCCAGATAAAGTCTAGGAGTCTCAGACTCACAAAAATACAGAGAACCCATCTCTCGCTGAAGGCAGCTTGGCAGCAGGGGCTCATCTCGGTGGCCAAGAGCGGAGACTGAAACAGCCTGAAGCCTAGACTGTGGCCAGGCCTGGGACAGTGAGAAGGAGCCGGGCTAAGCTGAGCCGAGTGGGCATCACAGCCAGCCTGTAGAGGTTCTACAGCCTACAGCACCTCCACATCTGGCAAGGCGTGAGTATAGGGATGGGAGAGGCGCAGCTTGCACTGAAGCAGAGCAGAGACCCGGCCAGCCCAAAAGACCCATGAGGAGCTTCCCAATCTGCAGCCTGAGTCTACTTCAAAGAAAATCTAAAGCACCTGCCTAAGGGGAGCTTTAAAGCAGTTCGGCCATTCTGCCCCCAGGGCAAGGAAGCAGTGGGGGAAGGGAACTGCTGGATCCACCAGCGGCCCCCACCAGGCTGCTTCAGAGCCCCTGGCCTGTGGAC
>CM053594.1:321864341-321883394 GCA_028646575.1 Pseudocheirus occidentalis
AAGATGTCCGGTATAATCACACATCCATAGCCTGTATTGAACTGAGTGTCCTTCCAGTTCCAGGGGGGGACAAGCAGGGAATCAAAAGAATCTAGAATTTAAAGTTCTGCAATACCTGCAACTAGGAATTAAGATATACAGGGGCTGGGATAGGGAGACCCTCCCTGCCCTACCAGAAACTAAGAGAGCAGAGCAGGGGTGGGGCTCTACAGTGGGATTGCTGTTTTAGGGTTGGGGCAGGGGTAAGATGGGGAGAAAATGTGTAATTCAAAAATGTAATGAAAATGAAAAATGTAAACAGGAAAACAAATAAAAACTAAATTAAAAAAAAAGAAAGAGCCCATAGACACAAGAGGTACAAAGACACAAAGACTGAGAGTCCAAAGAATTTGGGGCTGGGGGGGAAAGTAAAACCAAGGATGATGAGAAGAAGATCTAACAGAGGAGTGTAATGGTGAGAAGAGCAAGAAAACTTTGTTTCGCATTTACCCAGAATCTCTATTTCTCAGAAATCTGATTTAAGATACAATTGAAAAGACAGGGCAAGAACCAAGGAAAAGGATGGGTTTATTTTGCAAGTCTCTTTTCCTCCTTTTTTATTCCTTCCTTCATTCAGTTAAATATTTTAAGATGGCATGTGCAGCCTTCATCCTCAAACTGCCTCATGTTAGTTTTTTGCACTTTTTGGAGGGGCAATTGGGATTAAGTGACTTGCCTGATGTCACATGGCCAATGTGTCTGAGACCAGATTTGAACTCAGGTTTTCCTGACTCTAGGGTCGGTGCTCTATTCACTGTACCTCCTACACACCCTTGCCTTACATTAATTTTGTGTATTTCATATATTTTTACATATGTACATGTTGTATCTTCTATTAGGATGTAAGCTCTTCATGGGTAGGGATATCACTTTTGTAAGCATCTAACTGGTATAGTAACAAGACAGATAGACTCAGAGACACAGACAGAGGCAAATGCAGAGAAACAGAAAAGAAGAGAGGGCAAGGGAAGGAGAGGGGGAAGAGGGAAATACAGAGACAGAGAGAGACAGACAGACAGAGACAGAGAGACAGAGACAGAGAGAGACAGAGAAAGACAGAGAAAAAGAGAGAGAGACAGAGAGAGACAGAGAGACAGAAAAAGACAGAGAGAGACAGAGAGTGACAGAGACAGAGAGACAGAGAGAGAGGGAGAGAGACAGACAGACAGAGACAGACACAGAGAGAGACAGAGAGACAGAGAGAGAGACAGAGAGAGATGGAGAGAGACAGAGAGACAGAGAGAGACAGAGAGACAGAGAGAGGGAGAGAGAGAGACAGAGAGACAGAGACAGAGACAGAGAGAGGGAGAGGGAGAGAGAGAGACCGAGAGAGACAGAGAGAGACAGAGACAGAGAAAGAGAGAGACAGAGAGAGAAAGACAGAGAGAGACAGACAGAGACAGACAGAGAAGGGAAGAGAGAAAGGGAGCAAGCAGAGAGGAGAGGGAAAGGGAAGAAGTGGAAGGAGAAGGAGGGAGGTGAAGAGAGAAAAGAAAGATAAAAGAGGAGGAAGAGGAAGAGGAGAAACACACAGAGAGACCAAAAGAGTCAGGAAGACTTGAATTCAAATCCTATTTCACACTTCCTAGCTGTATGACCTTGGGCAAGTCACTTTATGTCTCTTAGCTGTGGTTTCCTTATACGTAAAATGGGGATAATAGAATCTACATCAGAGGGTTGTTGTAAGGATGAAATTACACACACACATGTTAATATACACATCAATGTAGGTTAATATACATGTTAGTGTGTGTAAGTGCATGTTTATATATAAACCTATACATATATGTACATCTGTATGCATACACACATATATGTAACTTTATAAACTTTAAAGTGCTGAACAAATGTTAGTTACCAAGCTACCACTATAGTTTTGTCTTTGTGCTTCCAGTACCTAACAGTCCCTAGCACCTAGTAGGCATTTAGCAAATGTTTTTAGATTAATTGTGACTTTCTACTGGTCACCATTGAACCAAATTTCCCTTAGACCAAAAAGTATTGAGAGGAATTAAGAGTGTGAAATTCGAGAGGAAAATCAGATTCTCCTCTTTTTTTCTTTTTTTTTCCCCCTTCTTCTTGGAGTTGGGCCCTTTGAGTTACAGGCTTTCCATGCAATTCTCTGAGAGATCTTTTCCTGGGGCAATGCAGCTGCATGCCAGGAGTTTCTCCCAGTCTCTTGATCTAGGTGTCTACACATCCCATCAGGACTCTTGGAAAGAGTCTTTTATACTTTTCTACATGTTCCCTATTTCAGTATGGCTGTTTAGTATATAACTGAAGGTTAGAATGTTTTTATTACAATTAAAATTCCTCATTCAAAGAAATTTCTCTGTAGAGTGGCATAGTTTCTTTTGAGCTAAAAATTTCTAAAATAATACAGGTGTTTTATGTTGGCAGGGGTCCCCATGTACTCACAATCTTGTTTCACATAGGTGGTTTCCCAGATGAATGGACAATGGGCTGGTCTGTTACCAACTTTGCGCCTGAAGAGAGGAAAGATAAACTTCAGGGCAGCAGTAAAGGAGAGAAGGCACTGTTTCTTGAAGGGTTAAAAAGAACAGCAGTCACTATTTTCAAATGAATGGGGCTAGGTCATTAAAAGGCTGATTTTTAATACCAAATGCTTTCATCAAGAAACAAAAATAACTCTACAAAATTTCAACACCACATTTAAAAGATATTTCATTTTACCCATTAAAATGCCCATTGTTATTTCAGTTGTGACATTTCTTCTTTTCCCATTTAATAGTATTTTATTTCTCTCCAGTTACATGTAAAGATAGTTATCAACATTTGCTTTTATCAGATTTTGAGTTCCAATCTTTCTCCCCCTCCCTCCTTTATTCCTCCCTCCCCTCTCCCAAGACAGCAAGCAATTTGATGTAGGATAAAAATGTACAATCACATGAAACATATTTCCACATTAGTCATACTGTGAAAGAAGAATAAGAATGAAAGAGAAAAAAAACATGAAAAAGAAAAAAGCATGCTCGAGAGAGACACAGAGATAGAATAGTACGCTTCCATCTGCATTCCGATTTTAGTTCTTTCAGTAGAAGTGGATAGCACTTTCCATCATAAGTCTTTCAGAATTGTCTTAGATCATTGTATTGCTGAGAAGGACTAAGTCTTTCAAAGTTGATCATCACACAATGTTGCTATTACTGTTTACAATGTTCCACTGGTTCTGCTCACTTCACTCACGATCAGTTCATGTAAGTCTTTCCAGGTTTTTTTCTGAAATCTATATGTTCATCATTTCTTATAGCACAACAGTATTCCATTACATTCATATACTGTAACTTGTTCAACCATTCCCTAGTTCATGAGCATCCTCTCAAATTCCAATTCTTTGCCACCACAAAAAGAACTGTTATAAATATTTTTGTACATGTAGGTCCTTTTCCATTTTTTATGATCTCTTTGGGATACAAACGTAGTAGTGAAACTGCTGGGTTAATGGTTTTGCACATTCTTATACTCTTTTGGGCATAGTTCCAAATTACTTTCCAGAATGGTTGGATCAATTCACAACTACACGAACAATATATTAATGTTTCATTTTTCCTACATTTTACCATCTTCCCCAACATTTAGCATTTTTCTTTTCTTGTCATATTAGCCAATTGGATAGGTGTGATGTGGTACCTCAAAGTAATTTTAATTTGCATTT
This sequence comes from Pseudocheirus occidentalis, assembly GCA_028646575.1. Classification (NCBI taxonomy): domain Eukaryota; kingdom Metazoa; phylum Chordata; class Mammalia; order Diprotodontia; family Pseudocheiridae; genus Pseudocheirus; species Pseudocheirus occidentalis. Next base: position 321,868,057 of record CM053594.1, read on the forward strand.
CTCTAATCAATAGTGATTTTAGAGCATTTTTTTCCCATAAGATTATGACTTTAATTTCTTCATCTGAAAACTGCCTGTTCATGGCCATTGACCATTTATCAACTTGGGAAATACTTGTATTTTTATAAATTTGACTCAGTTCTCTATATATTTGGAAAATGAAGGCTTTATCAGAAATATTCACTGTAAAAATTGTTTTCCAGCTTTCTGCTTTCCTTTTGATCTTGGTTGCATTGGCTTTGTTTTTGCAAAACCTTTTATTTTAATGCAATCAAAATTAACCATTTTGCATCTCTTGTTTGGCCATAAATTATGACATTTCCTGGGGTAGGAATAGGGACTGGACCTGTGATTTCATTTGCATTAGGGAACTAGGTAAGGAAAGAAAAAGGACGAAAGGGAAGGGGAAAGCTTTTATTTAGACACTACTATGTGTCAGGCACTGTACCATGTGCTGTTTACAAATGTTATCTTATTTTGATGTTCACAAAAACTTTATGAGATGGGTACTATTATCATCCCCATCTTATAGCTGAATAAACTAGGCAAAGACTATGTGACTTTCCAGAATCATACAGCTAGTAAGTGTCTAAGCCTTGCTTTTAACTCAGGTATTCCTGACTCCCAGCCCAGCACTGTACTACCAGATCTTTTCTGGACTTCAGTGCAATGCCTCAGCTACAGTCTCATCTTGGAACCTCCCTCAGTACCTGGGGCCTCCTCAGCTTGGAACATTTATCCCCTCATGCGCCTTTCTTACTTGTAGTACCCATCTGCTTCTCTAAACTTCTCATCCTGGTACATTTATCCACCTCTTTGACCTTGCACCCTGACATATCCCTCTGCTATTCTGGTCCCCTTTTCCCATTGGTGAGTTCCTTCTCAGTCCCTTCCCTTCTTCAAGAACAAAGCACACTGGGGGTGGCTAGGTGGCACAGCACTGGCCCTGGAGTTAGGAGTTTAGGAGTACCTGAGTTCAAATCTGGCCTCAGACACTTAACACAAAAAACTAGCTGTGTGACTTTGGGCAAGTCACAACCCCAATTGCCCTCCAAAAAGCAAAAAAAAAACAAAAAAAGAACAAAGCACACTAATCATATCCTCAGTGAAACATTACTTTCTAAACTCAATGTCCTCAATCTGGATGCCAAGATCAGACTGTTTGAAAGTAGAAATACTTTTCTTCTTCTTCTTCATCATCATCATCATCTTCTTCTTCTTCTTCTTCTTCTTCTTCTTCTTCTTCTTCTTCTTCTTTCTTCTACTTCTTCTCCATCTCCTTCTTCTTCTTCTTCTTCTTCTTCTTCTTCTACTACTACTACTTCTCTGTCTCCTTCTCCTTCTCCTTCTCCTCTTACTCCTCCTCCTCCCCCTCTTCTTTCTTCTCTGCTTCCTTCTCCTCTTCCCCAAGGCTCTTAAAATAATGGATTCTCAGTAGAATATTTAACTAACAATTTTTTTCAACCTGTACTGTAATGTTTCTCTTCATTCTGGTGGCAAAACTATCAGTGAAATATATTATATTTCTTATTTTTTTGCAATTAGTAGGCATCTATCTTCTATCTCTCTCACTTCTCTTTTCTTCCCCACCTCCATTGGGAAAAAAAGAAAATAACAACTTTTGTGATGGTCCTATAACCCAATTTGTTTTTGTTGGAGTGTTTTTAGGGCTTCATGACAAACTCCAATCCTTTTCATAAACACTGACAGTCATAGATACAGGCGAATAGAAGGTAGAGCATGAGATAACATCCAGCTATCCCCACTAAGGAGGACAAAGCTGTCCCAGACTTTAGTTAATCCATCCATCCTCATTTAACACCCTGTTGTCAGTAAGCAGAAAAGTAATGACCCTCCACAGTTTGCAACAGGCCAGAAGTTCCATCAGAGAAGTCTGGCAGGGTCTCCCAGCTGTTGTTGTTTCTGTATCCCTCCCCACCACCAAAATGGAGGTGCCAAATTCAATCCTGTTTATTCCAGAGGGTTTTTTAAAGTATGTATCTTAGGTCTGTTTGCTCCTTTCAAAGGTATTGACTTTCCCTGGGCCTTATATATTTCTCCTCTATTTCCTTGAGAGCATTTATTCCTGTAACCTTTAAGAGAAGACACATCTTAGGCAGGCAGGGCAAGTCTTTGAAGCCAAGTACTGAATCAAAGGTAACCTTAATTTACTGCAACATGAAGAAACAGGTCAGCAATGTCTATTCACTAGGAGGTTCCCCCAGTTAATTACTCTGCTTTCAGGGCAGTTGGCACCATTTCCTACTTTGATATCACATTAATTAAGTTAGTCTACTAATCAATGGACTCAAAGAAATAGCATCCAGGATAAGCCTGCTGGAAATGTCTAACTTCTCTGAGCTACAAAAACCATTTGCCTGAGGAGATGTTTTTATCTGTTTTTAAGCTAGCTAAGGAAAAGGGAGAGGAGGGGAAAAAAAGAATATTTTAGGGACAGAAAGAAGCCACATCCAACCCAATGTTCTGGCTCATTTTTGAGTACTTTTTATTTAATCCCACTTTCCTGAATTTTTCACCAGACTCCTCACAGCCTTTTGGAAAGGGCGGTGTTGTTACATAACCAGGACCGCACCTAAAAACAATCTTCTTTAACTCCCAGAATTCCAAAGAGTGTTGCTTCTCTCTGGCTGTAGTTTGAGTCTTTCCCTAGGAGACCATGGAGGCCAAAGGATTCAGCACTATACCAAGTCATGATGCTTTCTGCAAGAACCACTGTCATCTTTTTGCATATACTTTTGCAATATACAATCTTTTTGCATATACTCAGTCACTTGAAATCATTGCATATTTAACCCAGGTATTTTGTGGACCTAGAAGTCAACTATTTCACAAACTTCCCTGAAATGTATCTCGGGACAAATCATATATTCAAACTCATTCTAAAAGGGTTTCTTAACCTAGAGTCCGTGGATTTATTTTTCTTTAATATTTTGATAACTATTTCAGATAAAAATGTTTCCATTATAATTCTTTCCATTTTATTTTATGCATTTAAAAATATTATTTTGAGAAGAGGTCTGTAGGCTTCACCAGACTGCCAAAGGGGTCCATGACACATAAAAAAGTCAAGGATCTCTTCTGTAGGGAAGTGAACTTGGGAAAAGTCACGTTCCATACAAGGGTGGAGTGTGGTATACTCAAGGGTGGAGAGCCAGTCTTCAAGGTAGGAAGATCTGGGTTGAAGTCCTGTCTGACACATAGTGGCTTTTCAACCCTGGAGCAAGTCCTGTGCTCCCTCAGTGCCTTTATAAGACTGTAAGTTGTAGAGCCCAGGCTGATCTGCATTGATTTTAAAGAGGACTTCTTCACCTGGAATTTCCTATAACAAGAAAGGCACAAATCCAAGCCAAAAAAATTTTTTTTACAGTTAAATGAACTTCATAGGCCCCAAAGGAAATCTGCAAGGACTTTAATTCACTATACTTAGGTCTTTCCCTAATTTCATTTCACAATACCCCCTTCTTTAAGTAAGCCATCCTCCTGCCTCAGGTCAGGACTTTTTTTCTAACTCTTCTCCCTTTTTTCTGCAATCTATATGGTAATCATAATAAAATCTGAAATTCTAAATGCAGGCCTAGATTCCTCATTCCAGATAGAATTAATTCACAAAGCAAGATGTAAGAAACCAGTGCTCTTGACTCAGAAATATTTCTATAGGGCTTTTCTCATTGTGCTCTGACAGCACACAGGAAGGTTTTCTCCCATAGGATATTGAGTTTAGAAAGAGCCAAGCTAGCATACATGAGTGATACCACATTCAACCCTGATGGTCTTAGGAACAGAGACACCGCTCCTGTATCCATCTCCAGGTGGGTCCCCCCACATGCAGATACCCCCACATATGGGTATTAAAGGGTCACGGCATGAGGAAGGTTGAGAACCACTGATATAGCCTGAAATGTTGATTAAGTAGGCTTAAATAAAGCCTAAGAGATTAGAGGTTTTTACGGTGAGCAGGAAATGAATAACTGCTTATGAGAAATGAGGTTTCTCCAGTTTATTAAAGAAGCAATATTTAATCAACTGTGTTAGGGATCCAAAGCTGACTAATTAATTAATATGAGGAAGGCTGCAATATTAGTATCTAATGAGGAGACACCTAAACATATCCCTCTAGATTACCTCAATTCAGGATGATGAGAATAACTCTTGAAAATGAACTAGTTAATGGGTGGTCTTCCTACCTAAGTTATATATAAGTATTGGTTAACCCCAAGAATCTTTTATTCTTAAATTTTGTCTCTCCCCATAAAATCTAAGCTTCTTGAGAATAAGAGCTGTCTTTTTAATGTAAATCTTCAGCACCTATTACAGTGTCTGGAAAATACCAGATGTTGAATAAATGTTGACTAATTGATACATTGATACATCAAAAAAGTACATAAATCCTAACGGAAATAGATCATTGACTACACTTAACAAATAATGATATTTACTAAAAGATTTTTTTGTTTAAATTCGTTAAGTACATTTCTATTTCTCATTATGTCAGTTGGTTGACCTTGCAAACTAATCAAAAGGTGTCGCATATTTTAAAAAATTAACACATGGATTCAAAACCCACTATAACTCTTCATTTGGAAGATTTTTAAATAGGCCAGAAAAATTTTTTTCAACTAGGCAAATATCAGAGTATTTATAGGTGACATATTAGTTTCACCATCCCAAAGTAGAAAAAGTAAATGCCTAGAAGAGAAGAATTAACAATGTGAGACTTGAAAAAAAAGAAAACTGGCTTTTCTATTAAGAGAGCACAGGTAATTTTGAAGAGAGCAGTTTCTGATGAATTAAAGATTACTAATGGATTGATAAATTGTGAAACTAAAATTGTTTATAGGATAATATGATGAGAGATTTAGAATTACAGAACTTTTGGACAATTCATCACATTTAACTCCTTCATTGTACAGATGGGGAAACAAAGTCCAAGAAGTTAAAGGACTTCTCTACAATCATGAACAACTCAAACCCAGGTCTTCTTATCTCTAAAAGCAGTGGTCAGTCCCCTGCACCATACTTCCTGTCCTTGTTCTGGTACCCCTGACAAAAGTAGGATGTATTTTGGGGGAGAGAAAAAAGTATAATGATGTCTGCAACATAGATGATAACCTATCCATGTCTGTTCTTCTTCTGCAATACATTCTGTACCACTGAAAATGACAAAGGGAACAGGACTCTTACAAGTGACTGTCTTAGAAATAAGACTCTGTACAACCAAGGGGTGGCAGACAGCAGGAGATGTCACTGGGGGGACGGAGTAGGTATGCTGGAGGACGGGAATTTTCCCAACAGCAACCACACAATTGCTGGAAGTATCCAGGTTTCAGTTCATTGTGAGGGGCTTTTGCCTAGCATAGAAGGGAAGGGGTTTGGAGCTCACAGAGCCAGTGGAGGCTGGCTATCATGAGGAAGAGCGGGAAGGGGATGGTGTAGTTATATGAGAGACAATCCCCATGGCTGGTTATAACAGCAGAGTGGGGAACGTGAGGCACAAATTTCTGCCATCCTTTTGGTTACCCCCCCCCAGGTCATATCACAGCTTTTTTTTTGGGGAGGTGTTGTCCCATAGCCCCTCTCATGTTATTACCATATCCCACCACGAATATTCAGCCCCCATTTTGGAGACTTCTGATCTATTGCAAACACTTCACTTTACAGATAAAGAAACTGAGTCCCAAAGTTGTGGTAACTATCCTAAGTCATTTAACTTATTACCTTACTAAAAAGTCTACCAGCTACTACTTTTACGCACCTTACTACTGAGGTTACACAGGTAACTAGGAGCAGAGTTGGGATTTGAACTCAGATCGTTTAAGTCTAGGTTCAGGGCCTTTGCTGTACTGTACCATATTGTTGATCATGGTTATGCTCTTCATCTTACACCTCTTTGTGTGTTTGATAATTCTACCATTTGTGATATATCCAGCCAGTTTTCCAATCATAGAAGTAAGACTTATTTCCTTTAGTGAGTAGTAGATCTATAGTAGGTCTAGAATGTCTACTATTTCCTCTCAAATCCTTTGAAAGACCCCAACTGCAGCCCTCAGCTTGAAGACTGGATTCACATGCAGTCATTATTGGGGGTAATGATTTCCAATCTTTTGTGAGCATGAGAGGAACAATAGCTAGATTAGCTATTAGGATAGCTAAATAGCTAGAAAATTGTACCACAAAGGCTTACTTAAAAGGAGCAGGATTATTTCATTTGAGAAAGAAAGCAAAGAGGTAACTTACTAATTGTAATTATTATGTGAATGATGACCCAATCTTCTACAATTTTGAGCCTAGACCCAAATGGAATGGATTTCAATCAGAAGCTTTCAGTTATCTCTCAGGAAGGATTTCCTTATGGTGAGAATAAGAAATTGTCATGGTTCAATGGAAAGAGCATTGTACTTGATTTTAAATCTTTACAGACTATTACTAGGTATAGGACCTTGGGAAATCACTGGAAATACCTAAATTTATTTCCTCAGCTATAAAATGGGGATAACAATAGCACTTACCTCTGAGGATTGTCATGAATATCAAATGAGAAAATAGTTACAAAGCGCTTAGCACAGTGCCTAGTCCATGGAAATATTGAATAAATGTTTCTTCCCTTCCAGTCACCCAGATTCTTTATCCCCTTGTTGGCTGCTTAGCATATGCTGGGTGTCCTTGCTATTGCCTGCACCCTAGCGATGATAGACTTGGGCTTCATGAAGCTATGGATGCAATCTTTCATTCATTCAGCAAATATTTATCAAATCTCCACTAAGAGTAAGCCGTACATCCACTTTAGACCTCCATTAATGCCCTCCTCTGATGCCTTATCACGGTTCAGAAGCTACCTGGGTCAAGTATAACCAGACAGGTTAAGGTAAGAGCACTTAGCCTCTGAATGGTCTCTTGGCCCCCATACAATCTGAAGCAGACATGTGGAGGTGGCTGCAGGACTGCCACTTCTACTGCTTTCTTGCCCTGGGGGCAGACAGATCCGCTTCTCTCCCACAAATTTAGCATTCCATTTCTCTCTCTCCCCTCCCTTCATCCTTGAGAAGGCGAACTACATTAGGTGCCTCCACTTCCTTTCTTCTCTCTTCTTAACTCCTTTACAGCCTGGCTTAACCTGATCATTTGTCTGAAATTGCTCTCTTCAAAGTTATCAATGATCTCTTAAGAGGGAAATAAACAGTTTTTTCTCAGTCCTCAATCTTCTTGACTTCTCTACAGCCACAGATGCTGTTGTTGATCCCCTTCTTGATACTCTCTTCTTTCCAGTTTTTGTGACACTGCTCTTTCCTAGTTTTCTTCCTACCTGTTGAATTACTTTTTCAAAGTCTCTTTTGCTGAATTTTCATTCAGGTTATACTAGCTAACAGTAGATATTGCACAGTACTTTGTCCTATGATATTTTCTTTCCTCTCCCTTCCTCTCGTCTCCCTTTCTCTTCTCTCTCTCTCCCTCTCCCCCCCTCTCTCTGCTGCTGCCATCTACTCAGTCAGTTTTACCTTTATAAAATGTCTCACATATTCCCTTTTCTCTCTGCTGACACTACTACCACCTAGATGCCATGGTGGCATCCTGCCAGGGTATTGAAATAGCAAGCTGATTGATCTTCTTGCCTTAAGTCTCTTTTCACTTCAGTATCTCTTTTACTCAGCTGTCAAATTAATCTTCCTAAAGTACAAGTCTAACCACAGCATCTTCCATCAAGTCCAACGCTCTCAGCTGAGAGATAAGGAGACCCAAGGAGATTAAATTACTTACCCAAAATCATACAAATTCTATACACCCTAGGTGGGACTTGAACCCAGGTCTTCTGACTCCAAAGCAAGTGCTATTTTCACCACCTCTTATTCTCTGGATATCTAAGTGGCACAGTAGAGAGACAGCTGGCCCTGGAGTCAGGAGGATCTGAGTTCAAATGTGGCCTCAGATGCTTATTAGCTGTTTGACCCTGGGCAAATGTTTTAACCCTATTTGCTTCAGTTTTTTCATCTGTAAGATGAGCTGGAGAAGGAAATGGCAAACCACTCCACTATCTTTGTCAAGGAAACCCTAAATGGGGTCATGAAGAGTTGGACATGACTAATCAACTCAAAAAAAATAACAAAATTCTCAGGCAGAACACTTGGGCAGGGGGAGGCCTCATACTCTAGACTTGAAAACCTAGAATCATAGAATGTTAGCACTAGGAAGGATCCTAATGAGAATCTAGTTGAATTCCTTCATTTTACAGTGGGGAAAACTGAGACCCAGAGAGGTTGTAATTCACAACTGTGAGATTCTATGATTTCAAAAGGTTCAAATGTAGTTTGTCCAAAAGTAGCAGAATGACTCTTCAAGGTCACTGATGATTTGTTCTAATTCGTGTCCAATTATAAAACTGAAATTTATGATGGCTCCTAAAACAGAAAATGGTCTCTGCTCAAACACAAACCCTGCTCTCTTCACCCTTCCCCAAAATGAAGATATGAAATATCAATTAGTATTAAAAGTCACTGGACTGAATTTTAAAGGTTTCATGGCATGAAGTAAATGCTCTGTCAAGGATTTTCATTTTCTTTTGCCTTTCACCTCTCAACCATTTTCTCCACTGCAAATTTTTCATTCATGTAATCATTGTTTTCTCCTTTTAAGACCTTTCCTATATTATCTGGTTTTCCCACCTCTCCATGCAGGTTGACTTAAATTGCATCCAGACACTTGTGCATGCAACAAAGGCACTGATGTATTGTAAAACAAAATTCTTCTGGGAGTCATTGTTTAAACTTGAATATGTGGCTTGGAAAAAAAAAGATTGCTGTGTGAGGATTTATGCCAGGACAAACAATTTCCTTTTCCTGTAGGATAAATCATTGCTCTATGGCCAGTAGGCACAGGCACACACACACACACACATACACACACACAGCCAGCATCTCATAAACCAAGTTGATTGAATATATAGTTAATAACAAAATTGCTATTTAGAAAATCAGCATCTTAGTACACTGAAATTGTTAATCAGAGAGAGCGAATCACCGACTTTTTTAAACCCTTAGGGTAACTGGGATTTTGCTGTGGAAAGCTTTTTAGGGTATAAATATTCCCATCAATGTTCTCATTTATACATGCCATAAAGTGTGTGTTTGGAATTGCCCAGATGACAAGAAGGAAAAGGGGAAGAAGTGCTGAATCAGAGCTTTCCTCAAGGACAAGGTGACAGGAAAGAAAAATGATTCAGCCCAGGATTGGGTACCCTTGGCAGAGCTAAGTGAAGTTTCTGTCTTTTGTAGCCAAACAAAGTTTCTTTCAGTTTTTCTTTTTAAAAGGAGGCTGAATATCATAATCCTTGAACACTGCTTCTTGTATATAAAGGCAGTCTGTTCCACACATTTTCAAATTCACTAAAGAAATGAAAGTGTGGGTACATCTTAATTATTCCAAAGCATGGCACACCAGATGGACACTGAGAACAGTCTCCATCCATTAGGTAAACAACATTTTCCAACCTCTTTGTTACTCCTGGGGTGACAAAATGGAGGGTGCAGAAGCCTTTGGAAATAAATTTTTGAATTCTTTTCCTTTAGATTTTGAATTCTCAAGAAAATATCTCAGTATGAAAGGAAACCAGGTTTACAAAAAAATGACTATAGGGGGTCTGGCATCAGGTTTCCCCTCTTGTTTATGATGGCAAAAACAGAGCTTCTGCACTTGAGAAATTAAAGGGAAAGAGACAATGGATCTTGCATTGTAACAAAAAATAATAAATGTGTGTCTTCATTCAAAGAACATTTTATCTCTGAATTTTCTTAAGCCTCCACCCCAAAGCCAACTCAAGTAATATTCATGACATCATAGATCTAGAGGTAAAAGGGACCTCAGATGCCATCTGAGAAAGACAGACAGTGAAAAAGACAGAGAGAGAGAGAGAGAGAGAGAGAGAGAGAGAGAGAGAGAGAGAGAGAGAGAGAGAGAGTCTGGTAAGACAGTGAAACAAAGACAAAGGGACAGAGAGACAGAGACAACTCAAAAACTTGAACTCAGGAGATCAGAGATTTGGAGATAGAAAGGACCTCAGAGGCTACTTAGTCCAAATCCTTCACTTTACAAATGAGGAAACTGAGGCCTAGAATGAAATTACTTACATAAGCTCTCACAGGTAATACAGAGCAGAATTGGAATTCAAAGTTAGGATCTATGATTCCAGTCCAAAGTTTGGAACACTTCATTACTCTGTGGTTATTAAAGGGAACTTAAGATAAGCAAAAAGGAATAAATTGTTGTTGTTTGCCCTTCATTTTTAAAGAGGATTAATGGCATCATGGTGTTGGGGTCAGGATGGGTGATGACTGGTTTGTGAATTGGATTTAAGTGAGGCAGAATTGCACAAAGTTATCAGCCTCTCCCTCTCTTCCAAAGTCATCAAAGTCTGGTGGCAAGACAAAAATCAGGATGACTGGTGATGGCCCAGGATGCAATGGATGACCTTGGTGACCTTCTATGTCTAACCAAGCTTTAGGTGCTCCCCAGTATCTGCTTCACCAACCTTCATGGCCAGTGGAACAAATTGTTCTCAACCTCTCATTACATACGGAGAAGTCTTCTCATGCTTGGGGTAGACACCCCTCTAACTCACTGATAGGTTTTAAGGTCTGCTGCTTACCTCAACCTAGTTTAGCCATCTGGTAAGATGGTTTTACCAAGTGTGGATGCTGTGTATTCTACAGCTTCTTGGAGTCACAGATGAGAATTGGGCGATAGACACCAAAAGTGGATGAGCAATCCTGAAAGGGCTCTGCAAAACCCCTCACCAGAGGTGACAGTCATGAACACCTGATACACTCCAAGGTGTATTGACTAGAGTAATGAGTTCAAAGGTCACACCCCCATATTATGTTTATCTAGAAAGCTAGGATAGAATAATCAGTGGCTACTTGCATACCTTCCTGGCTTCTGACTTCCACATCAGGAAACCTTCCTTTTTCTGGAGCTCCAGCTCAGAACCTATCCTTAATTGAGATCCCTGATTTTGGGTCTGCAGAGTACTATGCTAAAATAGCAATTCACTGTGACCCATTTACTTTTCTAATTCCCAACCTCACTATGGTTTGATGAGGGTTAATTATCTTATTTCCCTTGACACTGAGCATCTTTGAGTTCCTTGTGGCAAAGTGCTATATAAATTAAAGTGGGGACACAAATATCAGCTTGTCTCTCCCTTTGGAGGCGCTTAGCTAGTGAGGCTGCATTTGAGACTTGTTAATGAAATTCTCTGAAAAAATACTCTTCCATTATGTAGGAAAGTCCAACAACCTTGCCTTTTCAGAAATAGAGAAGAGGAACCAGATTATTTTTTAAGAAGGAAGATATGTATGTGTACTTATTTAAAAGAAAATATTCAAGAAAGGAAAATGTTTTTTATTCTAGAAAGAAAATGACAGGCTCTAAATGACTAGAGATGTGAGAAACAGAGATGATAATGTGTTTAGGTTTTTGTTGGTGCCTTTCTCCCCTCTGCCATTGACAATGTTACATCCTTTTATGTGACTGGGTTTGCTTATGGAGGATTCTTCCAGGATACCATGAATTCAAGGACAAAACGTATTGCCTCTTCTAGGAATCATTAGCTGATGATCAGGTTTCCATGGTTATAATGTAAAGTAAGCTTAAGGTAAATGGCCAGATAATTGAGGGAAATAAAGCTTCTTGAGCATCTCTGAGCATCTATTTGGTTTAATCTCGGAAGCCAAGACTAATGAGATTTTAGCCTATAGTGAGAGAGGCATGATGTCCAGACTGGAAGATGCAATAATCCCATTGTATTGGACCTTGGTCAATCAATCAATCCATCAATAATCATTTGACTAATTGACAAACACTGTGTTACATGCTGGAGATACAATGACCAAAATGAAAACTAGACAAAATTAATACAGAACACTCTGTTCAAATGTAGATACCACATTTTTTTAAAAAAAAATATTTTTTAATTTATTTTTTGCTTTTTGGAGGGGGGAAGGTAGGGCAATTGGGGTTAAGTGACTTTCCCAATGTCACACAACTAGTTTTTGTGTTAAGTGTCTGAGGCTGGATTTGAACTCAGGTCCTCCTGATTCTATGGCCAGTGTTCTATTCACTGCACCATCTAGCTGCCCCAACACCACATTTTTAAAGAGAACATTGACTATATAGAATAAGTCTAAATGGATGCAACCATTAGAAGACCGAAGGTTATGCCATATGAGAATTTTCTGAAGGAGCCAGGGGTGCTTTCAGTGGAAGAGAAAAGATCTATGTGGAGTTTGCAGTCTGGGAATAGGATATAATTGCTTCCTCAATTATAGGAAGAACTATCAATAAAAAGAGGGAATAGAATTGGTCTATTTGGCCCCAAGGAACAGTGGGTAGAAATTATGAAGATGGAGATTTAAGTTTGACATGAAGGGCAGCTAGGTGGCAGTGGATAGAACACAAACCCTGAAGTCAGAAGGGCCTGAATTCAAATCTGGCATTAGATACTAGTTGTATGACCCTGAGCAAGTCATTTAACCCTGATTTACTCAAAAAAGAAAGGGAAAAAAGTTTGGCATAAGGAAAAAAATTCCTTAAAAATAAAACTCTCTAAAATAAAATGGGTTGCTAAGGAGAGTGGTTGGTTTACCTCCATAGGTGGTTTGCAAGCAGAACTTGGACAAAAATATTTTTTTCAGGGATCAGAAAAGGTCTTTATTCTTTCTCTGAGAAAGGGCATAGCTCTTGTCATTCAAACAGTGTCTACCAGGGAGTGCAAGATGTGGAAGCCCACAGGCTTTTCTTGATGAACAAATATTTTTGAGAGATGTTGTACATGGAAGACATTTCTGTTTAGATGCAACTTAGATGACATGATTTCTGAGGTTCCTCTCTAGAGAGATTCTATGATTCTGATGGAAGCCAGGGCTGGATCTGTGAGCCTACAGTTCTCTCTCTTAGAGTCTAAGTCTGCACTATCAACTGCCTTGGAGTGGCTCCACTTGGCCATCACAGTCAGGTCACAATGTCCAAAATTGGACTCCTCTACTCTTCATATTTCTTTTTAGAGCAATACCCCCTTTCCAGTCACCCACAACCGAAATCTTGGATTCATCCTGAGATTTTCCTTCTCCTTCAAACCTCTCACCCAAACAGTTGCCAACTCTTATCAATCTTACTTCTGCAGCATCCCACATATGTCAACTTTTCTCCACTCATATAGTCTTTGCCCTCCTTAATGTCTTTGTTGCTTGTCACTTGGGTTACTGGAAGTTATTGATCTCCCCACCTTTAGTCTCCCAATCTCTCAGATTCATCCTTCACACAGATATTTCTAAAACACAGGTCTGAGCATGTCATCTTTCTACTAAAAAATCTACAGTAGTTCCTTAGTACCTGTAGGACAAAATGCAAACTATTAAACTTGGCATATCAAGTCTACCACAATTTCACCCTCACCTCTTATTCTAGTCTTATTTCACATAACTACCCTTTCCATGTTCTATGAACTTCTGTTCTCCATATGTGACATTCCTCTGAAATGCATTCCCTTCTCAGCCTTGACTTACAGAACTCCCAACATCTTTAAAGGCAAAACTCAGGTGACATCTCTTCTAGAATGATTTTCCTGATTTCCCCATATTAATTCCCTCTCTCTGTCTCTCTCTCCATCTCCCTCTGCCTGTCTTTTTGCCTCTCTCTGTCTCTCTCTATTATCTCTCTCTCTCTGCCTTTCTCTCTATCTCATCTCTCTGTCTCCCTCTGTCTCTCTCTTTGTCTGTCTCTGTCACTCTCTAATTTTATATTGCTTTATATATGGATGTGGATCAGAGACAAAACCTGTGCTTTCATTGGCACAGGCAATTCTATAATTCTCTGAGGCTAAGTGACTCTTCCAGGGTGTATCAATAATGTGATATTCACAACACCCACGGTGGTTATGCATATGCTGGTATAGTTTTGAATCACAAAATGTAGAAAACTCTCCACATGGAGGGCAGAACCAAGGTCTTTATTCAGAAACCAAAACACTGAGTCCCCAAACCAGAAGAACAAGTCCCCAAACCAGAAAGCCAAAGTCATTATAGTGGTCACAAAGTTGATACACATAATTAATGCAGTGGATACCCACATTCCCAAGCCTTCACAAATAGAACAGGCTCCCTCAAGCAGGGATCCCTCTCAGATTCACAACAGTTCCTCAGCCTGGTCCTTGGAAGTTCTCAGTAGATTCTGCAGAAGGAGGATCTCAGCAAAAGGTGCAGTCTCCAGGTGGTGACTGAGGGAAAATCTGACAGTCCTCCTGGTTCTCTTCCATATATACAGTATAGCTCCTCCCTGTTCAGCCCCTTCCTCTTAAGGTGTTAACTACTCCCAAGGAGTTAACTGGAAGTAAGGAGTTTAGTGCCTTTACTAGGTGCCAATAGAAACGGGCACGGAAGATCTTCTGATTTCAATAAAATTACACGGGGTCACTCAGTCGGTATGTATCAGAAGTGGGACTTGAACTGAAGTCTTTTTGGTATCAAGGCCAGCTGTCTAACCACTATACCCTGCAGCTTCTCAGCCATATATATTTTGAAATTAAGAGGCCTCTTCTGCTTTTGTTGAGAGACTCAGTTAAATCTATGACTGTTAATCAATAGGTTCCCTTTGTCCTTCCATTTCAGGAAGTCATTAAAAAAAACTTTATTCAGAATGCAAGAAAAACAACCGTTTTTAAAAACAATTTTATTTGTTTTCTTGTTTACATCATTAATTTTATGACATTTTTGAATTGCAAATTTTCCCCCCATCTTTCCCCTGACCCAACCCTAAAGCAGCAATCCCACTGTAAAGCCCCTCTCCTGCTCTGCTCTCTAACTTTCTGGTAGGGAAGGGAGGGTCTCCCTATCCCAGCCCCTGTATATCTTAATTCCTAGTTGCAGGTCTTGCAGAACTTTAAATTCTAGATTCTTTTGATTCCTCCCTTGTCCCCCACACCCACTGGAAGGACAATCAATTCAATACAGGCTGTGGATGTGTGATTATACAGGACATCTTCATAGTGGACATATTGTGATAGTGATCATCTGTGTCTCCTTCCTATCCCTCCCCACCTCGTTCTGTTCTCTACCCTGTACCTGTCCCTTTACTGAAGTGTGTGCTTTCAGCATCCCTCCCCCAGACCCTGCCCTCTCCTTCATCATCCCCCCTCTCATCCCCATGCCCCCTACCCTTCTGTGTGGCATGATACCCAGTTTAGAGTTTATACCATTTCTTCCCTAAGTAATTGAAAGTAATTGAAAGTAAAGCTGTAACAGTTATCCCTTGCCTCTTCTATATGGGATGATTAA
>CM053594.1:321883894-321904199 GCA_028646575.1 Pseudocheirus occidentalis
CCAGAGTCTCATCTGGCCAAATCACACAACTCTTCTCAAAGTGAGCCTCAAAGGAAACCTCACATCAGGGAGTATATATAGGCTTCTCCTGGGTCAGCCCTCTTGATCCACTGTCCAATTACAAAGTAACAAGGTGTGGCCATTCCCAAAAAACAAGCTTCCTGCCACAGGCTCCACGTGACCATATTCAGCCTATTAGGGAGCAGAGTATACTTTCAAATCAGGGAACATTCTTGGAGCCACTTAAGCCTATCAAAGGGCCTAGGGACAGGAAAGATCTTCAGATTCTCATTACAGCCTCCCTGGCTCTCAGTAAAGTGATGGCATCAGTTCTAATAGGAATCTGACCTGGGACTAATTGTGGTCACCAATACTGATCCTGGAGAACAAATTGTGAGATGTAATTCCTTCCTTTCCATAGAAGGGTAAGGGACTCGTTGGGTACACATCATCTGATATAATTACTAAGTTGACTGGTTGAACTTAACTTCATTTTCTTTGTGTAAGGGAGAGCTCAGTTAGTACAGTGGAAACAATGGCTTTTGAGGCAGAGAACTTAAGTCTGAATCTCCTCTCTAACATTTACCAGCAGAATGACTTTGGACCAGCCCTCCTAGCCTCCCTGGGTCTCAGTTTCTTCATCTGTGAAATGAAGATGGCCTGTGAAGTCCCTTCCAGTCCTAGAACTATGATCCCATGAATTTTGGGGAGTGGGGGTAAGTGAGGGAGAGTAATATCCAGTGACTGATGTAAAAATCAAAGGGAAAAGCAAAGGGAAACTTTTTTTTATTTAAGGGGTTGAACTAGATCGTGAGATCTTTGATTTAGAGGTGGAAGAGATTTTAAAGGTCATCTAGTTCAACATTTTATAGATGAGGAAATATAACCCTAAAGGCCAAGGGAGCTAGGTGGTGCAGTTAATAGAGTACTGAGTCTGGACTTAGGAAGACCTGAGTTCATATCTGTCCTCTGACTAGCTGTGTGACCCTGGACAAGTCACTTAAACCTGTTTGCCTCAGTTTCCCCATCTGCAAAATGAACTGAAGAAGGAAAGAGCAAACCGCTCCAGTATCTTTGCCAAGAAAACCCCAAAGAGGGTCACAAAGAGTTGGACACAACAAACCCTAAAGGACTGTGACTTGCCCAGTACCAAGGGGCAGAGGGGGAGTTCATACCTAGATCCTTTGACTTTAGTTTCAGGTCTCTTACCATGGCCCAACAGCAAGGTCCCTGGCAGGTCTGAGTTTCACTCTGATGAAAAAAATACCAGACTCTAGACCTCTGAGGGACGCTTGGAGCTGATGATGTGAGACCCTCACTAAGAGAATCCCAGGGGAGCTCTGCCTCAGCAGCACTTCCCAGACATCTCTAGCTCCCCCCCTCCCCTGCTCCCTCCATCTCTATCAGCTTCTTACTTGTGTTGGCACGTCTGTCTTCACCCTGATATCATAACAGCGCATACACTGAAGCCTGGGTGATTATAAAGGAAGTTAACCACCACCCCTGCCTCCACTTCCACTCCCTAATTTCTAGTCTGGCACTGAAGCCACCAGTGGGTGAACCTAGGCCAGACATTCACCAGAAAGCTCTTAAAAGGCTTCTCAATGGCTGTCCCCTTCATTCTATCTAGTATGATTCAGGAAACATGCATAGAACATTTTGTCCATGCAAAACACTGGACTGGATACCCAGGGCATCAAGAAAAAAAAAAACCCATCCCCAAGGAGCTGAAAATATAGCAGAAGGGAGAAGATACATGAATGATTAGAGTGTAAGTTGGAAAATAATGAAGTTCATAAGAAAGGTCAGAATGACCTGAGATGTCACTGTGGTTCTCCTTACCCCACACACGTGAAAAATGACCAAAGGGCAGTTTGTCTGTACAGAAAAGAACAGAACTCACTGAATTTACAAATGGGAAACTATTTTTGTTTATATAACCAAAAGCCTCAGAAATAAGTCATATTCAGGCCAGAATGAATTTGTATTAGATGGTGGCATTTATTTGTGAAGTATACTACTATTACCCAACTCTTATTATTTATCAAAAAATGTTTATTGAACATGTATTAGGGGTGTGTTGGAGCCAACTCTTGCCAGCTCCAAGAAAGCTAACTGTGAGGAGAAGCTAAATGGTGCAGTGAATAGAGCATCAGCCCTAGAGTCAGGAGGACCTGAGTTCAAATCTGGCCTTAGACACTTGACACTGTGTGACCTTGGGCAAGTCACTTAACCTCAATTGCCTTGCCTCTCCTCCCACACAAAAAAGAAGGAAAGCTGATTGTTAAATTTTCAGTGTGAACATTTAACACCTCAGAAACTGACAAACTAACAAATTAGGGTTTGGTTTAACGTTTTGTTGATTGTCTAGAATTAAGAAAGTAATGAAAAAATGTTAATAATGTAGATTAAACTTTAAAGTATATCATGAGTTGTAAGAAAACTGGTTATTAAACATTTATCAGCACACCCCCAACTGTGCGTATATACATACAAATATGTGTGTGTGTGCACGTGTATCACTTTGTTCTGTCCCATTAAGTCAAACATTTTAGAAAGGAGACTTTTTTGGAGTATGGGCTGGGTTAAGGAGCCATTGAGGTCCTTTCCATCTCTGAAAGTAATAATAGGTAGCATTTATGTAGGATTTTAAAGTTCCCAAAGCACTTTATGTGTCATTTCATTTGATCCTCGCAACAGCCCTGTGAGGTGGTGTGATTATCCCCCTTTTACAGAGGAGGAAACTTAAGGCTGAGAAAACTTAAGTGGCTTGCCCAGGGTCATTCAGAAAAGAACTATCTCTGGTGGGATTAAAAATTCGGGTCTTCTTGACTCCAAGGTAACATTCTATTAACAACTCCAACCTCCAGAATGATTTCGATTTAGGAAAAAGGAGGCAGCCCCGTTGAAAACAAAAGAGTCCAATGAGTCAGACTAACTCCCATTGTAAAGAGTGAATATGTCTAGCTCTAGTTTACAATAAATAAAAAAATTAAAAAGTGAACAAACTAATAAACAGATAAGTAAACAAATGAAAATAATGAAGGTTTGCTTTACAGAAATGTTTTTAAATTGTACATTCTCAATTGATCTGAAATATTCCGAGAAAAATGGAATTCTAGAGCATCTTCATACCAGACCTCCCACCCCCAACCCCCTAACAAGTTCCGGTCTCCATTATCATAAAAACATAACAAGAAAACAAGCAAACAAAAAACCCTTTCATTTGGTTTTCTTGATCCCTTTTACATTGTGAGACTTCTCCAATGAAAAGCTCACAATCCTTGCTTCCACCTCCTTACTCTCCTGTCTCCTTGCAATCTGACTTCTGCCTAACTCACTCCTAAGATGACTGCCTAATCACTAAAGCCAGTGATGGCCTTCTCTTGGTACTCACTTTTATTTTATTTTTTCTACCAGATCTCCCTGTTAAGGTCCAGTCCCAATACTGATCAGCATAGAAACTTTAACCTGATCTGTTTTTCAGACTTAAGCAGATCCACTCCTCTTTAAGCAGCCTGGTCCCCCTCACACCCTGCTCCCTACCCTGATCACCATATTGGTGGCAAACTGACTTTGGACATCCAACCCACTTTAGGTCTCCTGTAGCTCAGAACTCCCAAACTCGAGTGATACAGGACTTTCAGCCTTTCCAGCAGCAAGGACTGCAGACATGTGTACCACCATGCTTGGCCAGTCTTCTCTCCCTTTGACTTTTCTGTAGCATTTGGAAAGTCACTCTCTCCATATTTATGTTACTTAGCTTCCATTCCAAAGTCATCAACACAATAGAAGTGAATTGAAAGAGAAACTCAGGTTTCCATAAATGGGAGAAACTTTTAGCCAACATAAAATAGTAGTATAAATATACTCCTAGACGTATTAGGGATAAGTCCTTGAAAAACAGAAGTGAGCCAAGTCCCTCTAAAAGGTCTATGTTACTTGTGGGAAGCATCAATTAATCCCAGCATGCAACAACATCCCCACTGAGGCCTTATGTGTTGCAGTCCTGTCCAAATGTTACATGTGGGCATCTTTCCTTTAAGAAACATTATCCTTGGGGAGTCCCTGTTTATTCTTTATATGTCTACTGCTTTCTCGAGCTTATTTAATTTTTCTGGCAAGGCTATCTTGTCTCACCAATTAGGATATGAACTCTTTGAGTAGAGGAACAGTCTTATACATCTCTGTGTCCCTCAAAACACTTCACATGAGCAATCAGCCCTTGGGAACCAAAACACTTGAGGGATAGATAACCTCTACACCAAAACACATGCTTTTGCCTAGAATCAGGTTATAATGGCAAGCTAATGCAAGTGTGAAGTCAACAAGCATTTATAAACCCTCCACTATGTGCCAACTGTACTAAACACTGGGGAATACTCCCCCCCCCAACGATATAAACAGTGCCTCACCTCAAAGAGTTTCCCATAAGTGAGGGAGGTGGACAGATACAAAATGCAAATCCTGTACAAACAGGGAGTGTTGGGCCTGGAATCAAGAAGACTTGTCTCTGTGAGTTCAAATCTGACCTCAGATACTTATTAGCTGTGTGACCCTGAACAAGTCATTTAACCCTATTTGCCTCAATTTCTTCACCTGTAAAATGAGCTGGAGAAGGAAATGGCAAACCACTTTAGTATCTGACAAGAAAACCCCAAATGGCGTCATAAAGAGTTGGACACGGCTGAAAACAACTCAATAACATGTACAAACAAGTTATATGCAGTGTAAATTGCACATATAGTTGCACTTATTAGAGGTTCAGTAAATATTTGGTTGAATTTAACTTAGGCATAAGGTCTAGAGATAGAAGGGTCTTTAGTGGTCTCTAATCCATGCTCTCATTTTACAGATGAGAAAACAGAGTGTTTAAGTGATTCCTATAAAACAAGGTGTAAAAGGTTTATTAACCAGCATTTGAAATCAGTTTCTGGAACGCCAAGCTCAGAATGTGACTTGAAAACTTTTAGTAAAAGTAAAGAATTATTTCAAGCCTAATTTTTTAAATTAAAATGCTTTTGTATAACAACAACCACAAAAAATAAGATATACTAAGAAGAGAAAATATACAGTTGAAAAAATATATTCAATAAAGAGCACCTATAAAATTCTGATGTATAAATATATATAAGGAACTAAATATATATATATATATATGTATATATATATATATAAAATTCCAAAAGCCACTGCCCAATAGTTACCTGTTCAAAAGAAAGTATGAGCTTTTCAAATAATCAATCCTAAATTTTGCCTGAGGAAATTAAATGAAGGGGACTTTAAATAAATTTGCCTCAGAGAATCAAAGAGTTCTCTGCAAGGTACTAACATACAGTAGAATGATTTGGTCAGCATAAGGTAGGGGTAAGATCAGGCAGCACAGATGATTTGCAAACTGGCTGATTCAGGGTTAACTGTTTTGCAATATCACCACCTGATTCTAGGATCCCTGGCTCTTGGTTTACCAGAGATAAGTAGCTTTAAGTACTAATGGAGCTTGCTGATGCTCTGAGTCAGGTCCTGGGAGTCAGGCATTCTTCCAGCATCTTGCTGGGTGGCCTTATTTGGAAACGTGTACCTTCTGTCTGCCTCAGTTTCCTTCTCTGCCTAACTGGAAAAATAGTGTTGGCCACCTTCAAAGAAGCATTGTGCAAATTAATTAGTAAAAGGCAGTCAAGTGTTTTGGAAATGCAATGTACTATATGAATAGCAATGATCATTATCCTTAGCATGGGAGGCTGAAAAACTGAAACAGGAGAGAAGACTCAGTACAGATGAGGTCAGGGGCTCTCAAAAGGCACCAGGGAAAACCAGTTTGACGCCAGTGGAATCCACCTCCCGGAGTGAGATTGGGCAGGCAGGCCTTCATTAGCAAAGAGAAGCAAAGGACTAAGCAAGCCCCTTTACTGGAGACACAGCACAGCCTTTGCCATAAATCAAGTATAAATCAGTCATTTGAGGATCCCTGAAGGAAAAATAAAACACCAACAACATAAGGGCGGTGTGCAAAAGAAGTTAGGAAGAAAAATTGTGGTGAGGAGTGTGAGAAGATCCAATTACATTCAATTTCACTAGACAGGGGTCTTTACATTTTGCACAACATGGTAGTAAAAACAGCTAGTGACTGATTTTAATCAAGTCTACAAACGTTTATTAGTCACTGACTATGGCCAGGTGGGACAGCTAGGTAAAGCAGCAGATAGCATACTACACCTGGAGTTGGGAAGTTCAAATCCAGCCTCAGACACTTACTAGCTGTTGCCCTTGGGCAAGTCACTTAACCCTGTTTGCCTCAGTTTCCTCAACTGTAAAATGAACTGGAAGGAAATGGCAAACCACTCCAATATCTTTGCCAAGAAAACCTCAAATTGGGTCACAAAGAATCAGATACAACTGAATAACAACAACAAAATGGGCCTGGCGCTGTACTAAAGCTGAAAGTACAAAAAGAGACAAGAGGCCCTGCTTTCAGTGAGCTCACAGTCTAAGGAAGGGAACACTACATGGACAACTATATACAAACAAGATATGTGCAAGATAAATTGGGGAATAAAGCCATCTCAGAGGAAAGGCTCTATCATTAAGGAGAGCTGGGAGAGGCTTCATGTAGAAGGCAGGAATTTAGCCAAGATTTAAAGGAAGCCAGAAGAGCCAGGAGGTCTAGATGAGGAAGGAAAGAACTCTCGGCATGGGAGTCAGCCAGCAGAAACATACAGTGTTGGGAGACAGAACATCTTGTTCAAGGAACGGCAAGCTGGATATTAAGATGTGAGAAGACTGGAAAGGGAAGAAGGGTCAGGCTTTGAAAGGAAGTGGGAGAAAGAATAGGCATTTATGGGGTGGCTAGGTGGCACAGTGAATAGAGAACCGGCCCTGGAGTCAGGAGGACCCAAGTTCAAATCCGGCCTCAGATACTTAACACAAAAACTAGCTGTGTGACCTTGGGCAAATCACTTAACCCCAATTGCCCTCCAAAAAGAAAAAAAAAGAATATGCATTTATTAAGTACCTGCTGTATGTTAAGCACTTTTTCAAATATCATTTCATTTGATCCTCACAACAATGCTGTTATGTGGATGTTATTATTATTCCCACTTTACAGATAAAGAAACTGAGGCAGGCAGGGGTTAAATGGTTTGTACAGGGTTGTGCAACTGGATTTAACTTCAGGTCTTCACAACTCCAGGCCCAGCACTCTATCTACTGCACTGCCTGGCTGCCTGGAGGATTATAAAACCCAAATGGAGGATTTTATATTTGATAATTTTGGATATTTTATTGATTCATTTATTATGTGTTTAATATTCTCTATTTTCCATATTTGAGGTGAGAGGGAGCCACTGGAGTTTATTGAGTAAGAAGAGGTGGTCGTTCTATCTGTGCTTTAGGAAAAGTAACCTTACAGTTGAGTGGAAGATGAACCAGAGTGAGGAAAGACCTTAGGCAGGCAGACTGACCAGCAGGCTACTGCAGGAGTCCAGGCGGGAGGGCAAAAGGCCTGCTCCAGAGGTCCGGAGGGATTGAGGAGAGGAGAAGGCATGCCAGTCATGCTAGGAAGGGCTTGGTAATTAGAGGCAAGCCAATTTTGATTCCATTGACCTATCGTCAACTATTAGTGTTGTCCTGTGAAATAGAGCATTTCTGTAAAATTTGTTCCACAAGTATTTCTGTAAAAAATTATTGTTTCAAGCAATCTAAGAATATCTGTGGGAGTTCTTCCTATTTAGTTTAATATGTTGACTTATTATTATATTATTATTATTATTATTATTATCATCATCATTATCATTATATTTTGTATTAGAGAGACAGTAATGCCTCCAGAGAGGCATCCTGGAAAAGGCAGTTGGCTTTTGGGTCAGGAAGCCCTAGGCTTAAATTCCACCTTTGGCATATACTGGATATGTGGACAAATCACTTAACCTCCAGGGTAGAGTGCACGAATTCAAATCTGGCCTCTAACACTTACTAGCCATGTGACTGTGGGCAAATCACTTAACCTCCATCAGCCTCAGTTTCCTGAACTGTAAAAAAGGGGTAATAATAGCACCTACTTCTGAGGGTTGCTATGAATATCATCAAATAAGATAATATTCACAAAGTGGTTAGCATAGTTTCTGGCATGTTGATAGACATTTAAATTCGTGTTTCCTCCTTTCCTTCCTTCCTCTCTCATTCTTTTCATCCTCCCTTCCTCCCCCTTCCTTCCACTCTTTCTCCTTTTCTCCCTTCCTCCTTCCCTTCTTGCCTTCTATCTTTCCTCCTTGCCTCCCTCCCTCCCTTCTTCCCTTCCCATCTCTCCCTTCTTTCTATCCTTTCTTCCTTTTTTCTTTCTCTTTTCCTTCATTTCCTCCCTTCTTTCCCTTCTCCTTTTCTTCTTCTTTTTCTTCACTTCTTCTCTTCCTTTCCTTTCTTCTCTTCCTTTTCTTTCTTCCTCCTTCCCTTCCTCTCTTTCTTCCTCTCTTCCTGCTTCTCTTCCTCCCTCTCAGTTTACCTTTCTCTCTCCCTCTTGTCCTTCTTTCCTCCCACCCTTCCTTCCTGATTTTCTCCCTCCTCCTTTCCTTTCTTCCTTCCTACCTCCCCACTTTGCTTTCTGCTGGCCTGCCTCTCAGTGCTCCAAACAACTCTCTCAGATTCTAAGTTGCAGAGAAGGCACTAACCTGCCTTGGTAGCACAAGTATCTCCATCTGGCAATTCCTCATCCCATTTAAACTAGGGGTTCAGTCCCTAGCCTTAGTGTTAGTATTATTATCATTATCATCATTAGGAGTAGTTGTTGTCATAGCAAATATTTGTTCACTTGAATTGTAAACTGAATCGGGCCACCAAAATGCAAGTGATGATTCCGTGGGTCTATCCTGGCTTTATCCTCCTTCAACTGGCAATTCTTTTGCACTTAGTAAGTGTGTGGGATGTGAGCCTCCTCTCCTCCCTCCTGGCAGCAGCTGCCACACTTCCAGAGGGAGGAAAAATCTTCAAGCATCAGATGCTTCCCTGAGTGGGCTGCCCGACCCTCTCTGCCTTCACCTCCCTGTGTGGTGCCTGGGACTTTTCCGTTCTCTCTATAGCTGCCCTAGCAGCTGGGGGTTATTTTTGTAGCCTTGCCACTCAATCCATCTCAGTCCCAAAAGGGGAGAGGAGCACAGTTGCCTGGGGCTTTTCCCTACAGCATTACTAGAGTAGGTGTTTTGTGATTCTACAGAATGTCATGCAGAGGATGGCTTAATAGAGAAGAGCCTGGACTGATGGCTCTGGCCTAATCCAGGCCCTCCGCCCCCAATCTTGTCCTCTTCTTCCCACCTCCAAGTCTTCTCCAAAGTGGCTGCAGCCAGAGGAGCACAACAAGAGATCACATTCCTATGGCAATTTAGAGACAACTAAACTCAGCTCACAACTATGTTGTGAGGGAGAGCATGCAAGTATTATTTTAAGTAGATCACTTCTCTCTGGTCTTCAATTTCCCCACCTGTAGAAAAAAAGGCAGGTCAGGAATAGGTTTTAATCTTTAAGCTTTTTTTCCAGCTCTAAAAATATTAGTTATCCCATTTTACTGCTAAATGTAAAATGCAATTTAATATGTATGTACTTTGTATGTATCTTACTTATTCTTATGTAAATGATAGACAGATAGATAATCTAGTGGTAGTGGGTGGAGTTGTCCCCACATGTAATACAGATACCTTGCTGAGTATAGGTTGAGGAGTACCTCCCCATTTAATTCTTTACCCAAAGATAAACTGGAGAGGAAGTAGGTAATGGATAGTGTCTCTAGTAATTTAACTTATTATTATTATTACCACTACCACCACCACCACTACAACTACTACAACCACTGCTACTACTGCTGCTGCCGCTACTACTACTACTGCTGCTGCTACTACTACTACTGCTGCTGCTGCTGCTGCTGCTGCTGCTGCTACTATTTTTGTGGTTATTATTAGAGAAACTACCAGCATAGTGGATAGAAAGCTGACCTCAGAGTCATAAAGTTGAAGTCCTACCTCAGACACATTTTGGCTGTGTAACCCCAGGTAAGTCACTTAACCTCTTGGCAAGGAATCTAAAAAAGGAATGGTCACAGTACACAAATTCACCTCCCTTCTCATATCCTGATTATCTCACAAACCTTTTTTCACTGTGTCTAGGGCCTTGATTCACTTTAGGTTATTAATCTCACTCTGTTCACAATCTTTCCTATAAATCTACTTTGATCTGGTTATAGAATATTATAGTTAATTGACAACAAAATATTTGTGGTTGGGGGTATGAGGGAGCAGCAATATTACTCTGCAATCCTTTTGTGCCTTGTGCTAACGTTGGGTTCATTTTCCACGTTTCCCAGACTGTCCACTTCCCCATGTTGGTTAGTGTTGTTGCCGTTTTAACATGCCACAGAGATTAGTGGACACTGCTATTATCATTATATTACAAGGAAGGTTGAAAAAGAACAGAGAGCAAATGGGAGCTCCTAGTTACAGATACATAGATGGAGAGAGAGACAGAGAGAGACAGAGAGAGACAGAGAGAGACAAAGAGAGACAGAGAGAGAGAGACAGAGACAGAGAGAGACAGAGAGAAATAGATGATAGATAGGTAGATATATAGATGATGGATAGATAGATAGAGAGATAGATGATAGATAGGTAGATAGATACATAGATGATAGACAGACAGACAGATGATAGACAGACAGATAGATAGACAGATAGATAGATAGATAGAACGAGCTACCTGTTTTAAACTATTTCCTCTTTTAGGGAAGAGTTGAGATAAAAACTGCAGAGAAGCAGTGTAATTAATATTAATGGCTTCCTTCTCAAAATCACTAGAGAAGAAAACTGGTTCTGTAGGGATATCTGGGTCACATCACCCAATATGGTCCCAACAACAACACAGTACCCTCTTCTCTCAGTCTCTCTTTGTATGTGAAAAATAAGAGGCAAAAATCTAAGATGGTCCCAAGATGGAGGGCAAATTCTACCGTTTTGACCAAGCTTCTCTCCTTCTTGGGTCTTCCAGAAATCACCAGAAAGCAGTCCCCAACGTCCCAGGTCTGCACATATAATCACTAGTTGGAGAATTCCAGAGTAGTGTCTCTTATGTCCAGGGTGACGACAATTTGGGGCCACACTAGTATTTGTACATGTTGTCTCTTCTGATAGAATGAGCTAGAAAGTTTTTATTTTTGTCCTTATGTCCTCAGAACCTAATATACTGCCCGGTATACAGCAGGCACTTCCTCAATGCTTATTTATTCCTAGTCCACGATATCTCCCAGAATATCTTCCCCCTCATTTTAATAAGCTATTCATTGTCCTTAACTCTTGTTCAAATGGCAAACCTCTTCCACAAAGTCTCCTTGGAATTCTCAGAGGAGAGCTGACGACTTCCCCTCAAGAAAAGACAACTTACCATTGAATTATTTGGATTTAAAACTCTTCTCTGTGCTCTTCTCTGTGGTCTCCACTTCAATTAAACTTCAAGAACTGCGATTTTATAGGCCTTCCCTCTACTTATGTAACCTTTCCACTAAGCAGATAGAGTTTGAGAGTTTCTGTGAGCAAAAATCTATCATCTTACAACCATTGTATCCAAAGTTAGCTAGCCTGGCCCTCAGACAATAGACAGAGGGCTATCACCAGTCTCCTTCTCTTGCCCTTTACAGTTTGGTAGGACCCCCCAGAGCTTCATTGCCATCAACTTCAAGAACCCAGAGTCACTCCCATCCCACAAGAACGCAAAGTCCCAGAGCATGTTTTCTGTGGAGGAAACTGGATCTACAGGTGAAAAAAAATGTTAGTACTTGTTTGTAGATTGGCTAATAGTTCTTTTTTCTTTTTCTATGACCTTTACTTTTGTATGTGTTGGTGCAAAGATCCTTTAATGAGCAGAGACCCTGTCTTTAGCTTGTTAAGCAGTTCCCCAACACTTAAAGCCATTTGAAAATGGAATGGGCTTCCTCCCAATGAGGAGGAGGAAACAAGGAAAAGTTGGAGAGGAAGGTGAGAAAGGAGAGAGTAGAAGAGAAAATCAGAGGATGAGGAGAACTCCTAGTATATAGCACTTTGAAACTTAAAAACTACTTTATCTTGGAATAACCCTATGAGACGGTGAGTTTCCCATCACTGGAGGGTTCAGGCATAGGCTGAATGATTGCTGACTGGTCGTGGTGCGGAGAGTTGGGTTAGATGACCTCTAAGGTCCTTCCAATGTCCAGAGTCTATGATTAATGTTCTTTGTACTGCTCTTGATGTAACAATTTGTTCCTAAGGGTACCAAGGGAACAAAAGTGTGCAGAACAACAACCAAAAAAAAGCTTAGAAAGAAAATTTATTTTCTTAATAAAACATGTGGGTACATATATATATATGTATGTATGTGTGTGTGTGTATATATATATATACATATATATATACACATGAACATACATTTGTATTGTATATTTTTTATTTCGGTTAAATTATAATTTTATGTTGAGATATAATTTCTAAGCAATGTTCCACAAATAATCACTGAATTTTAGACATATAATACCAAGAGCAATAGTCTTCAATCCTGTTGAATTTCTCCATGACTTCTGAGATATCAATCAAGCCATAATGTTTTAAGAAACTGAAGCTTCTGCATATCCTAATGCTGTGGTTACTGAAGTTCAAGCCTGATTCACTTTAAGCCAAACGGACCTGCTTTTTCATGTACAAAAGGCAAAGTACCCAGGAAGACTCTACCATCCTGACTATCTGGGAGGCTCTAGGTGGGCTGGGGATGGATCAACCCAATCACATTTAGAGGACAAACCAAACTCAGTATGTTGTACAATTCAGAACTTAATAAAAGATTCTTAAGGCTAAGATCAAAGTCTAAGGTAGCTAAAGAAATGGGTTAAATAACCCCTCCATCCAACCCCAAAGTATATTTTACATTTTTGTCTATGCTTTATTTAAAGGCTTGAAAAGCTTCCAGTACTTAGAATGTCTTTTTTAATCTCTCTTTTTCTTATTACTGAGAAGATCCAGAGAGGAAGTAGTTGAACTCACTGGAAGTGCTAAAACACTAGGAAGAAAGCTTCCTCTGGAATAGTTGTCCTGGCCAAGAACTCTAAACAGTCTACAGATGCCTGGTTGACGAATGCCTTTTGGAATGGGTTTCCCCGAACTATCCTTACAGCTTAAACATTCAGCACTGTGACCACTGGGAAACTGCCCCTAATTGGGGCCACTTGGTCAACATTCCAGACATTTATTAAATCTTTCTGATGGAGAAACACAAGGTTAAGTGCTGAGGAAGGTGTGAAGGTTTGGGCATGTTCACTAACAACAAAATTTCAGACTAGGGAAGCCTGTGTTCTTGGTTGCCTTTCCTTTGTGTTTGTCAGAGTATTTCCCTTGTTCAGTGAGTGGTCTTTGAGGGGGGTGGAACTCATGTGCCAGGTTAGATTGTTTGAGCTGCCCAAGGTCTGAGCATTTTCCTTCTCTCCCTTTCTCTCTTCTCCCCTCCCCTCCCTTCTACTCTCCTTCCCATCTCTTACCTTTATTTCTCCTTCTCTTTTCTCCCCTCCCCTTTTCCCTTCCTCCCTCCCTTCTTTCCTTCCTTTCTTCCTTCCTTCTTTCCTTCCCATATTTCTTTTTTAAATTAGAAAAAAAAACCTGAACATAATAGGGAAAGAAAAAGTCCTTATTGACAAGGGTACATCAAAGGCTAAGTAAGTAGTTTTCTAGGACTTAGTAATTTTCAAACTGACACATATAGATTCATATGTTATCAGAAGTCAAAGGGATGTTAAAGATGATCTAATCCAAAAGGTTCTTGATCTTTTTTCTCTCTGGTGAAGCCTATGGACCTCTTCTTAGAATAATGTTTATATATATATATATAATGTCAACATTCACTTCCATAAGATTTTGAGCTCCAAATTTGCTCCCCATCTCTCCCATCCCCCCACCCCAAGATGGCATGTAATTTGATATAGGTTCTACATATACATTCATATTGAACATATTTTCACATTAGTCATGTTATAAAGAAGAATCAGAACCAATGGGAGAAACCACAAGAAAGAAGAAAAAAAGAGAGAGAGCAAATAATATGCTTCAATCTGCATTCAGACTCCATAGTTCTCTTTCTGGATGTGGACAGCATTTTCCATCATGAGACCTTTGGAGTTCTCTTGGATCCTTACGTTGCAAAGAAGAGATGTCTATCAAAGTTAATCATTGCACAGTGTAACTGTTATGGTTTATAATGTTCCTCTAGTTCTGCTCACTTCACTCAGCATCAGTTCATTCCAGTTTTTATAGGTTTTTCTGAAATCTGCCTGCTCTTCACTTCTTATGGAACAGTAGTATTCCATTACATTGACATACCACAACTTGATCATCCATTCCACAACAGATAGATATCCCCTCAATTTCCAATTCTTTCCCACCACAAAAAAGCTGCTTTAAATATTTTTGTACATGTGGGTCATTTTCCCATTTGTATGATCTCTTTGGGATACAGTCCTAGTAGCAGTATTGCTGGATCAAAGGGTATGCACGTTTTTATAGCCCTTTGAGCATAATTCTAAATTGTTCTCCACAATGGTTGAATCAGTTCACAACTTTACCACAACACATTAGTGTTCCAATTTTCCCACATCTTCTCCAGCATTTATCTGGAGATAAATTTTCCTGCTTTGTCATGTTAGTCAATCATAGGTACGATGTGATACCTCAGAGTTCTTTTGATTTGCATTTCTTCATATCCTTTGACCATTTATCAACTGGGATAGAATAATGTTTTTAAATGCACTGAAAGATATAGGACTACAAAAGAAAAGTCATATTAAAATATAATTATAAGACATATTATTTTTTAAAAGATCATGGACCCTGGATTAAGAACCCCAGATCTAATCCAAAATCCCTCTTTTTTGAAATGGAGAAACTGAGACACAGAGAATACTAGAGGATCATAGCTTTAGAGCTAGATTAAACCTCAAGGGACATCTTGTACAATCCTTTAATTTTATAGATGAGGCAACCAAGTCCCAGAGATATTCAATAACTTGCCCAATCCAAAGTAAGTGGCAGGGCAGGATTTAAACACAGCTCTTTTGACTCCAGATTCAAAGCTCTTTCTACTGAGCCTTACTGAAATGACTTGCCTGAGGTTAAAAACAAACAAACAAACAAGCAAACAAAAAAATTAGTCAGTGGTAGAGCTGGGACATGAACCTAAGTGTGCTTACTCCTGATCTACTTTTCTTCCTCATTAGACTGTAAGCTCCTTGAGGAATGGGACCATGGTTTTGCCTTTCTTTGTATCCCCAGCAGTTAGTAAATTGCCTGACGCATAGCAGGTGCTTAATCAATGTTGATTGACTGATTAATCTAGTCCAGAGCTCTGATTATACAGATGAAGAAACAGCTCTCAAGAAGGATAAGTGACTTATTCATGGTCACACAGGTAATGAATAGCAGAAGTGGGACTCCTTCCCAGTCAGTGTTCTCTCTTTCTATGTCAAATTGTCTATGTTCAATTGTTTCATGACTTAAGAGGCAGTATGCATTGTGGTTCGAGCACCAAACTGAGATTCAGAAAGATCTGGATTCAAACTCTGCCAAAATCCTTCTTAACTATATGGCCTTGGAAAAGCCACCTAAACTCTCTGAATCTCAGTTTCCTTAGTCATAAAATAGGGACAATAACTCCCCCCACACACACACTTAGAAAGTGATTATTAGTATTTGCATAGCACTTTAAAGTTTGCAAACTGCATTACAAATATTAATCTCATTTTATCCCCACAACCTTAGGGGTCAGGTGCTATTAATAATATGTATATTATGTATGAGGAAACTGAGGCAGAGGTTAGGTGACTTTCCCAGGGTCACACAGCTATTAAGTGTCTGAGGATAGATTTGTACTGAGGTCTTCCTGATTTCAGGACTAAAGCTCTGTCACTAAGCTTTCCCATACTAGCTGCCACATAAGGTTGTTTTGAGGATCAAGTGAGATTCTATATATAACTCTTTTGTAAACCTTAAAAATGTGTAGATGTTAGATATGATTATTCTTTATAAAAATATATTGCTTTTATTTCATTTAATGTTTCCCAATTACAAGTTTAAAAAAATTAACATTCATTTTTTAAAAATTTGGAGTTAAAAATTCCCTTCCACTCTCCCACCCCAGCACCCTCCTTGAGAAGGCAAGCAATTCAATATCTATTATACACATGAAGTCATGCAAAACGTATTTCCATATTGTGTATGTTGCAAAAGAAAACTAGAAAAATAAAGTTTTTTAAAAGTATGATTCAATCTGCTTTCAGAGTTCATCAATTCTCTCTCTGGAGATGGATAACATTTTTCACCATGAGTGCTTTGGAATTATTCTGGATCCTTGTCTTGATCAGAATATCTATGTTTTTCATAGTTGATCATCATTATAGTATTGCTGTTACTATATATACTGTTCTCCTGGTGCTGCTCACTTCACTTTGCATGAGTTCATATCTCTTTCCAGAATTTTTCTGAAACCATACTGTTCATAATTTCCTTTTTCTTTCCTTCTTTCTTGTTCTTTCTTTTTGTTTATTTTATTTTTAGCATTCACTTTTATAAGATTTTGAGCTCTAAATTTTCTTCCCCTTCTTTTTTTCCTCCCTCACCAAGATGGTATGCAATCTGATACAGGCTATACATGTACAATCATATTAAACATATTTCCACATTAGTCATGTTGTAAAAGAAGAATCAAAAGAAAAGGGAAAAGCCAAAAGAAACAAGCAGAACAAAAGAAAAAAGAGAAAATTGTATGTTTCAATCTGGATTTAGACTCCATAATTCTTTCTCTGAGTATGGATAGCATTTTCCATCATGAATCTTTTGGAATTGACTTAGATCACTGTATTGCTGAAAAGAGCTAAGTCTATCAAAGTAGATCATTGCACACTGTTGCCATTACTGTGTACAATGTTCTCCTGGTTCTGCTTACTTCATTCTGCATCAGTTCATTCAAGTCTTTCCAGGTTTTTCTGAAGTCTGCCAACTCATCATTTCTTATGGAACAATAGTATTCCATTATATTCATATACCACAACTTGTTCAGGTATCCCTTCATTTTCCAAGTCTTTACCACTACAAATAGTTGCTATAAATATTTTTGTACATGTTGGTCCCTTTCCCATTTTTATGATCCCTTTGTGATACAGACCTAGTAATGGCATTGCTAGATCAAAGGGTGTGTACATTTTTATAGCCCCTTGGGCATAGTTCCAAATTGCTCTCCAGAATGGTTGAATCAGTTCTAACTCCACCAACAATGCATTAGTGTTCCTATTTTCCCACATCTTCTCCAACATTTATCATTTTCCTGTTTTGTCACATTAGCCAGTCTGATAGGTGTAATGTGATACCTCAGAGTTGTTTTAATTTGCATTTCTCTAACAATAGTGATTTAGCTGCTCCTCATTTCTTATAGCACAATAGTATTCCATCACAATCATATACCACAATGTGTTTGGCCATTCATCAATTGAGGGTCATTACATCAATGTCCAATTCTTTGCTGCCACAAAAAAAAGATGGTTTTTTTCTTTCTTTGATCTCTCTGGCACACAGATCTAGTACTGGTATTATTGAGTCAAATAGTATGCAGTTTTATAGTACTTTGGAGATAGTTCCAAATTGTTCTTCAGGATATTTGGAATAATTTGCAACTCTACTAATAGTGCACTAGTGACACAATTTTTCCACATCTCCTCTAGCATATGACATTTTTCTTATCTGTCATGTTAGCCAATCTGATAGTTGTGAGGTGGTATTGCAGTTATTTTAATTTGTATTTCTCTAATCTCTAGTAATTTAGAGCATTTTTTTAATGTGACTGCTGATTGCTTTGATTTCTTCTTCTGAAAACTGCCTGTTCATATCTTTTGATGATTTATTGATTCTAAAAAAAAAATTTATTTTGGCTCAATTTCTTATATATTTGAGAAATGAGGTCTTATCAGAGAAAGTTGCTGTAAAAATTCCCCTGCCCCTAGTTTCCTAATTTCCTTCTCATTGTGGCTGCATTTGTTTTGTTTATATGAAAACGTTTTAATTTTGTGTAATCAAAATGATCTATTCTATTGCCCATGATCCTCTCTATCTCTTGTTTGGTCATAACTCTTGCCTTATCCATAGATCCAACAGCTACACTTTTCTATGTTCTCCTAATTTACTTGATATTGACCTTTATGTCTAAATCATTTATTTACTTTGACCTTATCTTGGTTTACAATGTGAGATACTGGTCTATGCCTAGTTTCTGACAAACTGCTTTCCAATGTTCCTGGAAAATTTTTGTCAAATGATGGTTTCTCACCCTAAAAGATTGGATTTGGGAGTTTATCAAACACTAGATTACTATGACAATTTACTACTATGTATTGTGTATCTAATGTATTCCATTGATCCACCACTATATTTCTCAGTACCAGATTGTTTTCATGATTACTGCTTTGTAATATAGTTTGAATTCTGGAACTGCTAGGGCACTTTCATTCACATTTTACTTTCATTGATTCCTTGACATTTTTGACCTTTTGTTCTTCTGAATAAATTTTGTTTTAATTTTTCCTAGCTCTGTAAAAACAGTTCTTTGGTTGTGTAATTGGAGTGGCACTGAATAAACAAATCAACTTAGGCAGAATTGTAATTTTTATTATATTGACTCAGCTTACCCATGAGCAGCTAATATTCCTTCAGTTTTTTAGATCTGTCTTTATTTGTGTGGAATGTGTTGAGTAGTTATGTTCATATAGTCCCTGAGTTTGTCTTGGCAGATAGACTCCTAAGTACTTTGTACTGTCTTCAGTTATTTTAAATGAAATTTCTCTTTCCAGGTCTTACTTCTGGGTTTTGTTCATAGTATATAGGAATGCTGATGATTTATGTTGGTTTATATTGTATTTTGCAATTTTGCTGAAGTCATTCATTGTTTTAACTAGTTTTTTAGTTGATTCTCTAGGGTTCTCCTAACATACTATCATATTCTCTGCAGAGAGTGATAGTTTTATTTCTTCATTACATAATTTTATTCCTTCAAATTTTTTTTGGTCTTATTTCTATAACTAGAATTTCCAGCACAATATGGAATAATAGTGGTGATAATGCATGTCCTTGCTTGACTCCTGGTATTAATGAAAAGGCTTCAAGTTTAGTCCTGTTATAGATTATACTTGCTCTTGATTTTATATACATGCTACTTATCATTTTAAGAAAGGAAGAATTGATTTCAATGGCTTCTAGTGCTTTTTAATAGGAATGCATAATGTGTTTTGTCAAAGATGTTTTCTGAATTTATTAATATAATCATATAATTTTTGCTATTTTTTAACTATGGTCAATTATTGATAGGTTTTCCTAATATCGAACCAGCTCTACATTCCTAGTATAAATCGTACCCAGTTATACAGTATGACCTTTGTGATATATTGTTGTAATCTCCTTGCTAGTACTTTATTTTAAAATTTTTGCATCAATATTCATTTTTTAGCACTAGAACCAAGCATATTTCTGCTTACTTTATTTTTTAATGAAACATTTTATTTGTTTTCTTCTTTACATCATTCATTTTCATGAGATTTTTGAATTACAAATTTTCTCCCTGTCTTTCCCTTACCCCAACCCCAAAACAGCCATCACACTGTAGAGCCCCTCCCCTGGTCCGCTCTCTAACTTTCTGGTAGGGCAGGGAGGGTCTCTCTATCCCAGCCCCTGTATATCTTGATTCCTAGTTGCAGGTATTGCAGAGCTTTAAATTCTAGATTCTTTTGATTCCTCCCTTGTCAACCACCCCTGCTGGAAGGATAACCAATTCAATACAGGCTATGTAGGTGTGATTATACAGGATATCTTCATAGTGGACATATTGTGACAGTGATATGTCCCTCCTTCCTATCCCTGCCCCCCTTGTTCTGTTATCTACCCTGTCCCAGTCTCTTTATTGAAGTTTGAACATCCAGCATCCCTCCCCCAGACCCTGCCCTCCCCTCCGTCATCTCGCCTTTTATCCCCACGCACCCTACTCTCTTGTGTGGCATGATGCCCAGTTTAGAGTTTATGCCATTTCTTCCCTAAGCCAGATTCAATGAGAGTAAATGAAAGTAAAGTTGTAACAGTTATCCCTTGCTTCTTCCACATGGGATGATTAGCCCCATTTTGTC
Organism: Pseudocheirus occidentalis; assembly: GCA_028646575.1. Classification (NCBI taxonomy): domain Eukaryota; kingdom Metazoa; phylum Chordata; class Mammalia; order Diprotodontia; family Pseudocheiridae; genus Pseudocheirus; species Pseudocheirus occidentalis. The sequence continues at coordinate 321,904,095 of CM053594.1, forward strand.
TCTCCCTGTCTCCTCTCATTCTAGTCCTCTCCCACCTCAGAATTTGCCTTTTAAAGTATCATACCTTTGTATTCAATTGATCGTATGCCCTCTATAAACCCATAT
>CM053594.1:321911172-321922089 GCA_028646575.1 Pseudocheirus occidentalis
GCCTTACCTAGTTCCTTTCAAATCACTCCTTGGATTCAAAATCCTACCCGTCTATAGCATCAGAGAGCTAGGTACACAGAAAGAAGGAAGAAAACAGCTGTGAAGCGTCTACACATGCCGGTTACTGAGCTAAGCAATAATATATCTTTGAATCTTTGCAACAACTCTGGGAGATAAGTGCTAATATCATCTTCATTCTACAACTGAGGAAACTAAGGCAAATAGAGTTAAGTGACTTACCGATGGTCACAAAACTTGTAAGCATCTGAGGTCATATGTGAACTCAGGCCCTCCTCATTCCAGACCCACATTCTGCACCATTTAGCTGCCTTACATGCCAGTTTTTCTTTAACTGTGCTATTGAATACTTTGAAGGCTCTGGTTTGTTAAGGAATTTACCATTTTCCTTATTTTGTGGCATGGATTTTGTGCATTGAAGTTTTTAGTTATTCTGACCCACTGGGATAATTTACTTTAAATCAACTGAAAAAGAAATGTAGCCCAGGTGACTCAAGATTCCCTCTTATTCTTGTGATCTTGTCCTCAGTATTCTTAGCAACTTCTCTAGAAGTCCTGCTCACTTTCACCCATTATTGCAGCAGACAAACCTTACTAGCATTTTGTTAGCTTTTGGAAAAAAATTCTTCATTGTATAACTACACCTATGTCTATGTATGTGTAAAAAACACATATTTATATTATAATAATGATTAACAACAACAACGAAAACAGCTCAAATTCATAGAGCCCTTTAAGATTTACAAAGGGTGGGGCGGCTAGGTGGCACAGTGAATTAGGAGTTAGGAGGACCTGAGTTCAAATCCAGTCTCAGACACTTAATATTTACTAGCTGTGTGACCTTGGGCAAGTCACTTAACCCCAATTGCCCTCCCCCCCAAAAAAAAGATTTACAAAGGGCTTGAAAGATACTGTCTCATTTGATCCTTACAATAACCCTGTAAGATTGATGCCTTGTAATCTCCATTTTACAAATGAAGGAACTAAAGCCCCAAGAGGTCCTGGCTCTGTAATCAGAGAATCTGTGTTCAAATCTCAACTCTAAATCTTGCTGTCTGGGTGATCTCGGATGACTCGGGTCACATGAGGGTGTTGAAACTTCAGGGATCTTCCTGCCCTAAATCTTTATGGTCTTATGATTCTCTTTGGGTACATCTGCTCATAGACAGAAATATCTTGTGCCAGGGCTGGTCACTTTGCTCGAGAGTTGCTTTTATCCTATATCTTTTCCTTATTTTGTCTGTATTTGTTTGCATGACGTTAGATTGTAAGATCCTTGAAAACTGGAACTGTCTTTTGCCACCTTTTGTATCTCCTGTGCTCAGCACAATGCCTGGCACATGGTGGAGTTTAATACATGTTTACTGATTGATTGGTTCTTGGGCCCTGTCTCTACATGTCCCAGGGAGACAGAAAGTTTTAATCACCGTAATCTCAACATTCTCCCTTTATATTCAACGGGCATCTTGGTGCATTTCTGTTAGAACAAAGGGTCAGGGCAATTTGGATCTCTCTCTTTTGTGTTTGGCACCAACTGCGCCTACTTCCTGGTTTTGCTAAGGGGTTTCCCTGCCTTCAACAACTCGCTGACTTTCAAACTCTGTCAGCTGCTCTTTCTTCTTCCTGTTTGACTCAGTGTGGCTACACTTTCTGAAACGTTCCGTTTCTGACCTGGTGTTCCCCAGCCCTTACCATACAAATGTCACGCAGCTCTTTAGGCAATGTGCCCCTTACCACCAGGTCTGGAACATCCCCCATTCCACCCACAGTCTCTTCTCTGTACTCTGAGGTATGTGTGTAGGTTATGAGTCACAGGCTGCATGGCCTTCCTAGATGTAACTATAATTGGAATATCTCTTTCTTCACTGAGGTCACGATCTCTCAGAAGCAGAGCTGGTTTTGTGATCACTCCTAGATTTTCCTCACCCTCTTTCTGGAGATCTGCATGAACCTCATGATCATTGTCCATTAGTTCAATTCACAAGGTGACTTGCTATGGTTTGCAAAGATCTGGGGCTATTACTTTGTTTTGGCTAATAATTAATTATTATCAATTCAACTCAATACAACAAATATTTATTTGTCATCTATTCTGTAGGAATCATAGCTGAGGTTACTGTGTATGGCAGAGATAGTCCCTTCCCTCAAGGAACCTATAATCTAGTTCAGGTAAACATGCCAGTCATTGGGGAAAAACAGTTAAATATAAATGCAAGTAATGGGATTAGCAGCATGTGGGAACAGGTGTTTAAGAAAAAGAGAAGGTAACAGACAACATAGTGTCTGCAAACTAACTGTATAAACATGAGGGATTCACTTAATCTTTCTTCTGCTTATTTTCATCAATCATAAGATGAGATGGGCTTAACCAAATCATCTCTAAAGTCTTAGGATCCTGTAACTCTGAAGGGGACCCTAGAAACCACCTAACCCACTTCCTCTCACTGACCCCCACCATTTCACAACTGAAAAACTGAGACCTAGAGAGAGCTGCTCACAACCACAGCAGTCAGAAGTAGCAGATCTGAGATGAAACCAAGAATTCTTTTCATTTTAACACTCAAAAATCTAGGAGAGTTAAGAGATGGAAGAGATAATAGGTTCAATTTATTTTCAGTTATAGATTCTCTTCCTTTCCCCACCCCTCCCTCTACCCTTTGAAAAGACCAAAAAATATACAAAACCCATTAAAAATGCTACAAAGTCACACAAAACAAACTTCCATATGAGTTGTGTAGAAGAGATAACTAGAAACTGGGGTGGCTTGGCAAGGCATCATGAATGACACTGACAAGCTAGATCCTGTCCAGAAGAGGGATGGTGAAGGAACTCAAAACTCCATCCTAGGAAGGTGCATTGATGCATCTAGGAATTCTGGGAAGAGAAGAAGAGTGGTGATCATAGTCATCTTCAAGAACAAATGAAAAATTACATCTAAAATGCTTGACAGACTTTAAAGATCTCTGTAAATAGTCATTATGATTATTTCATTTTTCTCATTTTTTGGATGAGATTCAGATAGAAATGTTATGAAGGCAAGTTTCTATCCAGCTATTATCTTTTTATATTGAATATCCTGTGGACTACTGCACAGGAGGTTAAATGGATGCTTTTTATAACTGTAAGGGTGTTAGGAGGTAAGCATGTCTTCCAGAAACTCCTTGAAAATGTCTTTGGCAGGATGCAGTGAGCAGAAAAGAATGACAGGAACAACATGTACTTCCTTCTGTTCCTACATGGTTTAGTTTTCTTTGCTAGGTGTCTATATTTTGAAAACTTTTCATTCCATGTACTTTGGACATTATGAGCATTTGGAATGGTTGCATCTGTCAAAAAAAATTATTCTTAAGTTTTTTTTATGTATCAGTGATATGTCAAGGAAGTTTAGGGCAACAGTTCTATCTTCACCAGTGTTCCAGCTCCATTACAGTTGGTTTGTTAGATTCTCAAATAGTCTAGGGTTTGTAGTTGTAGAACAATGACTTGTCATCTGTCAGTTTATAAGAGACAGCAAGCCTCTGGTATGGAATTCTACAGGCCTGATTTTGACTGCTAGGCATTCAGCAAATGCTAAATTATTGCAACTTGTGATATGTTGACCAGTTTCCACCACTTTGTTGCATCATCTTCTTTGATGAATAAGTCCAGATTCCATAAGGATAACATTTTTGTCATTTCTGGTGTCAATGACCTAAGTCACTGTCACAAAACCTACTATTTTAATGATGATGATGAGAAGGAGGAGGAGGATGATATCTACCACTTATATAGCCCTATAAGGTTTGCAAGGAACTTTACGTTGCTTCACCTGATCCTCACCATAATCTCATGAGGTAGGTGCTAAAATAAATCCACATTCCTACATAATCCCAACCAGCAAGAAGAGACAGAAAGAGAAATTCAATGTAAAATTACTACCCGGTGGATGAAATACTTGGGAATCCAGCTTTCAAGATACACAGAACATCTATTCATCTTGTCTTCCTTTTTGAAAAGGAAGGATTCATTTTTCTATACCTGCTTGGGGGCATGAGAAGTCTTGTGTTTTGTTAACATTATAAGGGTTTTTCTTCACACACCTTCTTACAATCATTTTGTCAATTTGACTGGATCAAAAAATGTACATGAACATTGGCATTAGTTGGCTGAGTGTGATGACACAAGTCTGTAGGCTCTGCGGAGGCTAAAATGGAGAAATTGCTTGAGTTTGGGAGTGTTGAGTTAAAGTAGAGTAAAATCCAATCTCCACTAGACTAGACTAGTCTAGATTATTCCTGACACTAATATCTTTGCCATATCCCCCAGGAGTGGAGGGCTACCAGGCTACCTAAGAAGGAGCGAACTGGCCCAGGTCAGAAAAACAGAGAAAGTTAAAGCTTCCATGCCAATAAGCATTGGGAATGGGCCCATGAATGACATCTGTATTTCCAGACTGGAAAAGATAGAACACATCTGAATTCAGGATGTCAGTCCCTTTCCTAACATATACAGCTTCAGCTTTCCCTTATACAGTCTTATCTTCAATGCATCTTTGCTGGAGAAGATCACTGTATTTATAATTATCCTTTTAATCTTTTGGTTTGACATGCAGGTATTAGTTATCAAATCTCCCATCTCTATTCTTCTTTGACACACATTAAGAATTTTACACTTTCACTAACACAATGTTGGTGAAACTGAACTGATCCAATCTGGATTATGCCCAAAGAGTTAAAAAAACTGTGCTTATCCTTTGACCCAGCAGTCATACTATTAGATCTGTTTCCAAGGTGATCAAGGGAAAAGGAAAAGAACCTATATGTTCCAAATTATTTATTGCAGCTCTCTTTGTGTGGCAAAAGAACCGGAAAATGAGGAAATGCCCATCAATTGGGGAATGACTGAAAAGTTGTGATATATGATTGTGATGGAATACTACCATGCTGTAAGAAATGACAAGCAGGTTGATATTAGAAAAACATGGAAAAGCGTGCATAAAATTACAAAGAGTGAAATGAATAGAACTAAGAGAATATTTCATACAGTAACATTAATATTGTTCAAAGTATCACTGTGAACAATTAAGCTATTCTGAGTATTATAAATATTAAATCAGCTATAAAGGACGTATAAAGGAAGATGCCATCCACCTCTAGAGAAAGAACAGATAAATAAAAATATTTATAGTATGGTTTTAAGTGTGTGTGTGTGTGTGTGTATGTGTGTATGTGTGTGAGTGAGTGTATGTAAGTGAAATGGTAGACTTTTCTAGTGAGGAGTGGGGAGGGAAGAAGGGAGACAGTTTGGAACTTAAAATGTAACAAAAAATAAATTGAATTAATTTGAAAAGAAAACAATTATATTTTTATATAATTTCCAAGTGACATTCCTATGTCATTGGAGAAAATTTCCATGAGATCTAGAAGCAATTTAATGGACTTTTCAGTGAGTCATTTAAAGTCATAGATGTACGTCAAGTGATTAGTATATTTTGGTAGAATGACATCTAACTTTGGTAGAATGACATCTACCTTTGAAAGTCACACTCAATGCCATTCAGTAGTGAAGAATGAAAACTAAAGAGAACCACAACAGATTTAAATTGCTGCTTTGGAAAATATTTTATATTATACATGAATACATTAGTAATATTTTATATTAATTGTACTTGGCATTATTTTGTTGGTGATATGTTTTAAAGAGAAAACAGTTTTCCACATGGATATCAAATATACTTGCGTTCTCGCTATTTTTGGTTCTATTTTATATGTTTGTAGTAAATGGCTAAGCCATGAGTCCAAAAGTAAAACAAATATTTTGTGATAATCAATAAAAGATGTTAAAAATGTTACAGATTCTTGAGGTATCATGTTTTAAAATGACTGGATTGCTAATGAGTTGCTCTTTAAATTCTTTGATCTTTTTGGTACACTCTTCACCTTTCAGCTGATATATTTTTTTCCTTGTATGCATGTATGAATTTTTCAGCTATACAAACTGTGAATTCTTTTCATCAAATATGTGAACATGTAAGGTTGCCATAGTTCTCATTTTTAGGTAAGAAATATAAGATCTCTTCAGTTTAAAAAGATGGGATCAAGTTTATATCACAAAGGAAACTGGTAAAGTGCTTTGCTTATAATTCATTGTAATGAGAATGGGAATTGGAAGATCTTACCTACTTTGATAGTAAATTCTGTCCCCTAATAGGCTGAATGTAATCACATGGAGCCTGTGATGGAGGGAATTTGTTGAAGGGTGCAGTAGAGTTCATAGGAAGCTAGAGGTAGTCAGAGCCAGAGAGATGGTGGGAGAGAGAGGTGCTCAGGCAAGGAGAGAGAGATGTTTGTGAGTAAATTTTGATCTTTTATTGGTTTGTGGGAAGGCTGAAGGATGCTGTAGCTATCAGCATTATTATGGCTTCTTAATATCTTTGGTATTATGAAGGAATTGGCTTGCTGGTTTGGGAATTCAGTTTTCTGGTGTCTAAATAAATGCTTCGGTTCTGTCCTCTATATGGACAGTTAGGTATATTTTGAGATCAACAGTCTTTATCATGATTGTGGGCACTGTAAGTATTGCATTGGCACTACATTCATTTACAACTGTGAAGCCTTTAAGCCAATAATTATGGGCCTTTATCAACCCTGCCACTTTCTACTTTTGCAGAGAAGCTGGTATTTTAGTCACCTCAATTGATGTAACTTCTATCATTCATTACATTAATAATACACATTCTATTTCACATTTAATCCAATTTTCATCATGTTGGCTTTCTTTGGATTATATAGATGACCAGAAATTTTCTATATCCTCTTTTATCCTCTTTCTCTGGGCGTCTTCATCTTCTTCTTTGTCATCTTCTTCTTCTTCTTCTTCTTCTTCTTCTTCTTCTTCTTCTTCTTCTTCTTCCTCCTCCTCCTCCTCCTCCTCCTGCTCCTCCTCCTCTTCCTCCTCATTATTATTATTAGTGCTTTGCTTCTCAAACCTCTGTAGTATAGTCTTAAATTGATTGTGAATTACATATTTTGTTCTTTGACTTGTATCATATTAACTGCTGGGCTTCCATTTTTAACTGTTGAAATTGAATTACCATGAAATTCGGATATATTTCTGATATGTTTCTGGATTCCATTCTGAATGATTCTTTTTCAATGTCTAGTTAGATGACATGATGTTCACATTTTCTATTGTGCATGCCTGTTAGAAAATGATGTAATCTTCCATTGTTTTTTCACAGGATTTTTAATAGTTTCTTCCAGGTACTTTTACCATTGCATTTGGTACCCCTTTTTAGGATTATTCCTCAATATCTTCTGTGTTCCTTATCACAGCAAAATCTACAGTATAGATTATTGTGTACGTGTCCTAAAATATTTTTATACTATTGGTCAAATATTATGGTAGACTATACAATTCATTATAGTAATAGGCTATAATTTTTTTCAAATTATTCTGTTTTGGTTTTTAATAGTTGGTCCAGGGGCAGCTAGGTGGCTCAGTGAATAGAGCACCAGCCTTGGAGTCTGGAGGGCCTGCGTTCAAATCCAGCCTCAGACACTTAGCACTTACTAGCTGTGTGACCTTGGACAAATCACTTAACCCCAATTGCCCTGCCTTCCCCCCTCTCTAAAAAAAAGACTAAAAAAAGAATAGTTGGTCGATTTTCAAAAATTTTTATCCTCAGGGTCATAGACCGTCAGGAGACAGATTTCAGGAAATCCATGATGTGGGATGGCAGAATTGCATTTTTATTTCAATATAATCAATTCCCATTGTAATGTTATGTGCTTTATTTTGTTCATTTGAAAATATTGTTCTGAGAAAGGTTCCATAGGCCTCACCAGACCAGCAAAGGGGTCCATGATGCCCAAAAGGTTAAGAGTACTTGGTCTAATTGAATTTTTCCCATCTAATTCAAAAAGAGTATTTTGAAATTCCAGTCTAAGTTTCCCATCTCCCTTTCAAGACCATTTGAAATTACTGTATTTTTTTGTCATCTAGTTCAGAAGTGGCACTTCTGGCATTTCTGTTAAGTATAGATTTTTTCAGGGCTTTCAGGTTCCTTCTTCAGGTGTAAGGAATCTTTCCATTCTTATTCTTATTCTTATTTCCTCCATTTGGGGTTAGGGAATGAAGTTATTGCCCTCCATTAATCTGTAATCTATTGTTGTGTAACTTAGAACTGAGGATATTCTGAACACAAAGCAGTGTGAATTCCTTGCTTCAGTAAGCTGGATATCCAAATTTAGACACAGAACTGGCCCATAACAAAAGTTCCAGTCTACTTCATGCACGTTTGTGGTTACCTGCTTTGGTGGTAAGTGCCGTCCTCACTGAGTGACTGGCAGCCGGGTGTGAGGGAGTGGATTGGACAGTTCTGAGATGTGCCAATATGTTTTGCCTTCATGTGGTATGGGAAGGTGAAAAGGTGTCACTCACTTCCCTATCTTGTATGTAATATTGTTCCTCACAAGAGCTCAGAGTAGGACCAGTCTACAACCTTCTTCTTCTCCTCCTCCTCCTTTTCCTCCTCCTCTTTCTTCTTCTTCTACTTCTTTTTCCTCCTTTTCCTCCTCCTCCTCCTCCTCTGCCTCCTCCTCTTCTTCCTCCTCCTCCTCATTATTGCTAGTAGTGCTTTACTTCTCAAACCTCGATAGCATAGTCTTAAACTGATCATTAATTATGTATATCTAAGCTTAGTTCTTGGCTTCATAGGAGCAGTACCAGCCATCACACTGGCTGTAGTGCTAGCCCAATCCAATTGACCATCATTTCAGCGTTATTTCCAGGCCTTCAAACTAAGAAAATGGTGTCAGGGCAATGCAGGGTCCCAGCTGTACATAATTCTGGCTGCCATCCCTTTACTCTGTCATTGCTCAATCTCCTTGTAACATGGATGACACACTGAGCATTTAGGTGCGGTATTATTGTTGTTGATAAGAACCTGACTTGAAGGGCTAGTGAGGTGATTTATTTACTTGGTTTCATAGGGATAACTAGGAATAGGGAATAGAGTCTATTTTCAGCTTGGTATAAGAAAAACACACTTCCTTATTATTTTTAATTGTTATTAGAACTAGCAGTCAAGTCAATAGTATTTATTAAGTACCTACTGTGTGCCAGACACTGATAAGCACTAAGGATACAAAGAAGGGCAAAAACAGTTCCTGCTCTCAGGGAGCTTACAGTCTAATGACAGCATGCAAACAACTACATATAGACAATAAAGACAGATGATAGGTTGATAAATTGATATATCCATAGCTATAGATAGAAACACATCTCTAAAGATAGATATATCTGTATGTAGATATATCTTTATAATACACACATATATGAATTTGTACATATGCACATGCCGGATAAATTTGGAGATAATCTCAGAAGAAAGGCACAAACATTGAGGGAAATGGAGAACAGCTTTTTTTTCCCCCAAAGGTGCACTTTTAGCTGAAGCTTGAAAGAAGTTAAGATGACCATGTAAACCAGAAGGAGGAGAGGAGGAGAGAGTATTCCAGGCATAGGGAAAAGCCAGTGCAAATGCATGAAGTTGGGAGATGCAGTGTCATTTAAGAAATGACAGGGAAAGGCCAGTGACCAGAGTCACTGGGTCACAGAATATGGGATTAGGGGGGGCAGCGTATAAGATGGCAGAAAAATAGGAGGAGACCAGGTTATGAGAGGTTTTAAAAGACAAATAGAAGAATACCATGCTTCTAAATAAACATGTTACCCAACTCCCCTAGAAAGGCGAGGACTCAATATGCATATAACCATATATGTGTTTATACATGCATGTTATATTGGACATTATCAATTTGGAAATATATTGTACATGATTATACATGTTTATAATGGATTTTCCCCTTGAAGGTAGAAAGGGGAAATAAAATAGAATTTCAAAAATCAAGATAGTAATAATAATAGTAAAAACAATTACCATTATGGCAAAATGTTAATTGCATAAGCGGTTGACTATTAATGGTGAACACACTAATGGGGGCTCATGAAGTGTGGCTTTAGGAATATGGACCTAGTGAATACCTTGAACTCGGGTTAGTCATCTTCTTGGGCACCAAGTTGTAAGGGTAAGTTGGAAGGCTAACCCCAGAGAAAGTCCTACACTGTGTGAGTTTGCCGTCACTGAAGGTCTTCAAAATGAAGGTTGTACGAATACTTGGGGGTGTTGTTGAGGTGAATGTGTGATTGGAATAAAAATGAGTTTTGATGTTCCTGATATCTCTGAGAGTCTGTGATCACATGTAGAAGGAAAAGAGAAACTAAGTGCATAGTGAATAGAGCACCAGGTCTGGAGTCAGGAAGATCCAAGTTCAAATCCAGCCTCAGACATGAGTTACATGATCTTAGTCATGTCTCTTACCCCTGTTTGCCTTGGTTTGTTTAATTGCAAAATGAGCTGGAGAAGGAAATAGTAAACCACCCCAGTATCTTTGCCAAGAAAACCCCAAATGGAGTCACAAAGAGTTAGACATAAATGAAATGATTTAACAAACAAGTAGAAGATATGACTGGAAAGATGATAAGGATTTGGACAATTGAGATGGATGGGAGAGGAGCAGTATGAAGAAAGGCATGGAGGCTGAATGAGTGGGAAGTAATTATGGGATCATAGACCTAGTGCTAGAAGGGGCCTCTGCTCATTTACAGATGAGGAAACTGAGGTCCAGAGAGGTTCTGTGATTTGGCTTTCATTAGTGGTACTCAGTACTTGCTTCACTGTATCAGGCAAGAAAAGAAAAGAAAAGAAAAGAAAAGGAAAGGAAAGGAAAGGAAAGGAAAGGAAAGGAAAGGAAAGGAAAGGAAAGGAAAGGAAAGGAAAGGAAAGGAAAGGAAAGGAAAGGAAAGGAAAGGAAAGGAAAGGAAAGGAAAGGAAAGGAAAGGAAAGGAAAGGAAAGG
>CM053594.1:321922589-321944456 GCA_028646575.1 Pseudocheirus occidentalis
CCAGATCCAGGCTGCTCAACACAAGAGCACTTGGCCCTGATCAATTGATTCAGCCCCTCTGCGTGGTCTGCAGGCCAGGAGCTCTGAAGCAGCCCAGGGGGGGCAGCCGCCGGTTAAAGCAGTTTCTCCCCTTCCCCCACTGCTTCCTTGCCCTGGGGACAAATTGGCCAAACTGCTTTTCCTCCCCCAAATTAAGTTTCAAAGTTCCCTTTCACTGACCTTCTGTAATTCTAGCTTCCTAGATGTGAATATCCCTCCAGGTGCAGTAGATCTTCTGTGAAGTAGACTCAGCTGTGGACTTTGGAGGCTTGGCTCCTCCTGGAGTGCCCTGAGGCCTGGCCATGGTTTTTGTTTCAGGCTGGGTTGGTCTTGGCTCCTGGCCTGCCAGCCTGCATGATGAGCCCCTCCTGCTGAGCTAACTTTCTCTAATTCTTGTTTTTCATGCATTACTAGATATGGAGTTTGCTGGAGGTATTGTAGCTCTTCTCTCTTGTAGACTGGCTGTGGGCTCAGCTTCTTCAGCCACCCGGAGGCCTGGCCAGGGTTTCAGTTTTGGGCTGGGCTGGCCTCAGCTCCCAGTATGCCACGGTGAGACCCTCTTGCCAAGCTGCCTTCGGTGAGAGATGTGTTTTCTGTATTTTTGTGAGTTTAAGAGTCCTAGAACCTGCTCATGGTCATATTTTATGGGTATTTTAGGTGGCTGGGTGGGAGCTGTGGATCCTTGCTGCTTCTATGCTGCCATCTTTATCAATACTTTCAATAAAGAAAATTTTATCACCCAGAAGAAATTATTCTATTTTAGTCCTGGCACTATTACCCTTCTGACATTATCACAGCATTGGGTAATGCAGTTTGCTAGAACACTTAAGGTACAGAAGACATCATGGGATGAAAGAAGGCACTGGAGGGAAGAAGAAAATCTGGGTTCTAATCTCAGCTCTACCTGCCAGTAGTTTTGGGACTTTGGCCAAGCTGCTTTACCTCTCTGCTTCTTGGGTTCTTTGTCCATTAAATTACTGGATTAAATGATCCCTTAAGAACACCTTCAGGTCGAAATTCCAAGATTCCATGATCCCAAGTCACCCAAATCTTCAGGTCCACAGTGTCCCTTCATGTAAAATGAGGAAGTATGACTCCATGATCTCAAAGTTCCCTTCCAGCAATTTAGTGCTCACTAGAGCTTCTGGCCCTTACAGCATGTGTTTCTCTTTCCAGGTGAAGATCTCAGAATCACAGAAAGTCAAAGAGACTTTAGAATTCGTTTATACCAGGGTTTCTTCAACTTTTTCCACTCATGAACTTTTCAGTGCCTCTTAAACTATGGGTCACGACCCCATATGATTCTGAATTTTAGACCAATCTCTCATCCAGCGCAGAATTTTCCTCTATAACCTCCTGGTCGGTTAACATCTGCTTGAGCACCAACAGTGACAAAAAAACCCCAGTACCTCATGAGGCAATTTGCTTAATTTCTGGAGTGTTCTACCTCTAAGGACATTTTCCCTTACATAAGGACAAAAACTGCCCCTTTGTAACCTCTATCCACTGTTTGTAATTCTGTTCTTCTACATCAAGCAGAATGGACTACTATCCCCAAATTCTAGCTTGAAGACCACTATGCCCTACCCCACTCTAAGTCTTATCTTCTAAATAGTCCTTCCTTCTTCAATCATTTCTCAAATTTCTCAAATCAGAGGCAGCATGATGTCATGCTGCATTTGGAATGAGGAAGAGCTGGGATCAAATCCTACCTCAGACGCTAACAGGGTGATCCTTGGCAAGTCGTTTAACCCATCAAAGAGTTTCTTCATCTGAAAAATTAAGATATAATAATACCTCAGTATGCATGTACCTCAGGCTGTTATGTTAAATCTTTGTTAAAAAATCTTTTCAAACTACACTAAATAAGTGTTAGCTAATACTATTATTAAATGATGATTTCAGGGTCCTACCTCCAACACTTATGAGCAGTGTGACCTTGGGCAAGTCACTCCCCGTATTCTAGACAACTCTCTGAGATTAATTCTCATCTAATTCTCAAAAGAGAAGTTGCTAAGAAGGTTCTGACCTGCACTGATAAATGAAGTTTTCTCATCTGGGAGCTCCTTATATAAATGAAATCACATTTCCAGTCTGTATCTGTCACTTTCAATGCCCTCATCATTCTGGTCACCTTTGTCAGGGTCTCTTCAGACTAATCACTGTCTCTAAAATAAGGTGCTAGAATAGAGCGCAGTGCTCCAGATGGTGTTTGAAGAGGGACCATCACTCTCACTCTCATTCCAGCTTTAGATACAATGCAGTTTAGGTTCATACAAGCACTTTTGTCCATTGTGTATATGTATAGGATGGGTTTGCTAAGGTGGGTCCACACACTCTAGAGCAAATATTGTCTCAAAGGAACTCATTGGCCAATGATGGTTGGCTATCACCTAGTTCCACCCTCTATGCCTACCAATGGTAATATAACATAGAAAATAAAATTTCTACCATTTAGTAAAATAATTTCACCAATTTGGTCATTTAACCCTTCTTCTCACACTACTTACCATAATTATTACTCTGAACTCTTTTTGCATTCTATTTCTATTTGTCATACACTGAGAATAAGAAGGGAATGCTGGTGGAATGGGCAGATGAGAATATTTGTTCCAGTGACCAAGAAGACAGCAGAAGCAAGTGCTGTAGAGCACTTGGAGCTTGGTCAGACATCAAAGATGCCAAGGTCATTCATTGCATCCTGGGCCATCACCAATTGTCCTGACTTTTGTCCTGCCACTGTACTTTGATGACTCAGGAAGAAAGAGTGAGGCTGATGACTTTGGGGCAACTCTGCCTCACTTAAATCCAATTTACTTGCTACTCAAGACATCGACCATGATGTCATTAAACCTCTTCAAAAATGAAGGATCAGCAACAACAATGATCACTCCTGGTGTGTGAAGAAGAGCAGATAAATGAAGGGCAATGCTGGCTACAAACCCTTTCTGTTCTGGCTAAGAAATAAGAAATCATGGGGTCATAAAGTCAGAGCTGGAAGGGACCTTCGGGTTCATCTAATCCAATTCATTCATTTTGTATATGAAGTTCCACATATAGAAGTTTTGGAATTGAAACCAGAGGCTTATGATTGCGTATCTCTGAGCTCTTCTCCTGCAACATGTAACCCTCTTGGCTGCTCTGTCAGCCACGGACTATTTTTAAAAAATCTAGAGGATCATAGAATCATAGAATTAAAGTTGAATAACCTTAGAGCTAATTTAGTCCAACCCTATAATTTTTCAGATGAGGAAACTAAGCCTCCAAACTAAGCCTCCCCTCCAAAGCTTCCAGGGACTCATCTGAGGTCACACAGCTAGTGACAAAGGTAGGACCCAAATCCAGATCCTCTCACTCCATTGTACTTTGAGGCATCCTTAGAAAAGCCCTTCAGGACAATCTTTAGCTCTTCTGGAGGTGTCATGACAAAACATAGATAAGAATCGCACCACATCAGATTCCATAGATGGGTTGCAATCTGCATCATTGGAGGGAGAACTTGTAGTGGTGAGAGATGCCTACCCTAGAGCAGGCCTGCTAGGCAGCCCTTTTGTTTAACCTGAGTACCTGAGTACAGCTTTTAACCCCGTGGCTTATTTGGGAATGGATATGGTTTCAGCAATTGCTGCTGTGGTCACCCTTTATTTACAGTTTCATATTTCTGTACACATGCAAGTCAGTCTGAACGTTTTACCCAAATCTGAAACCAGAGGTAGACATACAATTAGCCAAAAAGCCTACATAGTTATTTTTTACCCACTTAACAGTATTTTGCTTTTCCAGTTACATGTAAAGATAATTTTCAACATTCATTTTTATAAGATTTTGAGTTCCAAATTTACCTCAAGATCTCCTCCCCAGGTCCATGCCCTGCCACTCTTTGGGATGCTAGTTGATGCCAAGAACTCTGATTTTCTTTCTCCTGAGGCAGAATGAGTGATCTTTCTGAGCATCAAATCCCTGCAGATCACATCCACTGTAATGTTGCCATTTCCCTTTATAGAATATGTCTTCCCACAGTGGAGCGTCCATCATTGGTGCCCCCTCCCGCAATTTCAGCAAAATTCCTCTCTTCCCTCCTGTCTCAATCCATTCCTTTTCCTTCTTTTCCATTATCTTGAAGTCTTTCTTCTTCCTGAGGGTACAGGAGTTATTTTCCCTTCATTTTTAACCTTTGACTTGATTAAGATTCATATGTTTCCTTCTTATCTTTTTCCTCCCCTCTTCCCTTTTATGCACCCTCCCATTTCGCAATTTAGTCCCACAGAAATATTGAGTCACCGGTAGGTGGGATGTGGTGAGGTTTAGTCCTTAATATTTCAGGTCTGTATCTTCACCATTACTACAATTTGACTTCTACTTTCACCCTTGTCTAGAGTATTTTTAAAAAGAAATCATTTTAATGATGTTTCCATAGTTATTTTATTCTTATTATCCTTGATTGCCATATTGCTTTACCTTTCTTGTATTTTTGTTGTCAAAGCTGTTTGAAAAACTGATAATTTATTCAGGCCTGGTTTTCTTTCTAGAAATGCTTTCAATGCCTCATTTTAAAAAGATCAAACATTTATCAAACATTTCTGGTTAGTGTCAGGGATGCAAAGTTTGCCACCTTGAGTTGCATCTTGAGTTCCTTTTTCTTCAGAACATATTATTCTGTTCCCTCTTGCAGTTAGTTTTTGGTGGGTTCAGAACAGTTTTTTGTTATTCATTTTCTTTCCTTTATATGTCATGGTCTTTCTCCTAGTGACTGGTCTCTTGCAGGGCTTGCTGTTTGTCAGTGGAACTGTTAAATTCAATAACTGAGTGTCCTGGAATTTGTGGTATAGCATTTTTTTCTATAAGTGATCTGTAGATTTCTTCCATTGGAACTTTGTGGTCTGCATTCAGAATTTTATGGCAGTTTCTTGTATTGTCTTTTGCATTATGGTCTTCAGGTTTTGGATTTTTTTTTAACTTACCATATTCTTCTGGAAGACACATAATCCTTAATTTGCTTCTCCATATATTGTCTTTGAAGTAAATGTATTGCTTGTATGGAGAGTGTGTTTTGTCTTAGTGTTTTTTACTTCCCTTTTTTCAAAATTGACCTCACTCTTATTTATTTTTATTCTCAGTTATTTTCTCTTTTGTTTCTTTGGTAAGTCTTGCCACCATAGATTCAAGTTTTTTTCTCTGCTAATTATTTCTGCTGTGCAGGCCATAAATTCTGCTTTTATGATTCTTATTTCTCTTTTAAACTACTCAGGAACTTCTGCTATAACTTTATCCTCTCTTGAGAATCCACAGGATTCCCTGTCTTATCCGGTGTTGATTCATTTTCCTTTTTCTTGTAATATTTATTCATAGATATCTGGTGCTTAGCTGATCTGGAGGCCACATTCCCTTCTGTTATTAATATCTTCCCTGTTGGTTTATATACTTACACTTGAGGTGTTTAACAGAGTTTTCTTCCACCTGACATCTTTGGTAATTAAAATGTTTTCCTCCTTATATTCCCTTATTGCTCACCTTCTGACTCCTCCTTTGACAGCAGTTACTTTGGGGACTGGAGCTCAAAGTGATTTGAAACTGTTCTGATGCTGGACACTTCACATTTACCCCTCCTTGCTGGGAGGCCAGAACTGGCCCCAGCTGGATGCTCAGTTCTTTACCTCAGGCTTGTTGGAGAGCCACACAATCACATACATGCTCTGCCCTTTGGTTCTTTAGCTGCCTTGTTGAGCTCTGCTACAGCACAGAGGGCTGTCATATGGCTGTCCCAGTTAGGACAACCTTCTGTCTTTTGCTTTTCCAGTGCACTGGGAGGAGGCAGGGTGGACAGAGTGGAGTTCTGTTGCAAACCACTCAGTAGGCTTGTGCAGCCCTGCAGGAAAATGGTGGACAGTGGGGGAGAAGCTGCTGAGTGATCCTTGATAAAAAGAATATTTAAATTGCCTAATCTCTTGTACGGAATTCACATTTTGGGGAGCTTTGAAAGGTCATGAAGATTGGGGAAAATGTCTAGTCCTCCATCCTCATGGTCATGTACCCAAAAGTCCTAATCGGTAACTTTTTTCCCTAAGTTTAAGTAATTTTCTGCTGTTAATGTCTTCCCTTTTGATTTACATGCTTATGTTCAATGTCTTTGAAGTTTTATTTTCTTTCTGAGATCTTTGGTAATTTCAATCTTTTCCCACTCTTATTTTCCCTGATTGCTAACTTTTTAAATTTCCCCTCCCCTCATCTCTTTCTAATAGTGGTTTCCCTAGGGACTGGATCTCAAAGCATGTTGGGTAATTCATGCTTTACCAACCTAGATCTCTGCCCCAAGCAACTTTTGCGGGGAAGAGCTTTCTTCAGTTAATTGCTGGACTTATTTCACCAGGCTTAGCAGAGCACCAGCATACAGGGTATCTGTCAGCACTGCATCCTCTGTTCCTCATTCCTTTGGCATGACTCTTCAGAACACTGCAGTACTGGTGCCATTGCGGTTGGGGAATGGTCTCTGTCATTTGGAGTTTGGGTCTCTGAGGCTCTGGGAGGAGGGCAGAAGGGGTATGGGATTGAACTCTATTTCAAGCCTAGACACAAGCCCTTTTACCTGGAGAGCTTTTTGGCAGCCCAGAACACTGCTGGGGTGCTAGCTATTGTAGCCTCAATACATTCCCAGAGTTTGGAGCCCACATTTCCATAGCACTAGGAAAAGGCTGGGGGAAACTGGGGGCTTTGTTGTAACCCTATGGGTCAGGAGCTGGGGTGGGCTAGTATGGCCTCACTGGGAGAGAGTGGCAGAAGGTGTGCTGCATGAGCTGGCCTAGACATCAGTTCATCTTTTTAAATCTTCTTTTGGGTTGCAGACATCCTAGACCACAGAGATAGCTGAAGAGTTCTTAGCTTTGGTGCATAGCTTCTGTTTTTGAGAAGTTGTAAGGATCAGAGAAAATACTTAGTTCTCCACCTTGTTGAGCACATAACTCAGAAATTCTCTTCTTAAGTATTTTCATCATTCACAGCTTGTAAGAAATTTGGCAGTGAACTTTGAAAGTGCTAGCAATAAAAAATAATCTCTGCGTCAAAAAGCTCTGATTAGGATCTGGTAGCCAGTATATATAGCGATCTAACACAACCATATGACTAAAAGCCATTCCACCTCAAATAAGGAGTCAAATTCTATGAAAAAATTTGTTCCTGAAATAATGAAAACCTATTAACAATCATATATGAAAGGTGACCCAAAGCACTAATATAAAGGGAAATACAGAAATTTACAGAAATACAGAAGTACAAACTCTGAGCTTTTGCCTTGTAACTACCAAAAAATATCCTAAGATAATAATGGTCAGTGTCTACTGTGCTAAAAGAAATGATGAGCTTGATGATTATAGAAAAACATGGAAAGACTTGCACAAAATTATGAATAGTGAAATGAGCAGAACCAAGAGAACACTGTATACAGTAACAGCAATACTGCTTGAAGAACAACTTTGAGCAAATAAGTCATTTTGACTATTATAAATTCCCATATTAACTATAAAGGACATATGAAGAAAGATGCTACCTGCATCCAGAGGAAGGACTGATAAATAGTATGTATGGAATACAATAGTAAGTATGTATAGAATGATTTTACATAAAAATGTGTGTATTATATATATTATATATGCATATATATGACTGTGTCTCATGGTAGCCGTCTCTAGGGTGGGGGGAGCAAAAAAAAAGATATTTACATGATTGTTTTGTTGTATACTTGAAACAAATAGCAAATTGTGCATAGTAGATTTATAGTTTCATACGCAATCATCTTTTTATTGTACTATGTAATAGAAATGCTTGTTTTATTCCATAAATTAAAAATAAAATTTTAAAAATATGATGAGCATGAAGAGTTCAGGGAAACATAGAAAGACATAGGAACTGATGAAGAGTCAAGTAAGCAGAATGAGGAAAACAGTATATACAGCAATTATAACAGCGTAGATGGAAAGAATGACAGCAACAACACAAACTGAACACTGTGTAATTACAGTGACCAGGCTTGTCCCTAAAGAAGAGATGTTAGAATGCACTCCTCTCCTTCATTTATAGATGGAGAGCTCCAACTATACCGTCAAACTCAGCTGATATTTGGGTTAGGTTTGCTGAACAGTTTTCTTTCTCCTTCCGCTCTTTGTTAGAAGGGAGGGCTGGCTGTGAAGGCGAGGGAGAGTGATAGATGTGGAAATGAAAGTGACATAAAATTAAAGAATATCAAGAAAACATCTTAAAAATTAGAAAGAAATGTATTAAAGGTGTTGATAGAGAGTGTTGGACAGAGCTGGACAGTGATGGACAGAGATCTCTATCTCATTCACATGAAAGAGCAGGGACATCAGTGAATTTGAATTATTACTTGAATTACTTACTTAAAGTAAACCTCACATCACCTTCCAGATATCCTTTAGACAAAGTCAGTTATTTTAAACACAGTTGGACAGATGTGTAAATTTGCAGCAACAGTGAACACCCTGTAAGCTCAGAGCAGGCAAAAGGAATTCTGGTAGACCTTGTTAGGGTTTCAAACAAAACAACGCCTGAATGAGTTCCAGGACCATTGCACAAACAAAACTAAGGAAATAGGAGAAGAAAGGAGAAAAAAGAAAGTATATTTCTGTCAGACAGAGTTAAAACTCTGACAGGAAATTCCTAGTGATAACTTCTGCTGGATCCCCTCCCCTACCCCATTTGGCACTGAGGACTTTCAGCATCAAATACTTTCGTTAACATTATCAAACTATCAAACAATGTGAAAATGTTTTTAAATTATAAAAAGTTACACAAATATAAGGGCAGCTAAGTGACACAGTACCAAGTCTGGAGTCAGGAAGGCTCATGTTCCTGAGTTCAAATCTGGCATCAGACACTTACTAGTTGTGTGACCCTGGACAAGTCACTTAACCCTGTTTGCTTCTGTTTCCTCATTTGTAAGATGAGCTGGAGAAGGAAATGACAAACCACTCAAATATCTTTGCCAAAAAACTCCAAAAGGAGGTCATGAAGAGTCATGCACAACTGAAACAACTGAACAAGTGTGATGTTATGTTGCTGCTGTTGCTACTTCTACTATCACCACCACCATAGAGCATTATACCACTTCTCTGCTTCTGCTACCACCACCACTACCACCAACATAGAGTTTATTACTACTCATGCTATTTTCTCTAGTACTCTCATCACCACCTATAGAGCAACCATACTATCACTGCTGCTCCTGGAACTTCAACTGCCACATGCTAATACTACTCCTATGGGGCATTATACTACTCACAATTCCACCACACCAGGGATCACTGCCATATAGGCTTATGTTACAAGCACTACCATTACATTGTATTGTCCACATGTGCTACAAAACCAGCCTGGTTGGGGTAACAGTCCCAGCCTCAGGTTCACCCCAGCACTGAACTCTCTGCAGCTGAACTCTCACTTAGAGCTTATTTGAATTTTGACTGGATTCCAGGATAGATTTTTAAAGGAGAGAGACAGACAGAGAAACAGAAAGTCAGTGAGAGAGATAGAAAGAGAGAGAGAGAGAGAGAGAGAGAGAGAGAGAGAGAGAGAGAGAGAGAGAGAGAGAGAAAGAACACTTCTTCCCTCCCTCCCTGTCTCTCTCTTTCTCTCAACATTATCCTTTCAAACAACCCCACTTTGTTCCATAGATATGATGACCCCTTATCTTTTCATTTTTTCCCCCAGGCCCATTCCAATTACAACAAAATGTTCCTTTAATGAGATACTGAAAAAGAAATATTCTTTGTCAGATGACATGTCCCAACTTTAGCTTTAGAAAATATGGCCATGATATGGGTTTGATTTAGTGAGCTGTTAGACCCCTATCATCCAGGAAACTGATGACAGGTCAGTTGAAAAAACCCAGCTGGTTTTTCAGGCCAGGTAGAAGGGGTTTCATATAACTATACTATAGCTCAATAAATGCTGAGAAACAGTAAAAAATCAATTCCAAAGTGGTTTAAAATATATGACTGGAATAGTTGTTTATCCTTTGCTTTCAAAGAGGACCAGTGATACTATGGAGTGATGTCTTGATTCTCAAGTGAATTGGATTTAAATGAGGAATAGTTGCACAAAATCAACAGTCTCATTCTCTCTTCTAAGGTCATTGAAGTCCAGTGGCAGGACAAAGGTCAAGACAACTGGCTATGGCCCAAGATGATTTTGGTATCTTCAATGTCTGACCAATCTCTAATGCTCCATGGAGCCTGCATCAGCTGCCTTCATGGCTGTGGGAACAAATTGTTCTCATCCATCCGTTTTGCTGGGGGAAGTCTTTACATGCTTGGGGTAGACATCCCCCTAACTCACCACTTTGAGTTTGAGGACTGTCAGTTACTCTCAACCTAGTCTAGCCTGTCTGCCAAGATGGTTTTATTGGGGTGTGGCTTTTGCACATGATACATCTTCTTGGAGCCACAGGTGAGAGCTGAGTGACAGGTGGACACCAAAAGTGTCCTGAAAGAAAGCAGACCTCAAAAAGACTTGGCAAGCCCTCATACCAGAAATTCCTTTTTATAGGTACCAAAAATGTACCAAATACTACAGAGAAGGTGGTGACTGCCCTCTCCATTTCTGTTCCCACCCCCATGGATTCCCATTCTTGCTATTAGGCTAAGGTTATTATCATTATAGCAATGATGTCAAACTCAAATAGAAATGGGGACCACTTCTAGCTGTACCTAAAATGGTATTATAAAGCAGCAGTCATCAAAACTACTTAGTACTAGCTAAGAAATAAAGTGTCGGATCAGTGGAATGGGTTAGGTACACAAGACACAGTAGTCAGTTATAGTAATCTACTGTTTAATAAACTCAAAGACCCCAGCTTTTGCAATAAGAACTCAATATTTAACAAAAACTTTGGGAAAACTGGAAAATAGTAGGGCACAAACTAGGCATAAGTCAACAGCTTACACCATATACCAAGATAAGGTCAAAATGGATAAACAATTCAGACATAAACAGTTAAACTGTAACCAAACCAGGAGAGGAAGGAATAATTTACCTGTCAGATCTATGGAGAAAGGAAGAATTTATGACCAGAGAAATATAAATAATAATAATGTATATAATATATAATAATATATATAAACTGCAAAATGGAGAATTTTGTTTACATTAAATTAAAAAGGTTTTGTACAAACAAAAGCAATGTGCAATGAACATTAAAAAGGAAGCAGAAAGCTGGGAAACAATTTTTATAGCCAATATCCTTGATAAAGGTCTCATTTCAAAAAACATATAGAGAACTGAATCAAATCTATAAGAATGCAAGTCATTTCCCAACTGATAAATGGTCAAAGGATATGAACAGGCAGTTTCAGACAAAGAAATTAAAGCTATCTATATTTTTAAAATGCTCTAAATCACTACTGACTAGAGAAAAGCAAATTGAAACAAATCCACACCTATCAGATGGGTGAACATGACAAAACAGGAAAATGATAAATGGAGAAGATGTAGGAAAATTGAAACACTAATGCATTGTTGGTGGAGTCGTGAACTTACTCAACCATTCTAGAGAACAATTTGGAGCTATGCCCTAAGGTCTATAAAACTGTACATACCCTTTGATCCAACAGCACCACTACTAGGTCTGTGTCCCAAAGAGATCATAAAAAAAGGGAGAGGACTCATATGTACAAAAAGATTTATAGCAGCTCTTTTTGTGGTACCAAAGAATTGAAAATTGAGGGGATGCCCATTAATTGGGGAATAGCTAAACAAGTTGTAGTATATGAATGTAATAGACCACTGTTGCTTAATAAGAAATGGTGAGTAGGCAGACTTCAGAAAAACCTGGAAAGATTTGCATGAACTGATGCTGAGTGAAGCAAGCAGGATCAGAAGAACACTGTACACAGTAACAGCAATGTTGTGCAACGACTGACTTTGTTACTTATCTCTTCTGAGTAATGTAATGATTTAAGACAACTCCAAAAGACTTATGATGGAAAATGCTATCCACATACAGAGAAGGAACTACGCAGTCTGAATGCAGAAGCATGCTATTTTCTCTTTCTTTTGTTGTTTTTTGGTTTCTTTTCTTTATTTTTTCCCTTTTGTTCTGATTCTTCTTTCACAACATGACTAATGTGGAAATAAGTTTAATGTGATTGTACATATATAGCCTATGTCAAATTGCATGCTACCTCAGGGAGGGAAGAGGGAAAGGAAGGGGAGAAAATTTAGAACTCAAAATCCTATAAAAGCAAATGTTGAAAACCCAAAACACACACACACACACACACACACACACACATATATGCATACATACATGAATAAGTAAATAGGAAATGGGGGCCACTAAACCAAATATAAGGATCCCTGAAGGCTGAATATGGGTTTAGAAAACCACATATTAATTTTTTTTGTTTTTATTGAATTTTTAATTTATTTTGGTCAATATTTCTCAATGACATTCTATTCTGCTTCAGGGAGCCCTCCGAAGTATTGTGAACTGGATGCAGCCTGCAGGACGTGTGCTTGACACTTTTTTTATGCAGCAAATTAGAAAAAAATGCCCATATAATCTGACAACATAGCCCCCTAGTTCAGAGATTCTTATAGAGCAAATAGGAATTTTTCACAGTCATCCAAATCATGTTTTAGATTTAAAGTAAGCTGAATGAGGCAGTGTAGTCTAATCGCAGGAGGGCCAGATTTAAAGACATAAGACCTGACTTTGAATCCTGGATATTCTATTTAATATCTATGTGACCTTATAAGTCACTTAATAGTGGGGCCTCAGTTTCCTCATCTATAAAATGAGGGGTTGAACTACATGAGGTTCCTTTCAGTTTGAAATCCATGATTCTATTTGAGTAGATTGCCTCAATCTATAGACTTGAATAGGTTTTAAATATGATGTTTAGCAATGTTGCCGCTTCTTCCATTTATATGTCTTCCCAAGTTCCTCTGGCATTGTCCCTTTTGTTTCACATAGCTCCATAATATTTCATTACATTTGTAATAAGGGCTGCCTCCTCCCCCCCCACATTTAGTATAAGCTTGTCGTCGTGTAGCTCAAAGGCAGGTAGAATAATCATCTCTAGCCATTTCTTTCCCTACCTTTCTCCAAAGGGAGGCTTTAATTCCCACTAGGAGAGGAATCGGGAGGTTGGGGGCCAAAAGCTTGGCCACTCTCCTTTCCTCTAAGAGAAGGGGTACAGGGCTATGAATTGTATTGTCTGGTTATTTAAATATTATTAGACTAGGCCTAGGGAATGTGGTTTTTAGATTCAAGCCAACTTCTTATCACTGTTTCATGAATGGGGGATGCAGGACTCCAAGTTTTATATCCAAGTCTTGGCCCCTATCCTGTCAAAATCCAGTTCCATAATGAACACACATAGTGAATAGTAAAGAAACTCATTTATTCAAATTGGTAGCAAAACAGAAATCAAAGAAAGCCTTCATGGGATGGTATATACCCGACAATACAGAATGAAGGAAGTCTCTCATTGGGAACAAGGTGACCCGGCTGAGCCTAGAGAAAGTCTCAGATCTCACCCAAGAGGGAAGCTCCCCAAAGTTTCTACTGTAAAAATCTGGGAATAGGGCCATAATGGAGAATGCCAGCTCCTTTCACATCAGCTTCTTCCCCCAATATTTTTCTTCAGTTGCCTGAAGGATTGGCATTTTCCACCTTTTTTCTTGAATCTGGAAGCCAGAAGTACCCAAAATGACTTCAGACCCCCAAGAGATAGAAGAAATTCAAAGAGAGTCTGAAGAAAGCAAAAAACTCATTACTCTCTTATTCTCATCAACTCTGCCTTGCCTTGATCTCCACCAGTGAGGAGAGTCTCATACCAGTGCATCTTGGGGCTTAGGTTACACATCCATATATCATAATTTGCATAGCAATTCTCCAATTAAAAAGCAGTTTTGAAAGACTTAAGAACTCTTATAAATAAAATGACCAACCATAATTCCTGAGGACTGATAATAAAGCATGCTACCTATCTACCACAATGTGATAGACTGAAACCTGTGTTTTTTGATATGGCCAACACTGGAATTTGTTTTGCTTGACAGCATATGTATTATAAGGGTTTGCTCGTCTTTTCTTTATTTTTCAGTTGCTTGCTAGATGAAATTCATCACCTTAAATTGTTTTGCTTTTTTTAGCTTTGTATTTTAGAGTCTCTATATGAATGAATGAATAATTCTAAAAAGCATTTTACTGTATTCAAAACTCTGTGCTAAGTGCTGGGGATCAAAAGAAAAATACGACACACCTTACCCTCAAGCGGCTCACACTCTGATTCTGGAGACTATACATGGAGAGGGTTTCAATTGCAAGTGGTAAAGAAAGGCCCTAGGGCCTTAGGGTGCAGCCCCAAAGCAGATGGTAAGACCTCTTTCATATCATTCTCAAGAAGCCCGTTTCCCATGTTGAACCATTTTATAGCACCCAGAACTCTGGTGACTAAAACAGTCTTTTCTCAATCAACAGAAGCTGTGTCTTTAGCTACTGAGGAAGTGTAGATGGGAATACCTGTGGAGGAAGTTGCCAAGTAGCTACAGGGTTTTCTAATGCTGGTTGGAGGGGTTGGACTGGAAGCAGGATCAGAGGTGTGGGGAGGGTGGTTCCTGCTATTCTTAGGGCTCTTGGACTACCTGCCCATAGGTGACTCAGTGAGTGGCTAGAGTTGGTGCCGTTGAGAATGGAATTTTCCCTTTGGTGATGGCTGCAGGGGCTGTAGTCTTGAAGGCACTGCCCTTCTCAAGGCTCTTGGATTCAGGATCCTGTACAGTCTCTAGCAGTGTCTGAGGGGAGGTGGTGGTGATAACTGTTCAATGCCCATTCAGTGCTTCAATGTTCTTTGCTTTTTCAGGACATGCTGAACTGATACATTTCCCATGCTTTTCATGCCAATCAATCAGCATTTATTAAGTACCTACTATATACTAGGCACTGTTCTTGGTGCTGGAGATAGAAAGACAAAAGTAAATTAATTCCTACCACCAGAATGTCTCAGAAGACTGTTTCTGTCAGCTAACAACCAACAAAAGTTCAATCAATTAATTGACAAGCATTTATTAAGTGCTTAATGTGGCTGTACTAAAACACAAAATTGAAACAGTCCCTGTCCTCAAAGAGTATGCATTCTATAAAGGGAGTTCAGAGAAGCTCATTACCAGAAGGAGGGTCACCAGGCAAAGAAGTTTTTAGGCCCCAGAAACTCACGAAGACCAGTGACCAAGGTAAGGAGAGGATTATAGCCTCCAAAGGCAAAGTGAGAAGTGAGTCATTACATTGATAAAATTCAAGTTTGGTCTGGAGTTCTAATGTACACATCCTACCCTATTTAATGTTCTATGTGCCCTAAGTCCCTGAAGCTTATAAAAAAAAAGACTGCAGAAGTTTTCAAATGGACAAGCCACTCATGCCTGGGGGGAAATGTTGAACTTTGCCTTTGTCATAAGGTATGCTCCAGTTACCAACATTAACCATTTAAATATGACTGAATCACTAAATGGGAAACTTTGTCAGCTGGTGGTGTGAGATGCTGCAGGATATCAGCCTGTCCCTAAAGGACCTCAGAGTGACATTTGGCACCAAAAAAATTACAATCAGATATTAAAGTCAAAGCCTAAATTTTGTGATATGACAATCAGGTAACCATGGCAATGGGAATGCTTTCCCCTTGGATCAAATAATCATAAGGCTAGCACTGCCATTTTCTCTGGTTGATGGCTTACTCAAAGTGTAGTTATAGTTTTAGGAGGAAAACTTCCCCAGTCTAGCCTGGTAAATCAAAACCTTCAAAATAATGGCTACTGTCAAAGCTCCCAAAACCTCTCATCAAAGAGAAGCAGAAAAGAACAAGGTTGCTTTGACAAAGAGATGGTGTGGTGCATAGGAAACTCCCAGTGAGGAAGTCCTTCCTCCTTTGAAGCAGTTTAACAAGTTATGGTCTTAGAGGTGCCTGAGGCATAAAGCTTAAGTGACCTCGCTGGGGTCACCCAGCCAATGAGTCAGAGGCAGGAACTGAACCTGGGTGATCCTGACTCTGAAACCAATTCGCTATTCATTGCATTACCACTCTGCCCTCCTCCTTTTTTAACTGGACTTTTGGTGTCATTGGTGTAGGGAATTCCTAGTGAGAAAATTTCTTCTACTAAGGTAGATTGGTCTCTACACTGTTATTTACATCCTTAGAGAGTTGTTGGGGTCACGGGAAGACTGAGTAACTTTCCCAGGGTCATTCAGTCACTATGTGTCAGGTGCAAGACTTTAAGTGTCTAAATACATGTTTAATTGAAATATTTTTCTAAGCTCTACCTACATATGAAAAATGGTATGAAAGTGGAAACGGTTATGTTAATAGTTCTGCACAAATAGGATTTTCCTTGGGGAGGGAAGGAGGTTGATTTATCAAGATTATTTATACAAATTATTGTCTTCCTGTATTCAATTCTGCAAGCATGTACCTATGATTAGAAATGATCCGTCTAGATGTACTCCAAAATATTTATAGCAGTACTCTTTTGTGTGATGGCAAACAAAGTAGACACCCATCCATTGGGAAATGGCTAAACAACTTGGAGTCCATAGTAGTGATGAAATTTTAATTGTGCTGTAAGAAATGATGTATCTAGTGAATACAGAGAAACATGGGAAGATCTATATGAATGGATGTAGAAGGAAGTCAACAGAGCCAAGAAAACAACATACACATTGACTGTAACGATGTGAAAGGAAAGAATAACCACACAAACACAAATCAAAAGTGAATGTTGCAAAATTATAAAGAAGAAACAGGACTCAAAAGTAGTTGTATGACACTGCCACCCATCCCTTTGAAGAAGTGGGAGGTCCACAAGTATTGTACATGACATAGATTTTCAGACTTTTTCAATGAATTGATCAGTTTTACTGATTTTTCTCCTTTAAAATTTTTGTCTTTAAACAAATACTATTTGTTATATAAGATGGTTCTCTGGGTGGGGGAGGAGAAAGGATACTGGGGTAAATATTTGTGATGTTTAGGAAAAAAATACATCAATAAAAGTATTTTTTAAAAAAAAGATCTCTAGCCTAAACCATGCACGTGTACTTTCATATCTATATCTCTCTTTGAAATATCCCAAATGGCATCTGTTGCTGTTTCTCCTCTCCTATGTTTGCAAATTAAGTTGAAGAGGTCATCATGCTTTTACCACATGGGTAATGGCTTGAATTTGTTCTGTAGCCAGACCTGCTGGTGACACACAAGGGATCAGTGGCATGTTAACCTTACAGTGAGTACAGAGTTTTGTGTTTAATTTGCAAAAATGTGTCCCAGCCCACTGCAAGAAGGAATCTGGGTAGCTTGACAGTCTCAGGAGATGTGGGTGTGGTCCTTTGGGGAAGAACACACTGCCCTCTTCTAATCCCCTGCAAAGTAAGGCCTAGGTCACTCCACTGAAAACGGGATCAGTGGTAGTGAGTCAGTGTCAGAGCAGGAAGGAGCTGGAAAGGAAAAAGGTATGTACTTTCCTTGAGAAAACCTGTATGCCTGGTTCCTGTAGGCTCATGTGCCTTGGCTGTGTTGGGTTTTGCTCCTATAGAGGCTCTTGAGCAGGAATCAGTAAAGACAGCCTTTGGGGATAGACATCTCATGAGATCACACAATCCTGGAGATAGAACTGATCCTGAGGAAACAGACTTTGCTCAGGAATGGGGACCTACTTTTTTTTTAGGGGGGAAGGCAAGGCAATTGGGGTCAAGTGACGTGCCCAATTTCACACAGCTAAATAAGTGTGTCAAATGTCCGATGCTAGATTTGAACTCAGGTCCTCCTGACTCCAGGGCCAGTGCTCTATTCACTGTGCCACCTAGCTGCCCCTGGGGACCTGCTTTTTAAAAAAATCATTTTCATTCAACTTAATTTTTTTTCAGTAGGCATTTATTATGGACCTACAGGTGATGAAGCATTGTCCCAGGCTTAACTACTGAGCCTGGCCCCCCATGGGGCTTGGGGCTTTGATATTTTCTCTACATTACTTAACCTTTTCTTACCAGTACCTCAAAGACAGCAACTGGGTTTTAAAAAAAACCTTTATTAACATTTAAGAAAGAGAAGAAAATATAAACTAATCACCCGGAGGACAGAATCTTCCAGTTATAGAATTTAATCTTAAGATGTTTTTAACCAGGACCAAACAGAATGACAACACAAGGATCTTATACTAGTTAGCCCAAGACTAGACTCAGCTGCTGGTTCTTCGTATCATTCACAGCTGGTGTTCCTTCTGTCTTCTCCCTGGAGACAGATGAATAATAAGATTAATGCTCCTGGTCATAATTAGCTTTCTGTACTATTGTAGCTCATCTCAGTTCCATGACTCATGGCTTCCCACTAGGGAAACCTCCCAAGAGGTTTACAATAGTTAACAAAGCTACATCTATCACTATGTAGTCACATGTCAATATGTCAAAAACCTGCGGCATCTTCAGTTTGGAAACTCCAGGTGTGGAGTTCCTCTCCACACAGACTACAATTTGTCTGTATTTTATCATCTAAGAGGGCTTGCTAAGGCCAATGTTCACACAGGTCAGAGCTGGGATTCAAATCCAGGTCTTTTTGACTATGCATCTTCCTGACTTGGAGACAAGAACATGTGGGATTAACTTTTATCTGTCAGTCAACAAGCATTTATTAAGCACTTAGTATATGTTAGGCACCATGCTGAGTGCAAGGGATACAAAGAATGGCCAAAGACAGTCACTGTTCTCAAGGAGCTCACATCGAGCATGGAAACAATTGTGTACAATAAACTGGAGTTAATCAGCAGAGGGAAGGGGAATCAGGAAAGGCTTTGTGAAGAAGGGAGGATTTTAGCTGAGACTTGAAGGAAGCCGGGGAAGTTAGGTGGCAGAGATGAGGAGGGTCAACTGGTGGAAATGTTTGAAGTCTGGAGATGGAGACTCTTGTGAGAGGAACAGCAAGGAGTCCAGTGTCACTGGCTTGCAGAATAAATGTGTGTGGAGGGGTGACTGGGAACGTAGGAAGAGGCTAGACTATGGATGGCTTTAAAAGCCAAATAGAAGATTTAGTACTTGATCCTGGAGACAATAGTGAGCAACAAGAATTGATTGAATAGGGGGTGACATAGTCATCTCTGAAACTTATCAGTTGTATGACTCCAGAAATGTCACTAACCGTACTAGATTTTGGTTTCATTATCTGTAAAGTAGGCATAATAAAAGTACCTTCCTACCAGTGTCATTATGAGGATCAAATGAAATAACATACGTTAAAATGCTCCATAAATCTAAGTTGTTGTTGCTAGTGCCTTTGTGATCATTATCATGAATAATAATGTGATCCAGACCATTAGTAGAAATAATTCCCAATATGGTAGTTCTCTCTGCTGTTGAAGATGGACATTTTGTCATAGCCTGTTCTCAGAGGCATCTAGGTGGCAAAGTGGATAGGTCAGGAAGGTCTCAGTTCAAATCCTACTTCAGACACTCTGTGACCATGGACAAGTCACTTAAGCTCTGTTTGCCTCAGTTTCCTCAACTGTAAAATGGAGATAATAAGAGCACCCAGCTTGCAGGGCTTTTTAATGAAGATAAAATGAGATAATACTTGTAGAAAATACTTAGAATAATCCCCAGGAGTTATATAAATGCTAATTCCTTTTTCCCCTTCCCTTAGAATGCTGCCTAAGGCACTGAGAAATCAAATAACTCACTCATGGTCACAAAACCAGTATGAGGCAAAATTAGACTCCAGGTATTTTGGATTAGTCTTATGACAGGAAGGTGGCAGAAGGAGGCACTACAGAACACTTAGAGCTTGGTCAGACGTCGAATACACCAGGGTCATCCAATGCATTCCAGGCCATCCTCAGTTGTCCTGACTTTTGTCTTGCCATTGGTCTTTGATGACTCTGTAACAGACAATGAGGCTGATGACTTGGACTCTGTGTAGCTCTGTCTCTCTTAAATCCAATTCACATGCAAGTCAAGATATCACCTTTGTGGTGTCATTGGTCCTCTTCAAAACTAAAGGACAAACAACAACATTATATTCAGTATGCCATGTTGATGATGATGATGATGATGATGATTTAAGAATTGTCCTTGTCTTCTAGGATGAAGTTTACACAAAAATAATCATATGATAAGTCACCATAATGAAATTATTCTTTTGTATATAATGTTACTCAGACTATCATACAGGTAGAAAAAATAGTTGCATTTTGTAGTTGAATAAAACTATTATGATATAAATGAATAAAAGTATTGGTATGTTGGCTTATCTTCTGGAGATTCATTGAAAGTGTCATTGTCATTCCACACAGTTTGGAGATCTTGAGTTTAGCAACTCTATTTAAAATGTTCTTTTTCTTTTTAAAATATGAATTAAAAACTTTTATTTAAATGTGAACAACACAGAATAAGGAGAAATACTTCTTAGATTTTTCATGTCACATTTCTTTTGCTATGTCTCATTATTATGTAGGCATTTTTCTTTTTTTTAATAATTTATTTATTTTATTTTCTTGTTTACATCATTCATTTCCACAGGTTTTTGAGTTACAAATTTTCTCCCCCTCTTTCCCTACCCCAACTCCAAAATGGTGATCCCTCTGTAAAGCACCTCCCCTGATCTGCTCTCTTTTATGCCCTCCTCCAACACTCCTCTAACTTTCTAGTAGGGCAGGGAGGGTCTCCCTACCCCAGTCCCTATATATCTTAATTCTCAGTTGCATGTATTGTAGAACTTTAAATTCTAGATTCTTTTGGTTCCTCTCTTGTCACCCACCCTGACTAGAAGGACAAGCAATTCAACACAGGCTGTACATGTATAATTATGCAGGGCATCTCCACAGTGGACATATTGTGAGAAGTTGATTGTATGTCCCTCCTTCCTATCCCATCCCCCCTTGTTCTGTTCTCTACCCTGTCCCTGTCCCTTTACTGAAGTGTGTGCTTCCAGCAACCCTCCCCTAGACCCTGCCCTCCCCTCCATCATCCCACCTCTCATCCCCATGCCCCCTACTCTCCTGTGTGGCAAGATACCCAGTTTAGAGTTTATGTCGTTCCTTCTCTAAGCCAAATTCAATGAGAATAAATGAAAGTAAAGTTGTAACAGTTATCCCTTGCCTCTTCTATATGGGATGATTAACCCCATTTTGTCTCTCCCTGTCTCCTCTCATTCTAGTCCTCTCCCACCTCAGAATTTCACCTTTTAAACTATCATCCCTTCCTATTCTATTGATCCTGTACCCTCTATGTACACATATACACGCATGATCAGATATGTAATCATACATATATATCCTCCTATATAGACATATGTGTAGGTATACATATATATACATTTGTATTCCCTTCATCTATTCTCATACTAAGAAAAGTTTCATAAGTTACTATTATCGTTTTTCCATATTGGCATGTAAATAGTTCAACTCTGATAAGTTCCTTATGACTTCTTTCCCATGTTTACCTTCTCATGCTTCTTGTGTTTGGATGTCAAATTTCTTCTTAGCAGCTTGCAATATTTTCTCTTAGATCTGGGGACTCCCTAACCAGGCTATAACATTCCTAGGAGTTTTCTTTTGGGGATCTTTTTCAAGTGGTGATCAGTGAATTCTTTCAAGTTCTATTTTGCCTTCTGATTCTAAAACATCAGGGCAATTTTCCTTGAGAATTTCTTGAAGGATGCTTTCCAAGTTCTTTTTATGATCATGGCTTTCAGGTAGACGAATAATTTTCAAATTGTCTCTTCTGGATCTATTTTCCAGGTCAGTGTTTTTTTTCAAGGAGATATTTCACTTTGCTTTCTA
>CM053594.1:321944956-321963284 GCA_028646575.1 Pseudocheirus occidentalis
AGGGAGGAAGGGAAAGAATCTAGAATTTAAAGTTCTATAATCAAATGTTAAAAATATATATGTGTATATATATATATACATACATAATTATTATTAAATACATGCAACTGGGAATTAAGATATACAGGCATTGTGGTAGCGAGATCCATCCTGCTCTACCAGAAAGTCAGAGGGGCGAGGGGGACGACATAGGAGAGAGCAGATTGGGGGAGGGGTTATACAGTGGGATAGCTGTTTTGAGGTATTGGGTAGTGGAAAGATGGTGAGAAAATTTGTAACTAAAAATCTCATGGAAATGAATGATGTAAACAAGGAAATAAATAAATTTATTTAAAAATTGGGGAAAAAGACAAATATGAATAGATTAGCATGAAATAATTTTTAAAAATGAGCAGAACCAAGAGAATGTTGTACACCATAACAGTAACATTGTTTTAAGAACAACTTTTAGAGAATAATATTATAAATACCCAAATTAACTACAAAGGACATATGAAGGAACACACTATCTGAATCTAGAGAAAGATCTGATAAACAGAAGTATGCATAGAATGCTTTTTACACACATATACTCACACGCATTTGTGTCTAATGGTAGCCTTCTCTAGAGTGGGGGAGGGAAGAGGGTAGAATAAAAAGGAAAAAAATATTTACATAATAACTTTATTATATATTTAAAAGGAATAGCAATAGATTTGCAGTTTCATGTGCAATCTTCTTTTTTATTATACTATGTCATAGAAATACTTGTTTTATTCCATAGATTAAAAACAAAACAAATAAATGATAAATAATTGTTTTAAAAAAGATGAAAAAAGCTTGTATATGTCCATCTCATCAACTCCTAGGAGGAAAGTTCCTTAAGGACAAGAACTAACTCTATCTATATAAATATAAATATATATATATATATATATTTCTATTTATCAATATTTTGATTAATATTTAAATGACATCATAGATGTACTGGGCATCTATAAAATGAATTAAACTTTAAAAAATGATCTCCATTTAATTAAATTCATTTCCATGTGTAAATGTCATAACTTTTCACTTCCTCTAAGTTTCCATTTTTGCGCATTCATCCTTAGTCCCGTTGTTCTACAGTAGTGTAGAAGATGGTGTAGTAGAAAGCATCTTAGACTTGGACACAGAAAGAACTGGGTTCAGATCCTTCTCAGATACTTACTAATTGTGCGATAAGCACTTGTGAAATGCTTACTGTATGCCAAGCACTGTGCAAGTCACTTAATCTTTCTGCGTCTCAGCTTCCTCATCTGTAAAATGGACTTAGTGACTTCTAATATCCTTCTTAGATTTAAATCTATTATCCTATGCTTTCTTTTTCTTTCCTTTTTGTTAATTTGTAAAGGCCTCTCTTCTTTTTTTAAATATTCTTCAAGCTTGCTATCTTAACGTTACAGGATTCAATTTCTTGTGTCTTCAAATATTGTGTCATATATCTTCCCATTAAAAAGGTAAAAGCGTACAATGCTTGACTTAACAATTCCTTATTGTAAGACATTATTTTGCTCCTTCTTTTTTGGTAGCTACATGTAATACTTTTTGTATATGAATATAATGGTTTTTTATTTTTACTTTTAAAATTTATTTTATTTTTAAATTTATGGAATAAAACAAGCATTTTCATAGCAGTATAATAAAAAGAAAGATGATTACACATGAAACTTCAATTCTATTATGTGCAGCTTGCTATTCCTTTTAAATATATAATAAAGTTATCATTTAAATTTCTCTTCTCTTTTGCTATTTCTTTGCGGGGGTGGGGGGAGGTGTTCAATGACATATGTTTTACCCCTTCTCCATTCCCAGTAAGAGTAAATGTTTCATGAATTAAGAAACAACCAAGCAATAATGGATAACTCAAAACAGCACCATTGCTGCTCTGGACTCAGATGATGTGAAACTCTTTGTCTTCCCTAATATAATTATTGCTTAATTAGTGGATGATTCTGTTCTCTTGTTTCTCCCTACTCTTTGCCCCACTAGCACCTGTGTTAACAAAAGAAACAGGAAAAATGAAATCATTTTTATGAATTGGCTTGGGTCTATGCAAAAAAAATCCATCCTTTAGAAGTTTCCATATCAAGAGAGTTTTTTTTTCCATCTGGCCTATTTTCCATAGTGGTTTACATTAAGACTGAATACTTTAGTAGTAGTTATGTTCAATAATTAGGTAGCATCATTCTCTGTATCTGAGGGACCTTGAATCTTGGGAAAATACAACACCAACTGATAACTTGGTTTCCCAAAGAATGAAGAAAAAAAAAAGATGGCACTGTCCAGCTACAATTTACAAAGGCCAGCTCTAATTTAGCTAGTGGCCAAACTGTTCAATGGTGGACTTAACCTAACCATCAAGATAATCTGAATAAGTTCATCCCAGATCTAAATGGATCATGCTGTAGTATGGTTGTTTGCAACATTTTAACAACCAAATGGAATAAATGGTGGCCTAATGCATAGCTCACCACTCAGCTTAAGACACTTGGAGTCCGGGGGAAAAAAATACAACCCAAAAAACTGAATGCAAAATGGTTCAATCAGCCCACTGTCTAAATGCTTCTAAAGAAATGTTTTAACAGCATAAGTTAATACTAGTGGTGTAGGGCAGGGAAAGTCCAAGGGTCAATAGACATTTGGAGCACAGAAAGGCAGGCAATGTGTTAAGTGCCAATTGCATCTCATGTTCAAATCTTGATATAGTATCTGGTGGTACTCTGCCCTTACACTTATTCTCTGAGAATTTCCTTTCTATGCCCTACACATTTCAGAATACTGTACAACAACAAATTCAGCCTCTTGCCTCACTTGCTGGATGTGAGTACACATAAAATCACTATGTGCTCAATAATAAGCAAGATACTAAACTGCGGGTTCAAGTTATATTAGAAATAAACAAAACTGATGCTAAATTCTAAGGGAGCTGGCATGTCAGACATAAGCTCTAATGAATCCTTCCTAAATTCAGTCACTCACATCAATCTAGCATAGTCCTTAGCTTCTGTTCATACTAGTGAGTGTGAAAAAGTTTTTTGCATGTTATTGATAACAATAAACTGAAGCAGCTTCAGGTCTAAATGCTATCAGGGAAAAATCTCTACCAGAGATTTTTTTTTAACATTTTACATTATTTATTTATTTTACCCCCCAATATTTCATTGGATTATGGACTTTATAATCTACTTCCAGCTCTCTAAATATTTTAAGGACTTGTGGCTCTTGAGATAGCAGGCCACAGACTGCAAACTTTCTTTCCTTTTTTTTTTTTAACAAAGTTTTTATTTTCCAGTGACCCTTTTTTTTTTGCTTTTTGGAAAGGGAGGACAGGCCAATTGGGGTTAAATGACTTACCCAAGGTCACATGGCTAGAGTCAAGTGTCTGAGGCCAGAGTTGAACTCAGGTTCTCCTGACTCCAGGGCTGGTACTGTATTCACTGTTCTACCTAGCCACCCCTAAACTTTCTTTCCTAAAAGAATGAATGAATACCAGTTGAACCAATGCCCTCTTGGTATTGTTTTCACAAAGATCAGTTCTAATCTTTTCCTTAAAATCTTCCAGCTCTAAATTCTATGATATTAAATATATCACATGATATTAAATATAAAGTGTCCGTAAATGTACATCATATCTCCAATATGATATCTCTTTGAAAGGAAAAACAATATGGGTCCTGCCAGGAGCCTCTAAGCTGCTCAAGGCCAGCGATTGTTTATTTTTGCCAGAGGCTAGCACAGTCCCTTGATATGTTTATTTATTTGGGTACATACTGGAAACAATTAAATAACACTATAATACATAGCTATATCATACCAATAAATAGCATGTGCAGCCTCTTTAAAATCTAAGAAATGAAACTAGGACTGTCTTGATGTATTGCCTGCCATCCGTCCACATTTGAGATGCACAATGCTGGTGGAATCGTGGTGAAGCAGGCACCATTATGCCTTGTTGGCAGAATTGCAAATCAGTGGAAACTTTTTGGAATACAATCTCATTGTACACTATGTAATTATAAAAATAATTATATGCTTTGACCTGAAAATTTACATATGTAATGTACCTTAAGAAAATTATTTTCAAAAAATAGAACTAGATGTTCAAAAGTTTTTATAATAGCATTATTTGTTACCACAAAAACGTGTCCCCAAATTAGAAAATGACTAAACAATTGTGGCATTTTAATATAATGCAATACTATGACATGACTAAGAACATGAGGTATGAGGAATTCAAAGAAATCTGGAAAAACCTGTCTGAAATAATCTGGCACAAAGAAAGCAGAAGAACCCTAAACACATTGACAACTGTAAAAACAGAGAAATATATACACCAATACATGTGAGAGTGTGGTCTAGTGGATAGGGGGTCAACCCTCAAATCAAGTTGATCTGAGTTCAAGTTTTACCTCCTACAGATACTAACTGTCATCCTGGACAAGTCACTCTTCAGAGGCTACAGAGCAGTTATCAGTCTGCACCGACAAAGGGAGTTTTCTCATTTGAAAGCTCCTCACACAGATTAAATCACTGCTCTGTCTACTCTGTCTATACCTAGGTAGGTCCCAATTAGATTAGTGTGAGCAATAAATTCCTTGAAGTGGTCAAATTATTCAAATCCACGCTGTATAATTCCATTGACTGGGAACTAATTGCCATATTGTACATAATTATAACTTCAAATACTGAGAATTCAAATACATATGACCAATGCAGTAGATTCATTATTTTCACTAAACAGGAGATAGCTGTAGATATAAGCAAAATAAAGAGATGAATTTGTTGTTCAGTCATGTCCTAATTTTCATGACCTCATGTGGGGTTTTTGGGCAGAGATGCTGGAGTTGTTTGCCATTTCCTTTTCCAGCTCATTTTACAGATGAGGAAACTGATTAAGTTTCCTCATCTGTAAATTTAAGATTAAGTGTCTTGTTCAGAGTCACACAACTACTGTCAGAGGCCAGATTTGAACTCAAAAAGATGAGTCTCCCTGACTCCAGGCCAGACTTTACACCTCCTAGCTGTCCCTAAAATGACCAATAGGTTAAAGGAAAGTTAAAAGGAGCATAAAAGGAAGAACTGATCAATTAATTGTTAAGGATATTTATGTTTAAATTAATGCATTCAAATATAAATAGCTGTAAAGTATGCTTAATTGATTTAATTGATTTTGTTGATGTTTAAAGTTCATAAATTATATAAAAATCCATAAACCATGAATGTTTTATTTTGTTCCACTCAAATTAATGTCTTTTATTCATTTTAGACAAAACTGCTTTTTTTTTTTGCCACATTTCTTGTCATTTTCTTCTTCCTGACCTTGCCATAATATTGGTATTTCCTTCCTACTTTCCTGTTGTTCATGGTTAATCATTGCTGCATAAAAATTCATGTTGTAACTATGTCTCAACTCTCAACCAATAGGTTTGTTGTTGGTGTTGTTTTAAGTAATAACAGCCTTCTAAAAGATTTCAGGATCTGGAGTCATCTTTCAAGGAGCAAGCTACTGGGCAAGGACCGATGCTTGTTAAACAGGGCAGGAGGGTAGTAGACTCGAATATTTGGATGTTCTATCCTAAATCAGAGGTTCTCTTCCTATGGTATTACAATTATACTTATAGGGAGAACACACAATTTTTTATGTGTGTTTTTTTAAATTGATCACACTTAAGAAAATGTATGGAAAGGGGAGAGGAGATTAGAGAGTAGATAGATTAGGATGGGGTGGGGATAATGAATCTTAGACAAAACAAACTCTAAGGCTATACAAAAATAGTTACCGGTATTTTTGAGGTGGCCAAGGATGGGGCTCTGGGAGGGCCCATCAAGTGGAGAATGGTTGAATAAGTTGTGGTACATTTAACTATGATGGAATACTATTCTACTCAACTTTTTTTTAAATTTTAATTTATTTTCTTGGTTATATCATTCATTTCCACAAGGTTTTGAGTTACAAATTTTCTCCCCTTTTTGTCCCTACCCGCCAGCTCAGAACATTGATCCCACTGTAAGACCCCTCCCACAATCTGTTCCCTTTTATGCCCTCCTCCAACACCCCTCTAGCTTTCTAGCAGGGCAGGGAGCTCCTCCCTGCCCCCGTCCCTGTATTCTACTCAACTCTTAGTACTATAATGACCAACCAGAATTCCAGAGGACTTGTGATAAAACACACTACCGAGCTCCTGATGGAGAAGTAAAAGATTCAGAATGTAAAATGAAGCAGCTATTTAATGGCCATGATCTTTGTGGGGATTTGTCTTGATTGACTCTATATATTTGTAATGGTTTTTGTTTTTCTAAAGTTCTTAAGAGGGGCTGGTGGTAGGAGAGTGAAAAAGTAGATTTTGATTGATTAAAACTATATATAAATGAAAATGTATGGCATATGCTTGGATCAATATATTATCAACTGATATTCTACAGAAAGGCAGAATACAGCAGAGGAAAGATAAAATGTGAAATGGCTTGGTATATTCAGTCCAAGACAATATCAGATGTATTGTTCTTTCTCACTTGTTTTATTTTTTCTTTTAGCTTTTAACAAATGATACTTATTGAAAAGATATGGAAAAAACAGAGGTATAAAACCTTTCCAAAGATAGGGGGACACATCTTCTCTATACCACCTTGGTGCTTGCAGGGGAGGCAAAGGGATCAGCATTTACACAGCCCCTACTATGTGCCAGGCCACGTGCTAAGAAACTCTATAAGTAGTCTCATCTGACCCTGAAGAGAGTGAGCTCAAACGTAAAGCAGTTGCTACAAAGCATTCAACTCAACAAGTCCGTTTTCTAGCATGGCATGCTGGAGTCCTGCTTGGAGTTGGAAAGTCTGGAATTTAAAGTGTTGCTTCTGATATTTAAGGGATATGTGACGCCGGGAAAGGTCACTGACCTTTATGGCCTTTGGGTAGCTCCTGAGCACTTATTTACTACTAGACTGGATATGACTCTGAGAGTTCCACACACAGATGAAATCAGGTCCTTTATAAATTTTTCTCTGTGCTGTAGAGAGTTATCAGAAGCCAAAAGCTTATAAGGAAAATTCCCTTTAGAGAGCTCCAATGTGCCTAAGCACTAAAAGTTTAGGCCTTCAGATCTCATTGCTCCATGAACTAGCTAGTCAGGAAGCAAGTTCTCCAGACTTTTTTCTTTCCTTCTCTTCCTGTTACCTTCCTCTTACTTCTCCTCCTCCTGTTCTCATTCTCTTCCTTCTTTTTCTCCTCTTCTTCATCGAGAACTGTTGAAAGCATGTTCCTAACTTTCTAATTACTAATTTTAGAGGTAGATGAACTATGGCTTTTTCCACCGGAGTGGGAAAATTGCTGTTTCATCACTTCCTGGTAATTATGTGTACACTTCATTATAAGGATTGTTTTTTCTCTTTCCTGCTTTTAATGGGGAAGTCATTTACTGACATTGTACAAGTTAGATAAGGAGTTTCTTTTTCAGTTTATGACTGCTTTAAAAATGCTACACTGTTCATTTCTGGAGTATAGAAGTACTGGGTATTTTATTTATTTTTCTCCTCCTGCTCCCTTTCTAAAATTTCTCTGTTTAATGCATGACTTTAACACTGTGCTTAGGAAAGAATAAATCACAGGGATCATCTGCTCCCTTGGTGTCAATCAGAGCTACATAAACCTCATAGAGCCTCACAAACAGCTTTGCCCATTCCTTAGCTGGTTTAGGTGCCTGGCACACATTAGGTATTATGTGAGTACTTGTTGAATGTGGACTGAGCTGTAACTGGGATGTCGCTCCAGTCCATCACAGGCATCTGGAGACAGGGAATATCCTGTCCAGTGTCCACACTCTGCATTTCATTGTCCTATTCTTGTCCATGCCCCTCAGTGGCCATTCCTAGGGCCCTATCACCATGGCATCGGTTACTCAAGGCTGCTCCTCCCAAAAAATCTTTGTGGGTAAAAATAGGAGGACTCTCCGAAGTACCAACTACTTGTACTGATTTAAATGTGCTGGCAATATACTGTCTTGTGCATTGATGCCATGACCTTCCACCCCAAATGTATTTGCCTGGAGGCAGAAATCCCTAGTTACAGTTTTGTAGGTGGTCTACAAAATCCACCTTGGCCTTGGGCACATTTACTGATACAAACTTATAATACGCCTCCTTCCCTCCTGATTTTTCTCTGCTGCTATTCCTTCAGAGAGAGAACAAAAGTAGGGGACAAGTAGCAAACGTACCTCTAGGTCCACAGAGACAGAAGGATGGCTAAAGGGATGGGAACACAGAAGATCACAGGGGTGGTGGTGAGGAGAGGAGGCTGGAGGGGCAACTGCCAATTTTATCTGCTCCCATCACAACTTTTTTTTTACCCTGTACTTTTTTTTGAGGTTTGGAATACAGCAGAGGAAAGGTAGAACGTGAGAATGGCTCGGCATACTTAGTCTAAGACAATATCAGATTTATGGTTCTTTCTCACTTGTCTTCCTTTTCCTTTTAGCTTTGAACAAAGGGATATTTGCTGAGAAGATAGAGCAAAAACAGAAGTATAAAACCTTCCCAAAGGAAGGGGAGGGCATCCTCTTCTCTTGATCCTTGCACGGGGAGGGAGAGGAATAAGCAATTACATAAGCGCCTACTATGTGCCAGGCCCAGAGTGAGTTCAAACAAAGCAGTCAACCCACCAAGCTAGCTTTCTAATGTGGTATGCCTGGGGGTGGGGTTGGGGGTGGGGGTGGGGAGGTGGGTGAAGTTGCTCCAGAGCAAAGCACCTGGAGTGGGGTGGGGGGTGATACAGCTGGGCCCTTATCTTGTAGGTCACTCCCTCCTCCTCGAGGAGCTGGTCTTTGGCCAAACTCTAGTATGGATTGTAGCTCCCAGTTGTTGCTCAGTTGTGTCCAAGTCTTCATGACCCCATTTGGGGTTTTCATGGCAGAGATATTGGAGGGATTTGCCATTTCCTTCTCCAGCTCATTTTACAGATGAGGAAAATGAGACAAACAGGGTGAAGTGACTTGCTCAGGGTCACACAGCTAGTAAGTGTCTGAGGTCATATTTGAACTCAGGAAGATGAGTCCTCCTGATGCCAGGTCCAACACTGTGCACTATGGTGCCACCTAGCCGCACTCTTGGATTTCTAGCACTTCACGGTTCTAACCTTCTGAAGTTCTCAAGGTCATAACCATCTTCAATAGTCCTTCACAAAGGAACAGGAAAGAGCAGACACCACAAAGACAGAAGCAGAAGCCAGGTCGTGCACACACAGACCATAGCCTGCCAGTCTTCCCCAATGCAGAGGCCAACAGCAGTGTGTCCTCCTCACTCTAGTGCAGTCAAAAAGGACCCACTGGTTTCTTTTCCTTCTCTACTTTCTTGCCTATTCTATCCAATTCACATTTTGCTTGCTCTAATTTGGGGGAGGCATTGGTTGGAGGCGGGCAATGAGGAGTAGCACAGTGAAAATAATATTGTTGGGATGTTTAGGTGACTCAGTGAATAGAGCACCGGCTCTGGAGTCAGGAGGACCTGAGTTCAAATCCAGCCTCAGACACTTAACACTTACTAGCCATGTGACCTTGGGCAAGTCACTTAACCCCAATTGCCCTCCAAAAAAGAAAAAAAAGAAAAAAATAATATTCTAGGCCTAATTATATAACAACAAATACTTTTACAACAAAGACTCTGTTTAGCAAATTGATTTCTAAGACCTACTCAAGGGAGGATATCTGATATAGGTATATAAAAAAATATTCCAGACAACCCAAAGAGCCTGACACTCCTTTGGAGTTCATGGTAATGGGACTTGACCTGAGAAATAGTAAATGTCTCAGAGAATCTGTTGCTAGGAAAACTCTGTTA
This sequence comes from Pseudocheirus occidentalis, assembly GCA_028646575.1. NCBI lineage: Eukaryota > Metazoa > Chordata > Mammalia > Diprotodontia > Pseudocheiridae > Pseudocheirus > Pseudocheirus occidentalis. The sequence goes on from CM053594.1 coordinate 321,954,803, forward strand.
GTACTCTGCCCCTGGGAGCTGGTGTTGACACTGAGTACTTTTCCACTGCCCCACATCCCTTCCTGTTAGCATTCTTTCTTGGTCTTCCTCTTTCCAGTCATCATTTGGTTCTGTACCAAGATGCTCAGGAGAAAAATTTGGGCAAGGCCGGGAGAAGGCACTGATCCTCACAGGACAAAGCGTAGCCACCAAGGCAAACTAAACAAAGTAGAGAAGAGAATTCTTTGAGAACTTCTGTGATTGTGTGTTATTTTATCTGTTATTCCTTTATTCACTCTGGAGGTTTGCTAGGTTTTTGCTCACTTGTCTACTTTAAAGTTACCTGTATATGCTTAAAAGTACAGCAGATTTTCATGGGCTTAAAGTCCAAACGATCAGGGTTATGGTTATTCTTACAACCTCCCATACAACAAAAGTATGCAAAAAGCTTTATTATTCTTTTCTGATGTTCCCTAGGGACAGCTACATGGCACAGTGGATAAAGTGCTGGGCCTGGAGTCAAGAGGACTTGTCTGCCTGAGTGCAAATATGGCCTCCCACATCAGCTATGTGATCCTGGGCAAATCACTTACCCCCATTTGCCTCAGTTTCCTCATCTGGAGAAGAAAATGGCAAACCCCTCCAGTATCTCTGCCAAGAGAACCCCAAATGGGGTCATGAAGAGTAGGACGCAAATGAAAGATGACTGAACAGCAACAACAATAGCTCCCTAGCACAGAATGTAGTAGAAACGACCCTGTGATTGCAGGAAACTTCAACAGCCGCACCGGAGAGCACAGAGCGAGAGAGCTCTTCCTTCCATTGTCTGGGGGATTGCCACTGAGCAGAGATGACTTCCCATGTGTGGCTCTGGAGAGGAAGACCAGCTCCGGCAGGAACCTTCTTGTGTACTTGTAATTTTACTAGAGAACAGAGAGTGAGAGTGAAAACAGTGCTGGAGCGGTGTGCTCCCAGTCACTGGTATGCTCCTTTTAAAAATTGAATATTTTTTTATTCTATAGACCCAAATCATATTTTGATCTTTTCTTCTAATAAAATACTGGTATCACTATGTGATAAATAAGAGAGATATTACACATATGCAATGCATAATGTGTATATACAAATACATTTCTGTGTATATACGTATCTAGATATTTATATAAATGTATATATATATAATTATTTCACTTTCTCTTATCTTTCTCCATCTTTTCTCTTTCTTCCTCTCCTTTTTGCTCTGTTTCCTTCTCTGTCTCTCCTCTTTGCATTTTTCTCTCTTTTTCTTTCTTTTTCTCTTACTTTCTCTTCCCTTCTCTCTTTTACTCCCTATTTCTCTTTCTCTCTCTTTCCCTCTTTCTGTGTTTCTTTATCTCTCTTTGTCTCTGTTTCTCTATCACACACACACACACACACACACACCCCTTCTCTAGTTCTCTTACATCTTTAATTCAACAAATACTTGCCAAATACCTACCAAGTACAATATATTGAAGATAAAAAAGCAAAAATCAAACAATGGAGTTTACATACTTTTAAAAATACTAGACCTGTGATTTCCTTGGCACCAAGCACTCCCTCTGCCGAAGACAAGTTAACAACTGCTTTGCCACTTAAATAAGTCTTAGAGAGTGGCTTATGGGGTTCTGAGAGGTTAGTTCATCTGTGCAGGGTCACCAGGTCCCTCCCCTAGCCACTACCATGTGCTGCCTCTCTAAGAAGCTTGCATTCAACAACATGTACACATAAATGTAAACATGAAGTATTTGGAAGAGAGAGAGAGATGAGACATCAGGAAAGATTTCATGGAAAAGGTGCTCCCCAAATTGAGCCTCAAAGGAGACTATTGAGAAACAGAAGGGAAGAAGGAGCCACTTTTAGTGTTAGGTTTTGAGGACAAGAAGGAGTCTGAGCACAGGATAAAGAGTGCTTCCATGGGACACTTTAGTCACTGTGGAGCTCAGCTGACAGGAGACAGTACAGATGATGAAACATCCAGAATGAATCATGGTCTAGGTCTGTCTAGATAACAGTGGGTCAAGTAAGTTGGCACTCACTCACTCACTCACTCACTCACTCACTCACTCACTCACTCATCAGGACCGGTCAACCCTAGGGCAGCAGTTCTCAAACTGAATGGATTAGGGACTCTGGGAAGGGAAGTACGGGCATGTTGAGCAGCTATCAAACCCAGCCTTTCACTTCCTATCTGAATTGTTCCCTGCTAGCTTACTTCCAGGATACCTGGTACCAAAGAAAGACTTTCTGTGTAACACTGCTTAGCCCTCCTAGGGACCCTTCAAACTGAAGAGATTATTGACCTCAGCAAGACCCTTTCTTTCCTTCCTCCTTTATCAATCTCCATTTTTATTCAAGGAATGCTTACAATTGTCAGATCAGTGTTTCTCTAAGTGAAACTCACAGGGAGGTTCTCTTTTTTAAAAAAAGTTCCTGATATCTTGTTTTTACCTTAACTAAATTTCTGAATATATCCTTCCTTCCTCCTCCCTCCTGCTTCCCTCTCATTGGGGAGTTTTAAGAGATCCTGGGAGACAGCCTGGGAACAGTGCAATGGAAAGAGGGCTAGATCTGGAGCCAGAACACATGAGTTCAAATTCCAGCATTACTATTTAATATCTGTGGGACCTTGTGTAAATTAGTTAACCTCCCTGGGCCTCAGTTTCTCCATTTGTTAAATAAGGGAGTTATACTAGATGACCTTGAGGTACCTTCCTTTTCTAGGTTCATGAGCTTCATGATCACGGCTTGCAAGTTCCAAGTTGCTGTTAGTTAGTGGTAGTTGTTCTGTGGCCAATGTTTCTTCCCTTATGCACTCTCCCCAGTTCCCATTTTTTCTCATAGCCCTGGCGCCTGCTGTGTCATGCATCCTGCCGTGCCATGAGTCATTAATATACTATTGTTTCCCCTGAGTATCTAATGACCATCATTCTGCCTGACTTTTTGTCTGGCTCTTTCCTGATTTTTTATTCCAAATCTCAAACCCTGATTGTTCTCTGCTCCATTTTAAAGTTAAAGAAACAGTCTCAGAGAAGTAAAGCAACTTGCTAAAGTTACAAATACAGTTAAGTAGAAAACTAGGGTCTTCTGAGTTAAATTCCAGTCACCATGTTAAGATGAGTGGATGTGTCCCTATCATTTCCCTGTTCTGAGTTCCTGTACTTGGGCTCAATCTGCCATGCTCCTTCATATTTGGGCCACTCCCAGACCAGTTGAGCTCTGTGTTCTGTGGACTCAGGAATTGTAAATTAGAGCTTCTTGGCCCCAGAGGTCCAGGGAAGGAGGTTCTCTGATTTGGGGGGCAAAGTTAGGGGGAAGACCAAGACCAAGAAGAATATCTAAATATACTCTTCAGTTGGTTGTCTATATAATTATTATTCTACTCACCACAGTGGTTTTTCCAGCATTTTCATCCCTCTACAAATATGCCACAGTTCTCCTTCTCCTCCATCTTCTCAGTTGAGAATTTTGTCTTATATTTCACTGAAAAAAAATTGAATGCAGGCTTCAAGGGTTCCCCTTTCTCCTCTCTTCCTCATCTCATCTCAGATATCTTAACCTATTATTTCCTCCTTTACTTCTATCACACACAGTTAGGTGACCTTTCCTCTTCCTAGGCAAACCCTGCTACATGCAACAGGGATCCCATTCCATCCCATCTTCTCCAGAAAATTACACTATCATCCCTAATTTCTCACTTATCTTCATTCTCTCCCTCTCTTAACGCTACTTCTCTGCTCCCTATAAACATACCCAAATCTTCTCCATCTTCAGGAAGTCTCACTTGATCTCTCTGTCCCCATGAGCTACAATCCTCCACCCTTGTTCATTTTTGTGGATGAACTCCTTGAGGAGGCCATCTGCCATCAATGTTTCTCTCCATTTCCTCTCATTTTATCCCTTTCGAAACTCTCCATTGAACCTGCTCTCTCCAAAGTTGCCAAGGATCTCCTAATTGCCAGATCTAATGACCTTTGTCAGTCCTCATCCTTCTTGATCTCTCTGCAGCCTTTGACATTATTGGTCATCCTCTCCTCATTTATACTCTATTCCATGATATTATCCTATACTGGTTTTCCTCCAACTCCTCTGACCACTCTTCTTCAATCTCCTTGGCTGAATTTTCACTCAGGCCATACCCACTAAGGGTGGGTGTTCCATGAGGCTCTGTCCTGAGTCCTCTTGTCTTCTCCCACTATATTGCATAGCTCACCGATCTCATCAACTCCCATGGATTGTCATCATTTCTGTGCTAATTACATCAGATCAACTTACTCAACCTCTCTCCTAACCTCCAAACTTGTACCTCCCATCAATCTATTAATACAAGCATGGCCTCTTTATTTGACTCTTCTAAGGGCTGGCCATTTCAGTTGACATTGCCATAAGAAACATTTTTGGGGAGTTATTATTAGATATCATTGTATAAAAATCAAATAGGTTGCTTCAAATATATTCCTGGGAGTATTCTGATCAAAGAATTCTTTTACCTCGATCTGAAGATGAGTAAATGCAGGGGACTGAATCACAAATATAAGAATTTGAACTGATGGCCTGTCTCAAAATTCTAGCAAGACATATAGATTCAATCTAGTGATAGCACATTGAAAGCTTCTTTTAAGTGTGACACATAGAGCCTTTCACCAAATGGTAAAATCCATTTATCTGATCAACAGCTTTCACATGCTCAGAAAGTTGCTTAGTCGAAGTTGGATTGAATTATAGAAAGACCTGAGAGCTTGGCTGGTGATTCTGATTCAAGAGATAAGCAATTAACCAAGAAAAAAAAATTGGAGATAGATTACTGACCCCAAGACCACCTGAATCCTGCAAGGTCCTGAAAGGTAAGAGAGAAAAAGAGGAGAGGAAAGCAAAGGGGAGTAAGGAATAAACTCTTTCCCTGAGCCCCACACCTCCATTTCTATGTGGTTGAGTCCCATGATATTACAGCTATGTTATAGACAGAAGGACCCTCAGAGGTGATGTAGCTTAAGTCCTCTCATTGTGCAGAAGAGGAAACTGAGCCTAAGTGACTTTCCAAAGGTCATACAGTGCACCAAAAAATGTGCTTTAGGATAATTTAAATACATCACTCAGTCCCCAACTCTGCCACTGCCAATACCACAATTAGAAATGGTATTGTGGATCCTGAGCAAAGCTGTGCATTCTGAATGGATGGCCCTCTAACAAATAGCTGGATGGCTTGTCAAGACAAAAAGGAACGACTCAGAGGATAAGGAGTTTCTGAGGGTTTTCTTCACATTAACCGAATTGGTAGGTGACATTTCTGAAGATAACCTGATGTTCTTCCATGTAAAAATAATAATAAACAATTTTCCTTCGAAAAATCCTGACTTTATAAAGCAATATTCTCCAAAGGTTGTTTATTTTCAAGGAAGGAAAAAGATACTGCATTGAATTCCCTAGTGGATAGCTAGCCCCTGCAGGGCAAGGTATGTTGTTTCTTAATCTGCATTCCCAGAGTCCAACCCAGTGCATTGCAAATGATAAGTGATTAATAAATGTTCACTGAACAGAATTGTGATACATGAAATCTTCACTACCGGAATGTAGTAATGATCTCCTGAAAGGGGATACTCATTTTTCAGTTTCCTTTTGTTACATGGTCTGATTTATATTCAGGTGGAAGTCAGGCTAGGTCATTAGAGTCCCTAAATGGTATTGAGTTAGAACAAAATTTGCTCAGTGCTGGTGGTTCCTCTCCTTCCGCCCTTATGGAAGTGAAAGTTGCTCATTTGGCAAATTCTGTAAGAGACAGGGGACTCATTTCTTCTTGATGGTCAACATTTAAATTATGCTTTTAAGTTCCCAAAGCGCTTTCCTACCTTATCTAATTAATCACAAAACAACCCGTGGAGATTAGCACTGTTTACTAACATGAAGATGGACCTTTAAGGTTTGTAAAGTCCTTTACATATATTTCTTCAGCTGATCCTCAGAACAAAACTATTAAGGAGGTACTAATTTTATGCCTTTTTTTTTTTTAAGAATGAGGACATTGAGGCCTAGAGAGTTTAAGTGACTTGCCAAGGGTCACCTAGTCAGTGTCAGACACAGGATTTGAGCTCAGGTCTTCCTAACTCCAGGCCCCACATTCTAACCACTGTGCTTCCTAGCTGTCTTGTAGACCTGTTGTTGGAAGAAGTTTCCCCAAGGTCACCCAGCATGTAAGGGTTAGAGGCAGGATTCAAAGTCAGGTCTCTCTTGACTCCAGGTCTGTCGTTTTTCCTACTCCCTGCTTCTTCTCTTTGATATGGGTCATTGTATCATCATCAACATCATTAATTTTTGTTGTTTTTGAGTTGTTTCAGTCATCTCCAACTCTCCGTGATTATATCTGGGGTTTTCTTGGCAAAGATACCAGAGAGGTTTACCATTTCCTTCTCAAGCTCATTTTACAGATGAGGAAACTGAGGAAAACAGGGTTAAATGACTTGCCCAAGGTTACTCAGCTAGTAAGTAGCTGGAGGCAGGATATGAATTCATAAAAGCTGAGTCTTCCCTGTTCCAAGCCCAGTGCTCTATCCATTGTATCACCTAGCTGTCCATCATTAAAGATAATAGCTGTACTTTGATAAAAGCTCAACAACAATAACAAAAACAGTTTCTGTTAAGGAGAACAGGTGTTGTTGCTGATGACCACCCAGTGACTAGAATCTGGTGCTACTCTCCCCATCAAATAAGATTTTGTCCTCTTCAGCAATCAATGAATAATAGACCAACATTAAAAAAGAACCAAGACACTCCTTTGCTCCAGGTACTAAGCTAGGCCCTGGGGATACACAGATGAAATGGCCTAGTCTCTGCCTTCCAGTATAACAATCCAGTCATATAGCAGTTTAAATATAGCCTATTTGGTAGTGTAAGAGATTTGGTAAACTTTTAAATAAAATTTCAAGGGGCAGTCAGGTTATGAAGTGGGTAGAGCACCAGTCCTGGAGTCAGGAGGGCCTGAGTTCAAATCTGAACTTATTAATTTGACACTTACTAGCTGTGTGACCCCGGGCAAGTCATTTAACCCTGCCTCCAAAAAAATAAATACATACAGTGAGCTGGTATGATGAAACACACCTGAGGATTAAGACAGCTGCCCTTGGGAAAAGTGAACATCATAACAAAAATCAGCAACTTATGCTCTAGCCTTTTTTTAGTAGTGTCAGAGCTTCAGTGACATATAATTTTTTTATGTTACTTGTATTATCAGCTCAAATACTTAGGGTCATCACGCTGTAGAGCTGGCAGGTTTTCATAGTTCTAGGCATCTTCTACTCCAACCCCTTGTAAAGATGAGGGATCTGAGGACTAAAGACTCTCAGTAACCTACCCCAGACCTCTGGCTAGTTAAAAGCAGATGCAGAACTTGAATCCAGGTGTCCTTGCTCCCAATCCAGTGCTCCTTCTCCCTTGACTTTAACTGACTAGTACAGGCAGCAATCCAACATTCCAGTCAGGCTGCACAAAAACTAAAAACAAGCTTTTAAACTAATCAGTTTGACCTCATCCTCAATTTAAAAAAAACCCAATAAACCAACAAACACAACATTTCTCTTCCTCTCCATCATCTCTTGTGTTCTCTTTTTTTCCCCATCTGCTCTCTCCTATCTCAGATGCAGTAACCATAAAAGCCTGTGGTTCCAAACTCCACAGGGATACTGGGATACAGCCTTTCCTCACCATGGCCTTAGCTGAAAAATCTCAAGGAAAGGACAAAGAAGTCTTGGCCTACATGCTCCATTTCCATTCTGTTGAGACCTTAGGGACAGAACATTAGGCAGGAATAAGGAAAGCTGAGAAGTGTGAAACTGGGTTCAGGCTCTCCTCTTCTCCATGGAGAAAGAGGTCAAGGGACAAGAACAGGAATTCTTGAGCAAGAAACACTTAACAAACTGGCATCCAGCTAAAAGAGGTTCCTTATGTAACTAGATTTTCTCCTCAACTTTCCATTTTTAGAAAAAGATAAATTAAAAGAGAGCAAACTTATACTTGGAATTGAATCAAAAACCCAACTTCCAGAATGATTCCCAAATTTTCCAAAAATTCAGCTTCATCTTTTATATCAACATCAGTATCTAGATCTGTATCCCTGTACATTGTCACTGTGATGGTGACAAAAATACTGGAAAAATCTGAATCACCAAAGAAAGAATAAGCTACATCGTGCAGATTGTGTTGATTAGGAAAACAGACTCAGTAATTATTTTAATTTTCTTTTTTTTTAATTTAGTTTTTATTTTTTTCTTGTTTACATTATTCATTTTCATTACATTTTTTGAATTACACATTTTCTCCCCGTCTTGCTCCTGCCCCAACCCCATAACAGCAATCCCACTGTAAAGCCCCTCCCCTGCTCTGCTCTCCTATTTTCTGGTAGGGCAGGAGGGGTCTCCCTATACCAGCCCCTGTATATCTTAATTCCTAGTTGCAGGTATTGCAGAACTTTAAATTCTAGATTCTGTCTATTCCT
>CM053594.1:321963784-321989691 GCA_028646575.1 Pseudocheirus occidentalis
AGCACCATGTGCCAGGCACCATGAGAAGCATAAGGGAGACAAAAGAGTCTCTACCCTCAAGTACACAAAATCCAATGTGAGGGACAATAAGTGAACAAATATATACAAACACACTATCTATTTGGATAACTAGGGAATAATTAACAGAGGGAAGTCGCTAGAAATAAGAAAGGTTAGGAAAGGCTTTGTTTTAAAGATGGGATTTCAGTTGGGATAGCCAGGGATGACAGCACGGTAAATGAATTGGGAAAGCATTTCTAGCATGAGGGACAGCCAGAAAAATGCCCAAAGCTGAGACAGGGAGTGTCCTGTTCTTGGGACAGCTAGAAGACCAGCGTCACTGAATCAAATAATATTTAGCAGGGAGTAACAGAGGAAGACTAGCAAGGCAGGAGGGGGCTAGGTTAGGTAGGGCTTTGAATCAACAACAGAGGATGTTGTCTTTGATCCTGGAGGTAATAAGGGAACCATTGGAGTTTTTTGAGGGGATGGGGCAAGGAGAGTAAAATGAGCAGACCTACATTTTAGGAAAATCACTGCGGTGACTGAATGGAGGACGGATTGGTGTGGGCAGAGACTTGAGGCCGGCCTACTCTCCAGCAGGCTAATGCAGTAATCCAGACATAGAGTGATGAGGGGCTGCTCTCAAGTGATAGTGGTGTCAGAAGAGAGAAGGGGACACATTAGATAGATGTCACAAAGGTGAAATTACCTTGGTAATAGTCCGGATATGGGGGCTAAGAGATAGTGAGGAGGCCAGAATGAGACCTAGGTGTGGAACCTGAGGGACGGGGTAGGGGGATGGCATTGCCCCCTATAATAGTAGTAGAGTTGAGGGCATGGGAGGAAAGACAATAAATTCAGTTTTGATGAAAGCTTCTTCAGAAATACATTTGTCAAAGGTAGTAATGGAAATAAATTCAATTTAATTTGGACTCAAGAATTTTCTTTTTGAGAATGCTCCATGATTATCCTTAAGATAATGGATATTTTAGAATCATAGGATGATAGACCACAGAATGTGAGATCCAGAAGAAATCTTAGATATTATCTGGTCCAACTCCCTCATTTTAAATATGAGGAAGCTGAGGCCCAGATAGATTATGTGACTTGGCCAAATCATGCATCAAATTAGTGACAGAGCTAGAGGTAGAATCCAAGTTTCGGGATTCACAGGGAGCTCGGGAACCATCTAGTTTAGACCGCAGATGAAGAAGAATGCCTCCACCCCCACCCAACAAGCATACCCAACATGAAGTTATTCAACCTTTACTTGAAGAACTCTCCTGGGAGGAAACTGAACTACCTTGTGACAACACTCATTCCACTTTTAGACAACTCTAACCCATGAGTTTTTCTTTAAAAAAAAAAAAACCAACCACCCTCTATAACCTGTGTTTCTAAAAGTTCCCACCATTGTTTCTAATTCTAACCTCCAGAACCAAGCAAAATGAGTCCAGTCCTGTGAGGGTCTGGGAAATACTTGCAGGTTGGGTGGTTGGGTTGAGGCACGGAGAGAGTCAAGGTCCTGGAAAAGTCTGGGTCATGTGGAGTTTGGGGGCGCCGGACTCTCCAGGTCTCTCTCCATGGGGAGCAGTGGTGCTTGGAGTCCTCTTGCGTGTAGAAATCGGGTTTTCCAGATGATGTCTCCTTACCTTGGGCCCAGGTGAAGCCATTGTTATTGCAACTTCCCACCCCCACATTTGGTATATCCTGCTCCTTGCAGCCGGACCTTGTTTCTTTTATCCCATGTAGTAGGTGTGTCTGCGGGTTATATAAGACTCAGGTTTGGGGGCAGTCGGGGTTCGTTGGGTTGGTGGGTCGTCTGTCTTGAAATGCTGCTGTTAAGCTTCCCCCAGTGGAGAGGACCCAATAAAGTTTCGCTGTTTACACCTTTGAGCCACTGACTCTTCTGCAGTGGAGAGGGCTCAGCTCGGGCGCCTTCCCCACTGAGGTGGGTAACTGGCTGCCCCTACCAGAGTTGTCTTCAGGGAAAGTGGCCCTGACAGACCTGTCCTAGGGGTGCGGAAAACCCTGACACAATCCCTCCTCCAAATGACAGGTTTTTACAGACTCAGATACCTGCTGCATACACCATAAGATTTTCCCTTCTTGGGACTCTTTTCATGTGGCCAACCTCCCTCTTATAAGACTGTGCTATCCAGGATGGCTCATCATAATCCAAATGTGATCAGAACAGAATAGAACAGAATACAGAAGTATCACCTTCCCAGCTTCAGCTTCATAAGGCAGCCTAAAATTAAATGAGACTTTTTGGCTTCCATATTGTGCTGCTGATTTACCTTGTCCGTTGTCTTCCCACTTCCCTTAGATCTTTATCACACAAACTGTTTCCTAGTGTCTTTTCTTTGTGAAGGTGATTATTTTGAACCTAAGTGTAGGACTTTACATTGAGTTCTATTAGATTTCTTCTTATTCAGTTTGGTTCATTAATCTAGTTTGTTGAGATCTTTGGGGATCCTAAATCCATCTCCTGACTCCGACTAGAGAGCATACTTCCTGATGCCAACTGGATAATTACAATATTTAAGATAATTAATAATTAAGCACTCAGTCAGCAAGTATTTATTAAGTTTCTACAATGCGCTAAGGTTACAGAAACAAAAATGAAACAATCCTTTCATTTGTGGAACTTGTATTCTATCAAGAGAAATTACATGTATACATAGATATGTCAATTCAATCTGACAATTACTGAGCATCTACTATGTGCCAAGCACTGTGATAAATGATGGGGATACAATTAATAAAAAGACAGTCCCTGCCCTCAAAGAGCTTACAATGTAAAGGGGGAGACAACACTCAAAAGGAAGGAAGAAAGCAGGAGAGGACAGGTCAGGGTGGTGCCCACAGAAGTTTCTTATGCTTCTTGTTTCCTAGACTCATAATCAGGCAGAGTGGCAGATGCAAAGTAGAGAGGCATACATACGTGCATACATACATACATGCATACACGCATGCATACATATATAATTCAAGGTAATTTTAGGAGTAAGCACTAGCATTTGGAAATCTAGAAAGATTTGATTTAGAAGGCAAAGGCTGAACAGAGTTTTCAAGGAAGCAGGGGATTCTAAGAGGCAAAGGGGAATAGATAATATACTCTGTGTATTGGAGACAATCATGCAAAGTCTTGGAGGTATATGTGAAGAACAATAAGAAAATGATTTTGTTTGGAGCATAAAGCTCAAGAAGTGGAGTAATAGATAATAAGCCTGTTTGGATAAAATAGATAAAATAGATAGTAATAGATAAAAAGCAGTTTGGAATCAGGTTAAAAAAAAAAGCTTTAAAAGCCAAAGAGCAGAGTTTGCATTTAATCCTGAAGGCAATAGTGAGCCATTGAAGCTTACAGAGTAGGAGAGTGACACGGTCAGAAGTGCGTTGCTGGTTTTTGTTGTTGTTATTCTATTGTTTCAGTCCTATATGACTCTTTGTGACCCTATTTGTGGTTTCCTTGACAAAGATACTGGAGTAGTTTGCCATTTCCTTCTCTACTTTCATTTTACAAGATGAAGAAACTAAGGTAAATATGGTTAAGTTTCTTCTGCAGGGTCATTCAGCTAATAAATCACTGAGAATAGATTTGAACTCAGGAGAAGGAGTCTTCCTGACTCTAGGCCCAGCACCCTATCTCATGTGCCACCTGGTCAGAACTGTATCTTTATGAAATCATCATAACATCATTGATAATGATTTTTCTAGTGAAGTCATGCAGTCACCTCCTGATTAACATTTTCTTTCCTGTGTGCATTAATAATATAGTGATCACTAGATACTACAAGAGGTTTGCAAGAACAACGTGTACCAAATTTATCTTATTTTCTTTCCTAATATTATTACTACATTAGTAGAGCAGAGTAATATTATAAATAGTGCATATCTTACGATAGTAAGCAATTTGATAGTCTGTCAATGCAGCTTTATGGAAACAAGAGTGGGATAACAGAATGGTCAAGGGAGTTGAGCTGATTTAGAAACCACAACACATGAAGTTTAATGGATCAGTGTTAAGCCAGAAGGACTTTAGTAGTCCTTCCAAATAGCACATGTAAAGATGAAGTTTAATAGGAAATACATGTAAATTCTGACACTTGTGTTCATAGAATCAGCTCACCTAAATATGTGTTAGAGGCGGTCTGACCAAATAGTAGTTCATATGACTAAGACCCAGGGACAGATTTTTGTTCATTTCAAATTCAACATAAGCCAACAGCGTGACCTGACTGCCAAAAAATGTTAATGCAAATATAGGCTATATTACTAAAAGCAAAGTATAGAACAAGGTGGGTACTGTACTCTGTCTTGTGTTAGCACAATCAGCACATAGGGGAAACTGATCCCTTTGCAGCATCCTTTGCCAAAAATCCTACAAGACACCAAGCTTTCTCTGCCTCTGAGGGTGCTTACAGACAGCCTACCTTGGGCATATTAGCCCAGGCTTCTTCAGGAATGGTCTGAAGACTGAAGAGCTGATTGCTATTAGGAAGGAACACAAGACGACTAGGAAGCCAGGCAAGGCTTCTGTGCAGCAGTAGAGCTAGGGGTGGGGGAGGGAGCATTGCCTAGATGCCTGTTGTTGTATCCCCCTATGTGTATGCATTCCTGTAGTGTAACTGCTAGACATTTGAAGGTCAAGCATACACATCTCTTTAGCAAGGATGATTATTACAAGGTCAGTGATGCTTTCATCCTTTAAAACATCCGAGTTCTTTCTTATTCTCTGAGAAGTTAGAGGTGGCCTGGCAGGAGATAGTGGGGCCCCTGGTCACATCTGAAGTAAAACTTTCAGTTCCAGGTATGATGAGCGGGACATTGAGAAGCTGGTCTGTATTCAGAGAAGGACAAGGCAGAAGACGAGGTTATTTGAAGCCTTATCCATATGAGAACTGGCTGGAAGAACTGAGAATCCTTAACCTAATGCAGAGAAGAAAGCAAATACATGATCTCTATCTTCAGATATCCAAAAAAAAAAATGGGATGGGAGGTGGATAGGTTTGGGTGGGGAAACAGGCTTTCTGGATAACATTAGAGGATGAAACGAGATTCAAAGGAGGCAGATTGACTGGAAAACAGTTATCTGATGATTAGAGCTGCTCTACAACGTAATGAGCTATTTTGTGAAGTAATGAGTTTCACATCACCACAAGTATTTTAACAAAGGCTGGTTGAATATCTGTCAGGGATGTGATCAAGATTGGACTAGATGGCTTGTGTTACCCCTTCTAGCTGTAACAGGCAGAGCTATGCAGTGAGAAAAGTATTTTGAATATGAGGAAGAAGGTCCAAGCCCTGGCGTTGCCACTGGCTATTCACTGCACCACCTAGCTGCCCCTCTCACATTTCTTGAAGTACTAATGTGCCATGAATCTATGATCTGAAGACTCTCCTGGGTAGGAATCACTGCCTTAGGAAAAATACACACAAAATAAACAAATGAAATTGTATCTATTTGCTAACAGAAGAGATACTAAGAAGAAAAAGGCAAAAGGGAGAAATCAGCATAGAATTCCAGATCCTGAATCGACAAGAAAAAAAAATCACAGGTTTAAAGAACTGAAAGGAGTGTTTGCTTCATCCCTTAGCTCTGGTCTCGGAGAAGGAAACTCTGCAACTCCCCTTGGAAATGCTGCAAGTCAAAATGCCTTCTCAATGTCTCACCTGTGCACAGGATGCTGCAGTGTAAGCTTATTGTTACACCCATTGTAAACAAATCCTGAGCCATCATTTATTGAATAATATTTCTTTGTATATATCTGGAATTCATTAACCTCTTCTTTACTTTCCTTTTTCATCCAGACATTAAAGCATATTTAGAATTAGAAGGAACCTTAGAAGTCATTTCACTCAATTGTAAGAAAGAAGAATATGGAATGGGATTTGGGGGTGAGGAGAGGCAGTGTGTTGGTGTCACAGGGTATCATAAGCTAAAAATGAGCCTACAGGGGCAGCTTGGTGGTGCAGTGAATAGAGCGTCTGCCCTGGAGTCAGGAAGATGTGAGTTCAAACACGGCCTCAGACACTTAACACTTACTAGCCATGTGACCTTGAGCAAGTCACTTAACCCCAATTGCCCTGCCGTCCCCCCTGCAAAAAGAAAAAAAATACAAAAATAAATAAATAAATATGAGCCTGTAATACAAAGCATAGGTTAAAAGGAAAATCTGATACCCTGATACTATGCCATTTTAAGAGAATTCTATTTCGGGTGGAGAATCCCTGGTATGCTTAATATTCATTCCTCCTTTCTGTTGGAGACCTACATCAAAAAAGAGATATGAAAATATAGAGCATATATTTGTTTTTGTTCCAGTTGTGTCCAACTCTTTGTGACTCCATTTGGGGTTTTCTTAGCAAAGACACTGGAGTGGTTTGCATTTCCTTCTCCAGCTCATTTTACAGGTGAGGAAACTGAGGTAAACAGGGTTAAGTGACTTACCTGGATCACACAGCTAGCGAGTGTCTGAAGCCAGATTTGAACTCAGGAAGAGGAGTCTTCCTGACCCCAGACCTGGCACTACCATGCACTATGGCGCCACCTAGCAGCCCCACGGAATGTACAGAGGATTGCTGCATCAACCGTTATCTGATACAGAAAGGGATCTCTGTTGATGAAATCTGCCAAAGGAATATGCACTGTGTGAAAGAGCCCTAGATTTAGAGTCAGAAGGTCTGGGTTCAAATTATGACTCTGCCACTTATTATCTGTGTATGTCTGGGCAAAGCATTTAACTTTTCTGGGTCTCTATTATGCTCATCTGTAAAACGGCTTGGACAAGAGATAGAAATGCTCCACAGAAGCTGCCTTTATTCAAGAAGTCAGAGTATAAGAAAAGCAGCTTAGATCGGTGGGCAGAGGTAGAGAACCTATCTTGGAGTCCTATGGAAAGATTAGTGTTTGAGTCCTCTTTCTAAAATACCTTGGTTGTCGAACTCTGGGGAGGTCACTTAATAGCTAAGTGACCCCTTAATATCTAAGTTGCCTGAGCAACTAAGTCTTTGGTGGAGGAAGTTTCCTTGTTGGGAGTTCCCTATACCAAGGACACAGAAGGTCTAGTTTAAAAAACAAAAACAAAAAACAGATGTAAGGAACCTGAAAGCCTACTACATGTAAGGAAACATGAGTCTAGACACTGATCCAGGTAACAGTACTGTTATCTCCTGCGGAGGGAGAAGTAGGAGTACTACTTTTTGTGATTTTTCAAATGTTCATTTAAAACTAGGTTGCAGTAGCCTTCAAGCCTTGAACTGGATAAATCTGATGAAAGGGGATCAAATAAATTTAAAGAGACTGTAAACCTTCAAGTGCCATATAAAGATAAGTTATTGGCACCATTATTGTTAGTAATAATTCAGGACAATTTTATTTTTCCAACATACACACGCGCACACATGTAATCTAAAGTAAAACTGAAAACAGCACGGATACGGGTGCTCCCTCTAGCCTAGGAGAGAATAAGAGCATATAGGGGATGTGGGGGACAGGAAGGAATTATTACAAAATAACCAGGAATCTAGGGACCTGAGGCCATGCTCATAAATAAAATTCAAAAAGGAAAGCACAAGGCAGAATATCAGGGAAGCCCCTCATCTTTGCTGAATTAGAGAATTATCTCTCAATGAAGAGATAAAGGGGAATATCTCAGGATATGTGTTTTTTGTTCTAATAATTTATGATTATTAATAAGAAGTGCCTTTTATTTCACACTTTACAAAGCACTGTCCTCACAATAATTCTATAAAATGAGTAGTAAGTATATTAACTTTCCCATTTTACAGACTGGGAAAATGAGATTCAGGGCTTTGCTGATGGTTTCCTGACTTAGTAAATGGTGAAGTCAAGATTCAAATGAGGGTCTTCTGATAGAATCTAAATCCATAGTGGTTTCTACCAAACCACACTTGCCTTTCTGCTGAGGGGAAGAGGAAGGGAACACACATTTTATTAAGAACCTACTATGTGCCAGGTCCTGTGTTAAGTGCTTCACAAATAGCTCCTTTAATCCTCACAACTCTGTGAAGCAGGTGCTTTTTTTATATAAATATATAAATAAGTAAAATCAGTCATTTTACAATTTAAAAAACTGAGGCAGACAGAGGTTAAGTGACTTGCCCAGGGACTATACAGTAAGTTTCTGGACAGATTTTAATTTAGATCTTCCTGACTCTAGGTGGAGTGCTCTAGAGTAGGAGGCGCAGCAATTAGTGGATATTCACTATGAGAAGTAGAAAAGATTCTAACACCACAGATGACTTCTAATATCCTCTCCAGCTGTCAATCAAAGGTTCTAGAATATCTGGAGAAATATAAACAAGACTATACTAAAATCTGCAAGTTAACCCTTTCTCTCTCTGGTTAGAGAATAGAACTCATAAATATCTATAAAAATACTCATATAAATATCTATAAATAAACTCAAAAACATCTATAAATACTGTCATTTTCTCTTCCTTCAGAAGACAAGAGAGTGGCTTAAATAGAGAGGTGATGTTTACAGAATGCTTAGAGATCTGAAGAAAGGCTTGTGAAGAGTCCAAAGTGTACCTGGGCCATGCCCTTGAGATCAGGCGCAGTCAGTTCATCCCCTCTTTCCTGTTTCCGTGGAGAACAGATGTTCTCAGACAAGTTTACTGTTTAACTGAGTGCTTCCAAAATGGCAGATGTCCTGATCCCCATGCCCAAATACCGTGAAATCTGCAGCTATGTGGGAACTCTATCTGTCAGAGGGCACAGATCTTGTGTGTTACTCATTTCATCTGTTTTCCTTCCTCCCTCACCAGCCTAAACGATGGGCTATTTCACATAGCCTTAAAATATAAAAATCAGATCATCTTGTCTCAGGTATACTTGACTGATCATGTTACCCATGCAAGGCTCAGAGATAAAACCGTGGGGTGAAAGAGTCAGCCTGCCTACAATGACTTCCTGCCCACGACCAGTTTACAAAGATTATGTTACACAAAGACATAATTCAGGTATGACTCCCAAAGGGCAACAAGTTGGAGAGTTGACACCCTGCAACTGGTCCCCTTAATGGCTTTACATTCATGCTGGGGGGAATTGAAAAGAATACATTCCACATGGCCTCCATGAAGCTATGTTCTTGAGCATCTCCACCTCTCCATTTAGGGGAGAAGTTAAAGCCTTTGAAGTCTAGGACTTTTTAAGTCAAAGAACCTGGGCTTATCATTCCTACTGAGTGACCTTGGGAAAATAATATAATATACCCTCCTGAGACTCATTTTTCTCATTTGAAAACTGGCAATAATCACATTTGTCTTCACAACTTCATAGGGTGGTCGTGCAACTCAAGTAAGAGACTGTAATGGAAAGTGCTTTTTAGACCAAAAAGTACCATAGAAAGGAAAGTTATTGTTGCCCAACTGTAAATTTCCATCAGAATGACTGCTGGCATCAGTTTTGCTTCCAATCTCGATGGCAATGTGTGGCCAGGGCACCTAGTACTCCCGGCACCTACCACTACAAGTACGGAAAGCCAAAACATTTCCTGACTATAATTTCTCAGCAAGTTAGGCTTCACTTCTTTGCCCTTGCCCTGAAATTGAACCACAGTTGGTGCCAGGAAAAGTAACTGGGATGCTGTGAGAACCTGATTGCAATTCCTATTTCTGCACCTTGAGATCTTAAATGAAACAGGTGTCCTTTAATTGCTTGGTGGTAAGTGATCTTTTGCATTTACGTTGCTTTATTTGCCCTCTCATGTCTTTGATGCAAAAAATTCACTGTGCAAGGAACACAGTGGTGTTACCTGGGTAAGAATGGGTCAACACCAGACACTCCTCCTTTCCCACATTCCTACCCCAGAATCCAGCTGCCAGCAATAAAAGGGGAAGCATTATACCTCTGACTGGGTTGCCCAAAGGATGATGGGCCCTGGTAGGTGAGATGTGAATGTCATTTAGGGGAGCCTGGCTTCTCCATCAATCATCTGTTTTGGCACCTGGCTTATTGAAAAAGTGGTCCTGGTGTTTATAACTGATTTCTTGGCTAATCTTATATTTCCTTTGCTCTGTGAAACCTGCACTGGCCTCTCTAGGCGTCTGCTTTCCTTGGTAAGTCATTTCTCTAGGTGGAAAAGGGTCCTTCTTTGCCCCCAGGCAAAGAAGACAATTGTGATGGATATATTTTGGGTAGAACCAATGTTTCAGCTTCTATTCCTTTGTTAATTGTCCTACTCACCTGCTTGGTTCAGAGAGAGAGACAGACACAGACAGACATAGACAGAGAGATGGACGTAGACTGAAAGAGAAAGAGGGAGAAAAAGAGAGAGAGAGAGAGAGAGAGAGAGAGAGAGAGAGAGAGAGAGAGAAAGAGAGAGAGAAAGAGAAGGAGGGAGAGAGACAGACACAGACAGACATAGAGAGATGGACGTAGACTGAAAGAGAAAGAGAGAGAAAGAGAAAAAGGGAGAAAAAGAGAGAGAGAGAGAAAGAGAGAGAGAAAGAGAGAAAGAGGAGGGAGAGAGAGAGAAAGAGAAGGAGGGAGAGAGAGAGAGAGAGATGAGCCTCATCAAGCTATGTCTCTAGGTAAGCAGTCCAATAGTTGAATGCTCGCCAGAGAAAGCCAAAGATTTTATTCAAGTTACCAAAGGGCTGTTTGTCAATCACTATTTGGTTTGGCCCATTACTAGCTGCAGAACTTTAGTCAAATCATTCACCTCTCTGGGCTTTAATTTCTTCACATGTTAAATGAGGTCATACTAAATGCTCTTGAGTTTTGTTTTTTTTTTTTTCCAATTCTAAATCTCTGAAACTTACAAAAGTACTCTGCCTGGGGCAGCTAGGTGGTGTAGTGAACAGGACCTGAATTCAAATTTGGCCTCAGACACTTAACTAGTCACGTGACCTTGGGCAAGATACTTAATCTCAATTGCCCGGCCTTCTCCCTGACAAAAAGTAGGGGAAAAAGCACTCTGCCTAAGTGGCTACATGAGTTCCTTTATTTTACTAGCAAAAGAAGTATTTTACTTACTCTCATTCCCCACAACACAATGAAAACATTTCAAAATAAAAATTTTTACTTATATCTTTTGTTTCTGCATCACTCAGATTTACCCCTGTATCCCTTCCCCACCCCTTCCCTCTTCTAGAAAGCTATTTCTTATAATAGTTTTATTTTTTGCTTGTCTTTCAAGAAAAAAAAAAAGAAAAGGAAGGAGAAAAAAATCAGCAAAATCAACCAATACATAAAAAATCTGGCATTGTTTGCAGTATGCGACTCCAGGGACTCCCCCTTCTTGCTAAGGAGCTGGGGAAGGTATCTTTCATATCTCTTCTTTGGAATCAGTCTTGTTCTTTATTTAATTTCACAACATTTAGTTTACATTGTTTTGTAGTTCTTGCCATTTAATTGCTATAGAGATTGTGTATCTGATTTTCTGGGTTTGCTTACTTTATTGTGCATCAGTCCGTGTAAGCCTTTCAATGCTTCTCTGTATTCATCATATTCTTACAGAAAAATAGCATTTGGTTACCTTCAGGCATCATCATCATTCCCCACTTGATAAACATCTACTTTGTTTCCAGATCTGTGCTCCTATAACTCTTTTGTTGTATACGGAGCTTTTCTGTTTTGCTAATGATCTGCTTGAGATATGAGTGCATTAGCAAAATCTCTAGGTCAGAGGGTAAGAACATCATAGTCACTCTGTTCTCACAATTCCAAATTGTTTTTCAAAATGTTTGCACCGATTCACAGCTCCATCAACAGTATATTAGTGTGCCTGTCTTTCCCAAACTCCTTCAACATTGACTATTCCCAGCTTTACCAACTTGCTGAGTGTGAGATGAAACCTCAGGGTTGTTTTAATATCCATTTCTTTTAGGACAGAGTGGAGTTAAGAGGACTTGAGTTCAAATCTAGCCTTATATACTTGTTAGCTAGCTTACCCTGGGCAAGTCACTTAACCCTAATTGTGTTAAGATATATATATATTTTTTTCTTATTAATCATTTGGGGAGTTTTTTTCATATGGTTATTAATAGTCTGCAGTTCTTTTGAGATCCATTTGTTCATGTTTGGTCACTTCTCTAGCAAAGAATGCATTTTGGTCAGCCAGCAAACATTTATTTAAGGCTTACTAATTTTGTCTCATTTATGTTTTTTGGTCTTAATATTTCTATTAAATGTCTATATATGTTGGATATGAAATCTTGATTGAATTTATTTGTTAAAAAGAGTCCCATCCTTTTCCCCCATTCTCTGCCCCCTGTGGCCACTTTCACTGATCTTGTATTTGGGTGAAATCATAGGTCCGGCTTACTCTCCCCTCACCCCTCCTCCCATATAAAAGGATGTCAGAGTTCTATAAGATGAGGCAAAGGATTTGAATGGACATAGGGTTGTTGTGAAGACTGTTTAGATTATGTCTTTATGAAGCTGTGAATGCTTCCTTAGTTGAGGGCACATCTCATTATCCAGAAATCCAATATATGAAATATGAGACCTCAAATTTATGCCTCAAGAAGCATTTCCCAGTGTCTGCGGCAATGACTTTGACTGAACTTGTCCCTCCATTGCTCCATTCACAGTGGTGTGTATTTCATTACATATGCTCCCCATTACTTCATGCAATATTCCATTTTTAATTGTGACCTTCACCAGTGTTTCTTTGTCCTTGTACCCAAATCTTTTTTAAAAGCCAGCAGCTTCCAGGAAATGCTCGGAAGTCTGGTCCAAGCAACTTAATAGACTTGCATGCCATGCTGCTGTTGAAAAGTGGGGACTGAGTTTACAGAAACAGAGTGACATCTCAGTTCAACGTGTTCTAAGCAATTAAATGATCCTATTGTGCCCAAAGCTGGCCATTAAAATGTTGTCAGAAAACCTGGTGTTCTGCTTTTAATATATAATGGTGCAAGGTATACTACGTCAATAAATGTACTACAATAGATGCTCCTTGAGAGCAGAGCCTCCTTGGGCCTTGGTGGTGTATTCTGAGCATCCAGCTCAGTCCCTGGCACAAAAAACAAGGTAAAAAAGATGTTTCCAAAAAACACAGGTCACATGGTTGGCAGAGTAAAAAGAGTGTTGGATTTGGCCTTGGGGTGCCCAATTTCAAGGTCTATCTCTGTCCTTTACTAGCAGAATAATTTGGGGGAAATCACTTTATCAATGAGCCAATAAACATATATTAAGTGGCTACTATGTGCCAGGCGCTGTGCTAAGTGCTAGGTGTGCAAAGGCAAAAAGTAGTCCCTGACCTTAAAGAGATCTCAATCTGATGGCAGAGACCACACGAAAACACTGTATATGAGGGATAAACCAGAAACAACCAACAGAGGGAAGACACTAGAATTAAGAGAATTTGGGAAAGGCTTCTTGCAGAAGCTAAGATTTTTAACTGGGGTTTGAGGGAAGCCAGGGAAATCAGGGAGGTGGAGATGAGGAAGGAGAGCATTCCAGGGAAGGGGGGGGCGGGGAGGACAGTCAAGGAAGCTTGGAGCTGGGAGATGGATTATCTTGTTCAGGGAACAGTAAAGAGGCAGGAGAACCTAGATCATAGAGTATGTGAAGGAGTGTGGAGTGAAGGAGGACTGAAAGGTGAGAGGGAGCCAGGTTATAAAGGGCTTTGAAAACCAAAGAGACATTTTATATGTGATCCTGGAGGTGAGAGGGAGCCACTGGAGTTTGGGGAGCTAATAAAGTTAGGGATTAGGCAGGTGGAGAACTGAACAGAGAGCTAGGTCTGGAGTCAGGAAGACTCATCTTCTGAGTTTAAATCTGGTGTCAGACACTTACTAGCTGTGTAACCCTAGGCAAGTCACCTCACCCTGTTTACCTCAGTTTCCTCATCTGTAAAATGGGCTGGAGACAGAAATGCCAAACTATTCTAGTATCTTTTGCCAAGAAAACCCCAAATGGGGTCATGATGAGTCAGACACAACCCAACAACAACAACACTAAAAATAACAGTGTAGTTAGACCTTTGAGAGGATCATTTTGATAGCTGAGGGTAAGATGGGCTGGAGCTGAATTAATGCAATAGTCCAGGAGCAAGGTGATAAAGGGCCTGCATCAGAGTGGTCACAGTGTCAGAGAAGAGAAGGGAGCATAGTCAAGAGGCAGGATGAAATTCCTCAGTTTCCTCACCTATGAAATGAAAACCTTGTACCAGGTAGCTCCCAAGGTCCCTTTCCATTCTCTCTCCATGATCCAACTCCAATTTTGACATCAAAATCAAAATGTAAATAGGATTTACTACACGCACACACTCATGCGCACACACACACATGCAAATGTGCACAAGTACACACATACACACATACACATGCATGCATATACACATATTTTCTTTATCTTTCCAGTAACTTTTCAAGAATATATTTATTCTGTAAGATTGGTGTACTTACAAGAAGTGGTCATGGTGTTACCACGTGCATATCTGGAGCAGATTATTTTTAATAAAAGTGTGTGCCCCTTGGTGCTGAGAAGTCTGAACAAACATGTTGAAATGTCTCTCTTCCAGTAAATGGGCCACATTCTGTTTTCAAAGCCCTGAAGAAGCTGTCTTGTACCCTTGCAATAAACAGACTGTTTTGTTTTCCTAGGGTGGAGGGGAGGAGGCTTGGATGGTCACAGAATGGAGGAGGCTGCTGCTGAGGTGACTGTAGTGAGTCTGGTATGTTATTGCTCAAAGGATATCGTGTCTAAGTGATACTAGGAGTTGTCAAAGGACAAGGCTGAAGACCTGGGAGGTGAGGACAAGGTAATTCCAGACCTTTGGAGGAGATATATGACACCTGCAGTGGAAAGACAACTGTGACCGCATCAAGGCTGCTGAGGTTGTGGGGCAAGCGTTGGGTACTGAGCCAGAAGATCTGGGTTTAAATCCCACCTCTGACACATTTACTTTTTTTCTTTTGCTTTTGGTGCTAAATTTCATTTTTTTTGTATGTTTGCTTTTATTTACTCATTTATTTTTAGCATTCTTTTTTTAAACTTTGAATTCCAAATTCTCCCTCCAGCCTTTCCCCCAGCCTTTGAGAAGGCAAGCAATATGATATCAATTATACATGTGAAGTCATGCAAAACATATTTCCATATTAGCCATGTTAGGGAAAAAAGTGTGCTTCAACATGCAGTCAGAATTCATCAGTTCTTTCTCTCTGGAGATGAATAGCATTTTTCTTCATGAGTTCTTTGACATTGTCCTTTGTGTCACCTTGGGCAAGTAATTTAAATCCCCTAGACCTCAGTTTCCTCATCTGTAAACTTGGGCTAGTGGTGAATTCTGATGTTTCTTCTAGCTCTAGGTGTTGCAGTGGAGAGAGTACCAGGACTGGAGACTTGAGTTCAGTTTCAGCCTCTGACACTTCCTTAGCTGTGTGATCCTGGGCAAGTCCCTTAAGTCGGCCTCAGTTTCTCTATCCATACCTACCTGTGTGGATCAAAGGAGCTAACATATTAAGTACTTTGTAAACCTTAAAGCACTGTTTGAACACTGTTGTTATTCTTATTATCCTAATGGTATATGAAGAGAATTTACTGGGAAAGCATTTCCCAGAGACAAATGTGCCCTGCCCCATGGGAGGGGGACTAGAAGTACTTAGCAGGTCAGTGGTATAAAATAATGTTATTTCCAGTGGAAAAGGTGCCCAAGACAAACTGTCATCTCATAGGGACCTACTGTTTCCCTATCAGGGTACATTTTCTCCCTGACTCCTTGATTTGAATTATTCCTGTGACCAACTCTTTCTAGCCCCTCCTTGGACTCAGTGACCCTGTGAACTCTGGCTGGGTCCCTCATAGCAGTCAACTTGCACTGAGTTCACCAGTTGTAATATGCCCTCTTCCTCAAGAAAAATCTTTCTTTGGAGTCCTATTGATATCCTTTCACCAGGCCCCATCCCTCCCCAGGGGTTAAGGATTTAATGAAATCAAACTGACCATCTGTTTCTGTCAGTTAAGTACTACTACCACCACCACCACTACCACTACCACCAGTACTAATACTATAACTTACTACTACTACTATCACTACTACTGCTACTATCACTACTACCACCACCACCACTACCACTACCACCAGTACTAATACTATAACTTACTACTACTACTATCACTACTACTGCTACTATCACTACTACCACCACCACCACTACCACCTCTACCACCACTCCCACTACTACTAACACCACTACTACTACCATTGTTGCTACTACTACAGTCACTACTACTACCATCACCACCACTGCTACTATTAATAATAAAAATAATATGAATAGATTTATGTTTTACAAAGTATTTTACAAATATTTCCTCATTTTATCTTCATAACAGCCCTCGAATGTAGGTGCTATCATTATCATCCCCATTTAACAGAGGAGAAAACTGAGGCTGAGAGAGCTTAAGTGACTTTGCCAAGGTCGCCCAGCTTGCGAGTAAGGTCAGATTTACATTCAGGTCTTCCTTCTGCCAGATTCAGGTTTCTATCCACTGCACCACCTTTCCTCTGTCTATTGCCCTCGATTGCATCAGCCCCTGTTCCTTGATCTGTGAGATTACAAGGAATAGTGGAGAGAGCCCTGGAATTTCATGAGGACCTGACTGAATTCTGCCAACACCCAATGCTGTCTACTCTTAGTAAGACTTTGGACAAGTAACTTTCAATCTCTAGATTCCAGTTTCTTTACCTGTAAGATGAGGGATAGTTAGATGACACAGAGGATAGAGCACTGGGCTTGGAATCAGAAAGATTTATCTTCCTGAGTTCAGATCTGGTCCAGACATTTACTAACTGCATGACCTTAGACAAGTCACTTAACCCTGTGTGACTCAGTTTCTTCATCTATAAAATGAGTTGGAGAAGGAAATGGCAAACCACTCCAGCAACTTTGCCAAGAAAACCCCAAAATGAGATCATGGAGATTCAGACATGACTGA
Source organism: Pseudocheirus occidentalis (assembly GCA_028646575.1). Taxonomy (NCBI): domain Eukaryota; kingdom Metazoa; phylum Chordata; class Mammalia; order Diprotodontia; family Pseudocheiridae; genus Pseudocheirus; species Pseudocheirus occidentalis. Next base: position 321,980,712 of record CM053594.1, read on the forward strand.
ACCACAGAAACAACAGCAAATTAGGGAGTTGAGTTAAGTGACCTTTAAAGTTCCTTCCAGCTCTAAATTGATGACCTTTTAAGTCACGCACAAATTGTGTCTCCATCAGCGGAGATACATCCTATAAGACACAGCTACAGCATGTATTAATACATCCACAGAAACTATTACACATGAAGATTTAAACAGGCACTCCTTGAGAACCATGTGCTGCTTCTCTTGTGCAATAATATAACTACTAAGTCCAAGGGATAAGAATTTATCCTCCACGTTGGCACTTCACTTCACAAGGAGAACTCTTTTGTTCTACTCTGCCAAACCATAGTTCTTAACTCCAATTAGGCGCATCACAGGTGCCTACTATTAGTTTCAAGGCAGACTGGGCCAGAGAGTGTAATAGCTCAGCACAAGACACTTTACCTTTCTCCTGCTTCAGGAGAGAGTCAAAGTCACATCCTGTATCCATAGTGAGCATGTTAACGTCATTTGTCCAGCCAGCCCATGGCCTAAAATTTTCGTTCATGGATCTGTTACCCATTTATTTCTCTCACACATGAACCTTTTTTGGCTAAGATCACATATTTCTTTCTAATGCCAGGCCATTCAGAATGGTCTTTCCTATCCACAGGAGAAGTCATAGGTTTATTTATTTGTATTTTTCTATGAAACATTGCAAAGAACATTTTGTACCAAATTCATTGGACCCTAACATCCCATTTCCTCCATGTGCTGTATGAAACACCAGCTGCTCATTTTCTGCTATGATTAGAAAGAAATGTGCTTTCTCAAGACTCAGCCTTGGCCTGTTCAACTTCTCTACCAAATTAAAGGAACAAAGTCATTGAACACTGCAGCTCTACTGAGAAAAAAGGGACCACGTACAACCAAAGACTGAGGAAGGGGCACCAGGGAAATCCTTATTGAAGTAGGAGCAATCTCTAGTAAGGTCTTTGGCACATAACTGGCCTGTTTTTTTTTCTTAAAACCTACCCAACGACAAGGAATTGAAAAAGTGAGTGGATACCCATCAATTGGTGAATAGCTGAACAAATTGTGTCATATAATTTTGATGGAATACTATTTTGCTGTACAAGAAATGACAAGCAGGATGCTCTCAGAAAAATCTGGAAAGACTTATATGAACTGATACAAAGTGAAGTGAGCAGAACCAGGAGAACATTGCATACAACAGCAATACTGTATGATGATCAACTGTGAATGATTTAGCTTTTCTGATCATGACAAAGATCCAAAGAACCCGTGATGAAAAAATGCTATCCACCTCCAGAGAGAAAACAGATGGATTCTGAGTGCAGATTGAATGCTTTTTTCACTTCCTTAATTTTTCTTTGGGTTTTTTTGCCTTTTTTTCAGCATGGCAATAGGGAAATAGATTTTTCATGACTTCACATGTATAATTGATAGTATATTGTTTGCCTTCTCAATGAATGGGGAAAGAGCAGGAGGGAAAGAATTTAGAACTCAAACTTTTTTAAAATAAGTATCAAAAAGAAATATTAACATATTTCTTACAGACCTACCCATGCAGGCTGGGCTAATTTTTCCTTTCAGGGTGCTAAGACTATTTTTGATATTTAATTGGCTCAGGGAACTACCACTGGTATAGCTTCCTCATGGCCTAAGTAGAAAAGCCAGTGAACAAGAATTAGTTAATAAATGCTTATTGACTGAGTACCTCTTATACCTTGGAAGTTGGGAGCTCAAGTTTGTTTTTGTTTTTTTACCAGTTCTCCATTATGCCAAATGCAGAGGCAGGAAAATTAGTTGTTGTTGCTGTTTTTCAGTCATTTTCAGCCCTGTCCAACTCTTTGTGATCCCATTTCTAGCTTTCTTGGCAAAGATACTGGAATGATTTGCCATTTCCTTCCCCAGTTCATTTTACAGATGAGGAAACTTAGGTGAATAGGACTAAGTGATTGCCCAGAGTCACACAGTTAGTGTCTGAGACAGAATTTTAACTCAGGTCTTCCTAATTTCAAGTCTGGCTCTCTATCCACTGTACCACATAGCTGCTGATGAACAGGAATTAGTTAATAAATGTTTGTTGACTGACTAACTGATGAGAAATCAGGAGCACCAAATACAGAAGCAAGAAAGCTGCCCACAGTTTAGTCCATGCTGTATCTTTGTTTAATATCCTTTTTATGCTATGGCTATGTAAACCTCCTTTTATTAACCATTTTATGGTATATGAGTCTATCATTTCATTCCAGTCCCCAACTTAAACCACCGAACTGACCTGAGTCAGGTTTGGCCTATGGTATCCATCAAGATTAGCTTTCTATGTATTTCTCTCTTATTAACAGTTTTATTGAGTTACTTTTAACTAACTTGGAGACTTCCTAGAAAGAAGGAAGGAAGAAGGCACAAGATGACCAGAACAGAAATCCGACACTGTACCTATAATCCTTTACTGAGGAAACAAAAGGCTTGGACTGAAGTTGAGAATTCTGCATGATGCAGTCTGAAACCTCTCACATCAGAGAAAGGAAAGGCTGCGGCCTAAATGTGTCTGCTGAGAGAAGGCCCAGAAGCACTGGACACGTAATGCAGAGCCAGTGTTGGTTAAGGTAATGTGGAACGCTGGACAGAGAGGCCAGAGGCTGCAAATAGGATCCAGACCAAAAGCAAAAGCTGATAGCAAGATCAAACAGAGCCTGAGTAGCAAGAAACTCAGGCTGGAAAGGCTGGAAAGTTAGATACCTGGGTCCACAGAATAGTATGTGTTCCGTGTGGCCTTCCCTCAATTGGCCAAATTCAGGTTCTTGCTGGTCTATGGGTACCTTAGGTGCCAACCATTTAATGCCAGACCTGCCTTCAAGGTTCTCCTAAATTAGTTGCAACTGGAAGTCAGGAGAACAATTTACACAACAGTAACAACATTAGAAAGACAAACATGTTTGAAAACTGAAGAATTTTCATCAGCTCAATGACCAGAATTCCAGGAGACTGATGAGGAAACATGCTGCCCTCATCATGACAGAGAGATGATCCATTGGGTGCAAAATGAGACATCTAGGTTTTGGATGTGGCCAATGTGGAACTGATTTTGCTTTGCTTTGCATGTTTGTTATAAGAAATTTGTTTGGCTTTTTTTCTTTTTCTGTTGGGGTGAAGAGGAGAGAAAATAGATTTTGGTTCATTGAAAAAAAATTATAAATAGGTAGATAGATAAATATTTAAATGAATGAATGAATACATTAGTTGCAACCAGGAGGCCCCTGTACCATTATTGTATAATTACAATTTTGATTTAAACAAGCATTTACTAAGTACCTATTACATATCAAGAAGAAATTTAAATTTAGGGTGGCTAGGTGGCACAGTGAATAGAGCACCAGCCATGAAGTCAGGAAGACCTGAGTTCAAATCCAGCCTCAAATCCACACTTAACATTCACTGGCTGTTACGTTGGGCAAGTCACTTAACCCCAATTGCCCTGCCTTCCCCCCTCCAAAAAGCAAAAAAAAAAAATTTAAATTTTCAAAAAGCAGTCCTTTCCCTGAAGAAGCTTACATTCTGCTCGGGGCATAGATATGACATGTAAACAGGTAAATAAATACATGATTTTTTTGAAGAGGGAGGGATCAGGAACACCTGCTCATGTGAGGTAGAGGTAGAAAGTAAATGTTTCAGTAATGAGACACATGATTAGAAGTTCACGTGTGCAGGCTACACAAATTTAATGATATAGTTAATTAAATTCCATTTCAATTATAATTACTAGTTGATCCAGGCCTGCTATCATGATATCTGGCAGTTATACAATTTTAGCAGCAGGCAAGTTTATATTAGTTAATGTGTTCTAGTTAATTAGGTAAAGAATTTTGGCCAAAGATCTTAAGTGGTCCATACCCCAGGGCCTGGTCGACTGTACTGGCCCACAAATCACCTGTTAGGTGCCCGTGGTTTTAGGAAATTATTGTTTTCAAAGCATCAATGGTTGCCTTCCCCCTTTAACTAGTTTTCTTAGAATCACAGCTTATATTTAAGAAATAGTTTAGAAAGTGCTTTCCATACACTAAAACTGCAATTTAGGTAGTGGAAATGTTATCACTCCCCACAGCCTTCCATTTTGCAGATGAAAAAATGGAGGCTTTGAAAGTTTAGGTAATGGACCTACTCCGAGCTAGTAACTGTCAGAGTCGTGACTCAAACCAAGGTCTTCAGTCTGCAAGGCCAGGACTTGTTTCATTACCTGACTGTGCTGCCTGGCTTTCTCCAGGATAAACCTAGAGCTGGAGTGATATCAGCATCCTAATAATGCTTCTGATGATTTCCTAATTGCAGACACAAGGCAGCAAGATAGGAGAAGGCTGGTCATACCAATCGGCACAGGTCTCTTCCAAAGCTGATGTTATATCCTTCTAGAATAATTGAAATAGTCATTGCATTACTTAGAGGAGATCAGTAACTAAACAGGAGAATGAATAAGATACATTTTGAGGTGCTTTTCAAGATTTCTTTCCCAGTGTAGACTAATGACACACATCACCACCTATCACCACAATAATCTATATGAGTGAGCAGCAAGATATTCAGTGGAAGATGAAACATTATTCTCTCCTGCCATTGGCGGTTATTAAATGATCGCATTAATTGTTATGCCATGTTTGTATCCCAACACAAATCATTGCCTTGCTGTGACCCTGACACCATCTTATAGGCTTAATAATAATAAATCTATGTCCTGAAATAGTTTCTGCAGATTAGAGCAATCAATCAAAATTCAGGAAACCTTAGACCATTAATGTCATCAGCAATGATGCAGCACCCCAGTGACCCATCTACAACAGCTATTATGCCTGAAAATAGGCCTTAGCCTTAAGATAAAGGTAGTGTGGGGGGTTGGGGGGGAAGAGGGGGCAGGTACAAATTGCTGTTCTATTTTTATCCACTACCATGGGATGACTTTCTTCGCGATGCTTTAGGAGTTTTGAAAAGTAAGAAACTGAGGTGAAACCATTGCTTATTACTCAGGTGCTGATTTAAACATGGCATTATGAGTTGCAAAGCATTTGCCAGCCAAAACATTGCCCCCAAATGATTTATGCTAAAGGATCTGCTCGTGTTTGGAGTTCAGAACAGCTTGGAGGCTATCAGTATGAGGAAAGGTGAATTCTTTATCAGAATTTACTGATGAACTAACTGAAGCACAATGACCTCGAGTCTCCCTGTCATCATTGCCAACACCCTCCCTGCTTGTATACACTGGTCGCTCCCATCCCAAAGGGACTGTCAGCTAAGAAAGATTCGGCCACATGGTATTTCCAGCTCCTTTGTTTCCATGGGCTAGAACCCCACATTAGAGCCTTGAAGAAAGTTAAGTGCTGACCCACAGTAAGTGCTGAATAAGAGTCAGGAGGCCTTTGTTCTGGTCCACCCTCTGTCAAGAATTAGCTGTATGACCTTGGGAAAGCCAAAGTCAACAACTTCTCTGGACTGTCTCATCTATGAAACAAAAGAGACAGACAAGATGTTTGCCAAAGGCTCTACCAGCTCTAAGGGGCCGAAGGAGAATATTTTGTTGCCTGAATTCTGCAATACCACTGGCAGATAAGAAGGATCAACATAAATGCAAGGCATTCAGGGAGCCACTGCTTTCTTAATTTCTGGTGCAAATAATCAGATAGCAATTATTTGGTCTATGAAGCTTTCTCTGACAAGGCTATCTCTCATCTGTCTTTCACTTTCCTAGCCACCCACATGGCTTACTATCTGTATCGCAAATTTGGTACTTGGTCATAAACTGCCTTGTTTCTCACCCATCTTTCACTATTTCGTATATATCTATATCTATATACCTACATAGAAAGATAGGTCTGTATGTACATGTGGGTATGTATACATACACACATATACATGTGTATGTATACACATATGTATACATGTAGTACATTGTATATATACAAAAACTTATTTCACATATTTGCACACTACAGGTTTACTTTGTGGGTGTACATGTGTATAATATGTGCATATATGTATTATGTGCTGTGTGTACATGCATTGTATTATAAATACCTATTTCATTTATATTCCACACACATATACACATTTGCATAGATGTGTATGTATACGCAATATACTTATTTATATATTTTGTACATATGTGCATGTGCATATACACGTATGTATTTTTGCATATAGATGGTGTATATAAGCACATGTTCATTTATATATTTCACATCTATACATAGCCTAATACGTGTGCATACACATATGTATATACACATATAAGCTATATAGCTATACCTAATATTTCATATGAGCATTGTTAACATGCACGTGGTCTGCCCCAGGAGACCATGAACTCCTTAAAGGCAGGAGCCGTGTTTTTCTCTTTTTGTCTTCTGCAATTATCACAAGGCCTCACAAATGCTGCCGCTGCTCTTGTTATTGTTGTCATTTTCAGTTGTGTCCAACTCTTTGTGAACCCATTTAGGCTATTCTTGGCAAAGATACTAGAGTTCTTTGTCATTTCCTTCTCCAGATTATTTTACAGATGAGGAAACTAAGGCAAACAGGGTTAAGTGACTTGCCCAACTAGTAGGCATCTGAGGCAAGATTTGAATTGAAGTCTTCCTGAGTCCAAGCCCAGATCTCTCTCCATAGTGTTTCCTCATTGTCTAGCTGAAGTTACTTCTACCTCTAAAATATTTGAGTCACCTCTGTGATACTACGCTTTTGAAGTGCTGACAGTGAGGAGAGCTGGGCCATGGTCTCCCGTGTCTGTGGAAAAGCACCCTAAGTCTGCCTGAGCGTGCTGGAGCTCTGTGACTCAAGAACATACCTACAAGGGGCCAAAACCAGAGCACATCATCTTACTTGACATGAAACAGTCTCTCTTTAGGTGTCTAGGTGGTGCAGCGGATGATAGTGCCGGACTTTGGATCAGAAAGACCGGAGTTCAAAGCCCGTCTCAGAAATTTCCTTGCTGTGTGACTCTGAGTCACTTAAGTACCTCATGCCTCTGCTTCTTCATTTGTAAAATGAGGGGACTGGACTTAATGCCTTCTGAGGTCCTTTCCAGCTGTAAATCTACAGTCTTGTGAACTGATCACCAAGGCTGACTGTCGGCAGCCCCAGAAGTGCTGTGTAATTATCTCTGCCCCGCCACCCTCGCTTTGTGCTCTGTACAGACCCGCTGAAGGGCTGCTGACCCCCTGAAGCACATTCCCCCTCTCCATATTGTTGAGCCTCCCACCCATCATTTGTGTTGTAGATTGATAACTAGCAGAATTTATGGAAATTTTAATCAAAAGCACATGAAGATAAATCACCAGCCCTTCTCCTCCTCCCCCTTCGCCATTGTCTCAAATGGCCCTCGTGACCCTTTGTATCCTTTACGCTTAATAGAAAGATTGATTTTAGGAGAATGGAGAGATGGGGAGCTGTGACCTCTGCAATGTCAGATAATAGTATATGCCATTAGGTACCAGGCCGGCCCATTGAACTCATTGGCATTCGCTGCCACTGCTGTTCTCTCTGAACAATATGGCTGTTAATGGGGATTGGGGCTGCAGGTGTCAGAGTAGTGAGCTAAAAAGAGAGCCTTTTATTTTAGTTTTTAGTAGGAAAGTAAAACCAGTTACTATAATATCCAAAGCTATTCAGGAAAGAATTCTAATCACTTAGTGGTCTGTGGTTCTGCATGGTGACTGATATCATAGCATTAGGCACCCCTCTGAATCCAAACACTTCCATTTCAGAATTGGGAAGGGAAGAGAGAGGACCAACACTGGGAAGAGGTGACAAGATAGAACCTACTCCATTCTTTGGACAGGATCTCCACAGCTTTGGGGACATTTTCTGATTGTGAGGTTTAATCATAGAGGCATTCTTTTGAGCTGGCAAGAAAGAGAGAATGATGAAGGCCTATAGATGTCCCTTCCCCATCTTAAATGCCCTTTCTCATTAAAGAACATTATTAATGGTGACCCTGATTGTGCCCACTAGGAGGCAATGGCTCATTCAGGTCCCAGCCCATTAGTGGCAGGAGTTGTCTCAGGCAGGAGTATGGTGTCTTGCATGTATTGGGTATATAATAAACGCTGAAAACAGCTAAAACAATGTTTCAGAATTGTAATAATAAAAATAGCATTTGTATGATGCTTATTTTGTGTCAGGTGCTATGCTAAGTGATAAACAATTACTATCTTTTTTCAGTCCTCATGACAATTCTCAGAAGTAGGCATTATTAATACCCCTATTTTATAGATCAGAAAATTGAGGCAAAGACAAATTTAGTGATTTGCCCAGGGTCACACAGCTAGTATCAGGTTGGATTTGAACTCAGGTCTTCTAGACTCCAAGTCCAGCATTGGACCCACTTGGCCCCAGAAAAGAGATAAAGAGAAGGCTCTTCTATGTCCCTCTCCTTTGCCAAAGGTCAGGGACTAAGGATATTGAATACTGCATGAATTGAGAGGTTGTAAAGAAATAGGGGTAGAGGAGATATAGATTGGGAAATGTGTTGTAAAAACAAAATATCCCAATAAAATTGTTTTAAAGGTTATTGAATTGTCCCCTAACTGCAGATACTATCAATGTGGCATTTCCTCTTCTACCATCTCCAACCTCTACTCCCTTTAATATCAATCCATTTTATTTAAATAACCCTATCCAGAGTCTTGTTGCTGTCACTACCAACACACAGGTTGTTCTCTTTCCTTTCTCAAGAAATTTGGTTCAGGGGCCGCTAGGTGGTGCAGTGAATAGAGCACCGGCCCTGGAGTCAGGAGGACCTGAGTTCAAATCTGGCCTCAGACACTTAACACAAAAACTAGTCGTGTGACCTTGGGCAAGTCACTTAACCCCCAACTGCCCTCCAAAATGCAAAAAAAAAAAAAGAAATTTGGTTCGTAACTTGCAATCTTCTTTGTTTTATTTTTATGCTATGGAATAAAACAAGCATTTCCATAATATAGTAACATAAAAAGATGATTGTACATGAAAC
>CM053594.1:321990191-322017424 GCA_028646575.1 Pseudocheirus occidentalis
CTTTCTTTCTTTCTTTCTTTCTTTCTTTCTTTCTTTCTTTCTTTCTTTCTTCCTTCCTTCCTTTCTTTCTTTTTTAAAGAAAAGTGATTTCTAAAACCAAGTATTTCTCAAAATCACTCCCATTGCTACTGCCACTTGTATATTTCTCCCTAACAAAAAATGTGCTTTATTTTCATGTGAGAATATCAGGAATCTACTGTAGCACCCATGGTAGTAACATGAGATGCACTTGTAGTGAGGTATTCCTTTCCCCTCTCTAGGGACATAAATAAGCAAAAGCCAGCAAGAATGAGGGACTGTTCACATATTTGCTCCCGCTTATAAATGAAAATTATGGGTGAATGAATAGAAATCATTGCCCGACAGGTCTTTCCAGCCCAGCAGTCTCTGTTACAATGGAATACATACAGGTAGATGAAATAGATAGAAAGCCAGGATACGTTTGCCTTTTTAAAATGTCTATGATTTATAGTTTTCTTTGCGTACAGTTTTTCAGGACAAATTTGGTTCTTATAATATTGAGGGGGTCATTTCTTGATTTTCCTCTTTGTAGTTCCTTCTTTCCCTTTCTGAGCTCCAGAACCCACATGTGATTTTTTCCCTATTCATTCAATAAATATTAATTTGCTGTATTTAAAAATAATAACTCAAGTTACCGTGGCACTTTGAAGTTCCCAAATCTCTTTCCTCTTAATGATCCTGTGAAGTGAGGAGTACAAATGTCATCTCCATTTAATTGATGAGAAAACTGAGGCTCAGTTCAGTGACTTATTCATGGTCCCAGAGTGAGAGTCACACGTAGAACACGAACCCAGGTCTCTTGGCTCCTTTTTATATTATATCCTGTGGTGTACATCAGGGCTGTATACATGCAGAAGCTGTTTCAATAAACACAGGGGTAGATAGAACATTTCCATGAGACACTGTCCTCATCCTCAAGGATCTTACAGCCTAGTAGTTCATACAAGCCATAACATCTATAGCACCACAAAAGGATAATTAGAAGGCATCATGGGAAAGTAGAGCATAAGTCAAATCTATGCTACCAGACGGCTTAGGAAACAGTGCAAAAACCCTTGGCATATACTCCATTCAGCTGCCAACCTTGTATGTATTTGTGGCATGGAGGAGAGATAAGTGTCAAGATGTATGTATGAAGGACACAGATATTGGACAAGCAGACAAGAGCTTGCAGAATTAGCAATGATCCATGATTCCTAGTGGGAGAACTTAGCTCTACCCATGACTCCATTGCTAAGAGGCCAAGATAGAAAGCTCATAATAATAGCTCGTGTTTATAGAGAGCTTTAGGGTTTATAGTGTACTTGACAAATAGTAATTCATTTGATCTTGGCAGCAACCCTGGGAGATGGGGACTATTACTCCCTCCATTTTACAGATAAGGAAATTGAGGTTAAGTGTCTGAGGCTAGATCTGAATTCAGGTCTTCCTGACTTTAGGCCCAGTGCTCTATCTGTTGTACCACCTAGCTACCTCTACTTGCCTGCTTTGATTTAAGATTATCTTGGGAAAAGACAAGGGCTGTCTATCTGCCATTTAGTCATGTTTCAGTAGTGTTCGAGTCTTCATGACCCCATTTGGTGTTCTCTTGGCAGAGATACTGGAGTGGTTTGGCCATTTCCTTCTTCAGTTAATTTTACAGATAAGGAAACTGAGGCAAATAGGTTTTAAGTGACGTGCCCAGGGTCACACAGTTAGGAAGTGTCTGAGGCCAGATTTGAACTCAGGAAAAGGAGTCTTCTTGACTCCAGACTTGGCGCTTTATCCACTGTGCCACCTCGCTGCCCTGGCTATCTATCTACTTTGCAACTCTTCTATGGAATTTCAGAGTTAGCAAGTACCTAAGAGGCCATCATAGCTGAAAAAAACTCCCCTCTACACATGTCCTGGGCAGACAGTCATCCAGCTCCTACTTGAAGGCCTCTGTCGAGGGGGAACCTACTACTTCCCCAGACAGCCCATTCCATTCATAGACAGCTTTGATTGTTAGGAAGGTTGGTTTTTTCCTCCTGACTTCAAGCCTAAATCCAATACTTTTCAACTTCTTTTCATTGTCTTCCTTCTGGAGCCAATTCAGAATGTAGATCATGGGAAAGAATAGAAAGAAATCGTCTATTTTAACTTGATGGATGTGGTAACTGAAGTTCAGTTTGATTTCTCAGTTCTTCATGAGTGTACTATGGATATCCAGAATCCTTTTTTGAACATCACTGAATTCATCATTAACAAATGATCATGAATTTTATCAGCCATATCAAAAAACTCATAGGATTACAGATTTAAGTGCTGGGAACAACTTCACAAGACTTCTAGTCCCATCTCCTTTTATTGATGATAAAATGGAGACCCTCGAGAGTTTCAATGACTTATCCAAGGTCACACAAGAGAAGTTCGATAGGAACCCAAGTCCTCAGACTTCAAATTTTGGTCCCTTTCCATTGAAACATGAGTTCACACCCATTTCAAAAAGTCCTAGAAGAAATTAGGCTGGACTCAAGATAAGTCAATCTGTGAGCAAATAAGCTGCTTCATGGAAATTGAAAATGTGAGTCAGAACATCAGCCACTCGCCCTGAAATGTTAGAACAACCTTTTTTTTTTTTTTTTTTTGGTAAAATGTTACAGAAAATTTATTTGAAATAAAGTCAAACTTCCCAAGTCTCCAGGATTAACACTGCGGTTCTTCCCTCTCATTAGGATGGACCCAACCCATAACCTGAATCACTTTCTCCTTACCTCACCCTTGGTTTGATCATCATACTTACCCAAGTCTCGTAACGTAGTCCTTGCCTTTAGTTTGTAATTATGGCTGTTTGAAAGTTTCCTATGCTTCTCAAGTAACATCGTCGTCATATTATGGAAGCCATTTGCACCATCTGCAAGTATCTGTGCAATAGCATATCCTCTTGTGGTATAGATGGATGGAGAAATGATTGTAATTTCTTTTCAAAAATCCTATTTTTTGTTTAATATGAAAAAGAAGAAGAAGAAGAAGAAGAAGAAGAAGAAGAAAAAGAAAGAAAGAAAGAAAAAGAAAGAAACAAAGAAACAAAGAAACAAAGAAAGGAAGAAAGAAAGAGAGAAAGAGAGAGAGAGAAAGAAAAGGGGAAGGAGAAGGAGCAGGGTTAGAAGGTACTAGAAACTTGCAGACTTTATTAAGGAAACTAATCTCATTTTTAATCTCAAATTTAAACGCTTGTTTTGGAGTCAATCAACAAGTGTTTGCTAAACACTAAACACTGAAAGGAAGAAAAAAAATAATCCCTAATCTCAAGAAGTGTAACTTCTAATGGGGGGGAGGTAACATGCAGATAAGTAGGTACAGATGAGATATAAACCCAGTAGATGAAGACACTTTGAAAGACAAGGCATTGGCCCCTTGTGGGACCAGGAAAGGCCTTCTATAGAAGGTGGAAATTTGAGATCCTACCTGGAGGCCTAAAGGAGGCCAGGGAAATGAGTGATGGTAAGGAAAGGTGACATTCCAGATATGGTGGAATCAGGTGGGGGGAATCCAGTCAATGCAAAATCATAAAGATGAGAGATGGAGTGTGTTTGAAGAAATTCAAGGTCAGTAGAACTGAATTGTAGTGTTTGTGCCAGGGAATAAGCTGTGAGAAGATTGCAAAAAGGCAGGGGCCAGGATGTTAAGAACTTTAAACACCAGAGGAGTTTATCTGAGATCCTGGAGTTTGTAGAGAGCCCCTAGAGCAGTGGTTCTCAACCTTCCTAATGCCATGACCTTTTAGTACTCATATGTGGGCATATCTGCATGTGGGTGGACCTGTCTGGAGATGGATAGAGGAGCAGTGTCTCAGTTCCTAAGATCATCGGAAATATGTGTTTTCTGACCCCTGTGAAAGGGTTGTTCAACCCCCAAAGGTGTCACGACCTACAGGTTGAGAACCACTGCCGTAGAGCCTAATGAGCAGGGGGGGAGGCGGGTGAGATGATCAGACCGGTGTTTATCACTTTGGCAGCTGAATGGAGTAGGGAGAAACTTGTGAGGAAGAAAGTTTTTTTCTTGAGAGGGGAAAATCATCTCTCATTTGAAAAAAGACCCGTAGAATCCATATGTAGGCTGTGGCTAGCTTTCTGGCTAGCTTACCAGCTGAAACCTATAAAGTGGAGCAAACGCTCCAGTAGGTCTAATTCCCAGCTTGGTAAGGGGCATTGTTTGGGCACATGCACAGGGTAGCAGGCCCACCATAGCAGATTCAGAAGGTTGTCCTCAGTCAGTGTGTTCAGGCTGCCTGTTAACAAATTCAATCAGTGCTTTTCATGATTTCAACGAACTTTTCGTAAAACTTTTCCCCCTTTCCTTTCCCTCCTCCCATTCAACTCGGAAACATTCCTTTCTGTGGATTTTCATGAAACCCTGCCCAACACCAGGTGCAAATTGAAGAAATCCCACCAGCCAATTCTTGCATAGGGGAGGGTACTGTTCTTGAACAGAGCCCCCCTTTCAGGAGTGAGGAATCCAGATATTAGCCCCTGGGCACCACAAGTTAGGGGTTTTACTTTCATCCACAGTCATCACTAATAAAAAACTCCTTCACTCCAGTGGCTACATCCCTAGACCTCCCAGCCTTGGGGCTAAAATACATTTGACTATGCGAACCTGGTAATTTGTTGGTTAGGGAAGCCAGAGGAATTCCTTGCTGCTCCCAGGCTTTAAATGTTCAATAGCTCCCTGGCTAAGACATGTATTTTTCCACCCCACTGTATATTTTTGTGTGGTCTGAGTTATCATTGGGTAAATATATTACACCATGCTACTCCCCTAGGCCTTCAGCTCTAGGGCTATGGGGTGGCCTTCTCTACTCTAGGAACTTTACAGATCGATCACTATTTTAGTTCAGCCCCACAATGAGAATAGAAAAACATTCTTTTGATTCCCAGAATGCCAGATTCATGGAATCTCTGAGGTAGAAAGGTCTTCAGAGACCAAGTGGTCCTACCCAGACCTGCACAGTGATCTCCCCCACAATATACCTGACAAGCGATCTTTTCTTGTAGACCTTCTGGGAGAGTGAACCCTCTCATTATGCTCTTGGAAACCTCTTACTTGTCAGAAATTTTGTCCTTCTTTACCTTAAGCCTAAATCTTCCTTGAAACTCTGGCCTTTGGCTCTAAGCCTGTCTTCAGGAGTCAATCAGAACAAACTTCTTCCAAATGACAGCTCTTCAAAAACCATATGTGGGCATATCTGCATGTGAAATGGAGATGGATAGAGGAGCAGTGTCTCAGTTCCTAAGATCATCGGAAATATGTGTTTTCTAACCATCTAAGGCAACCCCTGTGACCCCTGTGAAAGGGTTGTTCAACCCCCACAGGGGTCACGACCTACAGGTTGAGAACCACTGCCGTAGAGCATAGATTCTATAGATTCATATATTCTATATGATTCATATATATCTATATTCTATATGATTCTATATTCTATATGATCTATATATCTATATTCTATATGATTCATATATATCTATATGATATATTCTATAGATTCATATATTCTATACTCTACTGCCATAGAGTATAGATTCTTTCAGTCATTGTACTTATATCCCCAATGCCTGGTTATGGCACCCAACGTGTAGCAAATGCTTCTTGTGTTGAGATTAAAAATTCATCCTTGTGGTGCTAAAAAAATGAAAGCCTTCATTGTCCTCATCTGGAACCTCATCTGGAAGCTCTCCAACACTGACAGTACTTCAGATATGACCTCACCAGGGCACAAAATGGATTCAGTTGTTTCCAAGAGCCTACAAGATATAACACAATACAAGTCAATATCAATAAGCAATTATTAAGCACCTACTCTAACTTTGAATGGCATAAACCCAGAACAGAAGACTTAGCCTGAATATCTTAGTGGTTAGATCCTTGGGCCAGGAGTCAGGAAGACCTGAGTTCAAATCTGCCCTTAGACACTTCTTAGTAGTATATCCTTGGGCAAGTCACTTAATCTCTATCTGCCTCAGTTTCCTCAACTGTAAAATGGTAATAATAGTAGTACCTACCTCCCAAAGTTGTTGTGACAATGAAATGAGATAATATTTGTAAAGCACCTAGCATAGTCCCTTACACATATTTGATGCTTAATAAATGTTTATTCCTTCCCCTCCTTCCAGTTTGAACAAGCAGGATGAACTATCTACATTTCCCCAAATCTCCAAATGATAAGACCATAACTTTAGAGCAGGAAGATGGTACAGTGTATAGAGCACCAGGTCTGGAATCAGGAAGATCTGAGTTCAAATCCAGCCTTAGAAACTTATTAGTTGTGTGACCCTGGGCAAGTCACAGCCCTTATTTGTCTCAGGTCCTCATCTGCAAAATGGGGGCACCTTGGAAAAGGACATGGCAAACCATTCCAGAATCTTTGCCAAGAAAACTCAATGGACAAAAATCATGAGGTCACATAAAGTTGGATATAATTGAACAACTACAATGCCCTTGTTGGTTGGTTTGCTTTTTTACAGATGAAGAAACTGAGTCCTTGAGTGGTTGTGACTTCTCAAAAGTATAGATTCTTTCAGTCATTGTACTTATATCCCCAATGCCTCATTATGTCACCCAACGTGTAGCAAATGCTTAGTAAATATTTGATTAAGTCACATAGGTAGGAAGTGTCAGAGTCAAGATTAAAACTCCTGTCCCATGACTCCAGGTTCATCACACTGTACTAGACTACCTTCAATAATTGTCCACATCTCTGTTAATGGGAAGTCCTATGGATTGATCTGCAGAATTGTAGCTTCTTACAAAGCTACATGATTTTGAGGGGGAAGACTAAAGCAATCCAAGTTCAAGTGTTAGGGCTATCTTGGGCTGAACTCCACTGATCTGTTCTTTCACTGAGAGCTCTCAATCCCTCATCTGAAGGAGCAAAATTTGTATTGGGCAGAAGAGGTCATGAAGGTTTCTGACTCACCCCTGCCAAAGGTTTCTGAAGCTCAAAGGAATAGTATAATCACTGTCTCAAAGACCAACGAATCCAATTTAAAAAGGTACCATAGCATTCCTTTTCTTCTGCGTAAAAAAAAAAAAAAAACAAAGCAAAACTAAAGTCACCTTACTTCCACAACACACTCAGAGGAGACTTTGGAGGAATCCCAGCACATGGCAGACAGTTTAAGGTTGAAGTTGGGGGTACTTGGTTGTCATAGGCAATAGAATTTCTGCTCGTGGATAGGGGATCCCATTTTGCTGACAGCTGAGGAATTAATCCATTAATCACTGATCACCCTGACCCAAATCACTGTGCTTTCTGCCATTTCCACAAAATGTCCTACGTAAAAGTCCATTTCACCAAAGTTATAAAATCTATGGGAATGCCACGGGTAGGCCCAGGACCAGTATCCAGGGCCCTAAGTAAATATTTGTTGCTTGATTGATTGAGTTTTGTGCTAAAGTGCCAACATTCTGTAAACAGAGCCTTTATGGTATGGAAGAGGCCGTTACCCCAGACCCTACTGGGATTCCTTCTCCAGCTCATACCACTTACACAGGCACATCAGTCAGCCCTCAGACCCATGGTCAGTTAATCAATTAACAAACTTTTTTTTAAAAAGATATTGATTCTATACATACATTCTAGTCTAGATCCAAGTTTGCTTTTAGGTAACCTTTAGCTGCCCCAGAAAGGTCCAATTCATCAGTGACTTGAAAAAGTCAGAGATTATTAAATCTGTGGATGATGACACATAGTTATGAGGGTCAGCTAACATACATACTGGATGACAGAGACAGGATCTAAAAGAATCTTCTAAACTGGAGCATCAGGTTGAATTTAATAAGAGGAAAATCAATAGGGAGAAATGTAAAGTCTTACATTTGGTTGAAAAAAAAATCAAGTTCATAAGTACAGGAGAGGAGAAGCCCAGAAAACAATGGTTCTGAGGAAGATATAGGGATTTTCATGTACTGAAAGCTGAATATGAGTCAGCAATATGATGTAGCCACCAGCAAAACTAATGCAGTCTCAAGCTGCCTAAGGAGAAACATGGCTTTCACAAACAGGGAGACAAGAGTTCCATTGTACCATGCTCTAATCTGACCTTATCTGCAATATTATATTATTCACTTCTGGGTGACGCAGAAGGATATTGATCAGCTGGAGAATGTCCAGAGGAGAGCAGTCAGGATGGTCCCAGAGGGCAGTACTTGAAGCAATGAGTAGAAATAGCTATCCAGACTCAATAGCAGGGAAAATTTCCTCATAATCAGAGCATTCTAGAAAGTGAATGGATTGCCTTAGGATATGGTGGGTTCCTCCCCATTGAGGCTTTTCAGGAGGAAACTAGATAATCACTTGTTGGGTATGTCATAATGGGGAATTTTTTGTGTGTATGGATTGGACTACTTGGCAGCCAAGGTTTCTTCCAGCTCTCAAAAGTCTGTGATTCTGTGATCTGGTCCTGAGCCTGAGGGGACCATCTCCAGTTGTGCTGATCTCTATCTGGCCACTGGATCCGGAGGGCTCCAGAGGAGAGAGTGAGGCTGGTGTCTTTGCACAGGCCTTCACCACTTAAATCCAATTCACTTACAAGTCATGGCATCATCTTCCTAATGTCATGGTCCTCTTTGAGAATGAAGGACAAATAGCAATCAACAACAGCCTGAACCTGAGCACCAGGCCCAGCAAGGCCAACTCCGATGAGGAAGTAGGCAAACCTTGCCTTCATTATATCAGAAACACATTTCCTAGTCTCTGTTGCTCTTACTTTTTGAAGCAGTTTCCCTTCTTAGCCCACCTCCCTGCCCTTAATACAGATATTCAGAGCCCACTACCTAACTCTACAGACGAGCCCCCTACAGTGCCCTTCTTGGGAAGAAAAGGAGTTAAGATATATAAATACTTTGTAAACCTTCAAGTACCATATAAATGTAGGTTATCATTAAACCCAATAGTGAAGACCAGAAGTGTCAAGTTTGCAGTCAGTAACACTCCCCATTGCTGCTGGAACCAGGTTAAAATGTAATTAGGAAATAGGAAAATAAATAAAGATACACTAGAACATAGATAATGTTAACAAGTTGTAGCAGCAAGCACCCTAGCATACCCATGTTCTGGGTTCTTAGATCTGCTTTTCTAAAGGAAAGCAACTCAAAATGGGTTAACAATCTTACTTTAATCAATCAAACATATATCATTTACTTAGTTCAGGGGGAAAAACCAACACCAAGAACTTCAGAGAATACAAACAGAAGTTACAAGCAGACAAAGAAACAAATAAGCAGATGGGCTTCCAGCCATCTGACCATTACATTCATACCCACTAGTTAGTTACCAGAGAGGAAAGCAGCAACATCTGGGTTTTCAAAGCCGGGGGTGCTCAACAGCTGCCCAGAGGCCCATCTGGCCAAATCACACAACAATTCCCAAAGTGAGCCCCAAAGCAAAAACTCACATCAGGGTATATATAGCCTTCTCCTGGATCAGAGAATGTCACAACCCTCTTGACAAACTGCCCAGTCAGAAAGTAATAAGGTGTGGGCATTCCTGAAAAACAAACTTCCCACCACAGGCTCCACATGACCACATTCAGCCTATTAGGGGGCAGAGTATATTTTCAAATCACGGCAGGTTCTCAGAGTCACGTAAGCCTATCAAAGGGCCTAGGGGCATGGAAGATCTTCAGATTCCCATAACACAAGTGGTTTTCTTTTTTTTTTAAATAACATTATTTACACACACATATACACATTAATCATGTTGTGAAAGAAGAATCAGAACTAAAAGGAAAAACATAAGAAAGAAAAAAAAAACAAAAGCAAAAAAGGATACTTTGATCAGCATTCAGACTCCATAGTTCCTTCTCTGGATGTGGATGGCATTTTCCATCATGAATCTTTTGGAGTTGTCTTAGATCATCCTATAGCTAAAAGCTGAGTCCATCAAAGTTGACCATTGCACAATAACATGGTTTCCTAAGTCAGTACGTGTCCTGCAGGGATCTTTATGTACAGTTCAATAGGCCCTATTTCTATGAGAGTTTGACATCACTAAGACCTTTTCTGACTTCTTACCTATCAATATATAGATAGAGCTTTAGAGCTCCACTGAACCCTTGGCTTCCTAATCAGATCAATTAATTTATGCTAGGATGGGGGTCCTTAATCTTTTTTTCTCAGAATGCTTGTTAAATAATTAAGAAAATATTTCCTCAGTTGGAGGCTAGTGAAAACAAAGATGCAATTATTTTCCCATCCAAGTTCATCAACCCCCTGAAATTTATCCATTCCCCTTGAGGGGTCCATGGACTCTGGGGTAAGATTCCCTGTGCTAGAGTGTTCAGGCTGATAATCACTTCATATATCACCCCTCCCAGATGACATTTGAAATGTAAAGACCTTCAACACCCTAATCCCAAGGCTTGAGGCACCATGGTAGGGCTCATGAAGGAGGTGTTTTTGCTAAGCTGAGACCTTTCAGCACCTTTAAAATTATATTGACTCTGCATAGAGCTGGCCGAAAGCCTAAAAGTAGAGGTACATAGTGAAAGTTTCTAAAGGACTGAAGAAAGTGTTCTATACCCATCGGATTCTTTGTTTATTAGTAGTTTTCTTGCCAAAGAATTGCCAGGTGACAAAGGTTCCTAAATTATTATCAAAGCACATTCTCTTTCCTGTTTCTCATCCACAGTAAGCACCCACCAAACCTAAGTAAGGCTTGGCTAGTGCTTCAGCCATGCCTTGACTGTCTTTCTGATGTGATGTTGTAACATCATTTAATCAAGCCCTTTCATTGAATTTTCATTGGCTACCATTAATTGTTCAATCTAGAATCATGGGAACAATAGGTCAAAAGGTAACTGAGGAGGGGAAGGAACAAGCATTTATTATGTACCTACTATATGAGAGACACTGTTCTAAACACTTAATAAATACCTCATTTGATCTTCATAACAACCCTGAGAGGCAGGTGTTATTATTATCCCCATTTTACATTTGAGAAAAGGTAGACAATGATGATATTTATAAAGGATTTTAAGGTTTATGAAGTGTTTTACAATATTATCTCATTTTATGTTCACAACAGTGCTGAGAAGAAGGTGTTATTATTAACTCTATTTTACATTTGAGGAAACCAAGGCTAGTGGTTTTGTTTGGAGTCACACTGATAGCCACGGGGTTATATGGGCTCAGGCCCTCCTGATGTCTTTCCTTTTGTGTCTATTTGTGTGTTTCCTCCCTTTCGGAGGGAGACAGAAATTAAGTGACTTGCCCAAAGCCACACAGTTAGTAAGTATTTGAAGTCAGATTTGAAGCCTGATTTGAATTTCTGACTCTAGACCAAGCTCTCTATCCATGGCACAACCATCTTGCTGCTTCATGGGAATGGAGTAGAGGGAGAAAATGTTTTTAGATGATTTGGGAAAAGATATAAAAGGAAACAGAAAGTTCAAACCAAAATGTCTAGGTTTTGTCACCAGCTACCTGGGTAACTTGGTCCTATGCCTATGAAATTTGGTCACTGGTTTGGGGGTTTCAGTTGAGTACCATTGAACTGTGCTTTTTAGTTAGATTCCCCCAAAGAATGACTAGACAACTTCCTCATAGTCTATAAAGAGATCTGTGCTTTTAAAAACTCTTTTCCAGGTTGGTATGAATGAGCTTCCCAAGAAAATGCTGTTCCTATGGTTTGCCTGGCTTACCTTGTGAAGGGCATCTAATTCTGGTCTTCATCTAGTTTCAAATTTTCATTTCTTTACTCCTTAACAGCAACCCATGATTTCTCCATGTTCTAAGCAATCCATCTGATCTTTTTATCCCAACTTAAAGTCATTCTACCTCCCTAAGCCTTAGCTTCTTCATCTGTAAAATGAGAGGATTGGCCTAGATGGCCTCTGAGGTACCTTTTAGCTCTGGGTTCATGTTCTCTTGGGTCCCTGAGCATATTCTTAGACGATGCATGATGCTCTGGGAGCAAGATCACTATGGTCCACATTGGCTAAAAATTAGGTAGTCATGAGTCAAAGGATTTTACTCGGACAAAATGGGAACTTAAACAAGTGGTCCTTGTAAAGCTAGGCTGGGTAAAATGGTATTTTAGCTAAAAGCCCTTTTGTGTTGAGGTTTGAAAACTCTTGACTAGGGAGTGGGAGTCATAAAATGTACTATGAGTCACGAGAAGGTCAAAGATCCCCTTTTAAGTTATAAAACCATCCATGTCTATTTAGCATGTCCTTTTTTCTTCTTTTCTTCATCTTCATCTTCTTTATTTTTGCTAGCTTTATCTCTATGTCCACTTCATGGTATAGATGGAATGAAATTGGATCCAATTCAAAGAATGCACTGGAAGACTCAGCTTCCAAGGCAGGCTACTCTGTAGGAGGCAAAAAGAAAAATGAAAATACCCCTCAGGCATTTCTTCTGTTCCAAAAAAGATGAAAAAATAATTAAACAATAAGATACTCAACTTGGATTACTCTGGACAGTGATTAATGACTTCTTTCTCATCTCAATTTGTACCTCTCTTTAATGATGACCCTACCTGATCTTTTCCGACATTATTTCAAAGAAATAAAAATCTGGGAACATTGTATCTAGCTCATTTCAGTTTCTGAATAGTAAAACAGTATTATGGCTATGATATAACAGTCTACCAACAGCCTTTCCTAAGAAACCTCTCTCCTTAGGATGGGGCAAAGGTGGGGGGGAAGGTAGTTGGAGACAAGGAGGAAAATTTCAATGTAGTAATTATCTGCATGGGTCAAAGAAACAAGTCTCTCATTTTCAGGCCATTTGTAATAAGTAATCATAACAATACTCAAAATGTCACATTCACTTATGAAACTGGGAATCTTAATTTTGTCTTGAACTGAGGCTGAGATACAGTAAAACACCAAACATCTCCATGATGCTGATTACATAATGTAAGGTCTTGGTTCTTATAATGGATCTGAGTATGGCTGTTTTTTATTATTGTTGTGACTTTTTAAAATACTAGATTTTTAAAAATTGTTGTTGTTTTTTAAATGCTAGATCAGCTGAGTCAGTAGCAACTTGTGGCCAAAATTTAAAAAAAAAATATATATATATATAGTATTAAAAAATATATATGCATACACACACACACAAGAGCCAAAACCCCCAAAACCTCCAAAACAAACCCAACAGTAATAAGGATTTTCTAAACTCTCCAAATGCACTGTCATTTAGTCCTAAAGGAGAAGTCATTTGGTAGACAAGCTTACCTCTGGAGGGTAACTTGCATTGGGGTCATTTAATTTAATCTGAGACACACAGGGACAAAAACAGAAGCAGAGGGAAAGGAAAAGAGACGAAGAGAAGATATAAAAAGTAGAAAGAAAAAAGGAGGAATAGAAGAGAAAAACAAGAAAGAAAGAAAATAAAGGAATGAAAGGGAAGGGAAGAAAGAAGGAAGGAAGGAAGGAAGGAAGGAAGGAAGAAAGGAAGGAAGGAAGGAAGGAAAGAAGGAAGGAAGGAAGGAAGGAAGGAAGGAAGGAAAGAAGGAAGGAAGGAAAGAAGGAAGGAAGGAAGGAAGGAAAGAAGGAAGGAAGGAAGGAAGGAAAGAAGGAAGGAAGGAAGGAAGGAAGGAAGGAAAGAAGAGACACCAGCTCTGGTGTTCCTTCTCATCTCATGAACTCTGGTAAAGATTTCTTTACTCTCAAAAAAAGTAAAGAGGATTCTCTGGTTTGCACATTGTGATTGACCACAATCATATCAGAATTCAAATGAACTCTAGACTCATTCCTCTTCTCCTCTAATCTTCTTAGTGTCCTCCTCCTCCTCCTCTTCATCTTCCCTCCAGTCTGGGGGAATGAGATCTCCTTTCTCCTTACCAAACTTAACCCCTATACCCAACTTAACCTTTGATCCCTTACCTTCCTGTCTCCTTGGGTGAACTTGCTCCATCAATCATTCAATCTCATATTCAGTCTATTCCTCTCCACTGGTTCTGCTCTTTCTGTTCTCTCTCTGTCTCTCTCTGACTCTTTCTTCTTCTTCTTCTTCTTCTTCTTCTTCTTCTTCTTTTTCTTCTTCTTCTTCTTCTTCTTCTTCTTCTTCTTCCTCTTCTTCTTCCTCTTCTATTTCCATCTCTATATCTACACACACACACATGCTATATGGATATTCATGTTCAAATTTCCCCATTTTTTTCATTTCACTTTTATTTGCACTCTAATGTCATATTTACTCCCGTGCCATAAGCTTTTGTTTTTTCAGTTTCTTCTGGGATATCTTTTTCTTTTGAGCAACCTCCTCTTCTGGTTTAGGAACAATTTGTTCCTTTTCAGTAAGAATCATCTCAATATGTCAAGAAGAACTCATGTATGGGTTGATTCTACCATGAGCCCTGTAAGTACGCCGTCGCATTTTGGGAGCCTTGTCAACCTGGATATGCTCAATGACAAGAGAATCCACATCCAAACCCTTTAGTTCTGCGTTACTCTCTGCATTTTTAAGCACATGCAGCAAGAATTCAGCACTCTTTTTGGGCCACCGACCCTGTGTCCAACCCCATTGCTTAGCCTGGGCATATCTGCCAACTCCACCATTATATCGACAGAATCTCTCTCTTGTAAATAATAACAATAATCATTGTTGTTATTGTTATTTTTCAGTCATTTCAGTTATGGTCGACTTTCCATGACCCCAGTTGGAGTTTTCTTGCCAGAGATACTGGAATGCTTGCCATTTCCTTCTCCAGCTCATTTTACAGATGAGGAAACTGAGGAAAACAGGGTTAAATGATTTGCCCAGAATCACAGAGCTAGGAAGTGTCTGAAGCCAAATCTGATGAGCTGGAGAAAAGGCAAACTTCTCCAGTGTCTTTGCCAAGAAAGACTCAAATGGGTCATGGAGAGTTGGCCATGACTGAAACAACCAAACAACAACAAAATATTGCATTTACTGTGTGCCAGGTACTGTGTTAAGTTCTTTACAATTATCATCTGACTTGATCTTCATCCTAGGAAGTAGGAGCTAGAGGTAACTGAGGCAAACAGGATTAAATGACTTGCCCAGGGTCACACAGCTGGTAAGTATCTGAAGCTGGATTTGAACTCAGGTCTTCCTGATGCCAGGTCTGGCTTTTATCTACTGAACCACCAAGCTGCCTACATTTAATACATTTTCTTTGTGTGTATCATAAGTATTTATGTATAGTTTGTTTCCCTGCCTCTCCCAACAGCCTGGTTATAAGTTTCTGAGATCAGGGTCTATATCATATCTATTTGTGTACTGCCAGCATATAACCTAGGGCCTTGCATATGGTAGGTACTTATAAATATTTGTTGAATCAATCACGTTGTAGGTACATTTGAAATTATCTTACACTTACTCTAACTGTATCTTGCATGTGCTTAGTTGCTTATATGTTGTCTCCTTCACTGGAATGTGAGTTCCTTGAGAACAAGGACTGTTTTGCCTTTTTTTCATCTCCCTAGTGCCCATTACAATGTCTGGTACAGTAGTAAATGCTTTGAAAATGCTTGTTCACTGACTGTATCACACCCGAAAATTTCAAGTTGAAGCACCTTTTGACTCTAAAGTGGGTGAGATTAACATTAAATTTCTCAGTTTTTGCTATATTTCTAGCCTCGGTCTCAACTTGGTCAACTTTGCAATCTGGCCATTTCAGCAATGGGAATCTCAAGTTGTGTTCTAGAAGTGGGACTCCACTTAATAGTGTTCATTTAACACATAGCCCACAGTCATTGACACCCAGGATTTCAATTTCAGGATTAATGAAATCCACCAATTCCATCTTTTTTTTTCTCTCAAATTGAAGGGTTACAACTTGGATAGCATTCTTTCTACTTTACAAATTGTAGAGACTGAGGAAGAGCTGTAGGGTTCAGGCACATCAGGCAAGGAAGACTGAATGACTCTAGTGTATGAAGAGTCAAAACAGCTTTATTCTATGTGACTCCGCTTCTGTCAAAAAGCTACTCAATGCAGCCTGTGTGGAAGCTGGAGTGAGGCCCCTGAGCATCCCTTCCTGAAATATGAGTAGCTCCCTAGCTCCCTGACTAAAGTCCCTGTCCAAGGCTGAGAGAGAAATGGTCCCACAGAATATGCTCAGAGAGCCGAGGCAGCAATGGGCCAGCTTTACCATTTGCCAGATAAGCATGGAGGAAATAGGTCAAGTGTCCTCCACAAATGACTTTCTTAGAAAAGATCAGTCTTTCAGAGCCACCTTTTGTTAGTTTTTAAAATACCCCCCCCCATTTTTTGAAATATCACAGTAGTATTTTCATTTGTACTCCTATTAAAAAAGGTTATCTTGTAGCATGCACAAGATGGCATGATTTATGATCTCCCTCTAAAAAAAAGTCACTGATGTTCATCCAGTCTTTGAGTCAAATGAATAGTCCAATGAGTGCTGGCATATTGACAACTAGAAGAACAGTATATGCCTATGGGGCCCATCAAGTTTCTGCTGTTTCCTGTGACAGGGATTAGACAGTGTAACCTCCAATGTCTTTTCCAGCTTCGAGCTTCTACAACTCTGGGATTCTAGAATGATCACTTTGTTTATCAAAGGTTCCCAAAGTGGGCAATACCACACCTGAGGGACAGTAGAACAATCCAGTGGGTCAGTAGTACAGGTGCAACTGGGTGGTATTGAATAAAAATAAGGGGGCAGGTGGAAGCATAAGGAAAGAAGAGAAGAACTTTTGAAAAACCCTTTGTACATGTTTCATCTGTTAGGTAACAGAGTTAAAGTCATAATGATTCCATTATTTTCAAATAAATACATAAAATGCAAGTTATAACCATTCTGTGATCAAGTCTACCAAGAGGTCTTAACAAGCAGGTGTTAGCAGACGAGCATATCACACACTGTTGGAAATTCCAGCATGCATTGGCAGGAATATGTGCATGTAATGATCTGTTTATAATACGATACTATACAATTATGATTATGTGACACAATATTGTATCATAAAAATTTCAATGCAGGAAAAAATCACAAATTTATAATAAATTATTAAATTTATGATATGTCATTTAAACATATACATATATATTTAAGTGATACAAATTTCCAAAAAAATGTTAAGAGACTAAAGAAAGTAGATTTCCAGGGAGAAGCTGAGTAACTTTTTTTTTTAAAGGAGATGGTAGGCCAAATAAGTTTGGGAGCATCTTGTTTATATCATAGTGGCATGGGTGGGGGTGGGGTGGGTAATGGAGAGCATGAAGGAACACTTGTATTTTAAAGGGCTGAGAAGATGACCACATTCCTGAGTGACCTGGCAGTGATTTCCTTACTTTGGTAGCACTGATCCTTGGATCTTGTGAGGGCCTTAGAGGAAGGAAAGGGAGAGAGTTGATTTACTGAAATGAGATAAGACAGATGAGGAGAAGAGCAAGGGTGGAGAATGTGGGGAAGAATGCGATCTGAGGGCAGGGTACCTTTGAATCACCATGGACCCATCTTATCTTTGATTGTCTGAAACCTTTCATAAGAACTTCAAAGAACCTGAGTCACTATTTGGAGATGCAACCTGCCCTTGGGAGGACCAAGGAGAAGAATGAAATTCTTTTAAAATGTATCTTCATTCAAGTTTCCATGTGTTATTCTGAGGAAGCAATGGGGATTTTATGTGCAGTTAGCAAGTTGCCACTACAATACCCTATTTCAATTTT
The DNA here is from genome assembly GCA_028646575.1 of Pseudocheirus occidentalis. Taxonomy (NCBI): domain Eukaryota; kingdom Metazoa; phylum Chordata; class Mammalia; order Diprotodontia; family Pseudocheiridae; genus Pseudocheirus; species Pseudocheirus occidentalis. The sequence continues at coordinate 322,007,844 of CM053594.1, forward strand.
GCTTTGTTTCATGCTTTCATTTCTATTTCTCTGCCTTTCTGTAGAGGTTGGAGAACAGGTCACTGAAGGAGAGTCTTTCCCTATTCAGTTCCAAAAATATCCAATTTAACAGACATTTATAAATAAGACAGATGACAAAACAATACGATATTGCATTTCCATTATATAAATGGAGCTGCACCCATGGCAGCCCCATCACACATGGGTTCCATAGAAAAGTTACCTTAGGTTAAAGGTTGTTGTGGGCCCACAATCACTAAACATTATAGCTGTTGAGCCTCTATTGATGTATTTACTTTAATCAATCAGAGTTGATTACTAATCATTCATGTATGATAAATACAATATAGATTAAACATAAAGAATTAATTAATGCAAAGGAAAGACATTGAATAGATTAGGATAGGAAGTGAAGATTCCTCCCCACCTTACTCCCCAAAACAAAACAAAAATACTCCACTCTCCCATAAATATACACAGATTCAATGAAGAGAACGAAGAGGTACAACCCCCTCCCCACAAGGGTTCTAAGCATGAGGCATACATGTGGATGAGCGCCTCACACTTCTGACTGAAGTACCCCAATGTGTTTTGGTGGTGTCTTGGTGCTGTTCTCACTGGGCTTGCCCCTTCTCATGGACAACGTAGCTATAGAGTATATGACTTTGCAAGGCCTTGCTAGTCCCAGATTCAATGCATCCTGTAAAAACAATTAGGGTGTGGTAGGGAATAAATTTAGATCTAGTACTTCATAGTGCTGCAAAGATACTGCCAGACAATATGGCAGGGTTTGGCAAGCTACCACCCAGCCCCTGTTGTTGTACAGCCAGCGAGCTAAGAATGGTTTTTACATTTTAAAATAAAGTTTTATTGTATTTTAAAATGTAAAAAGACATTCTTAGCTCTCAGCTGTACTGGCAGTGAACAGGCTTTGGCACTCAGTCCCCGGCCTACAGTCTTCTTCAAGTCATCTGTATGTGCTTCTAAATACAGATGTCACCAGCAGTGACTCAGGGACAACAGTGTCACACAGGCTTTGATGGCAGCCTAAGGACTGCCTTGACCTCCATAGCCCAACTCTCCCAGAAGCTGCTGTCCACTGCACTTCAGCCATCATGTCCCAGGAACCTCATCATTCTGCAAAATTTCTTCAACCATGGAACTCACACCTCATTAGTAACTGCCGCCCCTCTCCATGGAGTGGGTAGAGATGGTGATCTGCTCCCAGAACCTCCATTTAAAGAGGTGCCCAGGTGAGTCACCTCTTCATTTCCCACCCGTATTCACTCCCTTGAGCTTCATCATCATGGCTAATACCAGGTACCTGCCCCTTCTTTCAGCTTCATTTCATATGATAAGCTCCTCAAGGTCAAGGATTATCTTTATTTTTCCTTTTCTTTTCTTTTTTATCTTCAGTGCTTATCATAGTACTTGGTATATGTTAAGTATTTAATAAGCATATATGCAATATATTATTTATATTATAATATAGTTATATAGAAATATTATATAATATATTAGTATATACATATTCATACACACATACATATATATGTACATATTAACTATTGGCTACACATATGCTAACTAGTATTTATACTAATATATGTATGTATATATATATGTATGTATGTATACATACACACACATATACATATACTAACTATTGGATATATGCCACCTAGCTCTCACAAAGCTTTGCTTACTAATTAACTTCATTTTTCTTCTTTAATAACTCAATTTCTCAGGGGCATACACATCTTCTTCATTTTATTTTAAGCTTCTTGTCTATATATGTATTATTACTCTCTGTATTCCCCCCTCCCCATAGGGCTTATCATAAAATTATATGCAGTAGACCCTTAGAAATATTTTTTGAGTGATTAAATTAATGAGCCTCTGGTTTCCCTAGAAACTAGAAGAGTACCAAGTGGTGCTGTGCTGACTTGGAACAGTTAATGCAGCATCCCTGGGTAGGCCCTATTTCCAGGAAAGGGTAATTCATGAAAAAACTGTGCAGAGGAAAAATCTGGTCCCTTGGTGATGATTTTCACCTCTGTCTTGAGAGTGATTGACTTGGAAGTTTGAAAATTAATCCGACACAGACTAATTACTTCTTATCATTATTTAGGATAACAGAGCTGGACGGAATGCTGTAACCCATTTCCCTAATTGTCATCAGTCACTCCTGCATTTTGAGAAAGGCTGGATAAGGAAATGTACTACACTTTTTCCTTCCAATGTTTCATCCAAGTGAAGGAACTACAGATTAGCACGATGATTTAAATATGTTTTCTGTGAACCTAAAGACCATCGTTTGATTGTTAATGTTCTTCTCTCCTCCTCTCCTCTCTTTCTCCTCCTCTTCTTCTTTTTCTCCTCCTCCACTCCCCCTCTCCTTTTTTCTCTTCTCCCTTCCTTCTCTCTTTCCCCTCCCTTTCTCCTTCTCCTCTCCTCCTCCATTCCTTTTCCTCCTCCTCTTTTTCCTTTTCTCTTTCTCTCCTTCTCTCCTCCTCTTCTCCTCTTCCTCCTCCCTTCCTCTCCTCTCTTCTCAACCTAGATTCCTACCCTCCAAGTATATAGCAAATAAATAAGGTACATGTAAAAGTTCTTCAGAAATGCAAGACAAGTCAGTGGAAATCTTGGAAAATTTAATTTCCCCCAAGAAGCCTGAGCCTTACTTTGGAGAGACTCAGACACAAAAAATTAAAACCAGGTCTATTCCAGGGAGCGTTGTATTGTGGAGAAAGGGTCATGCTCTCTATGTCTCCTCTAGTAACTGTAATCATGGACATCATGTCTCCAAACTTCAGTTTTGTCATCTGTAAAAGCTCTGTAGGAGGCTCATATTTGTTTCCCCCCCCACCCCAACCCTGCCAACCCACAGGTTTGTTTTGAGGAAAATGTTTTGGAAACCTTAAAGCACTTTAAGGTTTAGCCCTCTCTAGAGTGCTGGCTCTGGAGTCAAAGCTTTGGGTTCAAATCCCACCTGTGATGCTTAATACTCAGGTAATTTTATATTTATTTATTTATTTAATTTATTTTTTTTATATTTTTGTTTTTTGGAGGGGGAAGGTACAGCAATTGGGGTTATGTGACTTGCCCAAGGTTACACAGCTACTTGTGTGTGTGTGTGTGTGTGTGTGTTAAGTGTCTGAGAAAGGATTTGAACTCAGGTCCTCCTGACTTCAGATCTGGTGCTCTATTCACTGTGCCACTTAGCTGCCCCATAACTTTAAACAAAGCATTTTCCTAAGCCTGTTTCTTCATCTGCAAAATGAAGGGATCAGACCACATGGTCTCTGAGGTCCCTTTCAGCTCTATTCATCCATCAACAAGGATTTATTAAGGTCTACAAGTCTTTAGGTACTGTGATATTTTCTGGGAATACAAAGACAAAACTGAGAGTTAGTTCAGTGGTTAGCACTGTACTTGGCACAGAGTAGGCACTTAATAAATATTTGCTGACTGAACTGAGGAGGTAACTAGACAGCACAGTGGATAGAACTGGACCTGGTGGCAGGAAGACCTGAGGTCAAATCCTACTTTTCCTTACTAGCTGTGTGACCCTGAGCAAGTCACTTAGACATGTTTACCTCAATTTCCCCATCTGTAAAATGAGTTGGAGAAGGAAATGGCAAATGACTCCAGTATCTTTTCCAAGAAAACCCCAAATGGGGTCATAGAGAGTCAGACATGAATGAATGAATGAATGATGGCTTGACTGCCTGCCCTTGAGGAGCTTCCCATATAACTGTGGGATATCGAGTGTTAAAAACGCGTGCTAAGTCATTCAGAGGGTTCAAGGAGAGGTTGAGTTGAAGATGAGCAACATGTAGAAGACAGCATTTGATCTTAGTCCTGAAGGAAACTAGAAATTAAATGAGACGACAAAAGGCACATGATGGGAAAATAGAACGTCACCTACATGGAACCGTGAGGTCAGTTTGGCTGTGTGTGTGGAGAGTAATAATGAAAGTAGCATGGCTGAAGTCAGGCTGTAAACGGCTTTAAATGTCCAACAGAGGAGTTTATATTTAATTCTAGAGATGATGACTAGAGTTGATCATGCAGTATCCAGTTAGAACCTGGGTTAAGGGAGAGGGTTTTTTTCTGGTACTTTCTATAAACCCAATTTCTCATCTCCAACATGGAATTGGAATATGTTTTTCTCTGCCTACCTATATAAAAAGGAGCAATGCTATGATGAATAAAAATGGTCCTTAGGTACCTAATCATAGTCTGTTAATCCTTGTGACTGACTGGCCTACACTCTGAATGCAAATGAAATCTTTCCTCTTGGTTCTCATTAGAAGGGCCCTGAAAGCAGCGTGTAAGTGTTTAAGGAGTAAAATCAGTGGATGACAACTCTCCACAGTTTCTGCTTTGGAGGTCTATTCATTGATACTCAATATTCCCTGACATGTTAGAAGATGGTTTTGCATTAGCTTTTGTCCTTGTGAATCTCAGAAGACCATAGGGAAATATTAAGAGCTCTGACCCAGGAGTTGGGAGACTTATCCCCTAGTCCCAGCTCTCTCATTAACTAACAATAGGACCTTGGGTAAGTCACCAATAGAGGGAGTCATGGTAGGACATCCCATACTCTACAGCTTCAAAGGGGTGGTGGGGAGTTTTGTTCATGTAGGGTATGTGTGTCCATATCAGTCTGCTTAGATATGTCTTGCAGGGGAACACAAACAGATATTTAAGTCTCATCCATCCCTCTATCTTTCTTCAAGAGAGACTTTGATTGCTAACAAGAAGTCTTGGCTTCTCTGCTTCCCTGAGAGAAGATGGGGCAGCTAGGTGGTGCAATAGATAGAGGCCCTCTATAGCCCCTCAAATTAGGAAGACAAGTTCAAATCCTGCTTCAGACACTCAGAGCAAGTCACTTAACCCTGATTGCCTCACCAAGAAAAAAAGAGAAGATACAAGGTTAGAAATATATCTAACCATCCTCCTAAATACTGTTAGTCTAAGGGAAATCATCTTTAGGTGTAAGCAGAGCTCCTGATAGACATCTTTAATGGCAAGGCATATCCCAAGTGATATAGCCAAGGCTTAACTCCCTTCTCCCCAAATGCCAGTTCCCCAGTGAATACATACAGCAAATAGCAAATAAACCCATTAATCTGATTTGAGAAAGAGAAATCAAAGAAAGTATACAGATGAGAAATATGTATATAAGTGTTGTGTGTATATATGTGTATGTCAATAGGTGCACGTGCATGTTTACACATGTGAGTATATATACATATATTATATGCACACTTTTAATATGCATACATGTGTATATAATACATATGTGTATATATGTACATACACATGCACAAATAAATGTCAGACAAAACACAAGGTGAATGGGCTCTCCTATTGGGAAGGGAGGGTAAGGGAAGATAAGAGGAGGGAATAAGCATTTATGTAGCCCCTACTAGATGCCAGGCACTGTGCTAAGTGCCTTACCAATATTATCTCGTACGATCCTCACAACAACCCTGAGAAGTAGATGATGCTATTATCCCCCATTCTATAGTTGAGGAAACTGAGATAATTTGAGGTTAAGTGGCTTGCCCAAGGTCACACAGCTAGCAATTGTCTAAGTCTAGATTTGAAGGTTGTTCCTGACTCAAGGATAGTTAGGTGGCACAGTGGATCGAGTGCTGGGCCTGGAGGCAGGAAGACTCGTCTTCCTGAGTTCAAATCCAGCCTCAGACACTTACCAGCTGTGTGACTCCGGGCGAATCATTTAACCCGGTTTGCCTCAGTTTCCTCATCTGCAAAAGGAGCTAGAGAAGGAAATGGCCAACCACTCCAGTGGAAGAGGAGAAAGAGAGGGCACCAGGAAGAGAGTCCAAAGCAAATCAGACTTTGTAAATTTATTTAATTTTTCCCAATCCAAAAGTTTTATCAGGGACCCAGGGAGTCCCTTTTGGGGAAATGTTGGTCTCTCATGTTCAGTTAAGCCATAAGAAATCCCTCCCAAGAGGCACCAAGTTTAGGAGCTGGTGAGGAGCAGCATGAATCAGGCCCAAACCTTCCAAGCTGGCTGCATTGTTCCTGAATACCACAAACTGGGAAAACTATTTCTGGGCCATTGTTCCTGAAATCTGCCGGCCCACAGGTTCATTCCTATACCTCAGCCCATGAAGACAATGAGGTGGGCAGACTGAGGAGCTGTTTCTGAGCTCCCTTCTAGCTTCGATTCCTATGATTTCTGTTTGTGAATAAATCCAGCAAAAAAAATGTAAGAGAGTCCCAGATCTCATCTCAGGGGAAATTGGCAGAAATCTCTAGTGTAGCAAGCTGGGGACAGGAGCATCATGAAGGTGCTGACTCCTCTACACACTAGGTTTCTTTTCTTTCAGGGAGCAGAGGAAAGTCTGGAACCATGTCTTTTCTCTAAAAGCTGGAAGCCAGAAGCCCAAGACCTCTCTTCTTGTCAGTACTTGCTAACTCCACCCCTCACACAGGCACAGAGCACTAGATAATCATTTTCCACCAACAAAGAGAGTATAATTCCCTGCAATGGGTTTTGAAGTATGTTTTATTCTACAAAACAGTAATCATCATCAAAATGGCATTATACTACTTGAGAAACAGATTAGTGGGAAAGATTGGGCACATAGCAGGCAGAAGCAAACAAGTCTAGTATCTGATAGAGTTTAGCTATTATTAGACATAGAAGCATAGGCCTCTGTTCCCTGCTCGTGGGGAGACTGTGGCTGCTGGATTGCTTGAGTTAGGGAGTCCTAAGTTGCAGTGGGAAGAAAGCCAATTAGGTGTCCGGAGTAAGTTTGGCATCAATATGGTGAGAACTTGAGAGTGAAAGACTACCCAGCCTGCCTAAGAAGGCCAAGGTTGGCAAAATGGAACAGGTTAAACTCCCATGACTATTAGCATTATGACTGGCGCTTCCAACCCAAGATAAGGATAAGGAGACCAAGGCTCAAACAACAACAACAACAAAAGATGCAGCAACAACAACAAATTACCATTCAATAGAAAATTGAATGCTAAAAATTGAAACTGCTAGAAAACTGAAAAACAATCTGGCAGAAATTTAGGATAGACTGGAACTGATGCCACTTGCAAGAGAAACTGCAAATGGGTACATCGTGACTTAGGCCTAAAAGGTGACATCATAAACACATTCAAGGAGCAAAAAAGAAATTACTCTTTCAGTTTATGGATGGGGAACAGTTCATAACCAAACAAAGGATAGAGAGGATCACAGAAGATAAAGCGAACAATTGTGATTCCATAATATTTTGAGGGTTTTGGCAGCTGAGTCAAGATATTGCCTTAGAAGCAAGAGAACTCCATGGCTTCCCCAAAAACTACCTCAAATACCTATAAAATATGACTCTGAGCAACTTTTAGAGCTCCAGAACCAACAAAATTACAGAGTAACAAAGCTCTCACTGAAGACAGCCCAGCAGGCTGACAGGAAGGAGTTCATCACAGCATGCTGGGAGCCCGGATGAGCACCACATGAATTCACGGCTGTAGGCCCAGGGCAGCAGAACAAGCCATAACTGGAGCTTTCAGGAGAGCAGATCACCTGCACCTGTGATGGTTTTCAGAATTATTAACCCATAAGAAACAAGGACTAAGTGAAAGGTCAGTGGAACTAGGCTAAATTTGGGGGAGAGAGTCCAGTGGTCTGCCCCCAGGGCAAGGAAGCAGCAGAAGTGGCAGCGCTGCAGCCACCTCCACGTGGCTGCTTCAGAGCTCCCGGCCTGCAGACTGTAGGGGGGCCAAGAAAATTCAAAGGTGACCTGGATCCAGATAGTGGTCTTGGGTGGTGGTCCTGAGGTGCATGACCAGTGAGCCAAAGCTGAAGACGGCTGCAGAGATGGAGGCCTCCAAATAGCCCCAGCAGCTGTGAAAACCCCAGCAATTTTCAATAAAGCTCTCCCCTCTGAAAGCAGAGTTCTACTGAGCCCAAAAGTCAAGTAATTGACTGGCAACATGAGCAGGCAAAGTAAGCAAAACAAGAACAGCAATCTAACTTTAGATTCCTTGTTTGAGGACAAAAAGGGTCAAAGCATGGAATGGGAAGAAGACAACACAGTCAGAACTCCCACAACAAAAGCTTCCAAGAAAAATGTAGACTGGTTACAAGCCATAGAGGAGCTTAAGAAGGATTTTGAAAACCATATAAGAGAAGTGGAAGAAAAATTGGGAAGACAAATGAGAATGATGCAAGAAAATCATGAAAAGATAGCCAACAAACTGACTGAGGAAAATAACACCTTAAAAACAGATTAACTCAAATGGCAAAATTGATTTTTACCAATGAGGAGAAGAATGCCTTAAAAAGCCAAGCCGGATGGAAAAAGAATCTCAAAAGCTCACTGAAGAGAATAATTCCTTCAGAATTAGAGTGGAACAAATGTAAGCAAATGACTTCATGAGAAAACAAGATCCTATTAAACAGATACAAACAAATGAAAAAATAGAAGGCAATGTGAAATATCTCCTTGAAAAACCCACTGACCTGGAAAATAGATCCAGAAGAGACAATTTAAAAATGATTGGACTACCTGAAAGCCATGATCAAAAAAAAAAAACATGGAAAGCATTCTTCAAGAAATTCTCAAGGAAAATTGCCCTGATATTTTAGAACCAGTGGGCACAATAGAACTTGAAAGAATTCACCGATCACCTCTTGAAAAAGATCCCAAAAAGAAATTCCTAGCAATGTTATAGCCAGGTTCCAGAGTTCCCAGATCAAGGAGCAAATATTACAAGCTGACAAGATGAAACAATTTGAATACTGTGGAAATACAATTAGGATAACCCAGGATCTAGCAGCTTCTACATTAAGGGATCAAATGGCCTAGAATATGATGTTCCAGAGATCAAAGGAGCTAGGATTAAAATCAAGAATCACCCACCCAGCAAAATTGAGTATGATGTTCTAGGGAAAAATATGGTCATTCAATGAGGTGGAGGACTTTCAAGCATTTTTGAAGAAAAAACAGAACTGAAAAGAAAATTTGACACTCAAATACAAGAAGCATGAGAAGATAAACATGGAAAAGAATTCATAAGGAATTTATCAAAGTTGAACTATTTATATGCCAACATAGAAAAACAGTAATAGTAACTTATGAAACTTTTCTCAGTAAGAGGATAGGTGAAGGCAATATAAATGTATATGTGTGTGTATGTGTGTGTGTATGTAAGTATACACATATGTCTAGGAGGGTATATATGCGTAGGAATACATATGTGAGTGTGTGTACATATGTGTACATAGACAGAGGGCACAGGATCAATTCAATAGGATGGGATAATATTTTAAAAGGTGAAATTGGGAGGTGGGAGAGGAAAAGTATGAGAGGAGACAGGGAGAGACAGAATGGAGTTAATCCTCTCATACAGAAGAGGCAAGGGATAACTCTTACAATGCAGGGGAAGAACAGGAAGGCAAAAGGGAAAGGGTTAACCTTACTCTCATTGAATTTGGCTTAGGGAAGGAATAATGTACACTCTAAATTGGGTATCTTGGCCTACAGGAGAGTAGGGGAGAAGGGGATGAGAGGGGGGAGGATGGAAGGGAGGGCAGGTTT
>CM053594.1:322017924-322039158 GCA_028646575.1 Pseudocheirus occidentalis
TGTCCTTTTTGCAACTCAGTGGAATTCAAATGAGGAGTAAAATGCAAGCAATTCATACCGAACTAGAAGATTAGGGGGTGCAAGTAACTCCTACTCAAATGATGAAACAAGATGAAGGTGTCTTGAAGAGTGCACCAAGTCACAGAATGATAAAAGTGGATGGTACCACCTTAAAGGTCAGATATACCAGCTCTGACCTGTAGAAGAATCTTGACATCCCCACATGTGACTCAGCTTAGGCTCTAGTGATGGAGAGCTAGCCCATTGTCTCATAGAATCACAAGATCATAAATTTAGAACTGAGGAAGACCTTAGCAGTCATCTAGTCCAATTCCCTCAGAGACAGGAGGACATTGAGACACAGACAGAAGTAATCTGCCCAAGGTCACCCAAGAACTAGTGAAGGATTTGAACCCAGATCTTCTAAATTCAAATGCTAACTTCTTTTTATTGTCCTATCTGATTACTTTAATTGTTAGAAAGCTCTAGCTTCAACTGAGTAAGTCTCCCTTCCTTGTAACTTCCTTCCCTTGGTCCAATATTGCTATTGTTATTATTTGTCCTTCATTCTGGAAGAGGACCATGACATCAGGAAGGTGATGCTCTGACATGCGAGTGACTTGGATTTAAGTGAGAAAAGCTGTGCAAAGTCACCAGCCTCACTTTCTCCTCTGGAACCATCTGGGTCCAGTGGCAAGATATAGATCAGGATGACCAGAGATGGCCCTGGATGCAGTGGGAGACCTCAGCCTTTTTAAGCTAAGGTTTTTATAGATCCCAGGCCAAACCCCACTTGGTCTTTTTTGGGACCCTGATTGGCCCAAAGTGAATGTAAATTGTTTCTGTTTTGGCCAGAAACTGGGAGGATCTTCTAACACAGTAGTCTTCAATCAAAGAAAGGGGTTATCATAAGAGGTACTAATAGAGGATCCTCATAATGATTAAAATATCTATTTTTTAATTGAGAAGCTTTTTATAATTAAGCCCGCATTTTTTCCTAAATAATCCCTTTATTACCCTGCTTCACTACATGACCCTGACCAAATTAATTCATTATTCCTGGTCTCAGATTCACAAAACCAAAGAATCTCAGCATTCAAAGGGGTTGAACTTCAGAAGTTCATTCCATTCTTGAACAGGAATCCCTTCTACCATATTACTGAGAAATGGCCATCCAGCTTTCATCTAAAGTCTTTCAATAAGGAGGAAAACTACTTTTATTTGAAAGCTCAGATTTCCCTTAAGGGAAGTAGAAATGAGGATACAGTTCACTGTGTCAAGAAATGGAGACTTTGATGAGGAGCCCTCTTTGGGTACAGTTAGACTTTCAATGATTGGTAAATTGTGGTTACTTTTTTGAGTACTAATTAGAATGCTTTCCCTGCTAATGAAGCCACTAGTTTCTCAAGCCTAGAGATTCTCAGGTCTCTTTCCACTTTTGTGTGAGTCTCTGTTACTCACATTGGAAGCAGAGCAGTTGAGTTCTAGGGTCAGGAAGGTAGCCAATTGCTCTAACGATCTTCTCATTTCACAGCTATCTGCAGGCTATGTGTAAAATCGGTCTTTGGGTTGGTATCTAGACTGGCACATTTTAGTGCCTGTGTATGTTGAAAGAAAGAGAATCAGAGAGCCAGCTGAGCCTATTTTTTTGCAGTTGAATAGTATGAGTTTGGAACTGTGGTGTTCATAGAAGGGCTGTGTGTGTGTGTGTGTGTGTGTGTGTGTGTGGTTCCCAATGTTATTTGTGTGTGTCCCTGGGGAAATCTTATCAGGCTGTGCTCTAAACTGCCTGAGGTCCTTGGCACAGAAAACACAGAAAAGTGTGGGTTATATTGACTGTGTGCAAAATCAGCAGCAGACTCATCTTTCTTGTACTCTTCTTCTGTCTTCTCTTGGTATGTCTGTGTCAAAGTCCTGGGATCCCAGCAGAATATTTTTTTTCCGTGGTCTCTGACCACCATTGTGGTTTTGGAAAGCTTTTTTGCTATGTTCTCTGCTCTCCATTAGGCTGGCTTTGCCAGCAGCAGCAGAGGCCCAAGCCCATCTTAATTTTCTAGTCTTCGGAGCAGGGTTGAGAGAATAGGAATTGTCTGGTCTTTGCCCCTTTGGCAACAATGTTCCTCCTGAACCCCAAGGAGTAATGAAAGAGAGAAATGAGCATTTTCGTGGTCTAGCTGACATTAATGTAGGGAAAAAACACATCATTGGAATTAGAATGTGCTATTCATTAGTCACTTTTTCTTCTAAAATTAAAATGTCTCTACAAGCAGGAAAAGAACAAGTCCTTGATGACCTCATAACTCATTATTTCTAAGGAATATACATAATTCCTGGCTGGGATAAATCTGGAATCGATTTTCCATTTATGCACAGTTGCTGGGACTGAAGGCAGGGTTGCAACAGGACTTACTAGTGAGGAAATGGACATACTTCTGCTGGGGCTATAGAGAATTGAGGGCTGTTTGCAATCTTGTGGGCAGCTGCCAGAGATCCATCTTCCTTCTGCAATCTATTCTGATCCCTTTGGAAAGCAACACTGAGACACTCAATCAGCCTCACTAACCGTAACAGGGAGTTTGGGGAGGCTTTTCTTCATAAGCTGAGATCCCCCTTTAGGCCCTTAGAAATGCAGAAAACCACATTGCTGATAAGGAAAGGGGTGAAAGACTTCAGGAACCCAAGCTTTTTATGGATGCCAGAGGCCAATGTGAGAAAGAGACTGGTTTGGAGATTTCTCTATTCTCCTTTCTCCCTTTCCCTCTTACCTGCTGAGGGCTTGCAGTGAGCACAGGGTGCCCCATGAGCATGTTGTAGTTGAACTCAAAGCAAGTTCTTTGTTAGACTCCCCCCCCCCATCCTTCCTCAGCTTGCACCTCCCCCAGTTCCAAGGGCATATCCATCCTTTTAGCAAGCGTGACTTACTCTGCATTCCTCTTTGTGGTTAGACGCAGAAGGGATTTCTGGATACTGTTTAGCCATCTCATGCTACTGAAAGCTGGGCCGGTATTGGCTGGCATCTACTTTTGGAACCCTATGTTAGTGATACTAGGCCTATAACCCCAAGAAGGCTGCATACCAAGAATATAGATTACCACATAATTCACAAGCAACAAATTCACCTCAGAGTACAGGGGACGGTTTGCTATTTCTTCAGAAAGTGGTGAGGGGTGGGATTGAGTTCCCACTGTATTTATGGTCACCAGCTAACCAAACACTGAAATGGCAGGCACCAAGGTCAAGAAGTGAACGCACCACAGAAAATGTTTATTAATTTAGACAATTTGTATCCAAGCCCTACACAAACATGTTCAGGCATACAGTGTGAGTGAGTATAAGATCTGGCAGTGATTAGATTCATGATCAATTCAGAAGGCCAAAATAAATGATTCAGGCAAAAAAATATTTTTTTAAAAAATCAACAAACAAAATCATCACCTTGAGGCTATGGTTTTTAAAAATATATTTGCTAAATTATCTGAATAATTGGCAAATTATTTTATCTTTGAGTATGTCAGCAGCCTTGAAATGTTACTTTTAAGCTGCAGCTCATTTGAAATAATAGTTTGGGTATAACATTAAGGCCATGGATAAAATATTTGAAAATTAAGAGCAAATACATGTTCTAGGTGAAGTGATTATCTGTTAGAGTAGAAATTATATTTGAACTTTAGGGTAAGAGAATCTGGGTTTAGATTTAGTCTCTGGTACTTATTATCTGAGTAACTTGGGCAAATTACTTCACCTCATTAAACCTCTGTTTTCTCATCTGTGAAATGGAAGGGCTGGATTAGATCGTCTCAGAGATGTATTTCTGCTCTAAGTCTATGGTCTGATGATTTTACCAGCAAGCACAGAACTTGTGCTCTCCACTTGTATTCTCTAACATGAAACACTGAGCTTTGTTTAATGAGAGCTTTTCATTCATTCATTCTTTTTACAGGGAAGTTTGCATGAGAATCATTCTTCTCAATTAGGTATTTCTTCATAGGCAGTGGAAGGTGCAGCTAAGTGGTACAGTGGATAGAGCACCAGGCCTAGAGTCAGGCAGACTCTTCTTCCGGAGTTCAAATATGACCTCAGACACTTACTAGCTCGGTGACCTTGGGGAAGTCATTTAACCCGGCTTGCCTCAGTTTTCTCATCTGTAAAATGAGATGGAGAAGGAAATGCCAAATCATTCCAGTATCTTTGCCAAGAAAGCCCCAACTGAGGTCATGAAGAGTTAGACACAACTGAAAAGAGATTGAAGAACAAAAATAGACAGTGGAAGGTAGGTGATGAGTTTCTTTGTCCACTGTTTCTCAAGGCCTAGACACAGAGACCCATATGTAGTTCAAATACTTTTATCTGCATGAATTTTGTTCTTAGGGTTACAAATCAGTTCTAAAGTTATGTACATTTGTTAAATCTCATTTGTTCACTTCTGTCTTATTTATATGCTATAATGTCAGCACACTGATCAATATGGGAAGTGACTGTGACTCCAGAAGACTAGAAGTGAAGCATGCCCTCTCCTACCCCACTCAAAGTGAAAGACATTAGGCTAAGGCAGTGAAATGATGTATTTGTTGTTAGATGTATTTTCATTTGTCTTGCTTAACTATACTTCTTTGTTGCAACAAAGGTGACAGAAATGTGAAAAAAATCAATAAAACATTTTTTTTAAATGGGACTTCCCTCAAGGGCAAGGCTTTGGGCTAACCTGGTCAGAGGGTTGCCCACCAGAGCCCAACACTAGGAGAGAGCTAAGCTCAGGGCAGTCATTCAGAACCAACACACTTCAGGATGATATTGGTTAGAATCAATGTAAAGATTAGTGTAGAGATAGTTGTGCCATTTTTTATTAGTTTCTTTGTTTATCTATATATCTCCCTAGCTTTTTATATGATATTATGAAAGATCTATCTTATAGAAGAAAAGTCAGGTGAAAACCCAGTGCTTTGGTGCCCTGAAAGCTCCCTAGAAGCCTTTCTAGACCTTGAGTACTTTCCATTTCCTTCTGTTTCACTTATTTTGCCCTTCTAATTAGGAAGGAGGAAGGAAGAAAGGAAAGAAGGAAGGAATAAAGGGAGAGACAAAGAAAGGGAGGGAAGGAGGAAGGAAGAAAGGAAGGAAGGAAGGAAGGAAGGAAAGAGGAAAGAGAGAGTGAAGCAAGGAAAGAAGGAGGGAGGGAAGGAAGAGAGGAAGGAAGAGAGGGAGGAAGAGAGGTCCTCTTTTCAGGCAGGACAGACATTTACTAGAGTCATTTCTCCCCCAGTCCCATACTGCACACACATGCAGGCTTCTATAGGGGCAGGGTGGGCTATAGAACAGTTGCCTCACATGTGGGGACTTGGGCCAATGGTGGGAGAAATGAACGCATATGAGTCCAGGGTGGTGGTGGCAGTGGTGCCACCAGCAATATGTGTAACAATTGGTTCCCTGCCAATACCACCTCCTTTCAACCACTCTGCAGCTCCACCCCCAAATGAACCCACTGTCACGGTACAAGTTATAATTTATTTATTTTTCTTCCCCTCCCCCCGCCAATTACATATTAAAACGGTTTTTAACATTTGGTTTTTTTTAAGTTTTGACTTCTATATTCTATCTCTCTATCTTCTCCCCACCCCCTGAGATGGTAAGCAATCTGGTAAATGTATCTAAACTGTCTATAGTCATATAAAGCATAAAGATTCCATTTTGTGGGAAATGAAGGACAAAGAGCAAGTCATGAGGTGGACTGTGGTGATGAATGCTTTTATCTCACGGCAACTGTGCATTGCTTATTGAACTTTTAGTAGGGTGTGATGGGAGGAAAGATCTGGTTTCTGTGGAGTAGACTTTATGATCTCACGTAAAGTCAGAGAGGCCTGAGCTGTGGCTCTGAGCTTTGCATTTCATTGCCTTTTTGTCCATGGTCCTGTGTTCTGTCTTCAAGTTGATTCAATTTAAGAGTTAACACAGTGGAAAGTGGGATGGACTTGGAGTTAGGATCTGTTTTCAAATCCTCTAACTCTACCCTCTGTGACTTGGGATAAGTCACTTAGAGATCAGTTTCCTCATTTCTATAATGAGGGGATTGGGTTTGATGTCCCCTAAATCTGGGATCCAATAATACTATGATCCCTGGAACACTTATAAAGAGGCTATGAGGTGCCAGGTACCAAATACATAAAGATGAAAAAAGAGTCTCTGCCCTCAGGGAACTTCTCAACTAGGGAGAAAATAACATGTCCACCCATAAGTATATACACTAGAAAAAAGTATTGTTTCAGAAGGGAGAGAGGATCAGTCCCTGGCAAGATCAAGAAAGGCTTCATATGGATGATAACACCTGAGCTACATCATGAATGAAGCTGGGGGTGGGGACTAGTGGTGATGATGATGATCATGATGGTGATAGGAATCCTTGATGACTGAATCATTCACCAAAAGAAATGAGCTTCATTGCAGGCTTCAGAAAAGCCCAGGATCTATAGAGCTTAGCAAACCAGAAAAGAATGCCTATTCAGACAGCAAAAGAGAAAAGCAAAAAGAGAAAGGGATCATTAAAAATAGAAAGCTGAAATTTTCGTCCTCAGAACGCTGGCAGATACTATCCATTGGGCAAGTCTTCAAGTGTGAGCCCAGGAAAGGCCGGGGGGTCTGTCCTTCAAGTGTTACTTTACCAAAGTTTAGCCTCATTTGATTTTGAGTTGGAAAGGTTTTTTAGGGGTCACCTATTCCAACCCCACATACCTTCTTCTGCCTAGTCTAGATGAAACCGTGTGGTGCTGGCATGGAAGGCAGAAAGTCTGGGTTCACATCCTATGTATTTATTACCTGTGGGAACTTGGGAAAAACATTTAAACTCCAACGCCCTCAGTTTCCTCACCTGTAAAAGAGAGACTTGAGCTAGATGGTGTCTAAGGTTAATTCCAGCTCTAAATCTACTGTTCTGTGATCCTACAACCTGCGATTTCTTCTCCCAAGCACATCTGAAAAAGGGGTTTCCATCATGTTCTTTCTGGATTATAACAATTGCCTCCTCTGCTTCAAGCCTTTCTTCTCTCCAGTCTATCTGCCACACAAATGCCAAAATGCTTTTTCTAAAGCACGGTCTGATCATGTCACTTGCATGTTCAACAAACTACAGTGGTTTTTCCCTATAACCCTTAGGAACAAAAACAACTTGCTTTGTTGACATTTCTTTTCCACACATTCCCTGAATCAGGCAAACTGACTTTCTTATTATTTCTTATACACGCCATTCCATTTCTTTGCCTTTGTACAGGTTCTCCCCTAAGCCTGGCATGTACTCCTTCTTCATCTCTGCCTCTCAGAATCTGTAATTTCCTTCAGGATTCCATTCATAAAACCTGAAGACTTTCCTGATATCCCCATATGCCAGTATCTCCCTCAAAATAAACTATGTTGTGTGAATATCTGTATCTATATCTATCTATAGAGAGAGGCATAGCTATACACATATGTATGCACATATATGTGTTTATATATGTGTATCTGTGACTAGATGGTGCACCTGGAGTCAGGAAGACTCATCTGGTCTCAGACTCTTACTAGCTATGTGACACTGGACAAGTCCCTTAACTTGTTTACCTCAGTTTCCTCATCCTGTGAAATGAGTTGGAGAGGGAAGAGGAAAACTACTTCAGTATTTCTGCCAAGAAAACCCTAAATGAGGTCACAAAGAGTTGGACACGACTGAAACAAATGAATAGCAACATATATGTGTATGCACACATTCTTGTGTTTGCATACTGTCACACATATATGTATGCATATACACATGCACATTATTATATATTTACATGCTATTTTCCCAGACAGAAAGTAAGCCCTGAGGGCAGACATTCTTGCACTCTTGTCTTCATATACTCAGAGTAGACTCAGTGGGTGCTTAACAAGTGCTTATTAATTAATAGTCTAGATGAAGAATGGGGACAACTTTGAGTCTGGAGATCCTAATGATCATGGAGGTAATTAGAAATTTAGAGTTGTTAACAGTATGGAGGGCTGTAGTGGCCCCAAAACGAAGACTGGGATCCAAGTTCTCCATCTAACACATGCTGGCCTATGCAGTCCCAGGCAAGGTACTTAATCTCCCAGTGCCCTAGGAAGCTTTCCAAGACCCAGCGTTGCGGAGAAGCCCTCTGACTGCATTGGGAAAGCTTTCTCATTTAGGAGTTCCCTCTGTACCAATGAAATCTACGTCTGGTGAAAGTTATGGTGCTTCAGTTCATTTCTATGGCATACACACACACACACACAGAGTTTTCAAGGAAATCTGGAAGATAGGCATAGATGTACATAAAGACACATACAAATGCAGGCACATATTAGAATATTCATATGGCCCAGATTTACTTAGACTTTCTGGTATAATTTTAGCTTACATACAAATATTCCAATTGTTCAAGATGACCTCTATTCTTGAGGAATAATCTTAATTTTCTAGCAATATACACCCTAGTTTAAAGAGGATTGAATTAGGCAAATCATTCCTCAAAGTCCTATCTCTAAGGGGGGAAAAAAACCAGTCTATTAGCAATAAGTGTAGGGATAACGAAGCTTAAAGAGGAATATTTACTATAGTGAAGCATCAAGTGCCTTTCCCTTGTCTGTCCAGTGGGGCATAAGAAAGTATATAAACCCACTTCACATTGTTTTTCATGTTCCTGTGCCCTGGTCAGACCAACCCAACTATTATATGGATTTTAGTACAGTATGTGAAAGAGTGGGAAAGTGGGAAACTAGAAAACTTTCACAAAGAAAAGACTATAGTGGCTGGCCCAGGGGTGGGAAACCTACAATCTTGAAGCCACATGTGGCCCTCTAGGTCCTCAAGCATGGCCCTTTGACTGATTCCAAGCTTCATAGAACAAACTCCCTTAATTAAAGGATTTGTTTTGTAAAACTTAGGATCAGTCAAAATGCTGTACCCAATGACCTAGAAGGCCACATGTGGCTGCAAGGCCACAAGTTCCCTACCTCTGGACTGACCTTTGGTGCCCTGGGGTTGACCTGTTCTGTTTTCCCTCATGTTAGTTTGTGAGGATTGGGTTTCTGTATCCATCAGAGAGCTTGTGTGTCAGATTAATGTTTTCTTTTGTGTCTTGGCAATCCCATAATTCCTAAGAATCAAAACTCAGAGTACTTCCAAGAGGGGATGTGAACAGTGATGCTATATCATATGGGTAGAACCTTAAAGAGTGTTTCTGATGCATCACAACTGATCTGTTTGCTCTATCACTGGGAAAGATGATCCTGTGATAGACATTTTTGTAACAGATTATGACCATGATGCAACCCTGGCCCCAAGAAATAGTCACGTTGGGATTTAGAACTCCCTGCCTCCTAAAGAGCAATCCTTCCTCCCCAATCCCCAAAGAAGAGGCCCTACCTCTGTTCTGTCTTTTTATAACTATCCTATTGATTGGCTTTGCATTAGGAGGAGGTAACTTTCATTTGGGCCCCATAGTTCACATCCCTGTCCCTGCCAGGTTTTAGGCCAGATTAATAGAAAGCTAAATACCTGAATTTTGAAGGTTACCTACTCTATGGTATATTGCTACACAAATACTCTTGGTGGTCAGAGGGTATGATTTCACTGTCCCATGCATAGCTCGTTTCTTGAAGGATAGCACAGATTAACCAGAACCAAAAGATACAATTGTGGACAGAAAGCTGCCTCTCTGATCTCAGACCATTACCCAAAGAACTTTTCTGAGATCTCTAACCTGTTTATACCACAGACATCCCAATGAAGCAGCAAAGTATCGGTGTCTGCTGTCTGCATGTGATTTCTAACATGATACCTATCAGAAAGGCAGAATGTTCACTCAAGATGAGCCTAAGAAATTACAGTATAATCCCTAGGAAAAGGAATTGCAGCTGCCACGTCAAATAGGGAATCTTACAAATCTACTTAAATATTTTTTTTCTCGTCTTTTATCCAGGACACCTGATTTCTGGCCAAGTTCACATTAGTGTTTGCCTTTTGATTTTGTTTGTTTGTTCAGCAGTCAAACTTTTCAAGCTTTTTCTCTCCCCCCCCCCTTTACTATGCAATGACCCAGCTTAAACAGATTGAAACCTAGCTTGCCAAGAATACTTTGCTGTAAGGCTTAAGAACATACAAGGTAAAGTTCTATCATTCAAATACGAGGTGGTTAGAAACTTATAAGGAAGTGGAAATAGAATTTTTAATGGAAGGCTGCATTTCCCCATAATTACAGAGTTCGCTATTAGCCATGGATCTCAAACCCCCAGAGCAACCAAAAATCTATTCCGGGATTTAGCACCAATGAATTCTTCCAGTTATCATTATCAACTCCATTTATTGTCACTCTGTTTCTAAAAGTCCTTTGATGTAACATTAAAAGAGTTTGATTGTAATGAAATAATGAAAAAAAAACCATGACAACCCTAAAAGACTTTAAAAAGGAAAGTTATCTTTGAAGCTATTCTACCTGGAAAAGTTTAATGAAATTGAATCCCCAGAGTATGCTACATCTGAGGCACATTTGACCTCATGGAAGTTTGCAGTAGAATGAACAAATCCTGGAGTAAGTGTTCAGCACCTACCACTATGAGGATCCTAATTCTGATTCACTTTGTATTCTTGGAGCAGGTCACATTATAATGTAGATGAAGATAACACCTTTACTTTTTAGTTGTTGTTTATTTATATAGAACAGGTGAAAAAGACCTGGATTTGGAATATGAGAACTTGCTTTAGCTCCCACCTCTGTTACTCCCTGTCTGATCTTGGGTCATACAGTCATGCCCTCAGCCTTTCTGGGATTTGCTTTCCTCATGTGTAAAATGGGTGGGAGGATTAGATTAGTCTCCAGGCTTCCTTCTGGTTTTCAGACTACAATCCGGGGAAAATTGTTCAACACAGTTGATTATAAACTTACTGCTGCTATATTCCTCACTAAGAGGGGACTGAAGCTGACCGTGTCCCCACTCCCAGACCCATGAATTGCCTCAGGCTGACCAGATGTTACCACTTCCCCCAGCCTCTGGCTGTCTTGTAAAAACTCAACTCTCCCTCTCCCCAAATTTTCTCTATGGACTTTCGGTTGTCATGCAAAGCAATTTACCTTTTAAAAACTTAGAAGGTCTCAAACCCTTTGCCACTGCAGCTGGGTGGTTCTAAGAATTGTGTCCCGGTCCTTCCAGTACTCAGTAAGAATCCCATGCCCTATTCCCTCCTTGGACACCCCATCACTTGTTGCTGTATGGCATCCTGGGTTATAACTCCCTTGTCTGGATTAGAGATCGTAATTTTTGTTATATTAGCAGTGTTCTCGCTAATTCAGGTTGACAAAATCACTTAACTTTTTTGCCTCAGTTTCCTCATGCTAAGGTTAGACAAGATCCTAAGGTCCCTTCCAGATTGAAACCTATGGTCTTGATTAAAAAAAATGAACAAAACAAACAAACAAAACACCCTTGACACAATGATAGAGCAGTGGAACAAGATGGGGAGAAAGGTTCTTCTTTCTATGCTGCATTTAAGCAAGACATTAGGTGATCTTGAATAATGATAATGATAATAATAATAATAATAATAATAGCTAACATTTATATAATATTTAGTATCAGTCAGGCACTGGGCAAAGCACTTACAGTTTTTACCTTGTTTGATTCGGTCACAATAATGTGACCAGAACACAGCACATATTACAGTTATTAACCAGATTGGACTTTTGTTGGGACTAATTATTTTAGCTCCCCAGGGAAGTCAGAGAAGCAAATATCTTACCCAGGAAAGCTGTGGAGATTTTTTTCTGAAAGGGATGAATGTTGTCTTTTGGGGATACAATTAGGATAGTTCCATGTACTCCAGCCTAAGGGTTCTACAGGCATAGACAGACACAGCTAAAAAAAGATCTCCAAGATAACGACTCAATCTCCTGATTTTACAGATGAGGAAACTGAGTCCCACAAAAGTGAAGTAACTTGTCTTAGAAATCTAGTTAGTTCGGAGTCAGTACTAAACTGATCTAGGTCTGTCACACGTGCTAATCAGCCACCTTTATT
This sequence comes from Pseudocheirus occidentalis, assembly GCA_028646575.1. Classification (NCBI taxonomy): domain Eukaryota; kingdom Metazoa; phylum Chordata; class Mammalia; order Diprotodontia; family Pseudocheiridae; genus Pseudocheirus; species Pseudocheirus occidentalis. Next base: position 322,029,958 of record CM053594.1, read on the forward strand.
CTCTGGGGAACCATATTTGATGACATGATGTGGGATTGTGATTCTGGGGTCTTTTTAAGACCTGAAGTCAAATTAAATTTGACCAATTCTGTTATTAAGACCTTTAGTCTGTTGTACTATCCATTATCTCTGCCTTCCATATTAGATATATGTATGTGTGCATGTATGTATGTATATGTACACATAGTATTTGTATACACACATATGTATACATATATGCTATGTGTATATATGAACACCCAGAGAAAATGAAAACAATCTTGAGGAGGTATTGGGGTGGGGTGGGGTTTGGGGAACAGAGAACTGAGGAAGATCTTTTGTAGAAAGTGGGCTCTGAGCCTTGAAGGAAGTCATGGAAATTAAAAGACTGAGGGCAGAGTAAGAGGCCTTCTAGTCATAGGGATCAGCCAGTGTAAAGGTACAAAGAAGAGAGAAGGAATCTTGTGTTTGATGAGCAGTTCTCCAGTTATGATCCTGTGACTTCAGGCATTCTTAAGGCAAACCCTAACTAATGGGAAGGGAACTCAAACAGGTAAAATCTATACGGTGTCCTTCCAAATATCTAAGACAGGCAGATCAAGCTAGTCAGAACTGACTTGTGGAGCTCTCCACCAGTTTCCGTTCCCTTCCTGATACATTCATATTGACTGGCATATTATCTAATCATCTCTGCTCTTTCCCTCTCTCCTTTTTCTATGATTTTTCACTTTGATGTCTGCCTCTTGAAAAATCTTTTAAAACAGGATAAACCCTCAACCATCTGGAGTCATGTCAGGATTTGAAATCTTAGGGTTAGCTGTGTCTGACATTTCATGAGGATCTTTTAACTTAACTTTAGGAACAGATTACATTTAGAACAGAGTCTGGGTTCCTTCTTTTCTCAATTGACTTGCCTAAGTTATATGTATATGTACACATAGTATTTGTATACACACATATGTATACATATATGCTATGTGTATATATGAACACCCAGAGAAAATGAAAACAATCTTGAGGAGGTATTGGGGTGGGGTGGGGTTTGGGGAACAGAGAACTGAGGAAGATCTTTTGATCTTCCAAGTAGTAAAGGAGTAGATCTTTAAGATCTTTCACCCTGGATTCATGAGTACTTTTCAGAGATGGCCATTCTGGCTAACTCAGTGAGATGAAAACAGGATCCTTCAGTTCCCCTTAACCAGGTTCTGAGACCCGGAGACTCCTCAGGGCCCTGGAGCAACCTCAGAAATGAGATGTAGCCTCCCTGAAGAATGAGGCAGAAAGACTGGCCCAGCCTCATTACTCCATGATGCTAGAACCAAAGGAAATAGCTGCCAACCCTCTCAGATGTCCTTTGGGCAGTAGGAGCATCTGGTCCAACTTTGGCAGGCAGAAACACTCCTAGGTGCTGAGCTGTTGTGCGGTCATCTCAGCCATTCCCCAACTGAACAACATTGAGCAAATAAGTCATTTTAACTATTATAAATATCTAAATTAACTATACAATTAACTTATCCAGAGAAAGAACTGATAAATAGAAATATGAATGAAATATTTTTACCTGCACACATATATTTCTATATACCTATATATACACATATGCCTATTTGTGTCTAATGGTAGCCATCTCTAGGGTGGTGGGAGAGGGGAGGGAAAAAAATAAAGAAATTTACCCCATAACCTTATTATATATTTAAAAGGAATACCAAGCTGTAAATAAAAGATTTATAGTTTCGTGTATAAAAAAATAATCTTTTTATTATGTTATAGATGCTTGTTTGATTCCATAAATTAAAAATAAAATAAATAAATGTGAAAAATAATTAAACTCACAGAAGCTGATGAAGTCACCAAGTTAAAGAATGATTGCTTTGTAGTATTTAGATAGTTTGTTAGGACTTCTGTCCCCAGCCTAGGGTCAATCATAAGCATGCATGTTATGCCTGCCCCTCATACCTATAGTAAGCAGACTTTTAAAAAATGCAGTGTTTCACTGGTCTCACTCCTTTTTCCCAATTTCATGCTTCATTGATCATCTCTTTTTCTGATATCAGAGGAATTCTGCCTGTGCTAGTTAGGGTATTACTTTGGAAGTATTTCTGTGACATTTTTCACGAGCAGCACTTTTCTTTTCTCTGTGAACTTAACCAGTCCCTGCCCTATGTCTCTCCTGCTAAGTGGCCAGATTTTGTTGTCCTTTTTTATTTCCCTAATGGACCCATTGTTGAAAGATTGCTCTTGCATAAGTTTGGGTTCTTGCTTGTTGTGAGAAGTGAGATTACTTCACCTATTCTATATGCTGACATTCAATAATTTTCAGATCCCTTGTATGAGGCTTCCTTAGGACTTGCAGAGCATATTTTTGGCAGGAGGTGGGGAGTGGGTAGCCCAATGTGAGGTAACTGAAAGTGCTGAATTTGGAATTTGGAACAGCCTTGGTTTCAAATCTAAGTCTCCTTTCTGACACTTGCTAGCTATATGATTTTATTCAAGCACTTAGGCCTAAATTTTCTCATCTGTATATTGGGGCTTTTAATGCTTACATAAGCTGTGAGGAAAATGCTCGGGAAATTGTAAAAAAAATGCTCTAGAAAAGAAGGACTTGGGTCATGTGTTGTTATTTGTCCTTCCTTCCATGACATTAGAAGGTGATGCCATGACTTGCATGTCAATTGGATTTAAGTGAGGCAGGGCTGTGCAAGGTCACCAGACTCACTCTCTCCTCTGGAACCATCTGGGTCCAGTGGTCAGATAGAGATGGGAGGTTGGAAGAAGGGAGAATTGAATAAGCACTTATGTAGCACCTATCATGTACCAGACACCATGCTAAGCCTTTTTTACAGATATTATTTCACTGGATTTTCATCACAACTCTGTGAGGTAGATGCTATTATTATCCTCACTTTATAGTTGAGGAAACTGAGGCAAACAGGCTAAGTGACTCACCCAGGATCACACAGCTACCAGGTATCTGATTGAAATCTTTCTGATTCACGTCCAGTGCTCTATCCACCAACTGTCTCTAGGAAAGAGAGATAAAGGCTAATGGCTTGAGGGAATGATAGCATCAATAAAGGGTTTATTTAAATCCTGAGACAGCTATCTTTAAATTGATGGGAAGGAGCAATTAATAGGAGAGATCAGAGGTTAGAGGGGGGACGATTGTGGTGGGAACCTGTTGAAGAAAATGAGAGGAGTTGGGGACAAGGTTGTAAGTAGAAAGGCTGGCCTTGGAGAGAAGTGTTTTCTCTTCCTCAGAGACTGGAGTAAAGGAGTAGAAAATGGAAGTGTGAAGGGGTCTTGAAATTAGGATAGGAAATGACGAGATAGAAGGATAGATAGATAGACAGACAGACAGACAGATAGGTAGATAGATAGACAGACAGACAAATATAGATAGATAGATAGATAGATAGATAGATAGATAGATAGATAGACAGACAGACCGACAGACAGACAGATATAGATAAATAGATAGATAGATAGATAGATAGATAGATAGATAGATAGATAGATAGATAGACAGATATTAGATAGAACAGCTGAGGGATCAAGTGAGTTTACATTAAGCACTTTCTCTGTACTGGGTTCTATACAAACTCTGGGAATATGAATACAGTTAAGTAAGACAGTATATGAACCCAAGGAATTTACATTGAATGAAGGAATTACAATTACAATGAAGGAAGACAGCACCCAAGGGAGAACTGGAAAGGGCAACATGATGTGATCTAGTTTGGAAGTAGGGTAGATACCTTCTTCTGAGCAAGATAAGGTTAAATCTCACCTATCAGAGACCAGGGTAATTCCAGAGGGTATATAGTCCAAGGTTCTTGAAGGGAAGTGGTGGAACTTCTGGTAAATGGACTTTAGTTTTCTCTGAAAATTACTAAATAAAATTTGCTGCTAAGAAGTTGAGATAAAGGGTTATGTGAGATGCTTCAGGACAAAAGAGAAAGTTTGGAATAGGTGCTGAGGGGAACAAATATACAGATAAATGACGAAGTAATTTCAAAAGGGAGAATGCATTCGTAATTGGAAGATTAGGAAAGAAATTATATCTAGAAGGTGTACCTAAAGTGTGCTTTGAAGGAAGTTAGACGTTTTGTAAGGGAGAGGTGAGGCCCGAGGGTGTCCTACAACCCTTCAATGACTTAGTAGATGGTATTTGAGATTTGTTGAAAATTTCATTGACCTGTGGCCAATCCAGTGATGAACCTCTCTGAACTTCACTAGACTGATCTCTGAATAACTGAAATACAGAGTATCCTAAATTTCTTAGTGCAGTTTTAAGCTTTAATAGACTATATGTGCCTGGGACACAGTAGGTGATTAATAAATGCTTGTTGGATTGAATTGAAGTTGCCATACTGGCCCTTTTTAAGAATGAAGGATGGACAACAACAACACTTGAAGCCTTTGCAGCCAGATTGGACTTCCCAGAGCTTTTGCTCCACAGGCATAGACTTTGGGGTCCCATAGTCTTCTTCATATTATGAGGAAACATCAAAGCAGAACTCAAATGAGTCTAAAAAATGGGAAGAATGATATTTGTCATAAGAAAGTGCCTTGTAAATATTACTGAATAGTGTCCAATAGAGTCTTCACTCTTTCTCTGCTGAAATTAATCTCTGTATCTCAAGCTATTCCATGATGCCTACTAGATGAATCATCTAACCAAACTTTTAAAGCAAGAGTTTGTTGGGGAATCCTACATAGGAAGTGGGGTTACTTCCCTTCACCAGGGCTCCTTTCCTCTGATCTAGTAGGAAACTGTGATCCAAACAAAAATGAATTTGTAGGTTTTAAGCACCAATGACAATGTTCTTCCTCTCTGTTGTCATTGAGAGTTACCACTCTGAATCCATAGGGGACTTGCAATTTTTCAAAAGTAACAAAAAATTCCCTACACTGAGTTACCAGGAGCACGGTGAGAGAGGGATGAAAGAGAAGCTCCTTTGTATTATCAGTGAAGTTTAGCTAGCAGCTTTGAACAACCTTGGGAATGAAGGAAACTAGAGTTGCTCTTTCAATAACTTTTAGTAGTATTCTTTCAGGCAAAAGAGTGAACATTCATCTATCACTTCAAGTTTTATATATTCATACATCACTTCACAAGTGTTCTCTCATTTCATTCTTGAGACAACCTCACAACCGAGGCTGAAAAAATGGTCAGGTGACTTTTACAGGGTTCTTAAATGTTTGGATCAGGATTTGAACTCAGGTCTTCTTGACTCTGGGTCCAGCACTTTATCTTCTTTACCACCAGCTACCTATAACACATTGCTTAATACACTGCCAAGGTGATTTCACAATGTATCACAGAGCTCTGCTGATTTAAACATAGGAACGTAGCCAGAAGAATTCCCAGTTCAACTTGAAGAGCTTAAGGAGTGGGAACTCTTTGAGACTGATTTAATTTCCTTGTGGTGGGTTCTGAACATGCTCCTTGTAGAAGAATGATTGCTTCTTGGAAGATGAATCGTTGGAGATGGATTGATTGGCTTGCCTCTTGTCAGTTGGGGCTAACCTTTTGTATTGTGCCATAAGCTAAATTTGTGACGAGGACTTAGGAGTGATTTTCCCCTAGACTTGCACCAAACAGATCTAGAGTATTTACCATGGCATAAGCCAACATTTCTCTGGAGTGACTCTACAGAATTGTACCACATAAGTACCTCTTAAGTGTTCCTCTAAGCTTATTTGATTTTTCTTGCAGTCCACCCCCTTGTCCTGGCAAGGCATGGGTCAAGAGGCACCTCTTGAAATTGTACGGAAGAAGTTATGTCTTAGGGGCTTATCAGGGATCCCTATGAAATTCAGGTCCAAAGCAAGTAGACTTCTTGATGCCCTAGCAACTTCAAGTGCTCTCTTCTTTGTAGTGGGAGTTTGGGGAGGGTCATGGGGAGAAACTTGGATTTTCTTTGTGTTTTTTATTTGCTTAGTCACTTCATTTCTAATTTTTTCCTAATTGTTCCTGGAGTTTGGGGAAGAACTCATTAACTTCGAAACAGGAGTAAATATGAAGGAACTCTGCAGAGTTATACATCAAAGATACTTCTAAATGCTAGTCCTTTTCATGTATGAGGAAATCTGATCCCTCACATGGGATTGTTAATTTTAAGAGTGTTTAAGAATTGTGGAACATGAACGCTATCGTAGAATCCTGAGGAAAATACTCCAGAGAGTTACTGCTACATTAAATGAGTTATCAAGACTGTAGGGCCTTCCTAGGTCTCCAGAGAACTACCCAGAATTGAGAAGATGGACCACTGTATCCCAAGCCACCCCAGTCTGATTTTCAGGGATTGAAAATATTCAATGTGTGAAGCAATTTGATCAGGGGTTTTCTGATTCTTTATAACTTTGTATGACTCTTTAAGGGGATATGCTTAAACTTCTAGGCATCTCGTGGAAGATGTGTCTCAGTGAGTGGATAAAGCATTGTGAGTCTGAGCCACCCCCTTAGTGCTGGACTATTTTTTATGTCTAAGAATGATTGTGCTTCTAATAAATAACCATTTCTCTTCTCTTTCACCAACACTTAATCGGCTCTATTAGTTATATTTTAATACCCCTTCCCAATTTCAGGATGTGCTAATCTTTCTGTATTGGTGAAAATTCAATTATGTTGATTATCAGAGTAAGCAAGCTGATTTGATATTTGCTCAAATATCTCCAACTCAAAGTTTCAAAAATTTGTATAAGGAAAATTCTCACTTGGGTCTTGTTAAATCCAATGTCCTTTTGTACAGAAAATCTAGTGCCATTGAAGGGATCAAAACCTGGTTCTGCCACCTATACCACTACAAACAAGTCATTTAGATGTCCAAGAAGAATTAGGAGACCCATTTACAAACTGTTTTAATTCTATTGTTTTTAGGCCAAGAAGCTAGAGCATTCTTTAACACAGATAATATAGAAAGACTGGATCTGAATTCCACAAGAACTGAGTGGAGTGAATGTTATTCCTAGCAAATATAATTAAAAATAAACATGATAATGACAATTCAAGTATTCACCATCTTAATAGAATCCCCTTATTAAATCCCTTATTGGTTTTATCTATATCTACCTATATACCTATCTATCTATCTATCATCTATCTAGCTATCTATTTACACACATATATTATATACACACATACATCTATATCTACCTATCTATTTCTAACTCATTTCCCCCCTTGCAGATACAAAAATATGTTTATTAATTGCTCCCAAAAGTATGAGTAGCTGCACAAAGATAAGCATAGTTGGTCTGGCATGGATTGTGCTCAAGATATCTGAGTATGGGAAGCTCAAGGAAACCATGAGACTATGAGGAGGTTTGCCTCATACCATTGTTAAACAAAGCCTAGAGAGGATGAATCCAAGGCATCCTCTGGAAAAGGTATAACCTCGACTCTCATCTATGTACAATGAGGAATAGGCCTAATTGCCCAATAGGGCAGTGAAGCCAGTCCTAAAATATGATTACTACCTTCATAGAATAGTGTGTGACAGATGAGCTAAGCTATGAGGGAGGACCAAACCCAGAGCCCCAAGGAAAAATATTCTTGGAGAACAACTAGTCAAACTTTTTGATTCTTTAATTTAAAATTCTTTGTTTTAAAATTTTATTTTATTTCATTCAGTTAGTAAAAATCTATTTTCTCTCTCTCAGTGTCCACTCTGCCCTCTTTTGAAAACAAACAAAAAATGCCACAAAACAACAGCACAATAGCAACAAAACAAATACAAGAAAGAAAAACAAATCCCTTTAACAAATATGCATAGTCAAGTAAAACTCATGTTCATATTGGTCACTACATATATATGCATGTGTATACATGTCTATATTGTGTGTAAACACACATGTGTAAACACATGTGAATGTCTATTGAGCTATATGACAGTCCATCACTTCACTGCCAAGAGGGGGGGAGCATGTTTCATTGACTCCTTCAAAACTGTAGTAAATCATTGCAATGATTAGAGTTCTTAGATCTTTTAATCTCATTTGTCTTTACAATGTTATCATCACTCTATAAATTGTTCTCCTGGTTTATTTCTTATAGCATGATAGTATTCCATTGTATCCATACACTATCATATGTTAAGTCATTCCCCAGTTGATGAGAAATCCCTCCCTTACTTTCCAGTTCTTTGCCACCACTCAAAGATCTGTTATAGATGCTTTTGCATAGATGTGTCATTTTCTTCTTTGATCTCTTTGGAGTATAGAACTAATAGAGGTATAAGTGGGTCAAAAGGTATGTGCAGTTTAGTGACTTTTGGGACATAGTTCCAAATTGGTTTTTAGAATGGCTGAAACAATTCACAGCTCCATTGACAATTCATTAGTGTTCCTGGTTTTCCCCATAGGCCCTACAGCATTTGTCATTTTCCCTTTTTTCAGTTTTGCCCATTTGAAGGGTATGAGGTAGAAACTCAGGGTTGCTTTAATTTGCATTTCCCTATTGATTTGGACCGTGTTTTATATGTCTATTGATAGCTTATATTTCTTTTTTTGAAAACTGCCTGTTCCTATCATTTGATTGTTTATCAGAAAATTGTTCTTTTATTATAAATTTGAAACAGTTCCCTATACCTTTTGAAAATGAGACCTTTAACAAAGAAATTAGCTGCATAGATTTCCCCACACTTACCTGTTTCTCTTCTAATTTTAATTGCATTGGGTTTTTGTTTGTTTGTTTTTGCAAAACCTTTAAATATTTTTTATTTTATTTTTTATTTTTTAAAACATCTTTTAATTGTTGTAGCCATTTTATCTTATTTTAAAACTTTTTTTGCTTATTTATAGTTTACATCATCCATGAGATTTTGAGTTACAAATTTTCTTCCTGTCTTTCCCCTACCCACCACCCCAAAACAGCGATCCCACTGTATACCCCTCCCCTAAATCTGCTGTCTCCTATATCCTCCCCATCACTCCTCTGACTTTCTGGTAGGGCAAGATATATTTCACCTCCCCAGGACCTGTATATCTTATTTCCCAGTTGCATGTAAATAATAGTAGTGATTATATATATATATATATATATATATATATATATACATACACACACACATATATATTTTTAACATTTTATCTTAGAACTTTAAATTCTAGATTCTTTCCCTTCCTCCCTTTTCACCCACCCCCACTGGAAAGACAAGCAATTCAATACAGGCTGTACATGTGTAATTATGCAGAACATCTCCACAATGGACATATTGT
>CM053594.1:322039658-322091587 GCA_028646575.1 Pseudocheirus occidentalis
TTCTTCTCTTCATTTGCTTTCTGGGCCTCCTTTGCCAGCTGAGTTAATTTGCTCTTTAAGGTATTGTTTTCTTCAGTCAGGTTGTTGACTCTCTTTTCATGATTTTCTCACATCATCCTCATTTCTCTTTCCAGTTTTTCCTCCACTTCTCTTATTTGGTTTTCAAAGTCCTTTCTAAGTCGATCCATAGCTAGCAAGCATTCTTCCAGTGTCTTTGAAGCATTTGGTGAAGGAATTCTGACTGAGTTGTCTTCCTCCGGCTCCGTGGTTCGGTCTTTTTTGTCTACAAAAAAGGATTCTAGAGTTTTATTGGTATTTTTACTTTGCCTCCTTTTCTTCATGTTATCCAGTCTATTAATTGCTTGTGGAATTTAGCTCTGTAGAACTCTGCTTCCTGGAGGGGAAAAGCTCTGTCCCAAATCGCTGGGGCCTTCACAGCTTCCAGAGCTATTAGTGGGATGCTGCAGCCCCACCCCCAGCTTTGGCTCACTGAAAGCGCACCCCAGGACCACCACTCAAGACCACGATCCAGATCCAGGCCATTCAACGCAAGAACCCTTGGCCCTGATCAGTTGCCTCAGCCCCTCTGTTATCTGCAGGCCGAGGGCTCTGAAGCAGCCCAGTAGAGGCCACTGCTCCTCTCAGCTGTTCCTGCTGCTACAGCTGCCTCCCGCTGCCTCCTTGCCCTGGGAGCAGTTTGGCTGGACCCACTCTTTTCCTCCTGAGTTAGCAAAATCTACTGACCTTTCTCTTAGCCTTTTTTTCTTCTGGCCTGATAAAGGTGGTAACTGTGCCTCCAGTGCAGCCGATCTGCACTCCTATTGGGGCCTGACCCAGCCGGGGTTTCAGCCCTGGCTCCCAGACTGCTGGGAAGAGCCCCACCTGCTGAGCTAGCTGCCTGTAGCAACAGAAGTGCTTTCTGTCTTTTGGAGAGTTTTGGAACTTGAAAATCTGTTTAGAGTCCCATTTTATGAGTTTTTAGCGTGTTTGTGTGGGAGCTGCGGTGCTTTGCTGCTTCTACCGGCTTTTTATTTTTTAAAATATATATTCATTTCACTGATCCTCTCCTTTTCTATTTTGTTAATGTGTGTTTTTAGAGTTCTAATTTTCCCCTGAGGACTATTTTACCTGCAATCCAGAAATATTGGCCTTATATTTCATTATTATAATTTTCTTCATATAATTAATAATTATTTTTATGTTTTGTTCTTTGACTCACTCATTATTTAGAATTTCATTGTGAAGTCTTTATTTGGGTATGTGTCTTTTGTGCTCGCTGAATAAATTACTATTTTATGAGGTTATTTTCAATAAAGAATGTTTTTATTTTTCCCTTTTTATACCTATTTGCACTATCATTATGCTCTAATACATGACTAATTTCATTAAAAGTTCCAAATGGTGATGAGTAATACATACATACTCTAGCTGTCTCATTTAGAAGACACCATAATTCTTTTAGTTCTAGCTTGTCCAGAAATTTGTTTGGTTCTGTATTTTCCATGTTTTGTATGCATCGATCAGATTTGTCCAAATGAAGAAGACATTAAGTCTCTTGCTATTATTGCATAGTGTCTATATAATCTTATAATTCCCCTATTTTTTCTCTATGAATTTGAATGCTAAGACATAAAAGTTTAATATTGATATTGATTTTCTATTTCTGGTTCCTTTCAGCATAATGTAGTTTCCTTGCTATCTCTTTTATGTACTAAATTTTTATCTCTTCCTTGTCTCCTAGTATGAAAGAAAAGAAAGAGTAATAACTTGAAATATATAGGGAGAGAAGTATAGAGAACAAAAAGTATAAGAGAATTGAACGGAGGGAAATAAACACTTAGCTATCATAACTATGAATATGAATTGGATGAGATAACTTGAAAAAATCAATAGAAGAGTTATTAGCAAATTCCTCCTGTGTTACAGATATAATTTTGATATAAAAAGCAGGAAGAATCAAAATAGAAAAAGAAAATTATAATCCGAAATCACTAATGAATAATATATATAACGTGGGGGTTCATTTTTAGATATCTTTCTCTGAAACTGGTTTTTTAAAATTTTCCATTTCTTGTCCTTCTCTGGGGCCCAGAGAGGTTATTACAATTATATAGTGTTCAGCTTAATTGTATTTATTTTTGTTTGTTTATAATGTTGTAGTCATGGCGCAATATTATGTTCCACATTCTATCTTCTTCACCATGCAAGACCTCATATACATTTTCATATGTTTCTCTGAACATGTTTCTTATCAACTTTTGTATTTGTATACTCAGTACCTAGCCAGTGTCTGGTGCAAAATAGGCACTTAATGAATGCTTATTGACTGGTTGATTAACTTAAGGTTCCATAATACACCATTATATTTATATACTACAGTTTATTCAGAGATTTACCAAATCACAGGCACCCACTTGGTTGCCAGTTCTTTCCTACCACCAAAAAGTGTTGCAATGAATATTTCGTACAGGATCTTTCTTTCTATCTTTCACCATCTAGGATATATGACCAATAACGAGATCACAACCTTTTTTTTTTAGCATAATTCCAAATCATTCTCCAGAATAGTCGAACCAATTCAGAGCTCTGAGCACTAACACTGCATGCAATACCTCAACTCTCATAGACCTTCCAATAATTTCTGTTTTCATCTTTTTGCCATCTCTGCCAGGTTGGTGGGGGTGAGATGGAAACTCAGAGTTTATTTCATTGGCATTCCTCCTATTCATTGCACCAGTCTTTCATACAATTATTAATAGTTTACAATTCTTCTGAGAACTGTTTGCTCCTATCATATTTGTGGCTAGCAATTATTTAGTATAATTGTTGTTCAGTCTTTTCAGTTTTGTTCAACTCTTCTTGACCCTATGGATCATAGCATGCCAATGCTATGTATAGGGTTTTCTTGGCAAGGATACTGGAGTGGTTTGCCATTCCTTCTCCAGTGAGGTAAGACAGAGGTTAAATGACATGTCCAGGGTCACACAGCTAGTAAGTGTCTGAAGCCAAATTTGAACTCAAGTCTTCCTGATTCCAAGCCCAGTACTTTATCCAGTAAGCCACCTAATTGCTTCTAATTTGGTATTTGGCAAATCCTTAATAAATGTTTGTTGAGTGATCGATAGTTACACCTTATCCACTTATTTATTCAGGAATAGCTACTAGTATTACATATTTTTGTTCAATACCTACATGTTTCTTTATTAGAATTTTTAGAGCTATTTGATATAAAGATTGCTTCCCAGCAAACAATTTCTCATCTTAATCTAGTTGCATTAATTTAATTCCTGAAAAAACTGTTCAATTTCATTAGGAATTCTCCCCCTCGGCATAGGTGTGAAAGGTCTGTTTTCATTTTCTTTCAGTTTTTAAAAGAGTTGTGATCTTCTATTCTTATCTCACATAAAATTAGAATATATTGTGGAATATAGTAAAAGTTGCTAATCTAAACTTTTTTTTTCAAAATTGATTTCTAGTGTTCTCAGCAGTTTTTAGTGAAATGGAAATACTTGTTTTTGGTTATTAACATTTGTTTATTTTTAGTTTACATCATTCATTTCCACCAGATTTTAAGTTACAAATTTTCTCCCCTTCTTTCCCCTATCCCCACCCCAGTGATATCACTGCATATGCCCTCCCCGAATCTGCTCTCTCTTTTAACCTCCCCCATCACCCCTCTCACATTCCAGTAGGGCAAGATGGATCTCCCTACACCAGTGCCTGTATATCTTATTACCCAGTTGTATGTAAATAATAATAATAATAATACACACATATATTTTGACATTTGATTTTAGAACTTTAAGTTCTAGATTCTTTCCCTTCCTCTCTTTTCACCCACCCCAACTGGAAAGACAAACAGTTCAATACAGGCTGTACATGTGTAGTTAAGTAGAACATCTCTAAAATGGACATATTGTGAAAGACTGACTATATTTCCCTCCCTCCTATCCCAACCCCCATTTGTTTTATTCTCTACTTTGTCCCTGTCCCTTTACAGAAGTATGTGCTTCTAACAACCCTTCCCCCCAACCTGCCCTCGCCTCCATGATCCCCCCTCTCATTCCCTTCCCCCCCTACTCTCCTGCAGAGCAAGATACCCAATTTAAAGTGTATGTCATTCCTTCCCTAAGCCAAATTCAATTAGAGTAAGGTTGACCCATTCCCTTTTGCCTTCCTGTTTTTCCCCTCCATTGTGACAGTTATCCCTTGCCTCTTCTATATAAGATGATTAACCCGATTCTGTCTGTCCCTGTCTTCTCTCATTCTATTCCTCTCCCACCTCTCAATTTCACCTTTTAAAGTATCATCCCTTCCTATTCAATTGATCCTGTACCCTCTGTCTATGTACACATATCTTCAGACACTCACATATGTATTCCTATGCATAAATACCCTCCTATATAGATATATATGTATGTGTATATATACTTATGCATATATATGCATATATATGTATGTATATACACATTTATATTCCCTTCACCTATCCTCATACTGAGAAAAGTTTCATAAGTTACAATTATTACTTTCCAGGTTGGCATGTAAATACTTCAACTTTGATAAGTTCCTTATGATTTTTTTCCATGTTTACCTTCTCATGCTTCTTGTATTTGAATGTCAAATTTTCTATTCAGTTCTGGTTTTTTCATCAAGAATGCTTGAAAGTCCTCTACCTCATTGAATGACCATATTTTCCCCTGGAACATTATGTTCAATTTTGCTTGGTAGGTGATTCTTGGTTTTAATCCTAGCTCCCTTGATCTCTGGAACATCATATTCCAAGCCCTTTGGTCTCTTAATGTAGAAGCTGCTAGATCGTGGGTTATCCTAATTGTGTTTCCACAGTATTCAAATTATTTCTTCTTGGCAGCTTGTAATATCTGCTCCTTGATCTGGGGACTCCAGAACCTGGCTCTAACATTCCTAGGAGTTTTCTTTTGGGGATCTTTTTCAAGAGGTGATTGGTGAATTCTTTCAAGTTCTATTTTGCCCTCTAAAATATCAGGGCAATTTTCCTTGAGAATTTCTTGAAGGATGCTTTCCAAGTTCTTTTTTTGATCATGGCTTTCATGTAGTGAAATAATTTTTAAATTGTCTCTCCTGGATCTATTTTCCAGGTCAGTAGTTTTTTTTTTTCAGGGAGATATTTCACATTGCCTTCTATTTTTTCATTTGTTTGGATCTGTTTAATAGTATCTTGATTTCTTATGAAGTCATTTGCTTCCATTTGCTCCATTCTAATTCTGAAGGAATTATTCTCTTCAGGAAGCTTTTGAGATTGTTTTTCCATCTGGAAAATTCGACTTTTTAAGACATTCTTCTCCTCATTGGCTTTTTGGGCCTCTTTTGCCATTTGAGTTAATCTCTTTTTAAGGTGTATTTTCTTCAGTCAGGTTGTTGACTTTCTTATCATGATTTTCTTACATCATTCTCATTTCTCTCCCCAATTTTTCCTCCACTTCTCTTATTTGGTTTTCAAAATCCTTCTTAAGCTCTTCTATGGCTTGTAATCAGTCTACATTTTCCTTAGAAACCTTTGGTGCAGAAGTTCTGACTGTGTTGTCTTCCTTGCATTCCAGGCTTTGATCCTTTTTGTCCCCCAAAAAGGAATCTAAAGGTGGATTGCTGAGCTTTCTTTTCCTGCTTATGTTGCCAAGCAGTTACTTGACTTTTGGGCTCTGTAGAACTCTGCTTTCATAGGGGAGAACTTTGTCCCAAATCGCTGAGGTTTTTGCAGCTGTTGGAGCTATTTGGAGACTGCCATCTTTGCAGCCCCCTCCAGCTTTGGCTCACTGGTCACACACCTCAGGACTACCACCAAAGACCATGATCTCTTGCTCTAAGGCAAGAGCACTTAGCCTCTGAATGATTGCTTCACACACACACACCCTGGGCAATCTGCAGTCTAGGAGCTCTGAAGCAGCCATGTGGAGGTGGCTGAAGGGCTACTTCTGCTGCTTTCTTGCCCTGGGGGCAGACAGCCAGATCCACTCCTCTTCCTCAAATTTAGACAAGTTCCACTGACCTTGCACTTTGTCCTTGGCTCTTATGGGTTGATAATTTGGGAAACTGCCACAACTACCAGTGATCCAGTTTCCCAAGTACTCCAGCCACAACTTCTCCTGGCCACTCTGGAGCTAACTGGTTTCAGGCCAGGGTGGGCTCAACTCCCCGCATGCTGCAATGAACCCTTCCTGTCCACCTGCTAGGCTGCCTTCAGTGAGAGCTTTGTTTCTCTGGCATTTTGTGCATGCTGGAGCTCTAAAATTTGTTTAGAGTCATATTTTATAGGTATTTGAGTTGGTTATGGGGGAGCTGGCAGAGTTCTGCTTCTACACCACCATCTTGACTCTGCCCCCAATGGAAATACTTTCAAAGGTAGTTTATGTTCATGGGTTTACAAACACTGGACTACTGAGTTCAACTATTTCTATGTCTTGCTCATCCAGTCTATTCCACTGCTGATTTGTCTTTGTTATTCTCAAATCCTACCACACAAACAATTGCCAACTCTACCTAGAAGACTCTTCTATTTCATAGTGGTTTCAATATCCACAACCATTATCCTTTTAGCATATAGCACCATCTTAAAGTGTCTCTCTACTTTTCAAGGTAAGCATATCTGCCAGAGTCTCATCTGATGGGTTTCCTTGAAAAATATTACCATATTTTAACAAATAAACCTTTATCTTCCTTAAAGACCTGCTTTAATGCATATGGTAGCTCCAGAGTTCTCAAAGGCTGTGCTAGTGGATCTTTGGCAAATTTGATAAGTGTTCCAAGAGTTTCCTGTATAGACCTAGCAATAGACTGTATCTGCTGTCCATGGTCCAACCTAGTAAATAGGGACCAAAAGGTCTAGAAATTGCCTTACCAAGCCAACACAATCTATTTTCCAAGTAGAGAAAGATGGCAGTCAAGAGCAAGACCAGTTTGAAATAGTAGAAGCTTATCATCAACGGGTTTGCTATGAGATGGTGGATTACTCAGCTATGGCATGCACTGAACGTGACCTTTGGTCCTCCGCAACCCTCTTTGGCAGTGGTGTTAAAGTAGTAAAAGGTGGTAAGAGTGCTAAAACTCATTAGACCATATATGAACATTAAATTAATTGAAGGTACTTAGATGAAAGATTAATGAACTATGAATTTACATGCTACTCACAGACTTAAGTCATACCTCTATTAATATTCTTATAATAAATGAAACCAGAAGACAAAAGGAAGTTTAATCTAAGGGAAAGAAGACTCTCATGCTTTCCTAGGAGAGGCAAAACATAAAGTACAAAAGGATTTAATTTCATCACATACACAAAGATGACAGAAATACCATTTCATGGGACTCCTGAAACCTTATAGCACTCATGGTGAACAGAAGGTCAAAGACCATTAAAAAGATAATTCCAACTTTTGTAACAGTATCTGTCGCAGAATGTGAAGATGTAGTGAGGTCTTGAAGTTGATAGTATCTTCCCAAATCCAGCCATCATATACTTTAATGTCCACTGAAGTTAATGTGAAGATGAACACAAGGTAGTATCACAGGAGGAAAAAATGTAAAATAAGGTTCAAGTTGGAAAAATGAAAGATTTTAAGTAACTGAAAAGAATGATGATGATCTCAGTAGAAACTGGGGAATTCAGAAAAAAAGATCATGAATTCTATTTGGGACATTTTGAATTTGAGATGCTTATGAGACATCTAGTTTTAAAGTTCTAAAAGCTAGAGATGTCAAAATGAAAGGATTGAACTAGAAGACCTTGGAAGTTCCTTCTTGATCTTACTTTATGATTCTGTGATCCCATGGCATACCAAATACAACCCTGGTAAAAAATATATGAGAAGAGAATAGATAGGCTTTCATGAGTAATTCTCTACTGCATACCATATCCTTACAGTCACATAATCAACTAAAAGGTACAGAAAATAAGATTCTGCTGACATTTTTTTCCATTCACAAATATATATGTATGTATATGTATACATATATGTATGTATAATATATGCATGTATATTTGAGGTATACCTCTGCATGTGCACGTGCACACACACACACCTTGTAGACATCACCAATTAGATTCTAGATCATCACCCCAATAAAGCTAATATGGCAAGCCCAGTGCATATAAAAGTTATGTCTACACTACACTGTAGTCTACTAAGTGTGCATGCCTAAAAATTCTTTTAAAACCATCATTTGAGCCTTCAGAGAGTCATAATCTTTTTGCTGGTGGAGGGTCTTGCCTCAATGTTGATGGATGTTGACTGATCAGGGTGGTAGATGCTGAAGCCCAGGGTGACTGTGGAAATCTCTTAATTAAGAAAACAATGAAGTCTGTCACATTGATTGGCTCTGCCTTTCACTAAAGATTTCTCTATAGCATGCAATGCTGTTTGATAATACTTTACCCGCAGTAGAACTTCTTTCAAAATTGGAGTCAGTTATCTCAAATCCTACTGCTGCTTTATCAGCTAAGTTTATGTAATATTCTTCATTATAGTTGCATCTCAGGGCATAGGAAAATCCAAGGAGAGGGAGAAAGACAGGGCATAAAGGCCATTTGGAGGAGCAATCAGAGCACACACAGTATTTATTGATTAAGTTCACTATCTTATATGGGCATAGCTCATGGTGCCCCAGAACACAATAGCAAAAAAACCAAAACACAAACATCACTGATCACAGATCATTATAATTGATATCATAATAAGAATAAAGTTTGAAATATTGTGAAAATTACCAAAAATATGACATAGAGACACAATGTGAACATGTGCTCTTGAAAAAATGAAGGTAATAAACTTGCTCAGCAGAAGTTTGCCACAAATCTTTAATTTGTAAACCATGCAATATCCTTGGAGAACAATAAAGAGAAGTACAATAAAATGAAGCATGCCTGCATATACATAGATATGTACATGTATGTGTGTATGTCTATATATGAGTGCGTGTGTGTGGTACAGTAAAGTTTCTACTCTAACAAAGAGTCTCTCATTCATAGAGCTGGAACATACAAGATTCCTTGATAAATGCAATCACAGAGAAAATTGTATTTAAAAACCTTCAGAATATTAATATTATGGGATATATAAAACAATCAGATATATACTCACTGAAGTTGTTGGACATTATCGTGAAAGATGTCTTACGTAAGTTCACAATGATACTCCTATCTATAGATAATAACTATGCTTCTTGACATGTGAATACTCAGAAATCAGTCTAACAATCCATATGGGAAATGCTAAGTAGATGAAAAGCTCATATCGTCCAGACTAGCATATGCTGTTGGATGTCTTGTCCATTGGGTTAATATCTTAGCACATATACTTAGAGCAGGCATCACATATGAACAATGACTTAGGTCCAGAATGGGATAGAATCATCAATCACAGAGCGATAAATAAAATGATCACATAACATATAAATCATATAATTACATAATTTAGATCTAGAATATCCAAGACCATCTACTCCAGTGGTATCAAACTAAAATGCAGACCATTAATATATACATAAAGATCCCTGAGGACTGCATATTGATTTAGCTTTAAAATATAATGTTGTCTGTTTTATTGTATTTTCATTTATTTTGCTAAGTATTTGCCAATTACATTTTCATCTAATTTCAGTCACATTTGGGAGTGTTGCAGGCTGCATGTGGTGGTTATTGTGTTGGGCATCTCAGATCTGGTCCGTTTGACTTATTTTACATGTGAGGAAAATGAGACCTATAGAGGTTAAGCAATATGCCCAAGATTTATCATGTAGAAAGTATCTGAAGAGAAGTTTGAATTGAGAGAGACAGAGACAGAGACAAAGAGAAGAGAGGGGGGAGGGAGAGAGAGAGAGACAGAGACAGACAGAGACAGACAGAAACAGAGACAGAGAGAGACAGAGAGACAGAGACAGAGACAGACAGAAACAGAGACAGAGACAGAGAGAGACAGAGAGACAGAGAGAGAAGAAAGGAGGAAGAAAAGAAAAAAGAAAAGAAAGTGGGCTAGGTTGCATTTGGAAAACTGAACAGTGCTTTTAATGATTCCAGGATGCTTTCTAATACAAAAACCAACATTTCAACATACATATTTCATAGTAATCTAATGTAGTTGTGAATCTTGGAGCATGCACTAATAAACAAAAATCACAAGGAACCCAAATGGTTATGAAAAGATATAGGATAAGAAACAATAGTCTATAGGCCATTTTCAATAATTACCTATGTATAGTAAGTGACATAATATATCATCAAAGAAACATGATCAGAAAAGGACATGGAGTCAGAGGGAGGGTTATCAGAGAAATACCTGAGTTCTGCACTGGAACCCATGAAAGGCAAAAGGATATAGAAGACAACCTTTGCCATGTTGGGCAGACATTCTAGGAAGAATTTATGGAAGAATATGGCCAAGAATCTCACTGGATGAGATGGGACAAATGGGTTGAAATCTGTATTAGTAAACAGAACACCTAAATTAATGAGATGATAGATGTGTTTGTGTTTCATTTGTAAATAGTTATTTACATGTTGTCTCTCCCAATAGAATGTAAGCTCCCTGAAGACAATCAATTAATCAATAAATAAGCATTTATTAAGCACGTGCCAGGCATATACTAAGCACTGTAAATACAAACGCAGGCAAAAAATAGTCTTTCCCCTCAAGGAGCTTATGATCTAATGGAGGAGACAATGTTTTAAAAAATATACAAGTTATATATACATATATATATATATACACGTGTATATATATACACACATATATACACAACAAAGGAAAACCACTAAAATAATTAAGTGGGATTGGGGAAGGCTTCCAGTAAAAAAAATTGGATTTTAGTTGGGATTGAAGAGAAGCCAGGGGGTCAGTAGGTTGAGTGGAGGAAGGAGAGCTAGACATGGATGGTGGACAGCCAAAGAAAATGTCCAGAGCCAAGAAATGGAGTTTCTTGTCCATGCAACAGCCAGGAAACCACTAGATTGAAGAGTAGGGGCACTAGAGTGTAAGGAGACTGGAAAGATAGGAGAAGGGCTAGGTTATGAAGTACATTGAATGTCAAGGAGAGCATTTTGTATTACATCCTAAGGGTAATAGAGAGATACTGGAGATTATTGAGGAGGAGAGTGGAATGGTGTAATGAGAATCTGAAGATCTTTCCTGTCCCTGGGCCCTTTGATAGGCTTAAGTGGCTCCGAGAATGGTCCCTGATTTGAAAACATACTCTGCCCCCTAACAGGCTGAATGTGGTCACGTGGAGCCTGTGGCGGGAAGCTTGTTTTTTGGGAATGGCCGCACCTTGTTACTTTGTAATTGGACAGTGGGTCAAGAGGGCTGACCCAGGAGAAGCCTGTATATTCGCCCTGATGTGAGGTTTCCTTTGGGGCTCACTTTGAGAAGAGTTGTGTGATTTGGCCAGATGAGACTCTGGGAAGCCATTGATCCCCCCCGGCTTTGAAAACCCAGATGTTGATGCTTCCCTCTCTGGTAACTTGAATAGGTGATGGATGTGATGGTCAGATGGTTGGAAGCTCATCTGCTGATCTGTTTCTTGGTCTGCTTGTAACTTGTGTTTGTATTCTCTGGAGTTCATGGTGCTGACTTTTTCCCTGAATTAGGTAAATGATATGTATGTTTGATTAAAGAAAGATTGTTAACCCATTTTGAGTTGTTTTCCTTTAGAAAAGCAGATCTAAGAACCTGTGCTAGCAGCCACCCTGGGTATGCTCGGGTGCTTGCTGATACACATGGTAAGATATGTGTTTTAGGAAAATCACTTTAGTGCTGAAAAGATTATACTGGGGAGAGACTTGAGGCAGGCAGACCCACCTGTGGCTATTGCAATAATCGAGGAGTAAGGCAAGGAGGGTCTGCACTAGAATGGTGGCAATGTCACAGGAGACAATGAGGCATATTTGAGAGACACTGGTGCATCTGTCAGGACATTTTTTTCCCTTTCTCAAAAGAGTGGCCAACATCACCATCATCTGCCTGTCTCTTTCTCCCCATCAGTCATAATCAATCAATAAGAATTGATTTAGCTGCACTTATTCTACGCCGGGTACTATACCCTATGTTCTTTCCCATTGTCTGGGGAAAGGAAAGAGCTATGTAAGATTTAGAAAATCGTGTAATTTTAAAGTTTGGAACCAACTTTAGAAAATTTTCTGTTCTAATCTATTTATTTTACATATGAGAAACTAAGGCCAAGCAAAGCTAAGGAGCTTATCCAAATCCACCCAAAGACTTAGTGGAAGAGCCAACCCTAGGTTCCATGTCTTATGACTTCCTCCACACATGCTTTCTGCCTTCCTGTTCTTGCACTACACTGGAATTAGGAAGCCTGATAGAAGTATTTCTTTTTAAAAATTTTCACTTAGTAAAGTTCCCTGATACTCAGGCTTTCTTAAACGAGAAACTGGGAAGAATGAAGAAGTGTGTGTGTGTGTGTGTGTGTGTGTGTGTGTGTGTGTGTGTGTGTGTACAATAGGAAATCCAGCATAAGTCTGCTTTTGGATTTCTTATGAAAGTGACTCATTTCACAAACAATACGGCTGCTGGAGGAGGCACCCATATCTGATGTGATGGATGGCCGTGTATCTCTGGATCTCTCTGGATCTTCTGCAGTTGCTGGGGTGGGGTGGATTTGGGGCCAAGCAACTGTATCAAATACATCTTGAGTCAATAAGAAACATGAAAATTCTTCCCAGCAATAAGGCAAAAATAAGGCAAAGTTCTCTGGAGACTGGGAGTCCAGCCTCAGTCTCTACAGAGTGACTTTTATTTGCCTTTTGACCCTGCCTTCACACTTGACCTTTCTAATTACCTCTACTTTTTTGGTGGGAATTTTGAGGAGGGAGATTCCCTCCTACCTTCATTTGCCCCTATCCCACCCCCTCCCCAGCATACCAACTTTAATCTAAATTGGATTCAAAACACAGAAGGCTGGATGTAAAGGGATGGCTACGTGATGATTATCATGAAGAATGGCCTATTGACTAACATGAGCTTAAGAACAGAAGAGGGTGTGGAGTGATACCACATCATCCCCAGTCAGCTCTATCCCTCCCTGTCAAAAAGAATGGGGGGAAAACATGAAGTTAAAAAAATAAAGTTGCAAGCAGTGAAAAACTTCATTTGGTTGCTGGAAGGCCATGAAAATAATACTACCAGGTACAGTGGAATTGGCCTGTAATCTGCTCTGTGCCCTGGAGACTATATGGCTAATTCATTTAACCTCCCAATGATAATGCTTCTTGCCTCTCCCTCAGTCTGGCTCTAAGCCATTTTCTCAAGTCCTAGAAGATTTTTAAGACCTAGTTTACCTAGCCCCATATATAAATGGAATAGCGTGATGATGCCTGAAACTCCCACTGAACCTGGTGGCATCCCTGCCCCCAGTTCACACAGAGGGTCACTCAGGCAAGATGACCTCAGGTTTGAATCATGCTGTGTCCACATCCACTCAAAACACAGCTTGAGAGTCTCCACCAATGTGTTAGTTCTTTCTAGTAAGCCAAAGTACACAATTACACCAAAGCATATATACACATACATATTATATACATATAATTCCATATGTATGTTATATGTCTATGTCTATAGAGACATATTGCTTTTTTAGACTATATACATACATGCACATTCATACAAATGCATACATACAGAGGCATATTTGTTCATTTTAGGTAGGGCAAACAGTGCATGGAGGAAAGTAATATGAAAAATGGCTGAAGAGTGGATAGAACTCTGGGCTTGGAATTAAAAAGACATGAGTTCAAATCTGACCTCAGACACTTACTAGCTTTGTGATCCGAGGCAGGTCATTTATCATCTGTCTGCCTCAGTTTCCTTGTCTGTATAACAATAGCACCTATCTCTCAGGGTTATTGGGAGAATCAAATGAGACAATAATTCAAAAGACCTTTACACTGCACTGTGCCTGACTTTGAATGCCAAGTAAAGGAGTTAATACATCCACTGATAGGTAACAAAAGAAATAATAGGAAACTGACCACCAAAGACTTTTGAGCAAAAGAATAGTGTGACCATATGTGGGATGAGAGCAGAAACAGGAAGTCTTGATAAGAGGCTAATATGCAGTGCAGTAGGGCAGTAATGGGGGTCTAAACTGGCAAGGAGAGAGTAGGACTGGAGAGGAGGGAATGATTGTCTTGTGTAGTGAATAAGTCTTGTGCAATGCTTGTGGGTGGGTGTGTGTACATACGCGTATGTGTGCATGCGCACAAGAGTGCATACCTGTGTGCTATATTTCCTTGTTTGTTTTATTTTGTTTGGGATATTTGAACTCCTTCATTTATACTTCTTGGAATGTTTTCTTTGACCTGGAAGTTCTCTACTGTTTTCAGTATTTCTTTCTGAGGGTAGCAGAATCTTTGAATTTTCTCTTTGCCCCCTGGTTCTAAGAGTTAAGAGCAATTTTCACCTATAATTTCCTGAAATATGGTATCCAGACTTTTTCTAATCATAATTTTTACATAATTCAATAATTTATAGTTTATCTTTCCTTGACCTATTTTTAGGACAATTATTTTTTATATTATGAGTCTTAGATTTTTCTCCTTTTTTTGTTTTTTGTTTTGTTTTGATATTTCACATGATATTGTTGAATTATTGATTTCTATCTGGCTCATTTTTATTTTCTGGACATTTAGGACTTGACTAAGGTTTTCTAATTATCTGTTTTATTTTTCAAGTTTTTATAGATGTCTCTTTTATTCATCATCATAAAGTTCCCCCAGTATCATTCCCTTTTTCCATCTCAGAGAAGTATTACAAATAACAAATGGTATTTCTAAAGATGAAAATAATAAGGAATAAACATAGCTGTTCAATATATCAAAAAAGCTTGAAAGCATATACAATGTACAATTGTAATGGCAAGCAAAGAAGGATTTGGTGCCTTGTTTCAGCTATTTAATCATTTAGCACCTTGTTTCCTTCAAATTTCTTCTGAGCCTTGCCTATGATTATATCAAGTCTTTGTTAAGAACAGAACCTGTGAATCCCACAGAGGGACTTGCCAAAGACAGAAAGGATGTAAGAGGTGGGCAGAACAGGGAGCAGCTAATGACCAGATAAAAAGCTGAGCATAAGCTGGGAGAGAGCAGAACTGAGAAGGGGACACTTGTGGTGGCACAATTGAGAAGGAGAAAACTTGTGGTATCCCAGTATTCTGTTTGTCTGTTCTGTCTGTGTTGATTTGTGTTTGTAATACTTTGTACAGAAGCCTTGGGACCTTACTGGAAGCCCTGAAAGAAGTTTTCTTGTTGTCTGTTTACAGAAGTCCTGGAGGAGGGTTTTGGAGGTCCTGGTTTGGAAGTCCTTTACTCATGATTTGTGTTGACCTCTTGGACCTTGTTTGTGGGTCTGTGTTGATTTCTATGCTGATGATTTTGGTTGACTTCTTGGACCTTGTTTGTGGGTCTGTGTTGATTTCACAGGTACATAGTGAATTGATGATGGTGTGGGCAACATGTAAGAATGTTGTTTTGGCTCTGTTAATCTTTGTCTTCCCAGAAACAGAAACTGTGAAGGACTTGAGGTGGATTGGACACTGTGAGCTTCAATATGGAATTGGACAAAGAACTGGATGAGGAGTTGGATAAGGAGCTGAGAGCTGCCTACCTGTGAGTCCAGGTGATGATTGGGGTGGATTCAGGCAGGAAATTGACCCATGGAAGAGGAGCCATGGAATTTGGGACCCAGCTTCCAGTCAAGATGAAAAGACCTCTCCTTGGGTACTTGACGCTGACTGAGAAGATCATGATTTACTGTGGTCTAGGTGTGGGAGAACTTTGTACACTATATCTTGTACCTTAAGGATGATTGGAAACTAATCTCCAATCAAGAAGAAAGAAGACTTTTTGACTGAGAGATTAAGACAATGTGACGTGGGGTGGAGAACCTTTGTACTTTGTGTCCCTTAAGGAGGCTTGTGTCCTTTAAGGATGATTGGAGGACTTACTGAACAATATCTTTTGTTTAAAACTATGTGGTAACTTTGGTGAAAGCTATGTGGTAACGTTAGTGATAAGTCATTATGTTAAACACTGAATGCTGTTCTTTGGTTTCTATGAATGTTTTGCTTTAGTTTACTGCTGAATAAATTGAGAGTTCACTAAACTATGTGATCAGAACCTCAAAGTTGTTCACAGCAGCAGTCCTCTAGAAAGCTGCTTGTGGTTGGCTTTACAATATAGTGGTGGATATGGTATTATTTAATCTCGTCTTTTGGGTCGCATTTGTTCTTTATAATTTTGCAACTTTCACCTTTGGTGTGTGTGCGTGTGTATGCGCGTGTGTGTGTGTGGTTGTTCTTTCCATGTACATTGTGCTAGTCAGGATATATTATTTTCTTGGCTGTGGTGATTTCATAGCATTAGTTTATGTAGATCTTGATAAAGTATCCATTTTTGTAAATATTCTTTGCTCCTTAGCTTTTTCTTTCTATATCTCTTGTTTCACTCAGGTATTTCTTCAGTTCCACTGGCCAGAGAATTGTTCCTGTCTGATGCTTTACTATGGCCTGGTTATTGCGGGCGTGATATCCTCTTAAGGGCATTTACTCCTTGAGTAAATCTCAAACTGAGGTATTTCTTCATGGGTGTTCAGAAATTTCCTTGGTTTGTAATGGTGGAGGCTGACCTTGGGTGAAGTTCACAGTTAAATGGCTTGGGCAAAGCCTGTCTGATGATCATAATGGGTCAGACTAGGCTTCTGGTTCAAGGAGCTTGGAGCTGCTCTGGCGCTGAGCTCTGCCGATGGACTACCTCTTGCCAGAAGGCTGTAGGACTGCTCCCTGCTCTGCCTATGATCATTCCTCTTTCTGATGGGTTTAGGGAATACTGTCATGTCGGTCCCATAGCACAGGCGTTGTCTCACTTCTTATCTCCATGTGAGCACATTCCATGTATGAGTTCTCTGTAAAAGTATCTTTTAGGCAAACATGCTTTTGGCATTTCAACATGGCCAGTCCATCAGAGTTGTATTCTCTGCAGTAGAGTTTGAATGTGTGGCAGTTCAGCTCCAGAAATGACCACAGTGTCCAGTACCTTATCTTACCAGGTGATTTTCAGGATCTTTTTTAAGACAATTCAAATGAAAGTGATTTAGTTTCCTGGCATGGTGCTGATATACTGACATATACATCAACGGGGACAGCACAATGGCTCCATAGACCTGCAGCTTGGTAGGGAGACTACTACCTCTTCTTTCCCACACTTTCCTTTGGAATTTCCCAGACACTGAGCTAACTCCAGCAATGTGTTTTTCAACCACATAATCTATGTGTATGTTCCTGGAAAAATATATTGTCAAGGTAAGTGCCCTTATCTACAGCATTCAAAATCTCTCCTATTTGTTGTAACTCGTAGATCCAAATATAGATAGTATAGTGTTGAATGGTAGAGAACCTCTGTTTTCTTGGTGTTACTTTTCAGGCCAAGATTAGCACAAGTGTCAGATAATGGATCCATCTTCTGTTGCATCTCAGCCCCAGAGACTGAATTGAGTGCACAATTATCTGTGAACAAAAAGTCATGAACAATTCTTTCTCCGCTCTAGTCTTGGCTTGAAGCTTTTCAATTGAAATAATTTACTGTCAGTACAGTAACTGACCTAGATGCCATTTTCATCCTCCTTGAAGGTATCTGACAATATTGCCAAAAATATCATGCCTAAAAGCATGGGAGCAAGCACACAGCCCTGTTTCACACCACTGGTGACTTGGGAAAGTACAAAAGCACCATCTATTATCTAGAACCTGGGAAAACAAGCCATCATGAAATTGATGTGCAATACTGATGAACTTCTTTGGGCAACCAAATTTTGCCATGATCTATCACAAGCCCTCACAACTAAATATCAAATCAATGAACATTATATATACACATCTTTTCTGCTCCTGGCATTTCTCTTGAAGTTCTCACACAGCAAACACCATATTGACCATTCCTTGACCTCTTCTGAAGGCTCACTGGTTCTCAGGTAAATGACAACTTTCTAGGTGAAGGGTCAGCCTATTAAGGAGGACTTTGACAAGAATCTTGCTGACATTGGTTGATGACAGTCTAATGAAAACACTATGAAAGTGTTCACTTCATTTCTCCAGGATCGCGTCCTTATCACTCATCAATGTGGCTCCATGAACAATTAGTAGCTGAGATGCACCACAGGTCTTTGGCCCATAAATAGACTTTAGGGCATCCTAAAAACTGCTTCGTATTGTTACTGTCAGCATAAAACTGAATTTCTTCTTCCTTCTTATGGAGCCAAGAATCCTGCCATCTCTCTAAGCTTCGCTTGCACTTTATTTTTGATATAGTTAAATACTGTCTTCTTAAAGATAGACGAACTACCCTGTTATTAAATTCCATGAAGTTCTTGTTTTTCATGTAGCAGCAATGAAATCTCCTCAACATTTTTGTCAAATCAGTTTTGATGTTTGTAAGTGTTCTAGTCTAGGTAAGTAAATGTGGTGGTATACAACAAATATCTGAAAGTTTCCCGCTCTTCTGCTTCACTGTTGCCATCTGCTCAGCTTTCCCTCCAAGTTAGCAGTGAACTGTTCATTAATCCGTTTACATTAAGTCTTCTGGTAGTTGACTTGCCTTGGAGCCTCCACTTCTGTTGAATTCAAATGTTTAACAGAACATATTGCCTTCATCACTCTTAACCTGTGTCTCTTCTCCTTACAATGACATAGTCATTAAATGCCAACATGTGCTGTGAAGGTGAATTCATGAAGTTTTACTGCATTTAGGTAAAGAGAAGACAGGGTTAATGAGAAGGTCACTAGACACAC
Source organism: Pseudocheirus occidentalis (assembly GCA_028646575.1). NCBI lineage: Eukaryota > Metazoa > Chordata > Mammalia > Diprotodontia > Pseudocheiridae > Pseudocheirus > Pseudocheirus occidentalis. Next base: position 322,058,484 of record CM053594.1, read on the forward strand.
AAGTCTTCAGTAGTAAGTGACCAGTGCTGTTGTTGTTTCCAACTCTCTTCCCCCCAAGGACTGCCAGCTATGTCTGATAGTCTGTACCTATTCTGGTGCTAAAGTAACACAGAGTTATAAGCTTGTCTTTTCGGGCACATTGATAAGGGTCTCTAGGTCTTCATATGATTTTTCTTTGACCTCATTAGGATTCATCATGGTGGAAGCATAGGCACTGATGATTGTGGTATGGCACTTTCCTGCAAGAGGTAATTACATTATCATGAGCCTCTCATTCATTTCTTTTGGGAGGTATGCAAGCTTATTGATTAGATCATTTTTGATTACAAAGCTTACATCAGCTTCACTTATTCCCCTTAACTGTGGTCACTTCAGGAAAAAAAGTGTATTTAGCTCTGATTTTGGTAAGCTAGCCTTCATTTTCCAGCCTTGTTTCACTCAGGGCTGCTATTTGGATGTGATACCTGATGAGTTCTCTTGCAACAAGAATTATTCATTTTTCAGGTCTACAGACTTTTGTGTTGTCCATAAGTGCACACAAATTCCACGTATCAGTGGTGAGTTTAATTATCTTTGAAAAAGTATTTGTACATTTTTTTGTGTTTTAGCCACAGGATAGGATCCCCAGCTGTTGTAGTAATTGGGCCAGGGTTAGAATGGGTGAAGTAGACAACTTTTAACTCACCTTTCCTAGCCTAGTTGAGCAGTGGGGTCTTTTAAAAAGTTTGCTCAGACACGTGGGAGGCTGTCGAATCCCATCAGCCCAGTTAGAAGATGATCCTATGGTCTGGACCACCTGTTGGCAGGGTTGTGGCTCAATTCCAGGTGCATCTGCACCTGCTGCTTTGTGACTTGTCTGTCACTGAGAACTCAGGTAGGTAAAAGTGGTAAAATAATATGGATGATGTCTTTTGATTCATGCATAAATTGGATGTAAGCAAAGCAGAATTGCACAAAGTCATCAGCCTCACTCTATTCTAGCTGAGTGGCAAGACAAAAGACATGATGACTGGTGATGTTCAAGGATACATCAGATGACCTAGGCATTTTCATTTTCTGACCAGGTTCTACAGGCTCCACAGCACTTGCTTATGTCACTTTCATGGCCACTGGAACAAATTGTTCTCATCTGCCCATTTGTCTAGTTGGATGTCTTCACAGGCTTAAGGTGGACACCTCCTTAACTCATTGATGGCTTTGAGACCTCTTGGTTACCCTCAGCCTGGTTTAGCCCACCTGCCAAAACAGTTTACCAGAGTGTGGTCACTGTACATGCTGCAGCTTCTTGGAGACACAGGTGAGAGTTGGGTGAATCAGGCGGACACTAAAGGTGGGTGAGCAGCCCTGAAAAGGGCTCAACAGCCCCCAGACCCGAGGTGTGTAATAGACCTAAAGGAATTTGAAGACCTCCCTTGCTTTAAAGATATAGCCTGTTCCCATGTAATCACATGGAATCTGTGGTGGGAGGAGTTAGTTAAAGGGTAGAGCGGAGTCCACAGAAAGCTGGGAGTCGGAGTTAGAGACTGGAGGGAAGAGAGGATGTACCCAGAGACACAGTTAGGCTTGTGAATAAATGTTGGTTTGTGGGAAGGCTAAAGGATGCTGTGGCTCTCTGTACCATTATGGCTTATTAACTCTCTGCTACTGTGATGGAATCTGCTTGCTGGTTTTGGGATTTGGTTTTCTGGTGTCTGAATAAATGTTTTGTTTCTCTCTTCTCTATGGAAAGTCTGTTATATTTTGTGATTGAGCACTACTCTGGCATCTTTACAGTGGCCATTGGCACTGTGAATAGTGTGTTGGCGCTACAAGATGCTAGTCTTCCCTGCAAACCCCTTACACCCTTGATCAGGAAGTGCTTTGCTGGACCATCCAGATGGCCTCCTATAGCCATAGGCCTTAAGGAAGGTTCAGACTTGACTTGGTTTGGAAACTACAGAGATCCAGATGGGAGTAATAGAATTGCCTGAAGGCTTGAGACTGGAGGAAGGAATATGACAGGGCAGGAAAGGAAAGACATCTCCCACATCCAACAACTGGTAAATTCTTATTTTAACTGGTTCTTTTTGCTGACATGGTGCTAAACTTGGTTGTCTCTATGTTGCAAAAGCTTTTAATATCTCCTAAATTTGGGCACACTCTAAATCTGGCACCCTGGGGCAAAGGCTCATTTGCTTCACCCCAGTCTCGTGTCAGAGTTACTATACTCCTTTCTCAAGACTAAATGTAGCTGAATTACACGTTAGTATTTTAAAGAGAAGCCTTAAACTGTCTTTCTTTAATATTTTACTCCTCTAACTATTGTCCAAATTGACCATTTATAGTGGTGTTCCATCCTCTTAAAAGCAATTTCAGCAGAATACAAACTCTAGAACAGAGGTTCTCAACCTGTGGGTCACAACCCTTTTGTGGGTCAAATGACCCTTTCACAGGGATCATAGGGGTTCCCTAAGACCATCGGAAAACACATATTTCTGATGGTCTTAGAAACCGAGACACCACTCCTCTATCCGTCTCTAGGCGGGTCCACCCACATGCAGATACACCCACATATGAGTATTAAAGGGTCAAGGTATTAGGAAGGTTGAGAACCACTGCTCTAGAAGGTCCTATCAAGTTTGAAAAATTCCCAGGGTGGGGTTAGTTATGAACTGAGTATATGGTATCTGAGCACTGAATTAGCTAAAGTCTGAGAGGCTCATTACTATCCAGTGAATTGCCAAAAGCTTCCTACATTTAGAGTCAGAGGGCATGGATTCAAATCTCAGCTATGCTACTTACTTGGTGAGTGAACTTTGCCAAATCATTTAGCCTCACTGAACCTCAGTTTTCTCACCTGTAAAATAAGGGAGTTGAAACTAGAGGACCATTAAGTCCCAATAGGGTTCTAAATCTTTCTCTGTCTCTGTCTCTGTCTCTGTCTCTGTCTCTGTCTCTGTCTCTCTCTCTGTCTCTCTCTCTCTCTCTCTCTCTCTCTCTCTCTTTCTCTCTCTCTTTATTTCTCTCTTTAACATTCAGCCACTCATTGAACCTACTAATGTATGGAGAGTCTTTGATCTGACATGGTAGATGGAGAGTCCCCAAAGATGAAATCCCATACCCCTGAGGCATCTAAGTAGCATAATAAATAAAACCTTGGGGCTAGAGTCAGGAAGATCTATTCTAATCTGGACTAAGAAACTTACTAACTGTGTGACCATAGGTAGGTCATTTAACCCTAGCTTCCTCATCTGTCAAATGTGGAATAGTCATGGCACCTATCTTGCATAGTTATTATGAGGATAAAATGAGATCATATTTGAAAAACAAGCACTTAAAATGCTTATTTCTCAAAATGTATCTAACCAACCTGGTATTGGCTAAGAAATAAAGTGGTGAATTAGTAGAACAGATTAGATACATGATACATTGTACTAAATTACCATAGTAATCTAGTATATGGTAAGCCCAAAGAGCCAAATTTTGGGGACAAAAACTTATTATTTTACAAAAATTCCTTGGAAAACAGTATGGCAGAAAATAGGTATAGATATAGGTATGATTTGTAGATAAAGGGCAATATGATACCATAAGCAAGTTATGGAAGCATGCAATAGTGTACTTGTCAGATTTACAGATAATGCAAGAATTTAGGACCAAACAAGAAACAGAAAACAATACAAAATGTAAAATAGATAATACATAGATAACCAAGTCAAACTGATAAAAACATAAGTCATTCCCCAATTGATAAATGGCCAGAGAATATAAACAGGCAGTTTTCAGCAGAAGAAATTAAAGCCATCTAAGTCATTTGAAAAAATGCTCTAAATCACTATTCATTAGACAAATGCAAGTTAAAACAACACTGAGGTACTACCTCACACCTATAAGATTGTGTTAATATGACAGGAAAGGAAAATGATAAATGTTGGAGGGGATGTGGGAAAACTGTGACATTAATGCGTTGTTGGTAGAGTTGTGAACTGATCCAATCATTGTACTCAAAGGGCTACCAAACTGTGCATATCCTTTGATCCAGCAAAACTACTGCTAGGTCTATATACCAAAGAGATTTTTTAAAGAAAGGAAAAAGACATAGTTGTACAAAAATATTTATATTCTCTCTTTTTGTGGTAGCTAAGAATTATAAATTGAGAGGATGCCCATCAATTGAGGAATGGCTGAACAAGTTGTGACATATGATTGTGATGAAATATTATTGTGAATAAGAAATGACAAGCAGAATGATTTCAGAAAAACCCAGAAAGACTTATATGAATTGATACAAAATGAAGTGAGCAGAACCAGAAGAACATTGTACACAGTTACAGCAGTATTATACAATGAAGAATTGTGAATGCCAAATATTCTCAGCAATACAATGATCCCAGACAATCCCAGCGGACCCATGATGTAGCATGCTATCCACCTCCAGAGAAAGAACTGATATTATCTGAATACAAATTGAAAGCATATTATTTTTATTTTTCATTATTTTTAAATTTGTGTCTTCTTGTACAAAATGAGTAATATGGAAATGTTTTACATGATTGTACGTTTATAACCTACATCAGATTGTTTACATCTCAGGGAGGGGGAAGATGAAAGAAGGAGGAAGGATTGCTGTATAGAATTTGGAACTCAAAACTTTTTTAAATGTTAAAATTTGTTTTATCATGTGATTGGGGGAATAAAATTTTACGCACACATATATTATATATACGTATGTTATATATAGTATATACACACACACATATATATATATATACATATACATATACACACACATATATACTTATTCCCTTCATTTCCCTCCCTTTGATGCTGCTTATGAAAACTTTACTTCTTCTACAATTCTGTGATTTCACGGGCTTTTGTACACCCCTAACCATGGAAGATCGTAACCACTCCATATTGTAGGTGACAATTCTAACAGTGTAGGGGAAAAAAAGGAAAAGGCATTGCATAATGACCAAACTTCTGGTGGGATTAGCATGGCCAGGTTAGCCCCCTGAAAGCACCTGAAAACCACTGAAAGCACCCACATGGCCCTTTACCTAGGCCGTATTGAACCTTTCTATCTTAGTAGAACTTGCCAGAGGTTGTCCTCTACTGGCACTGTCCTGGAGAGCCCTTACGTGATTAAAATATAATGAATCCCATACGTTTACATCCTCTCCATGTCTGAGATCAGTCTCAGTCTCTCCTCAATCTCGAATCCCTTTCTGGGTAGGGGGTGATTTGCACCACTGAGGGGGCTCATCTTAGTGGACTGCATGCTGGACTTGGGGTCAGGAAAGCCTAGGTTCAAATCCCTCCTCAGATACGGACAGACTGGGTGACCTGAGAGGGTCTCCAACGGCCACGGGCCTCAGCTTCCTCTGATGTACAATGGGGATACTAATAGCCTCTCCCTCCCAGGAATCCAGCAGGTTAACACATAGCAGCCTGCTTACTGTTTCTCTCATACTATTTCTTCATTTCCAATTTGTGCCTTTGCACCAACTGTCCCCATGCCTGCCACGTTCTCCTGAATCCACCTCAGACTATCCTTGGTTTCCTCCAAGACTCAGCTCAACTGTCATCTCTTGCAGGAGACCTTTCCAAGCTGTCATTCTTCCTGCCCCCGTCACCCCAGCTGCTAGTGCTTTATCCCCTATAAGGCCCCCTTCTACCCGCTCTGTGTGGATTTGGTATGTACCTTGTAACTTCTATGTTTTTTTTCCATTTGAAAGTCAACTTCTTGAAGGAAGGAATTGGAGTTTTGTTTTTCCTTGGATCCTGAGCACTCAGCACAGTGTGCTCATTGATTGGCTGATTCATACACATATATAAGCCAAGTACAAATCTTCAGATGCCATATAAATGTTAGCTATTATTAATTAAAGGGGAAAGAAGAAAGTCTGAGTTTGGCTTAAAGCTCTTTCTGACTCTCTTATCACTGAGACTGTGGGATGTCAGCCTGCCCCCACTGTCTCTTCATGTTGAGGACCAGATCTCTTGAAAGATCTCATTTTAAAAACCCATCCAGAATCCTTTACAAAATTCTTTTAAACATGTAAATGTGTCAAAGGTAAAGGGGTCCCTCTTAAGTATCTGATCTATATTTAAAAAGCTCTTAAATGACTAAATGTCAAAATTCAATTGGTTTAAGTAGTTTCCTTTAAATTTCCAAAGAAACTATTAAAAAAAAAAGTAAACCTCTGCCCTGAGTAATTTATGCTTCTCCTTCCCCTCCTTCCCTTGAGATGGCAAGAGCCACAGAAGTTTGGTTCACTGCTGTGGTTCCTGTTCATGTTTTTCCTTTGTCTGGGTTCATTCCAACATGCTTATCACCATCTACTTCAATTCCTTTGTGTCTTGTTCTGATTATAATCTTCTAATCCTCTCTCGATGCCTTGCCAAAACCAAATGGCAAGGCTGATGCCTGCCCGTCTGCCCACGGCTGCAGTAGCTTGTCCTGGGGAGTTGGGCTTTTAGGAGTAAGTGCACAGATCAGGCCATTCTGCTCACCCAGAACTTTCTAGAACAAAGATAAATCTCTCCAAGCTTTATTCTTTTCTATGTTAAGCAGAGGTAGGAGGAGGTCATATGGTTCATACCTGCCCTAAACAATGAGGCTTGGATGGGACTGGGAAGAGAAAGCTTCTTCCTTCTACTTGGATGTTATTTCCCTTTGTCTGAATTCATTCCAATTTGCTTATAACCATTTACTGATGCCTGTCCACCACTATCACTGTCCATCACTATCACCTAAGCATCTCTGCTTAGGTAGTCAAAATGACCCCAGTCCCAGGTCCCAGTGAATAGTTTTTGCCATTTGGACTGCCTGGTTCCTGAGGCCTCCTGAGGTCAGCTAGCTTCGGCTCCAGGTTTTAATCAGTCAATCAGAATTTTGTCAACTGTCTGCTCTGTTTCAGGCACTGTGCCAAGAACTGGGATACATAAAGGCAAAAGACAATTCCTCCTCTCAAGGAGCTTATAATCTAGTGGCAATACAAACCTTGCTTGTTCTTGTGAGACCAAAGGTGTTCTTCTGATGCTCATGCAGGCTCAGATATTTGGTGGTTTGCATTATAAGTTAATATACTTTGTTTATACATCACTTTAATTTCCAAACACATTTCTCACATCCACAGAAATTCATCCTTTGTTTATGAAATTATTATTATTAATAATAATAATAATAATAAAGACAGGAAAAATAAAAAAGCAATTTGGCAAAACTAAGTCTGTCAATTAAATCTGACAGTGGACTATCATATGCAACTGTGAACATTCACAACCAGTAAAGGAAGAATGGTACTTTTTTTTTCATCTATTCTTGGGTGGTAAACATGATGCAGTATTTGTATAAGGAAAGAGGGTGTATAGGGAGAGTGGGGAGGTGGAAGGGAGTGGGAAGCATACCAGAAAGAACAGCTTGTATTGTCTTGTATTCTGTTAACAGATCTTTGGTTTCTCATCCAAAGAATCAAGCTACCACACCAGGTCTGCATATGCTGATGTTTTACCACAGTTTATGAATTCCAAGGGCGAGGGAACACAACAAAAAGGGGACTGCCCATCTGAAAATATGTGTGGGGGCGTGGTATGGGGGTGAGCCTGGTGTGTGTGTGTGTGTGTGTGTGTGTATGTGTTGGGGGAGGGGGGCGTCAGGCATCTCTCCCACCTGCTTCTCCACCGTGTGGCATACCACAAGCTAGAGCTGACATGGGACAGCTTTGTGGCATACCACGAGCCCAAAGCAGACTTGTGACATGCCTTTGCCTCCAAGCAACATGCATTCCACATGCCATCAGCTTCTGCCCCTCTGCCTGCTCAGCAAGGGACAGATTGCTGACAGTAAACACATCTTGATGGAGAGTCCCAGCTTGGGGAGCTAAGTGCTATTTGACCTCTCTGATAGATTCTTCTCCCCCTCACTTTCAAGTCATAACTTCACCCAGTTCACATGCCTGAGCGCTGCCCGGACACTGGATGTCCCATTCCCTCTCCCCCACCCACCACTCCTGCAACGGATCATTGCTCTGTTTGCCTCCTTAACCCGACCTTGTCATCAAACCTACTGCCAGTCTCTGTTGCCAAGAGCAACTTAAGATTCTTGCAATCCTTGTAGCCTGTGCTCTTCCAGAGCACTCCTCCCTCCCTTCCCTCTGAAACCCTCCAGGAGCCCCACCTTTTTCTAGGATATTTTCCATCTGCCAGCAGACCCACCCTCTCTGGCCCATTTTCTGCTCCTTAGATTATGCCCCTCAGCTTTACCAGCTGCTCCATGCCCTAAGGCCAGGAATTCCAGTTTGATCCATGCTTTGGTGCTGGGCTAAACCCTCGGCCCCTAAGACAAAATGGTCTAGGGGAGAGAATGGAGAGTGAGAAACCAGAGGCCTATAGCTTCTAGTCCTAATTCAACCACTGAATGAATTCCCAGAACTTTCTACTAAAGTGAAGTTAACCCAGCCCTGTCAAAGGCCTTTGAAAATCACTCAACTGCCCAAATTTTATGTGGCCTATAAAATTGACTATGACCCCACCCTGATTTACTAGTGCGCCATCTCTTAGTCATAAGGTTTGAGAGCAGAGGAAACCCTATAGATCCGAGTTTTTTAATTTATTGTGTGTCATGGGTCACTGTGGCAGTCTGATGCATCACAAAATCATGCCTTTAAATTAAACGCATGCATCAAAACACTGGGATTACAAAGGAAACCAATTATATTAAAATACAAGTTGTTAAAAATATTTTTAAAAGTTCCTGGACCCCAGTTTCCTTTAATATACATCATCTAATCCAAACCACAAATTTAATTTTTAAAAAATGTTTCATCAGTGCTTGTGTTTTCTCTCTCTCTCTCTCTCTCTCTCTCTCTCTCTCTCTCTCTCTCTCTCTCTCTCTCTCTTTCTCTCTGTGTGTGTGTGTGTGTGTGTGTGTATAGGGGTTTTTTGGTTTGTTTTTTAACAACACAGTCATTTCTGGATATGGTTCCTCTCTTCAGAACTGAACTGTGTCATATTTTTTTTAAAAAAGAAAAGAAAAAAATTAATGACTGTATCTGATGATGTAAGCAATGCCTTGCCCCTGTAGGTAAGAAGATGTAGCTATACTCCTTATCTGTTCTCTAGGACCAAGACTAGACATTACAATTACTCTAAGTTCCCAGACCCATCCTAACTGAGGAAAATGAGCCCCAGAGAAATTATTTATCCAAGATAACACACAGTGTCAAAACTAGGACTTGTACCCAAGTTTTCAGATTCTTAATTCAGTGTTCTTTCCACAATACTTGTGAATGAAGGATAAACAACTTTTACACTGAATCAATTCTGTTCCAGTGGCCCTTCCTTCAACTAAGCCTGTCTCTAACAGCTTAGAGTACAGAGGTCCGTCCACAGGAAACCAATAGTTTCCCTACCTAGATTTCTATGAAAACTAACCAAGGTAAGAAGATAAATGAGAGGCAGAGAACTCTGGGTCTCATTTTATTCATTTGTAAAGTGAGTATGAGACTAGTGACCTTTAAGATACCTTCTGGCTCCTGCATTTCAGATAGGTCAGAAGCTAGAGAGCTCTAACTCCCTGCCCCCTGTACATGCTTCCTTGCCTGAGTCAGCCTCTCTGGACTGACTTCTGCATCTGTCAAATGGGCTGAGCATGACTGGACTGCATGACTGAAATAATGAGGTGACAAGGAAACAGACCTCTTGTGAAATAATTGGCATGAAAAAAGTGACTATACCATACCAGGAAAGAAGACAAGCTTCCAATATAGCCAAATAGGCTAAACATGGTGGGGTAATCTTTCCAAGGGGCCATTTGTTTCCATAGTTTTGTAATGGGAATCTGAAGCTCTTTCCTGCCCTAGACCCTTTGAAAGGCTTAAGTGGCTCCGAGAATGTTCCCTGATTTGAAAGTATACTCTGCCCCCCTAATAGGCTGAATGTGGTCGCGTAGAACCTGTGGCGGGAAGCTTGTTTTTTGGGAATGGCCACACCTTGTTACTTTGTAATTGGACAGTGTGTTAAGAGGGCTGACCCAGGAGAAGCCTATATATATTCCCTGATGTGAGGTTTCCTTTGGGGCTCACTTTGAGAAGAGTTGTGTGATTTGGCCAGATGAGTCTCTGGGAAGTCCTTGAGCCCCCGCCCCTTTGAAAAACCCAGATGTTGATGCTTCTCTCTCTGGTAACTTGAATAAGTAATGGATGTGATGGTCAGATAGTTGGAAGCCCATCTGCTGATCTCTTTCTTGGTCTGCTTGTAACTTGTGCTTGGAACTTGTGCTTGGAACTTGGGTTTGTATTCTCTGGAGTTCAGGGTGCTGACTTTTCCCCCTGAATTAGGCAAATGATATGTTTGTTTGATTAAAGTAAGATTGTTAACCCATTTTGAGTTGCTTTCCTTTAGAAAAGCAGATATAAGAACCTGTGCTAGCAGCTGCCCTGGGTATGCTAGGGTGCTTGCTGATACAAGTTTAAGCAAAGTGTTCTTTGGTGTGCAAAGTGACATTCTTGAGGATACTTGTAATGTCCAGCTAACTGAGCACAAGCAGAGGCCTGAGTGTCCACAGCTTTCTACACCATTTTTGTGTAACTCACTTTAAAAAATATTTTTCCCAATTACACCTACAATTTTTAACATTAAGTTTTAATAAAATCCGAGTTCCAAATTTTTTCCCTCTCTTCTTTGCTCCCCCTTCCTGAGATAGTAAGAAATTTGATATAGTGATAACTTACTTTTGAAGCATGACCCTAGAGTTTTCTCCACCATATTATTCACTTGTGTTGCTCTCTCAGAGATCTTTCCCCTTTCTCCTTCCCCCTCACAGGATTGTTTTGAGATAAGACAGTCATTCCATTTCATTCCCATTTCACAGAAAGAATAACCAAGGCACAAGACCACCTAGGAACTTACCAGAGCAGAATGCAGGCATGAAAAGCTGGAGCATATTTCTGCCCTGTGCAGCTCAATTCTCTGCCCAATGCACTTGACACTATTTGTATACCATGAGAATTGTTTGACAGATACATTTTACTTGGAGAGTTCATAGCTATAGGACTGTTGTTCATCTTCTCACAATGAACAACACAGAACAACACAAAGAGGTAGCTGCAGATCTGGTATTAGCACAAGATGGGCCATTAATTGATGAAGAGGGTTGACTAAGTCAGTAACCTGCTTTTAATGTCCTCTCAATTCCTTTTTTGTTACCATATTTCTACTCCTGATACATAATAACATATCTCTCTCTCCAGAACTCCAAACTACCTCTTCTGTGGTCCATTTCTACAGGATTTTGTGTTGGTTATCAATCTAATAAGGTTTTATTAATACAGAACCACTGCAGGGGGAACCTCTTTGCTTGCACAGCTCTCCCTCCTGCAAATATCACTTGATTGCAAGTCATACCATCGGCTTTCTGACAGAGAATGAAGGACAAACCACAGCCACAATCCTCAGAGTGGTTCAGCCCATTTGACCAGACTTTTACCAGGGTGTAATTCTGCATGAGCTATAGTTTTTTGGAGAAACAGGTGAGAGTTGAGTGAATCAAGTAGAGGCCAAAGATGGATCAATAGCCCTGAAAAGGGCTTAGCAGCCCTCACAGCAGAGGTGCTAGTCTTCCTGAACACCCCATACACCCCTGTTTTTAACAGGGCATTCTTAAAGATTAAACTACCATTAAACCTCTAAGGCATCAGGCTCTAACCATACACTTTTAGGCATTGCAGAAAGACCTTGAGACCAGAGATATCAGCCCAAGGATCCTCAACTAACACTGCTAGGTCAACGTCTGCTTTATCAAATTTCAAAGCCATCAGCAATACTTTCTTCATCTTCCTTCAAATTGGACCAAGGCTATGGCCTGATTCAGTCCAGGACAGTTTTTTCCATTTTGAGTTTTCATTTCTACTTTCAGGGAACTAGTGGTATGTTACAGAGATGTGTTACAAGGAGGACAAAAGGGTCAGGTATTGGGAGACTTGCCTGAGCTATTCCCCTGTCTTGGCCCCCAGTCCTGCCTCTTTCAAGATCCATTGTAGTTTCCCAGCATTACTTTTGGCACGTGCCTATGGCATGAGCTTATGAAACAGAAAGGAGGCATAGTTGCTATTTGCCCACTTCCCTAGAAAACTAGGTTCTTTTCTCTGTTGCAAAGAGCAAGAATTTCTTGGTAATAGGAGCTGGCAAAGGAGATTGAATGCATCCAAAGACCCTTGTCTTAGGGTAGTCTCCAGTCCTCATTCTCCTACTCTTGTCATGGAACCGCAAAATTAACCTTGCCAGTTTCTCTCCTTTTCAATCTGTACATCAGCAAATAGGGACTCTCAGCTGGATTGCATCCCAAATACTGCCTGAGCACAAAATTATTACCGAGAGCCCAAGAATTGTCTCCACAAAGACCTCCATCCTAAACAAGTCTCCTATCAAATAAGAGCAGGCAATTGGGCAAAATCCCCAGGCCTGCAAACCCTTTGCAATCTGTTGCAAAACACATTGCAAACTCCCACTGATCTAATAAAAAACCTTTGATAATGACCCAGTGGACTATTTCTAAAGAGATAGACAGTCGGCCCTGGAAGTGTGTATGTTTAGATGCCTTATTTATGGCTCCCACCCTGTGACAGGTCCAGAACAGTCTGTTACCCAGCAGATTAGTAAAACCCTGGCACCTGATGTCAGGTTGCTGGCAGCAGGTATGGTGCTCCCACAACTATCAATATAAAAGAATTAACCAGAAAGATCAAACAAGTAAGGGAAAAAATCCTCTTGAATGAACCCCCTGTGAATACGAAGGGATAGAGCCACGGAACTGAAAGGACACTCTGGCCTAGAGGCTAAGGGAGAGGGGAGCCCCTTCTGACTTAACCAGCCGCTTATTCCCATTCCAGGAATGGATTTCAGATTCTCAAAAAATCTTTTAAGCTTTTCATAAGAGAAATGGATTAGCAAAACACACAAACTCACAAACTTCTTTCAAAGCATTGGGTTGGTGGGACACCCAGCCTGGAAGAATAGATGGGATTCTATAGAAGTATAAGGTTATGAATGTTTAATATTTAGAGGGAAAGTAGAGCACAAACTCCTTCCAGGGGCTATAAGGTTGGAATGAAGATTTCTTAAAAGTGCGAATGTTTACCTGGCAGGGGGTTAGAGGTTCATGGTGGTGGTGGTGGTGGTGGAGCGCAAAGAAAGCTTGGAAAGATGCTTATTACAAAGAGATCTGTGGAAAGTCCAAGATGTGCTCATCAGGAATGGAAGTTATTCCTAAGGATGGCTGAATGAGATTTATGTGCCATAAACAGGGAGGAGAAAAAAAAGAATCATAACATTTTTCAAGACCAGAAGAGACAATAATCTAGGCCAGATTTTTTTTTAATTTCAAAAAAAGATCAAAAATGTGTAAGGGAAAAGAGACATTTTTTGGTGATGGCCTACTATGTACTATGTTATCTACCTCAAGAATTTTTATGTGTCATGTATATTATTTAAGTATGAGGAGTATGTATGTATGCACAGTACATGTATTACACACTGTGCTAGGTGCTAGGGATATATGTATGTAAACATATACAGTGACTGGCACAAAGTAGGTGTTTTTAATAAATATTTCTTGATTGATTTATTGATGAATACTTTTGCCCATGAAATCACAAGACCAGTCCCTATATATCTATGTAAGGGTACACACACACACACATACATATACATACATGTATATGTGCATATTTAATGGCTAGCTGGCACAGTGGGCAGAGCTCTAGGTTAGATGGTGCAGAAGACAGGCTGCTAATCCTAGAATCAGGAAGACTTGAATTCAAATCTTGCCTCAGATACTTACTAGCTGTGTGACCGTCAGTAAATCACTTACCCCTGTCTGCCTCAGTTTCCTCATCTATAAAATGTACTGGAGAAGGAGATGGCAAACCACTCCAGTATCTCTGCCAAGAAAACTCCAAATGGTGCCATGACACAACTGACGAGACTGAACACAACAACAAAGAACATATAACTGAAGGGTGGCTAGGTGGCACAGTGAATAGAGCACCGATCCTAGAGTCAGAGGACCTGAGTTCAAATCCAGATTCAAGACACTTAATACTTACTAGACATGTGACTTTGGGCAAGTCACCTAAACCCAATTGCCCTGCCTTCCTCCCTCCAAAAAGCAAACACACACACACATACACACACACACAGAGAGAGAGAGAGAGAGAGAGAGAGAGAGAGAGAGAGAGAGAGAGAAAACATATAGCTGAGGAAGGGAGGGATGGAGGAAAAGAGAGGGAGGAATGTAAAAAAATTTTTAATACAAAGTTCTTGGTGATGAACCATCATTACCTTCCCTGCAAGTTACAGTCTTAGACAACAATGGATCAGACAGTCTTACGGTAGTGGGAGATTTGAACCCAGGTCTTCCTTGACTGAGTCTCTCCCTTGTGTTTGTGTTATGTATGTGTACGTGCTTGTGCTTGTGTGCATGCACATAGGACAGAGACAAATCATGGATCTATAAGTTCACTGATGTGATGGTTCTCCTAAATGAGGAAGCTCCTGTCAAGGCAGGTGAGCACCTTTCTCTTAACTCATAGACTTAGAGAATTGTGTGGGGGAGCTGAGAAGTGCTTTGCCCAACATGTGTAAAAGGAAATCCTTGAACTTTGATATTTCAATGGATCTTTGATCTCATTGTGGTGGGCAGTCCCTCCAGTGGAACAGATGACAACCCATCTCTGAATTCTCCTGCTATGTCTGTGGCCTCCCATGATTCTCCACAGGGTGCCCCTCTAATGTACCGGTGTGCTGGGAATCTTTTTTCTAAATCTCTTCCTGTTAAATTAGAAGTCAGTGAAGTACTTGGTCTATCCACTGGTTCACCACTTACTCTTGGTGCAGGGCTGACCCACCGCCTTCTCTAATTGGACAGCTCTCTGATGAAATCCTTGGCAACACTTTGCTTCTTGGTAATGTACTACACCCTGCTCATGTCTATTGTGTGCCTCTCCATCAGCCTTTCATTAAGCTATAATACTCATTCTTCAGAAACCATTGTATTCTATCCTTCGTTGCCATTTCGTGTCTTCACAGACAAAAAGATAAGATTTTGTTTGAGGGAGAAGTATGGAGTCATTAAGCACACTGAGCATTTTCCCAAAAGCATTTTGGTTTGGTTTCCTCCTCCTATTCAGTTCTGGGACCAATTTATCGTCCCTCCAAGAGGTTGATCTAATCAATATATGCACCAGCTCTAGGACACGTCCACCCAAATGCATTTTTTATTTTGTATCATAGATACTCTTAGTCCTCTTTGTTTTTCCTGTGTAGGTGGCAAAACCAAACCCTTATTATATTAATTATTATTTATTTAATTTAGGTGGCTTTACAACCTTTCAATGCAAATAGAATCAGCTGTATGTTCTCAGCGTCTATAGGAAATTCCTCTTCCATTTGAATTCTGCACTGAATGTCTTCCATGATGATGGCAAATACCTTTGGTGCCTCTTACCTCACTGAAGATGAATAATCAGGAGGTCATTATACAAAGTTCCCTCTGCTGTTTTACCTTTCATGAAAATTTGCATCAGTTTTAATATATCACGAAGAAGAGACCATAAGATTACATTTTCCTCTGCCGAATAAAATGGTTTTGTGTGACTCACAAACAATAAACCTCATGGGATCCTGTATTCTCTATGTATTTTAGTTAATTCTGTGCTTTTAAGATTCGCATATTTTTTTCCAATGATAGAATGAAAATTTCTTGAGGATGAGGACTGGTTTTCCCCCTCTTTGCAATGCCAGTGCATAGCACATGTCTTTTAATTGACTTATTGCTTGATTGATGCCATTTGCTCTAGTATGGTGGGCTGCAAACTTTTTTGATTCCCCACTTCTATTTATAAAAAGAAAATCAGCATGGGCCCATGTATATCCATATTTGTTTATTTAGAGAGTATACGTATATATATATATATATATATATATATATATATATATATATATACACATAGTTGTACATATTAAATATTACAAAGCATAAACAAAATAATAAAATTTTAAAGGAGATAAAGACGGAATAAACATTATAAAACTATTTCAAAATGTCTCTTTAAGTGTGCTAAAAAAAAACCCAAAAACTTTCTTTGCACAGACCAGAGGACTTAAAAGATGTAAGTAAGCCATACCCACCACCAGCACCATAGAAGGTACTGGGGAAAGAGAAGGTGGAGCTGTGACCTACCTTCCTGCCTGCCTGAGAAGGAGCCCATGTCATACCCCATCCTGCACTAGGCACAGGCAATGGAAGGGAGAGCATCAAAACTAAATAGTGCTATTATTCTCCTGAGTGGTTGTTTTTAGCATTTAAACTGATATTTGTTTTTTAAAAGTCTTACATTTCTCTCTCCTCTTCTCAGAGAGCCATCCCTTATGAAAAAAAATAGAAAAGGAAAAAAAGAATTTAAGAAGCACAGCAGAAGAGAACAACTCAGCAAAAAAGTCTTTCATTCTATACAATATTCCACACTTGTGGACTTCCATCTCTGAACTGTGTTTTCTTCTATTTTTTTCTATGGGATCAAAATCAACCATTACAATTTTATAATGCCCAGTTTTAATCATATTGTTTTTGCTGTTCTTCACATTTATATTATTGTAGTAATCGTGTATATGATTTTCATTGTTCTGCCTACTTCTTTGCATCAGTTCATATATGACTTTGTTTCTCTATATTCATCATTTTTAACATTTCTTATAGAACAATAATACTTCATTACATTCAGGTAGCAAAATTTGCTTAGTCATTCCCCAATTGATGGGCATCTACTTTATTTCTTGTTCTTTATTACCACAAAAAAATTGTTATAAATATTTTGGCATACAAAGAGACTTACATTATTGACCTCACTGGAATATGTGCCTATGGAATATCTAGATCAGCTTCTGTGAATAATCTCAAAATTGGTTCCCAGAAGGACTGTACCAATTTGCAGTTTTACCAACAATGTATAAACATGCTTTTCTTTCCACAACTCCTCCAACATTGCTTATTTATTTCATTTGTCATCTTTGCCAATTTGCTGGGTATGAGGTGAAATCTCACGATTTGGGTTTTTTTTTTATTTTAATTTGTCTTATAAATACTGGTTTGGAGCAACCTTTCATATATTGTTAATAATTTGCAAGTTATCTTTCCAGAATGGTTTGCCAATTCTTTGGTCCCTAATTGATTAGGGCATGGATTTTGACCTTATATATTTCTTTTAGTGGTCTATACATTTTATCCTATGGATTCAAGTTAAATATTCTATCTCTGGAACATAATTCTTCTTTTTGGGGGACAAGGTTGTTTGAGAGCTCATATGGATGGGAGAAAATGTCTAGGACATCATCATATTGATCATGTGACCAGAAGGAAAGTGTTTCCTGCAGTTATCCCACCCTAATGAATCATCTAACACACAAAAGTTGGGTTGAATACACCTAAATTTTGAAATATCTGCTCTAAAATCTCATTTGCAAAAGCCTATTCACTCTCTTCTCATACCTTCATCAAGGATACTTTTGTATGCGCTGATTATTCTCATAAAGATTTTGTAGAGATGGGAAAGTAAGCATATAGTTCTCTAATTAGTGGTACTATCTTAATAGCCTTTTATTAAACCAAGTAAAAATAGAGTGTGATTTTATTCCAGGTCTTTGGTATCTTCCCCTCTTTCTGATATCTTAAGGGCTGGTCCCTCAGTGTTCTAATAATACACATACTTAAATATATTTCATCTGTATCTAAATCTAAAATATTTGAATGATATTTTTTATTTCACTCATGTGAATTCATACAGTATAATAGAAAGGCTAAATAACTTTTTACATAGAAGAAACAAGTTTATCACGTAAGTGAATATGCATGTAGACATTATAAACTAAGTTATTATGAATATTTAATTATCAACCATTAACATATAAATAAATGCTAATACACTCTTCTTATTTATGTGAATTCTGTCCTTGAATTTCTTGGGAGGCATACTGAAAGAAATTATATGTTTTCATCTTTATTTTCAGGCTGTTATATGCTCAGTGGCTTCTCAGACTGCTTGTATAAAAATGTTTCTACAATAAAGGGGAAAAAATTACGTATATAGGTATCAATTCATTCCTAATATTTACCAAGTACGTGTTTTAATGAAATGAATCAATGAACACATTCCATCTCCTTCTTTCTTCTAGGTTAAGGACTTCAGGAAGTTCTTAAGGCCTTCAGCACAGACAGATCCCTGAATGCTGAGCCCCTCTCTTCCTCCCCCCTCCCCATTTCATAGATTTGATAATAGAGGCCCAGAGAGCAAAAGTGATCTGCCCGGGGTTTTACAGTCATTTGGTTTCAGACCTGGGACTAGCAGTCCTGAAGTTCTCTTACCACTCTTTTCACTGCATCGTGCTTCTAGTCAGAGAATCTCTGATGAATATAGTTCAGAGAACATGGAGAAGAACAGCTTTTGGCCCTGAATCTGAGAGGTGAGGAAAAAAATTTCTTTCTAAAGAACACACACAGGAGAGAGAAAACTTAACCAAAGCCAAGTAGAGTGAACCCACAAATTGACTGATTTTAAGTATGGATCAAGAATTCTTAGCCCTGGGATGGCTAGGCACAGTGAAATGAGCCGGGGTCCTGGCGTCAGGAGGACCTGAGTTCAAATCCAGCCTCAGACACTTAACAATTACTAGCCCTGTGACCTTGGACAAGTCATTTAATCCCAATTGCGCCTCCAAAAAAAAAAGAATTCTTAACCCTTTATTGTGTCTTATATCCATATTTGGCAGTCTGGTGAAGCTGATGGATTCTTTGTCAGAATCATAATCTTAAATGCACAAAATAAAATACTTTGGATGATAAGGGGAACCAATTATGGGGAAATGCATTTATCAAAATGTTAGATTTTTTTTTTTTTGCTTTTCGGAGGGCAATTGGGGTTAAGTGACTTGCCCAAGGTCACAGGGCTAGTAAGTTTGTCAAGTTGCTGAGGTTGGATTTGAACTTGGGTCCTCCTGACTCCATGGCGGTACTCTATTCACTGTGCCACCTAGCTGGCCCTTAGATTTTTTTTAAAGTTAAAAATTTTAAAAGTCAAAAGTAGTGTCTTGTGTGCATAAGTATTTACACATAAAAACAGGCATTGCAACAACACAGTCCCCTGGTTAAGAATCACCTCCAATATCAAATATAAAATTCTTTATTTGACATTCAAAGCCCTTCATAATCTCCTTACCAGTCTTCTTACACCTCAGCACCACACCAACCCCATACACACTGCGTGTGTGCACATGCACAATCACACACACACACACAATTTTGGGCATCGTTGCTGACTGTTCTCCATGCTTTGAATGTTCTCTGTCCTCAGGGCTTCCTTGTCTCCCTTCATATCCTAGCTAAAATCCAGCCATCTACACGGATCCTTTCTCTATTCCTCTTAATTGTAGCGCCCTCCCTCTGTTGAATATTTCAAATAAATCCTGTATATTTCTTGTCTGTACATAGTTCTTTGCATATTATCTCCATTAGACTGTGAGCTCTGTGAGAAGGATTGTCGCCTACCTTTCTTTATAACTGAAGGGCTTAGCACAATGTCTTGCACTGAATAGATTCTCAATGTTTGTTGACTGACTGACATAAAGTAACCTTTGAGATCCCTAAAACCATGGTAAATGACTATGCACAGCTAAGCAGGGTAGTGAATAGAGTAGAGTGACTCACTTAAGCAAACAGCCTCCCTGGCCACCCCTCTCCTATATGTTGTCTTCCCCTAGAATGTAAATTTTTTGAAGGCAAAGATGTCTTGCTTGCTTGTTTCTATATTCCCCCTAGAGTTTAGCACAATGCCCATAATATAGTAAGAGTTTCTTAAATGCTATTACATTCTATTCCAAGTGAAATAGGGAACATCTGGGGATTTCAAGGGCACTGTCATATAAGGATTAAGCTCTTTTGTGGGGAGGGGATGAGAATGCTGTGAGGAGGGGAGGGATAGAACTGGGGCTGAACCAGATGGATACATTCTCCACATAGCAAGCTATCAGAGGTAAGTGAAGTCTTCGGCTCAGAAGAGAAAAAGCTCTTTTCTTGGCACACAGGCCCATCAATCTCAATGCATTTACCAATCTTGCCCCATCATAGCTTTAGATGAGGTTATGGTAATATGAGGGCAAGAAAAAATAATATACAGTGTTATTATTAATATCGATGATAGTGATGTTAATAGCCTGAGGCCTTAATGATGGTCTTCTATGAACAGATTAGTCATATGAAATATACTACGTGGAAACTTACCAGACTAAGAACAGACATCTAGGCCATTTTCCATGCATGGGGAGCAATATCTTCCTTATACTTCAATCTTTCACCAGGCTCCTTCTCTTCTCTTGACATTTATTTAATTCTTCCAACACGGCAAACCTTTATCTTATCACTAGGTGACCATCTCCCTTTCTCTCTAGGTCACCATAGAATCAAATCAATCAAAAGCATTTATTTAGCATTTACTACATGCCACCACTGTGAAGAGCAGAGGGTACAAATAATATTCCTTCTTCTGGTTGGGGCCACTAAGTTCCTTGAATTTCTATTTCTTTCCTAAGAGTACTGTAGGAAGACAGCTGAATCCGGTGACAAAAGACCTAGATTCAAATCCTAGTGCCACTACTTGCTTCCAGTGAGGTTAGGTAAATCAGGGCCTCAGTTCCCTAATCTGTAAAATTGGACCACCTGGCCTCTAAGGTCTCTTTAGGTCAGAGGTTCTTAATGTGAGTGAGTGACTGTGTGTGTGTGTGTGTGTGGTGTGGTGTGAGGGGACCCCTTCTGTAGTCTGGTAAAGCCTATGGACTCCTTATCAGAATAATAGTTTTATATAATTGAAGGAAATGCTAAATTTCATTTCGAGGTTATTCAAAATAAAGATTTAATTTTTCCCATTCAAGTTCACAGACCTCCTTGAAATGTATCTACAGAACCTGTGGGTCCCAGAATGAGAACTCTTGTTTAAGCTCTTAATCTAACACCTCGTGATTCTAAACTATTAACCAGACCAGAGGTAAAATGAGATAGAATTTTTTTATTCCTTCTGCATCTCCCACATTCCTGATAAGGGCTCACATAAACCACTCTTCATTCCCTACCGCAAAAATTTCACTTAATATTGGAACTTTTATATCTATATTAATGTTATATGTTCATGATAATTAAATCAAGGATATTGAGTTACCATATATACATATATACATATACGTATATGTACATATATATGTATAAAATCTTAAGGCTGGCAAAGCATTTTATAAATAATATTCTATCCTCACAACAATCTTAAGAGATAGGTCCTATAATCTCCATTTTACAGATTAGGAAACTGAAGCAAAGAAGTCAAGTGACTTTCACAAGATCACAAAGCTTTTAAGTGCCTGAGGTGGTATTTGAACTCAGGTTTTCCTGATTCTAGGGCCAATATTCTGTCCACTACACTAGCTTGCTGTCTCAGTAGAAGCTTGTAAGTATCTCGATGTCAGGAGACGGGAAGGAAGGAAAGAGAACAAGGCTTTATCAAGCACCTATTATGTACCAAGAATTATGCTAAGTGTTGTAAAATACCTCATTTCATCATCACAAAACCCTTAGAAGGCTGGCACGATTATTATCCCTATTTCACGCTGACGAAGTTGAGGCTGATAGCAGTTAAATGATTTGCCCAGGATCACAGTGTAAGTGGCTGAGCCTGGGTTTGAGTGAACATCTTCCTGACTCCTGGTCCAACTCTCTCTTCACTGTACCACCTGACTTTAAATTGCTTTCTACAAAGGCCGTTGTATTAGAACATGGTTGTTCTACTTTGTGGTAGAACTGCTATGTTGTAGTAGAACACTCCATTTTTTTAGATGGTGGTTTTTATCCTTGAGAGCGTCTAAAACACTCCAGGCAGATGAGAATTGTATCTAGAACAGTAGTAAAGCGTACTCGTGGCTTCATGATTGATTGGAATATCTCGTACTCCTAAGGCCGGGAATGAGTATTAAAAATGTGTGGTATGAATTTTTTGTACTGCACCTGTTATTTCATTAATATAGGGAATCCCCAGTGATGAAACCAATGCAAATGGTTTGTGGCACTGGAATTTATGGTCTTACAGAGCTGCCTAGGATACTAAGAGGTCAACCAAATCTCTTGACTGGGATCACACAGTCAGTAAATGTTACAGTGTTATATATAAGTTGACCTGACTGAAGCAGTCTCTATCCACTACACCATACTGTCTCTCAGCTGTGGAATATATCTCTAAATTAGGACCCAATACACTTTACAAAGAGGCAACCCTTCCAGGAAAGTTCTCCAGGCTTTAGAGAACTCCATCATTAGGCCAAAAACCTCTTTGCCCCATAAGAAAATTCTACTTTGCTGCCAAAGAAGTATTTTCCAATTTCAAGATGTAGATATGCATGTATGGGTGAGGTTGACACAGTAATGTATAAGCCTTCCTATTTTTTGCAAAAAGAGATTGTTAGAGACTCTTCCTGAGCTGGAAAATGGATTAAAAAATAAACTAAGAGCAGGTGTTCTCTAGACTAGATGACAAAAGTATCATTCATAGGATGAGTATTCATCTTTTAACTAGCCCACTGTCAGGAAATACAGTTTTCAATTTCTAGGTTAAGTATCACCGGGAAAACTCCAGAGAATCTCCCATTATATGCTTTTATCTCATGTAGAATAAGCCCTGGATCTGTCTTGGGGTTGGGCTTCAGCATACTCTAGGTATTTGGCCATTAGAAGAAAGAAAAAGAAGTATGATTTGAATTATACCAACTTTAGATGTGTTCTATAGATTAATAAAATTTTTAACTAAGAAGCAAAAGAACCTGCTCTGATTAAAAAAAGATTTATAGGATGATATTCCATACAATATGCCTCCAAAAATTTTTATATCTTTGACTTTAGTACTCTAAGAACCTAATAATGGAATGGAGGAAGAGGGGATAGAAGAGAGAGGGATGGAGGGAGGAAGGGAAGCCAAAGCAGCCACCGACGGACAGGTTCAAATGTTGGTACCCATTTCAAGAATTCTACTCATAGATCTGCTGCAGAACCATAGGGTGACTCTTCAGATCTTCAGAGGCATGAGACAAATCCAAGTCCAACTCTGTCCCCTCCCCCCTGTCCCCTGGCCTTTATTGTTCAGTCATCTCAGTCATGTCTGGCTCTTCATGACCCCATTTGGGGTTCTCTTGGTAAAGACACTGGAGTGTTTTGCCATTTCCTTCTCCAGCTCATTTTACAGAAGAGGAAACTGAAGCAAACAAGGTTAAGTGACTTGCCCAGGGTCACACAGCTAGTAAGTATGTAAGGCTGGATTTGAATTCAGGTCTTCCTGACTCCAGGCCCAGTACTATTACTGTGACCTAGCTGCCCACTCACACTTGTACAGGACCTACCTGGGACTGGAGAAGAATAATGGAAGGGGATTTAAAGTCAATGCCTTTGATCCCAATCTGCCTAAGGCCCTGAGAAACTTCCTGGAGCAGGGGAAAGCTTCCTTCTCTGTGGCGGAAAGATATTGGAATCTAAGCATCCAGTTAATAAGGGGCTTCATCATTTTTCTGCCCCCCATCACCCAAATGAAGGGATATGTATGTATAGGCATGAACTGTCTGGATCATCTCAAAGGAAAGAATACACCAGTACCAAAGAGTTCACTAGCATCTGCAAACTTGGCAGCTCTTTTGACAGACCTATCGTGAAGTTGCCCTTTCTCATGAGACCAAAGATGTAGACTGGGACATAGAGCTGGATGCTTCACAGAAAGAGCAAGCATATTAAGGCTACTGACGCCATGGCTTTTGTCACTGGTTTCACTGTGACACGTGATATGAGTGTTCCTGACTGTCTGATGAGGCACAATTGGAAGCATTAATTGCTTGAAAAAACCTCTGATGCCTCCTTCCTTTTGGCACCTGCCTTGGTGACCCCTGGTTATGCTGCACACCCACACAGTTTGGAGATTCATTGTTTAGTAAATGAGGAGGTAGTCCAGAACAGGGACACTAGCCAGATGGTGTTTAAGACAGAAGACCTAATAGCCTGGGTCTCCTAATTTTTCACCCTGTATTCAGGATGTCTTCCTGACTGGGACTCCACCGGGGTATTTGGAAATACCTAGTGCAATATGAGATTAAAAGATAAGGAACCATCAGGAACAAAGTGTGATATCACTATTCCTATGGCTTATAAGTTTTGTTTCACAGACAATCTACTAATCGACCCCATGCCTCCACCTTTCTACTTCTCCCTTGACACAAAGGTGCTGAGAAGTTCAGACTGCAAAGAGGAAGAAAGTCATCTATTCACCAATAGGGAATAGCACGTAGGTATGCTGGCAATCAGCATCCTTTCAACCAGTAAAGGATGCCAGACTTGTCCCCTTAGTGATGAAATGCACAGCATTAGTGCCTACCTGTTTGTTTTTCATTTGGTATTAGGCAGGTAACACCCTTCATTTAAAAAATGAACTCAGACTAAACTTGTCAAGTGGTTTTCCATCCTAGAGTCTTCAATAACTACTGGATTCTAAATAGTTCTTTACCTATAGGCTTTCCCAAATGATAAAGAACACACAATTTTAGCATGTATTCCCATTGCTCTTACTGCTTTTTCAGAAGCACTAAGATCCTGTAACATCATTTTGTTTCCTCAACATAGAAATTCAATAGGAATCCCTGAAATGCATGATTCTCCTTTACTCCAGAATATGAGTTAGAAAGTAGACCCTCAGGGCAGTTTGGTGGTGCAATGAATAGAGCATTGGCCCTGGAGTCAAGGACATCAGTAGCTTGATACTTACTAGCTGTGTGACCTTGGGCAACTCATCTAACCCCAAATTGCCTTGCCTTCCCCCCTCCAAAAATAAAATTAAATTAAGTGTTTTTAAAAAAAATTTAATACCCCTCAAGAAAAAAAATGGGGACCTGCTGAAAGACATAGGAGACTGGTAGAGGGGGGAGGGGTGGGTGGAACATGGGAGTCTTTTCTGGGAAAGTTGAAGAGAGTAAAAATATGGAGAAAGAAAGAATGCAGTAAATCAGCTCTTGGCTGAACGTGATTTGTGCTAACTTGTCCAGCTGTTCTGGTACAGAGACTTCCATGAAGAAAGAACAGAATATTCTCCAACTTCTTCCTCTACCATCACATTTGATAGGTATTTCTGACAGGCGTGAAGGTTGGGTCAGAAGCTGATCATGGCTCACAACAGGATTCGCTCTTCCTGGCTTTGTGACATGACTTCCCCTCTGGCAAGATTCAGAGCACCCATTCTCGATTTTGCCAGGACATAGCAGAGAAATGAAATCTTGATGTCATGGGAATCTCACAAGTACTTAGGAAGGCTACTTGGCCTGGTTCCCATAATTTCCCCAGTCTCCATGATTTCTGCTATTCTATCTACAGCAAACAAGCTGGACCCTCCTATCCAGACTTCTGATCCATCTCAGCCCATTTGAGAATATAAATTATGCTGCAGTCAAAATCCGGAACCCTCTTGTGACCACAGCTCAGTTGTAGAAAGGTGATACCATATTTAATAAATGATGGAAAACTGGGGCATGTTTGCTTACTCCTAAATAATTTAGCCATGTTAGGAAGGTTAATTTATGTATCCTGCCAAATTAACCAAAGTAATGGAGATCCTCATGAAAATCCTTCTCTGATAGTTTGTTGCAACCTAGAAGTGACCCTGGGTTCACAGAGGCTATGTCAGGGGAGGACAAACTATGGCAAGTTCTACCATGCTGGAAAGACATCAAGCAGGAGCCCAGCCATTAGTGGTATTTCTGTGGTCTAAGGACTGGCCAAAGTAACTTTGGAGAGGCTCATCACAGAAAGGTTGTTGTTGGCCACAGAAGGTCATGAAGGCCATCTTTGTCACATCAATAGAACAAATAACTCCCTTGAATGAAATCAAGGATCCATAAAATACTTAATGAATAGGCTTACCTGCGTGAACTCCACTGGCACTATCGAATAAAGCGACACAGACTGAATGCTGCTTCAAGATGGAAATTTCCTTTCATCTTACCCAATAAGGTGCACGTTGGGTGAAATAAGGTCAGCTTAGTTTCTTTCCTTTTGTTTGTTTCATTTTCTTGTTGATCATTTATTTATTTTTAATGATTTTTTTAAATTTTGAGTTCTAGATTCTCTCTCCCTCCTACCTCTCCTCTACACACTGAGAAAACAAGTAAAATGATGTCAATTATACAATGCAAAACCATGCAAAATATTTTTCATATTAGCCATATCACAAAAAAGCAAGAAAAATAATAAAAGTGGGAAAATTAGACTTCAATTTGCGCTCTAAGTTCATCAGTTCTCTATCTGAAGGTGGAAAACATTTTTTCATCATATTTCCTTTGAAGTTGTCTTGGATCTTTGTATTGATTAGAGTAGTCAAGTGATTGCAGTTGATCATCATTACACCGTTGCTGTTACTATGCACAAGGATCTCATAGTTCTTCTAACTTGACTTTGCATTAGCTCATACAGGTGTTGCCATGTTTTTTCTGAAACTACTCTCATCATTATTTTTTATAAAATAATAGTGCTCTATCACAATCATATGCCATAACTTGTTCAGCCAATTGATGAGCATACCCTCAATTTCCAATTCTTTTCTAGTACACACACACAAAATGCTGTTATAAGTATTTTTGCATATGTAAGTCCTTTTCCTTTTGCTTTGATCTCTTTGGGGTATGAACCAGTAGTGGCATTTCTGGGTCAAACTTCTTTGGGCATGATGCCAAATTGTTCTCCAGAATGATTGGACCAGTTCACAGCTCCACAGTTTATTTGTCTACCTATTTCATTTCCATCCCTCCAGCATTTGTCATTTCTGATAGATGTAAGGTGGTGTCTCAGAGTTGTTTTAATTTTCATTTCTCTAATCAATAATGATTTAGAGCATTTTTAAAAATATGATTGCATATAGCTTTGACTTCTTCTGAAAAACTGCCTGCTCATATCCTTTAATCATTTGTCAATTGGGAAAGGTCTCTTATTTTTATAAATTTGACTCAGTTCCCCATATATTTAAGAAATAAGGCCTTTATTAGAGAAACTTGCAAAATGTTTAATATTATTGTTTAATATATCATTGTTTGTTGTATCCTTTTAGCAAAATGTATTTCTCTGCCTTTAATTAGGTCTACTTTTGCTTTTGCTTTGTCTGAGATCATGATTGTTATCCCTGCCTTTTTTTTACTTCAGCTGAGGTATAATAGATTTCTCCTCCAGTTCTTTATTTTAACTCTATATGGGTCTGTCTGTTTCAAATATGTCTCTTGTAAATAACGTATCCTTTCATTTTGTTAGAAATCATCCCAGCATAATTTACTTACTTCTGTGCCCTCTATCTACGTAGACTCCATGTAACTGCTCCTACTAACTATAAAGTTCTTAGGAGTTACTTATATCATCTTCCCACATAAGAATACAAACAGTTTAACTTTATTAGGTACTTTATGATTACTATTTCATATTTGCCTTTCTATGCTTCTCTTAAGTCTTCTGTTTGAATGTAAAATTTCCTATTCAGCTCTGGTCTTTTCATCAAGAATGCTTCTAAGATCTTTATTTCATTAAAATGCATTTTCCCCTAGAAGGATTGTACCTGTTTTGATGGGTAGGTTATTCTTGGTTGTAATCCCAGATTTTTGCCTTCTGGAATATTATATTCCAAGCCCTCCATTCCTTTAATGCGGAAGCTGCTAAATATTGCATGATCCTGACTCTGGTTCTATGATATTTTAATTTTCTCCTTCACCTGAGAACTCTGGAATTTGGCTATGATATTCCTAAGAGTTTTCATTTTGGTATCTCTTTCAGTAGGTGAACAGTGAATTCCTTCTATTTCTGTTTTTTTCTCCAAATCAAAGATAACAGGGCAGTTTCCCTTGACAGTTTCTTGAAATATAATGTCTAGGATCAATTTTTCATCATGGTTTTCATGTAGACCAATAATTCTTAAATTGTCTCTTCAAGATCTATTTTCCAGGTCAGTTGTTTTTCTGATGAGATATTTCATATTTTATTTTCTTTTTTTCATTCTTTTGATTTTGTTATTATCTCTTTTTTTATTTTTTTTTATTTTTGCTTTTTGGAGGGCAGTTGGGGTTAAGTGACTTGCCCAAGGTCACATGGCTAGTTTTTGTGTTAAGTGTCTGAAGCCGGATTTGAACTCAGGTCCTCCTGACTCCAGGGCCAGTGCTCTATTCACTGCGGCACCTAGCTGCCCCAATTTTGTTATTATCTCTTGATGTCTCATGAAGTCATTAGCTTCCACTTCCCAGTTCTAATTTTTAAGAAATTCTTTTCTTCAGTGAGTTTTTGTACTCTTAAGTAGCTCTTTTTGTGCCTCTTACCAGAAGGCCAATTCTGTTTTTTAAAGTGTTATATTTTCTTCAGTATTTTTGTGCCTTTTAATCAAGCTATTAATTCTGTTTTCATAATTTTCTTGCATCATTCTAATTTCTTTTCTCATTTTTCCCCCTTTCTTATCTGTTTTTTAATTCTTCCAGGAATTTTATTGGGCTCAGGTCCAAATCACTAATGCTTTGCTTGTAGTTGTTTACACATTACTGTTTTCTTCTGAGTATATGTCCTGATCTTCCCTGAAACCGTTGTAGGTTTTAGCACTCAAGTTTTGCTTTTGTTTTTTATTTTTCTGCTTGCTAAATTTTCTAGCCTATTCTTTGACTTTAAATGCCATTTTGAAGTTGGTCTCTGATTACTTGGGGTTGGGGAGGTGTAGCGGCAATGCAATGTTTACAGTACCCACAATCATGATAAAGACAATGACTATAAATGTCACATGATATTCAATCACAAAATATACCAGATTCTCCAGGTAGAGGACAGAACTGAAGCATTTATTTAGACACCAGAAAACCGAATCCAAAAATCAGTAAGCCAATTCCATCATAGTACCAAAGATATTCAGAAGCCAATAACACTGAGAGCTGCAGCAACCTTCAGCATTCTCACAAAGCAATACAAGATAAATATCTACTCACAAGCCTGTCTGACCTGTTGCCTGAGAGTTCTCTCTCCCCCACCATTTTGCTAGCTCTGATTGCTAGCTCTGATTGCTAGTTTCCTGTGGGCTCTGCTTCCCTTCAGCAAATTCCCTCCATCACAGGCTCCATGTGATTACATTCAGCCTGTTAGGGGGCAGAGTTTACTTTCAAAGCAGGGGAGGTTTTCAAACTCCCCTCTATTAAGGGGCAGGGAAGATCTTCAAATTCTCATTCCCATTACAGGAGGCATTGTCCTAAGCTTCAGACTTTTTTGTGCTGCTGTTTTCAGAGCTAGTTCTCGGGGTTTGCAAGTTTTCAGTGCTTCCAAGTTGGCATGATCGAGGGAGAAGTGAAGTCACTGCTCTCCTTGTCTGCACTCTGATCTTTACCCTGCTCCTCTGCAACCATAAGAGCTAGTGCTCTTCTCTGCCCTGGAACTGTGACCCCTGCTCCCTTGTCACCAATCACAAGTACTCTTCTTTGCCCTCTAACCAAGACCCAAAACTGCTTATGGGCAATAAAGTTGCAAATCAGTCCCATCTGCCCCCAGTGCCAGCAAGAGCCCCCTGAGAGCCCCCAAAGCTATCATTGTTGCTGCCATTCACACAGGGGCTTTCAAGGCCCACAGCTGGTGCTTCTGCCCACCTCTGCATCAACTCCCACCCCAGTCTTAAAGACCTATCTTACTGAATTCCTAAGTTGTCATGGGCTGAAAAAAATGTTACTTTGACATTCTGTTGAATCTGCCACTCCAAAATTTGATTTGATGCATTATTTTAAAGTTGTTTAGAGGGGAATGTTAGGAGAGCTCAGCTGGCAGGCTGTTACCATCTTGCCTCTGCCACAATGTTTTGTTTATGAGAGATATAGGCTAGCTAGCTGGAAGACAGGAGTAGTGGAACGGGTTCCTTTGTCCTTTAAGGACTTCTGATGTCTTCTAGCTTAGTTTCTATTGCTATTCTGTTATTTATGAAATAAACTGGAATAGCTTCCTCTCTGAAGGCTACTTAACAATCTCAAGGAGACCAGTTTTCAGGTCTTCCTGATATAACTAATGGAAAAGAAACACATAACCAAGTATAATCCATAACCCAGCCTTCCTAGGGGGGAAATAAGTTTCTTCCTTTTACTATTAACTCCTTACTTAAGTGAGAAGTCTCTTTAATCATATTAATAAATTAATAATGAGACAGACAGGAATTAATTTGGGGATGGTACCCAAATGGTGGTGAAGTGAATGAGAAATGGGAGTAAAAAATATCAGTTGGGCTGGATTGATTTCAACTCAACTCCAACAATTACTAAGCAGGAAAGAGAGAGATTTTTTTAAATGGTGAGATATATTCAGAAATAGGTTAATTTCCCTATTAGACTACAAGGTCCTTTAGGACAGGGGCTATTTTTGCTTTTTCTTTGCATTCTTAGCAATTAGCACAGTGACTGACATGTTGATTGGGTAATTGATTGATTTGGACTTTGAGGATTCTCTAGCCAGGATTTATTAATGATGTGGGAGTCCATGTAGTTTTGGAATAAATGCTTTAAAACTCTCTTGGTATACACAGAATCACAGCTCTAGAACTGAAAGGGAACTCAGAGGTCTTTTGGTCCAACCCATTCATTTTATGGATCAGGAACCTGACTCTCAGGAAGGTTAGACAACATGCCTATGGTGGGACAAGTAGTTAGGATTTGGATTTAGCTCCTCTGACTCCAGAACTGAGCTTCCTTTCTCTGTACAAAGATTGCATCTCCTACAGAGTGTATAGATCTGAGACACTGAATTTGGTTATCATGGAGCTTTAGAAGCAAATTAATTAAACTGCCTTTGCCCATTGACCCAACAGTACCACTACTTGGTCTGCTTCCTAAGATGATGAGAGAAAAAAGAAAAGGACCGGTATATTCTAAAATGTTTACAGCAGCTCTCTTTGCAGAGGAAAAGAACTGGAAATTGTGGGATTTCCATCAATTGGGGAATGACTGAACAAGTTGTGGTATATGATTGTAATCGTGATTCCCTATAAGAAATTATGAGCTTAATGATCTAAGAAAAGTGTGCCATGGATAGACTTGCATGAAATAATGAAGAGTGAAATGAGAAGAACCAAGAAACATTGTATACAGCAACAGCAATACTATTTTAGGAACAACTTTGAATGACTAAGTCATTTTGATTGTTATAAATATCCAAATTAACTACAAAGGACCTATGAACGAATATGCTATCAGCATCCAGAGAAAGAACTGAATAAATGTGATGAATAGAATGATTTTACAGACACACACACACACACACACACATATTTGTGTCCAATGCTAGCCATCTCTAGGGGAAGGGGGAGGGAAGAAAAAAAGGGGAAAAATTACATGATAATTTTAATATATGTTTAAAGAAATAGCAAGTTGTACATAATAGATTTGTAGTTTCATATGCAATCATCCTTTTTAAACTCTATTATGTTATAGAAATGCTTGTTTTATTTCATAAATTATAAAAAGAAATCAGTCTTGCAATTAACAGACTATTATGTGCAAGGCACTGTGCTAACTGTAAGTGATATCTTCCTACAATATTCATTAAAATCATAAATAGTTAAGGAGCAATAAGGTAACCATGGGTAGCTCAATAGCTACAAGTTTAGGAAACAAGGTGATTGAACTAGACTTTCCCTAAGATCTCTGCTATTTCTAATTTATGTTTTTATGTGATGAGGCAATTGGATTAGAATTTTTCTAAAGTCCAGTTCAGTTTCCAGGTCCAATGTTTCTAAGCTTCTCTTCTGGCACTGAAAGCACATTTTTCCAATTTATGCCCTCAGTGGTGGCAAACTATTGTCCTTTAAGGGGAGAGATAATTTTTGAAAATAGCCAAAAAGCCATTCAGGGCTAATCCAGTGAATAGAGTCCGGAGGTCAAGATGGATTGGTAGTATTGTTTAGAATTCAGAACTTCAGTGTTGTTTCTTCCACATTGTGAAGGAATGAGCTCAATTGTCGTACCAGATCTCAAGGCTATTTGTAGATTTTGGGTAGTGGTAGTCCCTCTGGAACAAGGAGGAGTCCCCTACATAGGAGAGAGCAGATTGGGGGAGGGGCTGTACAGTGGGATCGCTGTTTTGGGGTTGTGGGTAGGGGAGACAGGGAGAAAATTTATACCTCAAAATCTCATGGAAATGAATGATATAAATAAAAAATAAATAAAATAATTCAACATCAACAACAAAAAAAGATGTCCCCCTACATAATGTCTTTGAAGGAGATAATCAAAAACATGCTTAAAGATCAGCCCCCCAGGATTCTAATCTTTAACTTTCTCTAAATAGTAATTATTTGGAGCATTTTTTTAAAAAGATGGTGTTAACTTAGGTTTCTTCCCTTGAGAATTGTCTGTTCAAATTCTTAAACTATTTATCAGTTGGTGAATGACTCAGTTTCTAATAAATTTGAATCACTTCCAAATGTATCTTGGAAATGAGACCTTTAGCAAAGAAATTTCCTGTAAAATTTTTTTCTCAGTTAATTATTTCCCTTTTAATCTTAATTTTATTAGATTTGTTTATACAAAAGCTTTTTAATTTATAACAAATCAAAATCATCCATTTTAGTTTCTGTGATTATCTCTATTATTTATTTGGTTACAAATTTTTCTCCTCTCCATAGATCTGATAAGCAATATTTTCCATTTTCTCTCATTTGTTTATGATGTAACATTTTATATTTTAATTATGTACTTATTTGGAGTTTTTCTTTGTATAAAGTGTGAGGTGTTGGTCTAAATTTAATTTTTTTCCATGCTATTGTACCATTTGCCTGACAGTTTTTGTCAACTAGTGACTCTTTATTCCAAGACCTGGTCTTTCTGTTTATTAAATGCTAGTGTTACTAGGTACATTTGTTTCTCTATATTATGTACCTAATTTTTCCACTGATGGTTCTCTTTATAAGTTCTTTTTCTGGTCATGGGTTTCAGGTAGACCAATAATTTTCAAATTGTCTCTCCTGGATCTA
>CM053594.1:322092087-322122012 GCA_028646575.1 Pseudocheirus occidentalis
GGAAATTCACTGCATTTGAACTTGGAAGGCCTGAAGGCTGATCCCAGCTCTGCCTCCCAAAGCCCTCCTGGGACCTTGGACAAATCACTTCTCTTCATCTGTAACATGAGGCGGTCAGGTCAGCTGATCTCTGAGGGCACCTCCAGCTCAAATCCCATGATCCTCGCCAAGTGGCCCCAGAGCACATCTGGATTCTTTTATCACCCAGAATGGGGAAAGGAATTTGGGAATGAGAAGGAGAAGAGTGTTAATGAGGGATGAAGTGATAATGTTTTTGAAAACTTTTGAAACATTTGGAACTTTAGCTTAAATATTTTGAAAACAAATTCCATGGCAATGCCTGCCTGTCTGTTTGAATAACTTTTCATCAATTCATCTTTCTGCATGTAACAAGCCAAGCAACTTTCATTTCAGTGGATGATTGTTAATGAAACCATTGGGGTACATGATCTAGAACCCTTCAGTAACTAACCTTTACAGAAATCTAAGAGTTTTGATTAGGTGAGAGTTAATCCTTTAGAGGGACAGCTAGTTGGCCTGCTTGGAATCAGAAAGACTTGTCATCTTGAATTTAAATTGGGACTCAGGCATTTCCTAGTTGTGTGACCCTGGGCAAGTCACTTAACCCTATTTCATTTGTAAAATGAGCTGGAGAAGGAAATAGCAAAATACTCCAGTATCTTTGCCAAGAAAACACCAAAAGGGGTCACTCAGAGTCAAAAACAATTCAATACCAACAAAAACCCTTCAGAGCTCTTACTTTAGTTAATTTTGGTGGAAATCTTTCTAAAATGTGATATACATTTTCTTGACTTCTTAAAGAGAATGAACTCTGATGCATCATTTAAAGTTAGCCCTAATATGCCACCTTCTTTAAGAAGTTTTTCCCAGTTCTTGTTAATCTTAATCTCCCTTCCTTCTGAGATTATTCCCAGTTTATCCTGTATGTATCTGATTAATATAGTTGTTTTCATGTACTCCAGGTCAGGGGCTGGGGTTTTTGTGCCTTTCTTTGTATCCTCAGTGCTTGGCATTGTGCTTGGCAAAAGTAGGTTCTTTATTAATACTTGTTGACTGTGATTGGCTTATTGTACTAAGTGGTACATAGTATAGCGATCTTCTGAATATCTTAGATATCTAGGGATCAGTCTATTGTTTGTTGTTACTGTTCAGTTGTGTCTGGCTCTTCATCAAAGACACTGGAGTGGCTTGTCATTTCCTTTTCCAGCTCATTTTACAGATGAGAAAACAGAGGCAAACAGGATTAAGTGACTTAGGGTCGCACAGCTAGTAAGAGTCTGAGACCAGATTTGAAGATGAGTGTTCCTGACTCCAGGCCTGGTCACTCTATGAACTGTGCCACCCAGCTGCCCAGGGAGGAGGAGGCTACTTTTCTCCTACAATCAATGACCACAAAGAGCTGACCTCTTGTGTTTGTTTTCTATGACTTTTCTGTCCATTGCTGGGTTCCTCCCCCCAGCAGATTGTCAGGGGTCACTTCTTGTTGTCAGCATGCTGATTCTAGGTGCCATGCCCCTATAAGCCTTCTAATTGTATGCTCCTAATCGGCTATGATCTCAAGAATGAGGTTACAAAGTCTGTTAGGGTTGTGTGTCAAACCAAAGTTAAGCACCTCTCTGAATGAGGTGTTGGGGATTTTTTTCCTATAATAAAATCCATGCCTTGCCACAGGGATTTTGCATTATTTCATTCATGGTTCCCAGTCATGTTACAGTCAGATGAGGTTCCTAGATAGCTGGATTTTTGGAGATTAAATACTACTGCATTCATAGCTATAAAGTGATTATATTTGGGAACAATCAGCAGATAATGAGGGAGAAGGAAAAACAAAAGAGGAAAAAAGAATAAAGGGGAAGAATAAAGAAGATTAGTGTTGCTTTTAGCCTAGCATTCAGGTCATTCGTGGTTGGGAGGACCTACCTTCTCAGCTTTATTTCATCTATTCCTTTTCATGAACTTCATATTCCATCCAAATGGCACCACCAGATGTTCCCTGATCTCATTTTACCCTCTTTGATCTTTGTGCACTTACACAGTCTGAGCCTTGGACCTGGAATCCCTCTTTTTTAAAATAATTGTCCTCCCTGAAGACACAGCCCAGTGTTCTTCCTCCACCTGCTTCATCCACCTCCACCCTTCATGCTGCCCTACCTGACGGTCATCTCTCCT
Source organism: Pseudocheirus occidentalis (assembly GCA_028646575.1). Taxonomy (NCBI): domain Eukaryota; kingdom Metazoa; phylum Chordata; class Mammalia; order Diprotodontia; family Pseudocheiridae; genus Pseudocheirus; species Pseudocheirus occidentalis. The sequence goes on from CM053594.1 coordinate 322,094,278, forward strand.
GGAAATTTTGGTAGAGAACTTTGTCTGGGTCTCTCCTTTGTTCTTAGAAGCTTAATCTTATATCATATTTTCATACTTGTTTTTACTTAGGTGCCCTGACTCTGTGAAGTCAACAATTGTATTTCATCTTTGCATCCTCTGACAACAAGCAGTTTCTTACACACAGTAGGCACTTAATAAGTATATGTTGATTAGATTGGATTGAATCTAGAATTTGATCATTTGTGACAACTAGCTTCTAGGCAACAACAATTGATGGTTTGCTATGAGTGAACTCTCATAGAAGGAAGTCATGGAGGGATGGGAGCTTTCAAAATGCTAGAAAGCAGACAGGACAGTCTCCACCTAGGATCTGCAGATGGCTTCTCTTTAATGTCATTGAGGTGTTATGGATCATACCAAGCTTAATGTCCACCCAGTTTAAAAGTTGCCTTACTGGAACGGGGTTATATTCTGGGTCCCAAATAGCCAAATCAAAATTTTGGAAAAGGCCCTGTTATCCTTAAATCAAAATGTAACACATAGGCAAGCTAAAACTAGTGGTTACTATTTATAAGTAAGGATTTTCAGAGCCATAGAAGTCTGCCAAAATTCAATCAAGTTTACCGTGTTTTAAGTTATTTAAGCTTAGAACCTTTCCTCCTCTGCATTCCCCTTTACTTCTAATCTTCGCCCAATCACACATACGAACAAGCATATACAGATATACAGATAGTCTTCCTGCAACTCAGACCCTCTCTTCAGGGAAAAAAAAAAATATATATATATATATGTTTGTGTGTGTGTATGTATGTCTGTATTTATGTATATGTGTGTACATACATACATACACACATATATAGATATAGATGTATTTACTTGACTGGTTGAGAATTGGGAGAAAGCACATTTGAAAAAGGATCATAGCAGTTCATAGGATCATAGGTTTAGAGAGAAGGGGAGGTTAGGAGTCATTTAGCTGAATCCTATCATTTTATAGGAAACTGAAGGCCAGAGAGGTAGAATAACATTTCCTAGGCCATATAGGTAATAAGAGAATAGGGATTTGAGACCATATGCTCTGACTTTAAAGATCTGAATCTTTGTTAAACTCAGTGGGGCCTGGGATGGAACTGTATAAATGCAGTTTCTCTACAGAAATTCAGCTTAAGCTTCCTAAGCCATCCGAGGCCCAACTGAGTCAGCCCTTACCCCAAGTCAATTTTCTTCCTCTTTCCCTATGTATAAAAAGCACTCAGTTCAAAAGCTATTGTCTTTGAATTACTCACCTGTTTATTTCACACCCAACAAAGGATAGAGGAATTCTTTCTAAAATTTTGGCTTGAGGGCTTGAATCTAATTTTATTTAATTGGACTGACATTTGTTTGGGAGGAAATTTCTTTGTACCAAAGGTGCTCAATTCCCAAACTTGAATCTTGAAAGGATAAGAAATCTTAAATATTATCCAAAATTAGTTAGATTCATTCTTCTGTGCCTTCTGTGAGAATGGGCCCTACGGGTGCTAATTGTTAGGAACAATGGTCCTGTGGGACTAAGCACTCCTGGGAAAAGGGAGTGTGGTCCAACTTTTTATCCCAGAGAGTGTACAAGATGACATTTTAAGTCAAGCCAGAGTTCACGGGCTACTAAAGTGTTAGGCAGGACACAGGAACAGAATTTTAGTAGTGGTCCAAAATCAGCCCAAGAGTGGGTTAAGAAGATACAGTAAAAGAAAATCCTTGCTTGTTTCATTTTCTCTGATCAAAGCAATATTCATTCATTTATGTCAATGGTCTGCTGAATAGACCCTTCCTTGGTTAGTGTGAGTATTTTCATAGGTTCAGATACTTGTTGAGATCATTTTGTGAATGATTTTCTTCTCCCGTCCCCCTCCCCCTTTGCTATTAGCCTTTCAGATCTCACAGAGGGATCAAGCCCTGGCATCCTCCATCCATAGACCCAATGGAGTACAAAGTCCAGGACAAATAGCCAAAGTAATATAAGGTAGCATAAAATCCAGGACAAATGAGGACGAAACCCCAGTCTTCTGGAGCCTAGAACACCAGGTCACACGGCATGTAAGACACAGGCTTATTACTGTTCATCTGCCCAGCTACATTGCTTTTCCTCATGAAGGGCCAGGGCTGCTTAATACACATCTCCATTCCACAGACAAATAAGGCCTACTTCTCATCTTTATGAAACTCCTGGATAAAAAGTCAGAAGATTGTTTCTGTAATTAATCATCAGCAATAAGGGAATGTCTGTAGAAGACAGCCAGCCACTTAGGTGATAATAATTAAGACGACCAAAAGAAAGCTAGTTGAATATTAGTTTATTTAAGAAAACATTTTTCCCTAGAGTTCCTTTACCAACCACTCCATCGAGAGAATCATGTGTAGCTTGGAATTCAAATCATTCAGCAGGGTTCCCTCCCCAAACCCATCACCCCTCAAAAACTTCAGGGAAGCTCATGCTTCTGCCTTGCGAATGCAGGGGGTGCATTGTTGATTACTGTCTGCCACAGTAGATATTGATTGACTGGACATGTGAAAAAATACAAATAGAAGATTTTTTTTCTTTTGTACATATTGTGTGTAGAGGATTGTGCTAGGTATTCAGGAAAGGTAAGGATCAGATAAGGTCCCTGCCCTCCAGAAGCTTAGGATCTATCTAGAAAGAGGTTAAGCCACCAATGCCCATTGAGAGTTTCATAAAATTTGCTAAATGCATTAGGACCATTGGATGCTGAATAAAGGATAAATGTAATTGTTTCTTGATAAATGTGCTTAGCACAATGCTTGGCACATAGTGGGCACTTAATAAATGTTCATTGATTGATTGATATTGATTGAATAACTATAATAGTACTTGATGAATGCATTAGGGTCATTGGACCACGTATTCAGAGCTAGAAGGGACTGTGGAGATGCTCTTGTCTAATGCTTTCATTTTACAGTTGAAGATCTGAGACCCAGAGGAGATAGGTTTTATCCAAGCTCTCCCAAGTAGCAAAAGGCAGAACCAAAATTTGCACCCAGACCTTCTAACTCCAAACACAACACCATAACTTCATCAGAGTTATTATTTTTTCATTACTGTGATTGCGGCTTTCATTTCCCCATATTTCCCCCTCCTAACTGTCTTCTTCTAGAATCATACACCATGAGACTGAACACTTTTATCTCTCTCTATCTGATGCTTTCACTTTCTGCCCATAATCTACCAGTTAGATTTCTAGCAGCTCAGTTTCTAAGCTCTTGTTTCCATGGAAGCAAAGGTAGCATCACTAATGCGGAATGCCCTTAGGAGTATTTGGGCACTGGAGTTGGCAGGGAAGGCAGGCTAATTGTCCCTTCCAGTTGTCATTCCAGTAACCATCCTGAGGTCAGAAATGAAAAGGTAACACAGGTTGTAGTTGTAACTGAAATGCTGCTAACTTGTCATAGTCCTGTAACATAAGAGCCGGGAGAAATTGCAATCTCAGCAGAGCAGAGGGGTCCTGAATGTCTGGACTGAGAAAGACTTTAGAGGTGGCTTTAGAACAGCACTCTGTAGTACTTCTCCCCTTGTGTGCATATGGCTTCCCTAACTTAGCACGTGCATAAAGCAGGTGATGAAAAACCTCTTTCCTCTGGGCTTTCTCTAGCCCCCAAACCTTCTTCCATCTGGGAATGATGATGACATGTCTTCATTCTTATAAGCAAAGCCAACATTGAACTCCACAATGACAAGTGAAGCTAGATAAGGAATTGCTACTGTCACTGAGTGTGGTAGCATCTGGCTTTAAAAAATAAAAAAAGGAGAGGGCACAAACAGCTTCACCATAGGTATAATTTTTTGTAAAGGAACCTCTTCCCTACAGCAAGAGGGAGATGCCATCTCAAAACAGGCTCCTAAATCAGGAATGATGTCATTAATTTTCTGGATGACCTTGAACAAGTCTCTGAGTCTCAGTTTTCTCATCTGGAAAATTAGAGGGTTTGGGCTTGACCTAATCACTTAATTTTTTTTCTAAAGTTGGCCGGCCAGACAGCCTCTGTTGAAGGGTGTCTATCTGTTTATTGTTGTCTCCTTACATCCCAAAGGGCAGAGACTACGTCTGTGTGTTATTCTTTCACATCATGGGCATGCACAATTAGGCACTTAATAAATGTTTTCCAAAGCTGACAGTGACAATTAAACCCTAGCTGTCATTCAATAAATTCTCCCACATTGTTTTTTATGCATATGAAGAACTCAGACAGACTAATTCATTCGCTGGTACCCATCAAGGCATTAAAATAACTAGGAGAAAGTCACCCTCACCACATGTTGGGGTGAGTCTTCTTTGGAAGAACCATAAGAAGATGTTGGTGGACAAGAATGGCCCAGCTTTGGAAGGTATAGAAGGGTATAGTCTGCATGAATAGAAGAAGCATCTGCAGGAATGAGATCACACATCCACCAGAGAACAGAAGAGAGAAAGAGGCATGATTTCAACTTGTGAGATGCAAGCATAGACCATGACCACAATGTTCTAAACTAGTCTGTGCAGGTCTTTTTAGACACCTCCACTGCCTTGGTTGTGCAGCTTAAGGAGGAAATCAGGCTAGAATATGAAAGCACTCAACAGGACAGAATGGCCAGTACCACTGGTCCTGGCATTTATATTGACCAGAGGTATTCACAGACTGATTCCTTTGATCTTCACAATAAGCCTGGGAGCCCACAAAAGTAAGCAGAGCTTGTTCTCTATTAACAGAGGAAGGAATGGAGATACAGAGAGGTTGAGAGACTTGTCTAAACTCACATAGAAAATTAGAGGCAGAAGGCAGGACATCAGACTTCATGGTTAGGGAGCTTTCCAAATTATCATATTTCTTGTCTGATGGCACAGAAATCTTGTACTTCTTTTTTCAAAATCCTGCCCTGCAATGGGGCTGTTATGAACATAATTTCTTGCAGGGTCTTCTGTTAATGAGGCCCCTTTTCAAGGTGGACAGCATAAGCCTTACCTGAAGAACCGTTACATAAGAATGAATGTACGACCTTTATTTTTTTGCAGATGTTGAGAGACCTATGGGTATAGAGCTCTAAATAATATATTGGACTTAGGTCATGCATATACTAATTTTACTGAACTGGTTTTTTTCTTCTTTTCTTGTTCTTATAATGTTATAGGAGAAGGGAAAGGGAGAACCATGCTAGGAAAGATAGCTAGTATAAAAATAAAGGAAACAGTCATTTGTTTTTAAAAATGGGAATGAGAAAGGGTATATAGGTTGAAAAGATTCCTTGACTTATATCATCTGAATCCATTCTCTTTTTAATAGGCAGATACTGCTTAAGTACTGGAAGTTTCAATAATGCATAATTTAATCTAGTGAGTGAAAACCAATCAATCAGTAAATCAGTAAGTTAACCAGAATTTATTAAGCACCTCCTATGTTCCAGACAGTGGCAGACACTGGAGTTATAAATACAAAAGTGAGAGAAGTCATGTCCACAAGAACTTTATATTCAAAATAGGGAGATCATGTACATACATAGAATATACATGTGTATACACTCATTATGTTGCATGTGTATGTATACATGTGTATAACTATGTGTGTGTATTAGTGGTGGTCAGAGAATGGAGCTTTGTTCTAAGCAGTCAAAGGAGTTTTGAATGGAGCCCCCAAACAGCATGTTGTTAATCCCTTTCCACCAGCAATGACAGTATTATTTGTGCAATTGTTGTTCTCAGAGGAAGGGCAAGAGGTAGAATAGGGGAAGAGGACATGAACAGCAGCACTGTAATCCCCACACAAGTCAGGCCATGAGGAGTGGCCAGATAGGACATGAAACTTGATTTCTTAATACTCTCCTCAAATCCTCACCTCCAAATTCAGTAGATATTGGGGAGTTGTGGGAAGCAATTATACATCAGAGGTCTATTTACTGAGGAAGGTATAATTTATTTTCTTGCTTATATATTTTATATTATATATTATATTTTAGAAATTATTATTTATTTGTTTTCTTGATTATAAAAGAAGGAACCTTGGATTGGAGACAGTGCTGACCTTGGGATCAGAAACTCATGTATTCTGATCCCACTTTTGACACCAGTGACTGTGTGACCCCCAGCAATGTTTTACTACACCCAAACAACACTCTAAGGTCACAAGACATGAGAAACAGGTGCTTACCTACATAAAGAAAGAAAGTCTTCTGCACCAAAGAAATCATAGATCTGATTCTATATACATATATTTTGACCAGAACTATGATTTAATCAGGATGAGGAACTCCTTTGGAGGATCTCCCTCTGATACAGTTTTTGGCATTTAGAAATTAAGTGACTTGCCAAGGTCACAAGTATACAAACATACACCACACACACACACACACACACATGTCCAATGTAGGACTTGAACTCTTCATGACCTCGAGTCCAACTTCTAATCACATTACCACAATGCCATATGTCTTGGTGGGTGGTTAATGAATTGTATGAATGTGAGGAAGAAAGAGGGTTGAATGGCATTTGAGAATTCATAGAACCATTTCAGAGGCCTCAAGTTTCTCACTAAAAGCAAAATCCCAAATTTTTAATATCATAAATGGTCATACTAACTTTTCACTACCCCTAGTCAACACTCTAAGGCCATAAGATGTGAGAAACAGGTGCCATGGAATCCAGTGATGATATGAAATACCACAGTCTCCAAAGGATCGAAGTGATGGGTGACCCATGGATGAATGGAGAGATATATGGTAGTCATAAATAGTATATGGCATATTTAAACAGCAAATTGCCTACTTGAAATGTAAAAGATATCATCAATGAAATGCCTGACAAAAAAAATGAAATGGGATGATCATGTATGTAACAAGAGCCAGGAACAGCTGGCATTGGTACCCATGGAATGTCAAGTAGTTAAGAAGAAGGTCTGGTTGGGTTTTGACCTACACTATGGGAGAGAATAACCACATTGACGAGACTATAGATCCATTGAAGTATTAAAAAAAACATTTTTTCAAAATTAAGATAGTGATTTTTCCACTTATTTTTAGAAACCAGAACTTCTTACAAAAAGACTTAGAATCACAGGTTTGAACATGGTCCAACTGAGATGTTTTTCTAGAGTTATATATGTATATTTGAGTTAATTAAATGAATATAGCACAGAAGGCCATGTAAAGATGTATGGTAGATATAAGAAGGCTCATTACAAGCAAGGAATTAAGGAGTTGAAGAATAAAAAAAAGTCATCCTTAAATATGTGTGTGTGTATATACACACATGTGGGTGGGTATGTATGCATGTATGCATGTATGTATGCATGCATGCATCCATGTATGTATGTGTGTGTGTGATAAAAAAATAAGATAGCCTAATCACAGGGCAGGTTACAGGGCCAACAGATAACAGTCCATATGCTCTACTGACTCCTGATACTAAGAGAAACCAAGAAAGACATGGACTTCCCCCTCCTGCAAAATTAATGGAATGACACAGAGGAGCACACAATAAGAAAGGATGACTGTTCTGTGAGCTGCCCCATAAAAGGCAGTGCCCACATGGATGGAACCATGGAGCCATTTCAGTATTGGAGTACTTCTTAGTTATCTTTCATATGAAAGTTGGAAGGAAGAAGAGTTACATAGGGACAAGAATGCTAGACAAGCAGTCAAGAGGCCCTTGTTCTTTTCCTCACTTTGCCACTCAGTATCTGTGTGCCTTTGAAAAATTACACGCCCGTAGCTAGATTTCAGTTTCCTCATTCATATAAAGTTGGATGAGATTACTCTTTTTAAATAAAATTTCAAGGGTAGCTAGGTGGCATAGTGGATAGAATACTAGCCCTGGCGTCAGGAGAAATTGAGCTCAAATCTGGTCTCTGACACTAACTAGCTGTGTGACCCTGGGCAAGTCACTTAACTCTGGTTGCCAAAAAAAATAATAATAAAATAAAATTCCATTTGAACCAAAATTAAATTGACTTTAATATATTGGTACAATGTTAAGACACAAACTGTCCTGAAATAGTCAATGTGGGGCAGACAAAATCATGCTGACTTTGGGGGCAAAGGCCTGGAGTCAAACTCCATGTCTGCCTTGAACTATCTGAGAGATCTTGGGCAAGTCATTCAACTTAAGGCTCTCTAAGGTATGTTCCAGCTTTCAAGTGATGATCTCTTTTCTTTTCTCTCAGGCCGAGGAAAAGATGTGAAATAGATGAATCCATGAAATCCCTCTCTCTTTCCTCCCAGGCCAATGGGATGACTTTTTTCCCTTAGGTCCAGCCTCTAAAAGACAAAAGTTTTGTTACTCTGTGAGAACCATCCCTCACGGAGCCCAAGGTAGGATGCATAGCTATTGCTGCTCCCAGGCAGACCCTGTGGTACTGATACTGTGTAGTACTAATAACACAGGGACCTGTGAAGGCACCCTGCCACCAGTGGTAGCAGCACAGTCAGAGAGATTTGAGCATCAAGGTGTGGGGAGAAGGGGAGACTTCTAAGAACTGGGGCCCTTTTCCAAATATTGTTCTGGATGTAGGAGAGAGAATTTAAACATACCATAGGTAGGAAGAATTCAAGTGTGAGGAAGACAGTCTGAATGACAAAAGGAACCCATAGGAAGTACTTCTTCTCTGGCACCTTAGCCTCTCCGATCCTTCCACTTCTAGGCTCTTTCTCCTTGTGAACAGCATTTACCAATAACAGCAAATTCTTACTTTATCATTATGCCTGGGTACAATTCTTATAATGGCCCACATCTACTCTACCTAGTATCACTTCACTATAAAGTAATTCTCACTTTATTCACAATAAAAAGCTCAGCCTGGGCAGTCTAATCATGGCTGATTCCACATCTAGGGAAAGTAGATCAAGACATGGCAGAGAGAGCAGCATGTTTCTTCCTTCAGTGTTGCACTAGGTCTTATCTCCTAATGGAGCAACACACTAGATTCCAGGAGATTTGGGAGGCATGAATCCCTGAATCACTTAAAGTAAACACCAAGCTATGGAGTGAAAGTTTGACAACTAGGTGGCCCAGTGGATAGAGTACCAGGTCTGAAGTCAGGAAGTCCATCTTCTTGAATTCAAATAAAACTTTAGATACTTACTAGCTGTGTGACCCTGGACAAGTCACTTAACCCTGTTTGCCTCAGTATCCTCATATGTAAAATGATCTGGAGAAGCAAATGGTAAATCTCTCCATTATCTTTGCCAAAAAAGTCCCAATGGGGTCACAAAGAGTCAGACACAACTGAAATGACTAAACAACAAAAAATCTTGAGCAAGGCTCTCTGGGCTTCAATTTCCTTGTCTATAAACCGAGGCGTTAGGTAATTGATAAGGTCAAGCTGGAGAACTATGATCCCACTGCCCTAGACAGCCGCATCAGCATAGCACATCAGCACAGGCTGACCAGCAGGCGTAGTTGCTGACATCAGTAGAAGCTGATCAGCGGCTTCCAAAAGCCATTCCTTGTACTCCTACCAGCAGCTACTTCCCCAGATGCTCACACACATAGCAAAATGCTAGATCTTGGTTGTTCATTCTCCTCCTTCATCTCTGAAAGCATCTGAGCACTTGCTCCTCCTTTCAGACAGAAAACAGTCCTAGCACTCCATGCCCTTCTACTCACCACTGGACAGCTGCAGAAATAGTTTGTGGTCAGTGAATGAGCAATAGATCTTGGCTGATTTTCATCACTATTTGAATTCCCAGGTCTAAAAGGCATATTTCCTCTCTCTTTTGTTCATTGTATTGTTGCTGCAGGATCTTTGTCTCATTTAGGCTTTTATTTGTTTATGGTTGTTTTGGGATTTTTTTTAAGAGCAACAGGAAGTGACTATTATCTGGTTCCAGTTTAGCTCCTCAGTCACCTATTTATGGGACTGCGATATTAATGGTACTCGGAATGCAGTGTTTGCCTCTACATTCACTTAAATATCATCTTTGCTTCCATCGCAGCTGCTCAGGTAAGTAGAATTTTCCACTTCCTCTAAATGTCAGCCCATCTTTTTCTATTAATTCAACTTCCCTCATCTTTGATTTGGAGGCAGAGGCATGGAAATAAAAATGGATAAGCCTGCTGTCCTTTCTTCTGCATCCATAGCAGGAGATGTTTCTGAAAATACCAGAAACTAACAAGAACAGTGGCTAACGTCAGTCTCTTTCTAAAGTCCCTTTCTCAGGTTTGTTGAATCCTCTACCTCTTCTACCCTCCAAACAGCAGGAAGAGAACAAATACTTATTAAGTGCCTACTATGTGCCAAGTGGGCAGGTAGGTGGCACAGTGGATATAGCACTGGCTCAGAGTCAGAAAGACCTAAGTTCAAATCTGGCCTCAGACATGACCCTGGGCAAGTCACTTAAACCTGTTTGCCTCAGTTTCCTCAAATGTAAAATGAGCTGGAGAAGGGAAGGGTAAATTTCTCTAGTATCTTTGCCAAGAAAACCTCAAATGGGGTCATGAAGAGTTGGACACGACTGAAACAACTCAACAACATGTGCCAAGCTCTACATGCATTTGATTCTCACAACTTTGGGAAGCAGATGCTTTTATAATCCCCATTTTACAGTTGAGAAGATCGAGGCAGATAGAGGTTAAGTGACTTGCTTAAGGTCACAGAGCTAAATTTTGGCTCCCAGTCCAGCACTCTGTCCATTGTGGTCCCTAAGTATTATAAAGGAGACCAAACACGCGGCATCAGAAAATTTCAGAATGAGGAGGAATCTTAATGGCTATGTAATTCATTCCATGCCTCAAAAAAATCTCTATAGCATACCCAAGAAAAAGTCATCATTTGCTGGAAGAATAGGAGCCCACTGTTTTCCATGGTGGCCCATTGGAGAGCACTAGTTGTTAACAAGCTGTTTCTTTGGGTGAATAAGGATAGGGTCTGGTAGTGTAGAGAGCACTTGGTACAGAAGTCCCTTCCACACACTCAGAGTGATACTTGTCCATTATTTAGTAAATGAGTCCTATAGAGTTACCTGAGGCTCACCTAAGTTAAGAGACATGCTCAAGGTCACACAACTAGTAACTATCAGAGGCAGGATTTCAATCTAGGTCTTCCTGACCCCAAGCCCAGCATTTTCTGTACTCTCTACACTGCCCCTACTGTTTCTTTATATCCAGTTTTAATTTACCTCTCCCAAACTTATATAGCCATTGTGCTGACCTCACTATTGTATGCCTGTGAAACCTGGACGGTCTCCCAGCACCATGCCAGGAAACGGAATCGCTTCCATTTGAATTATCTTAGGAAGATTCTGAAGATCACCTGGCAGAATAAGGTACCAGAAGCTGAGGTCATAAACTGCCAAGCATTCAAACTCTGCTGTAGAGAGCGCAACTGAGATGGGCTGGCCGTTTTGTTCAAAAACAAAATGTACATTTGTCAAAAAGATTATTTTATGGAGAACTCACATAGGGAAAGCATTCACATGGTGGTCAGAGGGAGCAATACAAAGACACTCTCAAGGTCTCTCTTAACAACTTTGAAAATGATTGTGTGTCATGGGAGACACTGGCACAGGACCACTCAGTGTGGCGTGCCCTCATCAAAGAAAGTAGTGTTCTTTGAGTAAAGCAGAATTGAAATAGCTCAAAGGAACTCAGGATGTGAAAATTTAGAGAATCCACCCCAAATGTTCACATGGACTATTTGTGCTCAACGCGAGGTAGAGCATTACGCTCTCATACTGGTCTGATTAGACACAATCAGATACATTGAAACTTGACTCTAGCATAGCAATGTCATTTTGGTCCTCTTCAAGAACGAAGGACAACAACCAACCAACCCGTTACTCCTAGCTCTGCCCTCTAGGGCTAAAGCAAATAAGGTCACTTCCTCTTACACATGATAGTGTTTTATGTATTTGAAGGCAACTGTCTGACCCTTTTGACAATTTTTCTCTACTCTTCACATAATATCCTCAAATGATCCTTCTTAAAGTCATGAAATTGAGCCTTCTCATCATCCCCCCAATGTTTTCCAACTTGTCAGTGGCATCCTTAAAAATAGGCATCCAGAGAGGAACATAATATTCCAGGCATGGTCAGACTGGGGCAGGGTACAAGGGGACTGTCACTTCATTATAAAAAGTAATATGATGGTAATTTTTAATATACACAATTATATTAAAAACAGATAAAAATGACTTGTCAATCAATCAGGAAATATTTATGGAACACTTACTCTTGACTCAGGCTTGTAGTGTACATTGAACAAGGAAAAAACTGGGGGACACAGTCCCCCAGGTGGAGAATAAGAATACATTCCCAGAGGTGGCCCCTACTGGCCAATCTCACTTCCATTACACTCATATATGGCACTGGATGGTTTTGGTAAGGCACATAGCAAACATTAAGTGGTAGTTAAAGGGATTTCCTCTTGGATCATTTTCTTTCCTGACAGATTACCAAGGAACTTCCAGAGGAAGTTGATAGAGAACAGAAAAGCAGTTTCCATGCAACTGAAAGGTCAGTCAAACTCTTTCTGCTATTTAAATCCTGTAGAAGTTTCTTGGAGTTAATTCAGTATTTCTTCATTATTTTCTCTGCTACATTCTTAGTACCTTGACTGACACTGGTCTACATTCATTTCAATTCAACAAGCATCCATTAAATACCAACTATGTGCCAGGGAAACCAGGAAACTGAGAGGAGGAGAGAGAGTTCCAGTCATAGGACCTTCCCGCACATAGGGAATGGGGAGAGAGTTCCAGGCAAGCCCATCTCAAAGCATAGATTCAGAAGACTGACACCCATAGAATTCAGAATGTTAGAACTAGGAAGAAGCCTTAGAGATCACCTTCCTACTATAGAATCCAAGAGTTGGAAGGGACCTGAGAGGCCATTTGATTGATGGCAAGCCACTGATGCAGAAAGAGACCCCTAAAGGAAAGTAGATAACGATTGTTTTACTGTCGGCTCCACAGCCCTTATTCATGGTGCTCTCTGACATTCATTGCGATGCTTCCCTTGTTAGTGTCATCAGAATCAATTACAGCTTTCTTGCTCAGAAAGTTTCCTTAGGGAATTCAATTCACTCAGGTCTCCAAAGTCTAGAATTTGTTTCTTAATGTAATTTTTCCACCAGGGAAAAGAAGGCAGAGAAGAATGAGTACTATGTACGAGGCACTGTGCTAATTCATAAAAATCTCCAACTCTGGGAGATAACACATCAATTCTACAGATGAGGAAACTGAAACAAATAGAGGTTAAGTGACTTGCTCAAGGTCACACAGGGATGTTTGTGTTCACATTTGAACTCAGAGCTTCCTAAGCACAAGTTCCATTCCTCTACCTACTGAGCCCCCTAGCTGCCAATTTATGGAATGTCAATAATTCAAGTACCTTCAGAAGTTTCTGAATTTTCTTTATTTTCATACTAGCAATTGAGTCATGAAGTATATCATGGAACATGTGCAAACATATGATTACCAAGCGCCGAACACACCATGGAAAAGTGTGACAAATCCATGCAGGGCTAATCTCCTAAACGTGCGTCTACAGAGCCTGAGTAAGAACAATGTGGTCTAATGAACTCCATTGTGAAGTTGCTAGTTTAAAGTCTGCCTCTCTCTCAGAAGTGCTTACTACTAAGTCTCTGGACCTTAGCTTCCTCATTTAGAAAATGAGACTTCTGGACTAGATGATATCTAAGGAATCTTTTATTACTGAACCTATGAAGAAATTCAGTAGTAGGGCAGACAAATGGTCCTCCAGCCAGAAGTCTGATGAGATCACTGAGAGGGTGTTTGATTCCAGAACTCAGGATTTACTTTACCTTGGAGTACTTCTAGTAGCTTTCTTTACCCACTAGCAACACATTATAGTTGTCTTCCATTAATTCAGCTGGGCTTCTCTTGAGTCTGTTTAGCTTTCCAGCTTATCACTCTTGAGATAATGGGCTTGAGAAGCGCTGTATAAGATTAGATTAGTTGTCTGGAGAAAAATAAAAATGAGGTGATGATGAATCAAGCACTCATCATTATCCCTGTTCACAAGAATCTCTGAGCCTACTAACTCTAGCCAGACTTCCCACCTTCCCTTGCACGGTTGGACCCCAAGGAGTGATAGGTTTCAGTAACCAGACAATGTCCACAGAAACAAGAGGTGTAGTGAGATAATGTGTTTAGCATCAGGAGAGACCAGGGTTTGGATCCAGCATGGGAAACTTCTCAACTAAGTGGTCAAAGGCAAATCTCTTATTTTCTCAGAGATTCAGTTTACTCATATGCAAAATGGGTCTAATAATGTGAACATTACCTAACTCTCAACCTTATTGTAAGGAAAATGCCTTTCAAAACATTATATAAATATGAGTTGTTACTGGAGGCAGCATTTTCCATTTTAATTAAAACTCACTTGCTATTCGTCTGTTTCCTTCAGCCCTTAGGCCCTGAGGAAGGTGCTAAGAGTCATAACTGGTGCATCCTCATCTTCTTTCTGGAGAATCAGCACCTGTTGACACCATCATCATGAAGGAATATGTATCAAGCACCTGGGCAGAAACTTCTTTTGGGTGGCCATACTGGGTAAATTACAGAGGTGTGTCTCCTGTCCTGGGGGGATTTACCAAGGCAAAATAGGGAGCACTGGACAGACAGACAAATAAAAATATACAATACTTAATGTAGACAAAATGATTATTCCCAGACATAAGTAAATGAAGAAGAGATAGGCAAATATTTACAGTGGCTACAAGTGGTGACCTGCTCCTGCGGTGTCCTAACCTCCTGCTTGCCATCAGCTCTAGGGCTGGGTGGGGATTCCAGGGGTGTCTGCTCAGGGAGAAAGCTCCACTGAAAGGGCGTCCAATACTAGCAAGCTGTCTATGAGTGAGTTCCTAGAGGAGACTAAGTGGTCAATCTATAGGTCCAAGCGGCTATGAGTGGGAGGCAGAGCGGAGTCATGTCAAGAGCGCAGGACACAGTGTAACATCGTCTCCTGGAGGGGAGAGATTGCTCTTTGTTGTGTATCTTTCTGTCTCTAGAACCTGGCTCAGTATATCTAACTTAGTAGATAATTAATAAGTGCAAAAGGAAGGAAGAATAAAGAGGAGGGAGGAAGGAAGGAAGAAAGGAAAGAAGGAAGGAAGGAAGGAGTTGATGACAACAGAGTAATGACTGGAAGAAATGACCCAGGTAGCCAGGGCTGATCTTACACATAGGCAGAGAAGATTAAAATTAAGGTTAGAGTAAAGCTTATTTTGTGGATCTTATAAAAAGGGACTGGGGGAAGCCATATATCCCTCTTCCTTCTCTTCCTTGTCTCTTCACAATCTCGTAGAACTTGTGAGTTGGAAGGTTCCTCAGAGTCCATCTTCTCCAACCTATACATGAAAAGCATTCTCACTATAATATGCCTGACAGTCACCCAGTCTCCTCTTTAAGACCTCCAAAGAAGGGGAAATCACCACCTCTTAAGGTAATCCATTACATTTTTGGATGCCTTTAATTCTTAGGAAGTTGTTTTTTGTCTGACATCAAGCCCAAATTCACCTCTTTTTCACTTCTTTCCATTTGTCCTCATTCTGTTCTTGGAGGACAAACAAGACAGTCCTAATCCCCTCTCATGACATCCCTTCAAATACTTGAAAGAAATCATATTCCTCTCCTCCCTCTCAACTTCTCTTTTGTAAACTAAACCTGCCCAGGTTCTTCCACCAGTCTTCGTATGATGCTGACTCAGGGCCCTTCATCATCCTTGTTGCTCTCCTCTAACTTAGGAATATCTTTCTTAAACTGAAGTATCCAGAATTGAGCTCAATACTCCAGCCGAGGTTCAACTTGGACAAAGTATAATCAAAGCATCGGTTACTTTTTTGTGTGAAAATTGGGACAACAGTTGTCTTTATTCTTTCTTTCTTTGTATAATTCTTAGGTTTGCTTACTAAACACAAAAATCTTGAATGTTCTTTAACTTTATAACTATCTAATGAAGACATTTTCTTAAAAAAACACAGTCATCCTTCTCCTATCTTGTAATGCCTCTCAAAATTTTCCATCTTTCAGTTATCATTGACAGTAGTTCAATTATCCCATCTGGCAATGATATCAGTACCCAAGGTTAAAGTTCAAAAGCCAGTTGACTTTTGAATTCTCCAAAAGTAGCCTACTATCTCCTTACTTAACTTCTTAAAACTTTTTTTTTTGCTTTTTGGAGGGCAATTGGGGTCAAGTGACTTGCCCAAGATCACATGGCTAGTTTTTGTGTTAAGTGTCTGAGTCTGGATTTGAACTCAAGTCCTCCTGACTCCAGGGCTGGTACACTATCCACTGCACCACCTAGCTACCCCCTTTACTTATCTTCTTTATGATTTCCCTGTTCCTCATTTTATCTCTGTCATTCCCATTGGGAAGGCCACTCTCCTTGAAAGAAATAAAAGAAGCAGAAAGAAAAACTGAGCAACTCTCCCCTTAGCTGTTGTTCTCAGTTATCATTATCCTATCCATTCCAAATAAAAGTCCTAGCCCTTCTTCAGTCCTTAGGGTTTTTTTCCTTCCAATAGAGTATTAAAAGCTTTTTTAGCATCCCTGACACTATTTTTACAGAACTACATCAACCCATCCTCTGTCATCTGGCTTTGCTTGTATCTTCTGTGCATTTCTTTTTAAAATCTAAGTTAGTTCTGAAATTCCTTGGGTATCCCTACCATTCACTTCAGACAAATCTCATTTTTCCTCCTATTTAGAATTGTTTCCATTTGTGTCTTTAGAATTTCATTCTAAGAATTTCATTCATTTTAGCATCAACCCTCCCTCTGAACTGACTTCCTTGTATAGTATTTTAGTCTATGCACTGGTGAGGAATCTGGGGCCTCGAGGATACACATGGCCCTCTAGGTCCTCAAGTGTGTGGCCCTTTGACTGAATCCAAACTTCACAGAACAAATCCGTTGATAAAAAGATCTGTTTTGTAAAACTTGGACTAAGTCAAAAGGCTGCACCCAAGGATCTAGAAGGCCACATGTGGCCTCCAGGCCTCAGGTTCCCCACCCCTGAGCTAGAACCAGGGCCCAGTCATACATTTCATACTATATCAGAAATACCTAAGGTCAGATTTGCCTCTGAATTACAACCTCTTGTTTTTCATGTCTATTGCCTGAATTGGAGGCATGTGTGGGTAGACATTTGAGGCCATGGATTTTTATACTGATACCTTTCTTAGATTCTGTTTCCTGTGAACTTGTGGGTGTCTCAGCTGTTGTTCTTCCTTTCTTTCTAGAGACTCTCTAACCCAGAGAATATACATAGGCAGTCTTTTCCCTCCTCCATCTTTTTAAATTTAAATCCCTTTTGATTAGATTTCCAAGATTCCTAGCAAATATATTCTTACCAGTATTTGTTAGGTGAACTCCATCTCTGGCCAAGGATTCACCATCCTTATATTTTAAGCCCTAGCCCTGAAGTCCAAATCCTAATCTCAGATGCGACCTTTGTAGCTGGCTGCTCACTTTCTAAATTAGATTTTCTCTTCCACATCTCTTGTCTTCAATGGTTAACAGTGAGGAAGACAGTTGGCGGCCCTATGGAGCTCAATGTCTTGCATAAGATTTTGTAATCATTGAAAATATTGTTTTGATTCCTTCTAGCAGTATTTGTGCCCATATGAATCACCAGAAGTAGGTGGTTGTCATTCATTTTAATAAGTCTTGAGAAGTAATCTGTTATGTCCTGAATAAATGCCCTAGGCTAAATACAATTAGGTGGTGAGGTGAATAGAATGTTGGTTTTGATGTCAGAAAGACCTCAGTTCAAATCCAGCTTCAAACATGAGCTATGCGACTCTGGGAAAGTAAATCACTTACCCTCTGCCTCAGTTTCTTCAACTGTAAAGTGGGGTCATAGGAGCACCTACATCCCAGGGTAGCTGTGAGGATCCAGTGAGACATCATTTATAAAGGGTGCACAGTAGGTGCTTAATGAATAGTTGTTCATTTCCCTTTCTTCCTTTCCCAGGAGGACGATAGACCTGTCTATTGTTTATCAGGTCAAGGAGGACCTTTTTCAGTACCCCTCAACAGGCAATCACCAGTGACTCCTGCTCTTCTCCTCTTCCTCTGACCCTAACCAGATGCTCAGCTAGCATTTGTGGCTTTACTGCATCATTCTTGGGAGGACAAGCAGCTTCTCCTGCCTCAGAGCATCCAGCTCCTTGTCTTCAGGAAGAACACTGAGTCTGACTTAAAGCTGCAGTGGTGTGACTGTCCTTCTCCTGCCTTCCTCCTCCTACATCTAACACTCTTCCATTGTCCAGCACTTTGACAAGAGTCAAGTCTCTTCCATTCCACTTGAAATTTGTTTTTTTTTCCTATTGAAGCCTTATTTGTATCTATTTTCTTGGTGGGGAGAGGAAGAAAAGGAAGTCAGTTTTGTGGAGTTTTTTGGAGGGGGAAGGCAAAGCAGTTGGGGTTAAGTGATTTGCCCAAGGACACATAGTTGATGAGTGTGGCCAAGTGTCTGAGGCCAGATTTGAACTCAGGTCCTCCTGACTCCAGGGCCAGTGCTCTATTCACTGTGCTGCCTAGGTGCTCTAAAATTAGTTTTTATTAAGCATGCCCTATGTGCCAGGAACTGTACTGAGTCCTTTACAAATATTTTCTTATTTTAGCCTCACAACAACCCTGGGATGTAGGTACTATTTGGAAAATGTCCTTCTCCTTGGCAAGGATCACCTTTGTTGTTGTTGTTGTTGTTGTTGTTGTTGTTGTTGTTGTTGTTGTTGTTCAATCAGTGACCCCATTTGGGATTTTCTTGGCAAAGACATTGGAGTGATTTGCAATTTCCTTCTCCAGCTCATTTGGCAGATAAGGAAACTGAGACAAACAGGGTTAAGTGACTTGTCCAGGGTCACACATCTAGTAAGTGTCTGAGCCTACTTTCTAACTTCAGCCAGTACTCTATCCACTGTGCCACCTAGCTGACCTAAAATTTCCCACAATGCTTCCTCACTTTACTCTGCCATAATGGAATTCTACTAAATTGTAGGTGCTTTTGGGCTTAACAATTGGATCCTCTTAGAAACAGCAAACACCCCTAGGAGGAATAATAGACTATATTAGTCATTCACACTGCAGTTTGGGCTATTCAGATTAGATTGCTTTACTCCTAACCAGAGATCTATTTGTCTTTTGGGAAGAGGAATCCCTAATGGGAGATGAGGGGGTAGGGGGTGCAGTAGTATACAGGAGGAAGAGAAAGGAGAATTAATTTTTTGAGCCTGGCCAGCATCAAAAGGGACTTGGGTAGAATCTCTTGAGAGGGGAGAAAAGGGTAAATGAAAAGGACTCAACAAGAGAAGTTACAATAAAAGGGATGTGGGAGAGACAAATGCTGCCAGCTTCCTGACTTTGCCTAGGGCTAGTCCTGCTGGTAGCAACATTTTTTAACTGAAGATGGGCTAAAAGTAAGGATACACGTACAGAAGCCAAAAAGGGTGAGGCTGCAATAATTCCTCTCATAAATCATTAATTGGACAGAAGATTTTGTTATAGAGAGAGGAATGGAGAAACAGATGTGAACAGTACCAAAGAAACTGAAGGAACCTGGGAGTGTGGGGGAGACTTCTGAAGGGAGAACTAAGATGGCCACACCTAGGACTTATGTTGAGCAAGAATTTGAACATGGGAAAGTATGGCGACTAGGGATGAGGGGAAGATGTTGAATATATTAAGGGAAATGACATTGGATCATTACACCAGAGATTTAAGCTAAAAGGGACCCACCTGGTCATCTAATGCAGCTGCCTCATCTTACAGATGAGGAAATTGAGGCTTAGAAAGGTGGCTTCCCCAAAGTCACAAAGAAACCCAAAGCAAAGCATCTGACTAGATGACCTCTAAGATCCTGTCCTAAGGCATTCTGAATGTCTATGACTGTACGAATCTAAAGTAATAACAGGGAGGAGGGGAAGATCTGAGCAATATTATGAAGGAGCCATTCACTGGATGTGGTGAAAACCGCATACCAGAAACTAATAAAAGGAGAACCATACATGATGGAGGTTTCAATCCTGAGATGCACAAACAAAATCAATGCAACCAAGATTATAAGGAAAGGAGAAAGCTGGGGAACAATTTTTACGGACAGTGTCTCTGATAAGGCCTCTTTTCTAAAATATAGAGAGAATTGAGTCAAGTTTATGAGAATGCAAGTCATTCCCCAATTAATAAATGGTGAAAGGATATGAATGGGCAGTTTTCAGATGAAAAAATTATAACTATAGTCATATAAAAACGCTCTAAATCACTATTGGTTAGATAAATGCAAATTAAAACAACTCCGAGGTACTACCTCACACCTATCAGATTGGTTAACATGACAAAAGAGGAAAAATATTAATGTTGGAGAAAATGTGGGAAAATTGGAACACTGATGCATTGTTGGTAGAGTTGTGAACTGATCCAATCATTCTAAAGAACAATTTGGAACTATACCCAATGGTATAATATATGTGTGTGTGTGTGTGTACATACATACATATATACATTATATATACATATATATGATATATAAAACTGTGTATACTCTTTGGTCTAGTCATACCATTGCTAGATTTGTATCCCAAAGAGGTCATAAAAAATGGAAAAGGACCCACACATACAAAAATATTTATAGCAGTTCTTTTTGTGGTGGCAAAGAATCCGAAATTGAGTAGATGTTCATCAATTGGGGAATAGCTAAATAAGTTGTGGCATATGAATGTAATGGAATGCTGTTGTTCTATGAGAAATTATGAGCTGGCGGATTTCAGAAAAACCTGGAAAGATTTACATGAATTGATGCTGAGTGAAGTGAGCAGAACCAGGAGAACATTGTACACAGTAACAGCAAACACTGTTTTGATGATCAACTCTGCTAGAAGACCAACTTAGCGCCTCTCAGAAATATAATGATCTAAGACAATTCCAAAAGATTCATGATGGAAAATGCTATCCGCACCCTGAGAAAGAACTATGGAGTCTGAATTCTGATCAAAGCAGACTATTCTCTCTTTTTCGTTGTTTTTTTCTTCCTCATAGTTTTTCCTTTTTGTTCTGATTCTTCCTTCACAACATGACCAACATGGAAATATGTTTAATATGATTGTACATGTATAGCCTATATCAGATTGCATGCCATCTTGGGGAGAGGGTAGAAGATGAGAAAAAAATTTGAAACTCAAAATTTTATAAAAGTGAATATTGAAAACTATCTTTGAATGTAATTGGAAAAAAAATTAAATATGATTAAGTAGGGGGGAAAACTCAATATCTCCTTTGTATAAATTAAAACATGTTGCTTGTGGCATCATTAGACAGACCGACTCTTTTGAGAAATCTTTTTAGTCTCAAAATAGTTTCACAAGTCTAGGATGGTGATCTCTGTAGCAAGTAGACACTGGTAGCAGAAGATAGCAACCTTAGTCTCTCCAGCTCTAGTCCCCACCATGCAGCTACACACATCCCTCTCAACTTGGCTTGTGGGAGCAACCTTTGGAGCAGAATTCTCTAATAATGTCAGCATTTTAAATGGGCATCCTAATCCTTCATACATTCTATTCAGGAACAGGGTTCAAAAATTAAAGGAAAAGAAGGGCTACTTTTGCCACCAAATGTGCCACCTACCCTAAGTACTGCAAAGAATGCTTTAAAATGCAGGTCCCAATCCATTTCCTCATCCATCTCTTTGTGGATCAATCAGAGCAGCTCCTATGCAGTGACTTTTGGACCTCTACGGGCTCTGAGTATTCACTGAGTATTTTCAATCAATTTGATAAAAATCGTGTAGGTGAAAACCAAATTGTTTGATTCTTAGAAAATTATTAGTAGCTCAGTAATTAAGCAATCACTCACATATTAACTTTTCCAGGTAATTTGGTCACAGTTGACAGCCCCAAGATTGCCTGGTAATTGTATAAATTATTTATATTCTCCCATTTAGTGGGTATCAAAAGAAATATGTCCTCAAGTAGGAAAGGCAGAGAGAGACATAACTTAGGGTAGGTGTGGGGCAGAGTACTACAGAGAAATTCTCCCTAGGAAAATTGGCTAATGTAAGAGATGCAGGGGTTGAACTAGATGACCTTGGCTGTCCCTTCTGATTTTACCTGGATTCTAAGAATGTAGTTTTTTTCATCTTATTTTTATCAATACTATTTGGTTTTATATCACATTTATTTTCAAATATAGTGCTTCCCCCAATCTAGCAAGCACCACCAACCCCCCCAAAAGAGTGACTAAAAAACGAAGGAGTAAGGGAAATAATTTAGCAAAACTGACCAACACAAAAACCCTTCCTGACTGTATATATTGTGTTCTATATCCATAGTGAGCCATCTCTGCAAAGAAGAGATGACGGTACATTTTATCAACTCTTCAGAAGCCAAATTTGATCATTATGGTTACAAAACTTAGTTTGGAGTTTCTATTCTTTCTATTTTTGTAATTATCACAACACAGACACACACAGAGTTTTCTCATTTCTATTTATTTTATTCTGCATCAGTTCATATAGTCTGATCATATGATTCTTTATCATTCTCTTTATGCTTCTTGAATTCTCCATATTTACAATTTCTTATGCTACAATAATATTCCACTGTATTCGTATATCATTCTTTGTTTAGCCATTCCCCCACTGATGGGCTTCTAATTCTTTGCTACCATAGGGCTCTCCACTTTGCAAACTCTTCAGAATGGATTCTTCATCAACAATGAGGGCACTTGAGTCCCTACTGGGAGTTTTTTCTTCTCCTTTAGGCTTCTCATTCAAATCACAATAAGTTCTTCCACAACTAGGTCAATCTATCAGCTGCCAATTCTTCCAAGGTCATTATTGATCCCATCTGTGTCCCACAGACATTCTCTTCCATATTAAAGGCTAACTACCTACCCAATTTTGAGGGGCCTTCAACATTTGTTAGTAGCAGCCAAGAAATCTTTTTCTACATATACCACCATCCCTGCTCCTTTCCTCCACATCTTTTCCTTGCTTCTCCCCTGTCCCCTCCATTTCCAAAGAATGAAACATGTTGTTGAATTCATGCTTTGAAACGGCCATTATATATCAGACTGCCATCCAAACCATGGCCCAGTGAATAGACCGTTAAGATAGTCTCTGTGAACATACAGTGTGTTTGTGCCCCATCCTGCAAAGAGAATTGGTGCCCACTCTGCATGTGCAATAAGGCTCTGGTGCAGCCCTTCTCCTGTGCTCCAGGAGATCTAGATCTAACTGGGATCTAAAATGTTCTAGGTCAGCAGTTAGCAACTTTTCTGGATGCAATGGACACTGTTAAAGACAAAACCAATTCTTAATCTCTTATATGATTTGGATCATAGATATAGATCTTAGATGTCATCAAATCCAACCATCTCATTTACAAGTGAGGAAACTGAAGGCTAGAGAGACCTAGGGTCAAGCACTGACCCTGACACTTACTAGTCATGTGACCATGGCCAAATCACTAAGCCTCTCAATGATTTGCCCAAGGTCACTCAAGTAGTAATTCTACTCATGGCTCCTGACTTCCAATGCAATATTTTTTTTTCAAACTACCAAGCTGCCTCTACCCTAGCATCTAAAAGAATAATCAATGGTAATCACTATCCCCATCCCCATCAACTATTGACCATAATCATTATACAACAGTACAATTATTATTATTATTACAGCAGTAGCAAGGACTGTATAAAACAGTACTGGATGGCCCAAATGTAGCAGGAATACACAGATTCAGCTGGAAATGTTCCGTCCCAGATTGGATTTTCATCTTTGTGAGGAATAGGAGAAAAACAAGGGCTAGGTGCTTTCTCCCTATCTCTTTATCTTTAAGGGGAAAAGTAAGAACTCAGATAGACCTTAGCTTAAAAAGGCCAAGGTTCCCCACTGCATCCTGGATCATCTTCAGTCTTGATCTGTATCTGGTCACTGGACCTAGATGGCTCTAGAGAAGAAAGTGAGGCTGGCGACCTTACACAACCCTCCCTCTCTCAAATCCAATTCAGTTGCAAGTCTTGGCATCATCTTCCTGAGGTCCTTTTCAAGAACAAAGGACGAACCACAATTGCAATCTTTAAGAGAGAGAGTTGGCTTGAATTATATCTGTATTACATGAAATATTTGATATCTGGGGATACTAGTCTTTCAATAATTCAGGATAAAAGTCACTTTCTCCAGTCATACTGGGGGAAAGTAGTTTAGATCCAGGAGGCAGCTAAGTGGCTCAGTAGATACTCATCTTCCAGAATTCAAATCTATCCCCAGACACTTACTAGATAAGAGACCCTGGGAAAGTCACTTAACCCTGTTTGTCTCAGTTCCTCATTTGTAAAATGGGCTAGAGGAGAAAATTGCAAACTAGTCTATTCACCAAGAAAATCCCAAATGGGGTCATGAAGAGTCAGACACAAACGAAGGGAGCATTTAATACAGCAGTACCTGGGAAGGGGAGTTACTAAAGAGAGGGTGATGTCCACACCTGAGAGAAGAGTTTGTACTTTCTCTAGATTCAGTTGGAGAGGTAGCCCAGTTAGGCATGGCTTCTTCTGGCTAGGCCTTGAGCCTCCAGGGAATAAGAGGACCCCCCTCCCCAACTGTACCCAACTGTGGTGACAAAGAACCAGCATCTTTCCTTAAATGAGAGGACAGAAATGCCACATGCTTGTCCATGTCCCACTGGTATAATCGCTATCATATTGCAATCAATTCCAAGACAACTAGCTTTCTCATCTGCACCCCAATCTATCAATCAGTAAGCATTTATTTAATGCCTACTATATGCCAAACAATGTGTGAGGCATAATGGATACAAAAGTAAAAATAATACAGTTTATGACCTTAAAGAACTTACATCTTATCAAAAGGGAGCAGTACAGCACAAGGCAGTTTTATAAGATTTGACTTTGCTGTAGCATACAAACTATGGCCCTTATATACTAACACAATATCACCATTCCTATCATTTTAAACTACTCTCAGTTCCACTAGAGGCAATATAGCCTAGTGGGTAGAGAGAGTCTCAAAATCAGGACTAACTAGTTATGTGACCCTGAGCAAGTAATTTAACTCCACAGTGCCCCAAGCAGCTCACTAAGACTACAACTATGGCAATATGGATCTCAATGTGAATCTATAGATCTATAGTGTGTTGATGCATATACATCTTATATACACAAATACACATATGTGTGCAGTTGTCATACGACATGCATATATAATGCCCACCTATATGAATGCACTTTAGGTATACATATCATCTAAATATATGGTGCATATGAGTATATTTATGCATACATACATGTCTAACACAAATGCACATATATTAATGCATGCGTTAGTGTGTGCTTACATATCATATACTTATTTTCTTGTCACTCAGTCGTATCTGACTCTTTGTGACCCTGTGGAACATAGCTAATGCTGTCTGTAAGGTTTTCTTGGCAAAGACGCTGAAATGTTTTGCCATTTCCTTCTCCAGTGAATTAAAGCAGAGATTAAGTGACTTGTTCGTGGTCACACAGTGAGTGTCTGAGGCCAGATTTTAACTTAGGTCTTCCTAACTTTAGGCCAAATGCTCTATCCACTGAGTCACCCAGCTACCTCCACCATATACACACATGTGCACAT
Organism: Pseudocheirus occidentalis; assembly: GCA_028646575.1. NCBI lineage: Eukaryota > Metazoa > Chordata > Mammalia > Diprotodontia > Pseudocheiridae > Pseudocheirus > Pseudocheirus occidentalis. Next base: position 322,119,869 of record CM053594.1, read on the forward strand.
ACATATACAATACAAATGTAAGTGAGTTTCAAGTATGAGCATGTATCATGCGTGTATATGTGAATATATCATTTATTTTATTTGTGTATTTATATATGCAGTGTATGTATGCGTGTATATATTGTTGATATGCATTGATGGAGGTAGTTTTTCACCCTAGAGATTTGCTTGCCAATGAAACCACAAGTATAGTCCATATCTCCTAATTTCTAAAGCTGAACACAAATAACTTTTAAGTGAAACAATATTGGAAAGTCAGTGACATTCACATAATTTGGAGAAAGGAAAAGGCAGTGAAGTTGTTAGGATGGGATGAAGAACAGGCCCTTGCCCTGGAATCCTAGATCAGACATATAACCATTGCTCATAGTGGTGCCAAGGCTGGGAGTGGGGAAAACCCATGTTATAGCATCCAGTTGTCTATGCCCAGAAAAGACTGTCATCGAGCTAATTGAGCTAGCACCACCTCAAGATCAATGGGTTTCACAGGCTTTTGGCAAATCCTGGAAAGTAGCAATTGTTTTATTATGTGTATTTTTATTTCTAGCATTTCACAGTAAAGCATTCAATAAATGCTTATTGATTGATTGCTCTCCCACTATCATCAAAATTGTTTTTTACCCATTCCTATAATTCAAAGATCATCTACTTTAGCAACAATGCAATTTCCTCTCTTCCAGTACCAAAGAAAGAATAAAATTCATTCATTCATTCACTGATTCAACAAACCTTAACTACATACCTACTATGTGCCATGCACTAAGAGGGGATACAAAGATGAATTAGATGTGGTTCCTCTCTTACAGAGCTCTCCCTTCTTCCAACAGGGGAGATAAGGTACACACAAATTAGCATAGTGTAACGAGTGTGATAGGCGCAAGGTGCTTATGAGAATTTGGAAGAAGTAACGCTCACTTCTGGCAGGGATCCGGGAAGGCTAGGGAAAGCTTCATGGAGGAGCTCAACCTTGAAAGTCAGAAACCTTGCAATAAACAGAGATCAGGACAAAGGGCATTCCAGGCAGAGGCAACAGCTTGAACAAAGACACAGGGGCAGGAAAGGCTGAGATGTGTTTGGGAAACAGTGAGCCGTCCAATTTGGCTGGAGTATTAAGTATGTGAAGAACAGTAGCAAAAGATGAGATTGGGAGCAACCACCAGCAATTCCTTGGTAATAAATTTCCTAGAACTGAAACCAGTCTATACCGACAGCCTCCTCTCCTGCTAACCACCAACTCAGTTCTCCTGAGTTATCTCTGCTGCTCAGGTTTGGTGTGGCAGATGCTGGACACAGGTAGTATGGGCGTCCAATCCAACATATTTTAAAAACTCTTCTCTTCCTGCTTACTCTTAGGGAGATAAGGGGATGCCATAGGCAGTCAACTAGCCTTTACTAAGCACTACTATGTACCAATCACTGTGCACTAAGGACACAAAGAAAGGCAAAAACAGTCTCTGCCCTCAAGCAGCTCACAGTCCAATGGGGGAGACAACATGCAGACCATTGTGTCCAAACAAGATGTTCTGTCCCCTGAGATGCCCTCATTCACCTCAATGGATGACAAAATATGACCAACAAGGTAAAGGCTGAGAGAAAACTAGGCCCAAGGTTACTATCACAACAAAAACAATTGCAGCCAATATTTATTTAATGCTTTAAGGTTTGTAAAGTACTCGATATCATCTCATTTGGTCTTACTAACAGCTCTGACAAGTGCCATCACTATCTCCATTTTATAGATGAGGAAAGAAAGTTTCAGAGTGGTTGTTTACAGTCACAGAGCTGAGATACATAGGAGGTAGGGGTCCAAGACAGATCAACACTCAATACATTCACTATGCTCAGTCTTTCCTGTTTCTCTGTGCAGAGGGGAAAGTCACATCATAGGGATCTTAATCAGAAAGTTAGGAAACTTTTTTTTCTTTTTTTATTGACTTGTTTGTTTACTTTTAGTTTACAAGATTCAGTTCCAGAATCACTTGAGTTTCATATTTTCTCCCCTTCCTTCCCCTCCCCCCACCATGGTGGCGTACAATCATGTATAGGATCTGCAGGCTCTTTCACATTGTACAAGAGTCTGGTCATATAGAAGCATTATAACCAATGGAGTGAACAATGGGGAATAAAAGAAACAAAACCAAACA
>CM053594.1:322122512-322165296 GCA_028646575.1 Pseudocheirus occidentalis
AATAGATTGTGGGAAGGGTCTTACAGAGGGATCAATGTTCTGGGCTGGGGGGTAGGGGCAAAAAGGGGAGAAAATTTGTAACTCAAAACCTTGTGGAAATGAATGATGTAACCAAGAAAATAAATTAAAATTAAAAAAAAAAGAAAACAAGAAAAAAACACAGGAAAAAAAAACAAATAGCTCGTCATCTGATCCTCACAAGAATCTTGGGATCTACTATAATTCCCATTTTACAGTTGAAGAAATTAAGGCAGGGTTTAAGTGACTCACCCAGGGTCACTCAGCTAGTAAGTGTCTGAGACTAGATTTGAATTCCAGCCCAGCACGTTATCCACTGTACCACTGTATACCATATGCAGCAAACTCACTGAAGGCATCAGTATTTCTAGCCATCTCGGCCAGGTTTCCCAATAAGAACTACCATGCTAAACTTGAGCCCACTCTCCCCGAGAACTGAAGTAGTAGAGGGAAGAATGTGCTCCCAGCTCAGAAGAAAGTGTGTTTGTGCTTCTGTTCTCAGAAAAAATATTCCATTTGTAAAAACTAATTTCTCTTCATTGGTTATCTACATATCAAGAAGATGTCAGTGGTTAAATGATATTGGAGCAGTAATTATGGGTGATGATATTAGGTAGAACATGCCAATATGGGGTCTTGCAGTGATAGCAATGACCCTCCCTGATGGCAGATGTGGCTAAGCCATGCTTTAGGGATCCAGCCTGCTGGTACATGTTTGGTTTGGGAAAATATGTCCAAAGCCTCACCGCATGCTGGTGACTGGTCCTTCAGTGTGGTTCAGTAGAAATCCTGTGGCCCTTACAGTCACAGGGCTTGAACTTGAATCCTGACTTTGCCACTTCCTACTTTTGTGACTTGATCTCTCCAAGCCTCTGTGATCTCAGCTATAAGAGGAAAAGGTCAGACTAAAATGATTGCTAACGCCGTTCCCAGATCTACATCAATGACATCTCTCCCCCTCAAACCCACAAACATGCCTCCCATGCATACATATAGATAGATAACAAAATTATATTAGTAGCCAACATTTACACAGTGCTTCATAATTTACAAAGTGCTTTTCTTATAAGCATTCCACTCAATAGGTAGTGTGGTTATTAGCATCTCCTTTTCTCTAGAGAGATATTGAGGCACTGAGAGGACCCAAAGTCATTCAGCTAATAAATAGAAGAATTGGGATTGAAACACATCTTCCAATTCCCAATCCCACCATCACAACTACATTTTCAGAGGTTACTTAAGCCAGAGCTGGTAGAACTGCCCTGGCCATTAACCGAAGGGTGAATCCAATGATAATGCCCCCATACTCTAATGTTATCCCATTCAACCATCCCATGAAGACTGGCGTCTCTGTCCTGTGGTCATGTTCCTCTCCACTTGCTATCTGTTTCTACTCAGGGAATGATACTTTAACATTATTACCATCATGACTGGAATGGACTTGGCAATTTACTGTCCTTTGGCTCCATTTAGAATCCCTGTGATTCTGGAGAGAAGGACAGCATGGGACAGGGATGACCATAAGGTGATTTGAAGTGTGTCTGCTATGTGCTGGAGATACAAAGAAAGGTAAAAGATAGTTGTACCTCTCAAGAAACTCGCAGTCAAATGTGGGAGACAACAACAAGCAAATTCACTAAGAATCCCTATGATTCTGCCTAGAGACAAGCTTCCTTGCCTGATCACCTCTTCCCACTTGCACATACCCATCCATGTCAGCACTCTTCAGCTCTGTACTCTCTTTCATTGTCAGTCAAGAAACAGTTATCAAGCACCTACTAACCTGGGCACTGGGTCAAGTGCTGGAGATATAAAAAGAGGCAAAGATAGTCCTGCCCTCAAGCTCACAGTCTAATGTGCCTCTCCTTCCATTTTTACCAATCTGCCTTTCCTATGAGGACTCTTCTTCTCTTTTATCTTCCTATATTTACAGTATCCTGGCTCTCCTCTGAAGATACTTTTTGTAGCCTTGGCCACTCTTCCCAGTCCTAGATGTACCTTCTTTCTTATACCTGGACACACAGCAGCCCAGGAAGGGATGTAGACCTGCTTCTCTTCTTCCTTGCTACTTCTAGCCCTCCCTGTACCACCCTCCCTTGGGGGCTTCTTCCCTTTCCAAGTTCAGTTCATTCAGATATAGAGCAATTAGGTGGTACAGTGGAAAGAGTGCCAGGTCTGGAGTCAGGAAGACTCATTTTTGCGAACTCAAATCTGGCCTCAGACACTTACTAGCTGTGTGACCCTGGGCAAGTCACTTAACCCTGTTTGCCTTAGTTTCCTCATCTATAAAATGAGCTGGAGAATAAAATGACAAACCTCTCCAGTATCTTTGCCAAGAAAACCCCAAGAGGGGTCACAAAGAATTGGACACAATTGAAACAATTCAACAACAACAATAATTCAGACATATCATCCTGTCCAGATCCAATTATCCACCAGTCCCAAGTCACTCACCCTCTTTTCTCAAGGAGTTTAGAATACTTAGTTCATAGTCTTCCTCTGTATCACAATTCTCACCGTTATACTTGGGAACTTCAATCTACATGCTGATATCCCCATTAATCTCTTTGCTTCCTAGTTCATCAGCTTTCCCATCTTCTAAAACTAGCACTTTCGTTCCATATCAGCCACACAGACAGATAGCCATAACCTTGATCTCTTCATTACCCACAAATGCCTACTTCCAGGATCCATAATTTTAAAATCTCTCAGTCTGACCATAGAATCTGTCCTTCCAAGTTTACTTGTGTCTCATCCCTCCAAAGCTTCTTCTCCATCTCCACTGCAATCTCTAGTCTTCCATGTTTCCCCAGGTCACCACCCCTACTCCTACCCACTTTACGTCCCTCCCTTCAAAATCTCAACTTTTATTTTTTTAAGAGTCTTTGGCTCTTCAGTCTCTTATCCCATTGTCCTGTCTCTGCTCATGCCTTTCTAGATCCCAGCCCTGGATGACTTTAACCATTGGCTTTACTCTAGTCCTGATTACCTGTTATTGAATGCTGCTATAGAAAGCAAATTTATGTTATCCCATTTCCACTGGGCCCTTGTGTTTGCACGCCAGTTCCTTTACTTGTACTCCACCAGCTCACCAACACATGCCCCAGAAAACTCTACCACCACCTTTACCCTTCCTCACATTATAGACATCACTGGAAAAAAAAACTGAGATCATTTAAAAATGTTAGCTGCTTCTACCATCCAGGTTCACTTTTAAAATCATCTCAGCTTGCTCCTTTATTCTTTCCTCTGCTTCATTCTCAGAGTATTAGGTTGTACTCCTCCTTGATAATTCCAATCCTTCTATTTGTTCCATTGATCCCATACTCTCCTATCTTCCCAAGCAACTTTCCTTTTCTATCATTCCCTCTTTTTCTTTCATTTTCAACCTCTTCCTAGTTACTGGCTCCTTATCTGCTGTCTCCAAACATGCCCAGATCTCCCTCAGTCCTAAAAAAACTTCACATCATCATCATCATCTTATAGCTCCCCTAATTTTAATAGCCATTCTCCAAAATAATTTTATTTTATAAATAAATTTTATTTTATTTTATAAAATTTTATTTCATAAAATAAATGCATACATAAAAGCTGCTTCCATTCACCTCTACTTGATCACCTCACACTCACTTTTCAACCCTTTATAATCTACCTTCTATCCTCAAAACTCACCTGAAACTGCTCTCTCCAACGTCATCAATTATCTTTCATTCTTCTATCCAGTGAACTTCTTTCACTTCTTTTTTTTCACTCTTTCTGCCATATTTGACAAGGTGGAGCACCCCTTATTTCTGGGCATTCCATTCACTCTAGGTTTTTGTGACCCTTCTCCATCGTGTTTTTTTTCCCATCTGTCTGATAAATCCTTCTTGGCTCCTTTTTAAGATCATCACCCATGCCCAATTCCCCATGTGTGTACATTCCCCAAGATTCTGTCCTGGACCCACTATGTTGTCTAAGTGATCTCATTAGTGCCTATGGGTTCATCTGTAATTTCTATACAGATGACTCCCAAATGTGTATATCCAGCTCTCACCTATCTCATAAGTTCCAGTCCCTCATTTCTAACTGGCTGCTAGACATCTCCACCTGAATGTCTCACAGTCACCACAAAGTCAATGTCAGAAGCAGAATTTACATTTTTTCCTCCTAAATCCCCTTGTAATTTCCCTGTTTCTATCAAGGAAACTACTTTTCCTCCAGTTACCCAGGCTTTGCAAACTATCTCTCCACACTCCCTTACCTATTCTATCCAGTTCGTTACCATGTCTCATCAACTCTAATATTTCTCCCCCCTTTCCCCTCTCTCTACACACCACAAATGACCATAGTTCCAACCCTCATCACGTCTCACTGGTGATGTTACACCGGCCTCCTCACTGCTCTCCTGCCTCCAGTCTCCTGCCTTTCTGATCCATCCTCTGTGCAGCTGCCAAATTGATACTCTTAGAGAACAAGACTGACCATGTCACTTCTCTGCTCAAAAGTTCTTTGGCCGTCAGAATCAAATGTAAAATCCTGTGCTTGTCATATAAAGCACTTAAGCTTTCTGCCTAGCTTTGCTGGTTGGTCATATATCATTCCCTCTCACGTACTCTACACATTAGCCAAATTAGATTATTTGATGTTCCCCAGGCAAAACCTTTCCTCTCCTGACTCCCATGCATTTGCAAAGGCTGCCCTCCCTGCATGGAATGTTTACTTCTCTACTTCCATTTCTTAAAAACCCAGGACTCTTCAAGGTTCACTTCAAGTGCATGCCTTCAAAAGCTTTTTCCTGAACCTCCCCTAGTAATTAATTTTCCTCTCCCCAATTGCTGTGGATTTATTTTGTACATATTCTATTTCCTCATTTGTGAAAGCGCTGTATATTACAATACAATGTAAGCTCATTGGGGGCAAAAAGACTTATTTTTGTCTTTGAACTCCAGGATCTAGCACAGGCCTAGAATAGAGTTGGTCCTTAGTAAATTGTTATTGAGCAATTGATTGACCTGGAACATTAATGATTACCAGGGTACAATACCCAGAAAATTATGGGAACATAGCAGCCCTAATTTAGCCCAATCTAGAGGGCTCACAGAAAGGGAGCTAAAAGTCACCACTGATTTCTGGCCAATGACATTTTCAATTCCATTTGATTCAAGAAAACTTGATTAAACAGCTACTATTTGAAATAGTAATGGCTGGGGATAAAAACACAAAAACCAAACAGACCTTTACTTTTCCATTCTTATGGCACAGATAAGCAAAAACAAAATGTAGAGAAAATAATGCAAAATAATTTCAAGAGGAAGAAAGTCCTTACAACTGAGGGAGCAGGGTCCAGAAAGACTTGAGTGGGAGATGGCACCCAAGCTCTGCTTTGAAAGGAGTTAGGGGCTAGAAGTTGTGAGAATGATAAGGAAGTGTCTTCCAGTCTCTTAGACCCCTGAAAAATTATAGGAGCTTTGACAAAGAATAAGACTAGGATTCACTAAAAACTCAACCCTACTCCCCGGGGGCTTTGCTGACAGAAGGGGGTGCTGGGAGGGCATCAAAGGAAGCTAAAACGCAGACAACTTTGGGGGCACATAAGCCAGTTAAATGACTTTGAGACTTTGATCTGTCATAGATGTCACAGAGAGCTAATTGAACAGTTTCATCAACATTATCTATGAGCCAAAATTAACATTAAACAGAAGACAGAATAACTAACGAGACACTGGAGTGCAGCCAGTCCAGTATCTTATCCTGGAAACCCAGGACTGCGTTTTTGCTGATTGGATGATAGCAGGAAGACTGTTCCAGCTTTCTCTGGCAGGCAAAAATAATGGAACTCCATGAAGTGAGATAGGGGTTGGGGGCACATACTACTCAAGCTCAGTGGCCTTCAGAGTCAAGAATAGCTAACAAGTATTCACTTATATTAATTCATTAAACAGCAAGAAACAGCATTTATAGGAATGTTTGCTAATGCACAATGCTCAAAAGTTGGAGATAAGTCTTTGGCCTCAACAAGATAGTCATGAAACTTAAAACAAATGAGAAAGTACATGAACAAATGTTAAATTGTTTCAGAAATTGTAAATGTGTTAGGATTTCCAAGAAAGGAGCAATCAATGTGGCCTGAAGCATTCTGGGAAGATTTAGAATTCTAGAAACTCAGTATCAAAAGGGAACTTGGAAGACATGTCATCACAAGATTTAAAGCTAGAAAGAAGGATGTAGCATGGTGTTAATTATTTTACAAATATTAGTTTATTTGATCATTCAAAGAATCTTGGGGAAATAGGTGTTATTTGAGGTGAAGTGACTTTTCAGAGTCACATAGCTAGCATCTAGGGCTGGATTTGAATTCAGATCTTGGCCCCAGACCCGAAATGCTATCTACTGTACCATCTAGTTTTCTCTATGGAATGACCTTAGAGTATCTAGGTCACAAGTGGGGAACCTGCAGCCACATTTGGCCTGGAGTTTGCAGGTTCCTCATCCCTGCAGCCTGGGCTATTTCCCTCTCTTTCACAGATAAGAAAAACAAGACTCATATGCAAGGGGATTTAGACCAATGTCCTGTAACCACATCCAATTTTTTTTCATTACCTCATTCCACCCCTCTTGGACATCAAGCCCAACCTGTACATGAACAAAAATCGCCTCTGTAACATTCTAGATAACTGACCTTCTAGGTTCTGCTTAAAAGTTTTCAAGGGTGAGACAAAACATTCCATTTTTTGACATCTTTCATTAGGTAATTTTTTTCCTTGTAAAATACGCTTCTCTGAAATATTTTTGCTTCTAATTTTGCTCAATGGGAAAAATAGTCAAAAGGAAAGGATTGTGTAGGAAGGAATTTGTTTAAATTGTTTTCTTAAAATATCTAGTTTTTGTTTGAAGGGCATTTTAAGGGGGGAAGAATAAGAATATCCAAGGAAAGGTAAAGGTAAGTGAATTAGAGTAGCTCTGCCTGTCCATAGAACTCCAGGCAAATGTTTACCTTTCACATTGCAGCCGCCAATCAGAGAGGATTCATGGAAGAGGAACCAACCGATCAAGAAGGAGTTATTAAATGCCTGCTCTGTGCCAGGCGCTGGGGGTATGAAGACAAATGTGAAACATTCCCTACCCTCAAGGGGATTACATTCTAATAGCGAGCTAAACCTTGAAGGGCATAGGGAAAGAATGGGGAACATTTAGGCGGTAGAAGCAGGTAAAAGCAGAGATAGGAAATCAGCATGGTAACATTCTAAGAGACAGTGAGAAGAAAAAAAAGAGACAGTGAGAAGAATGAGCTGACCAGAGCAGAAGCCAAGGGACAAGGTCTTAACTAAACTTGGTCTGTCCCTCTCCACCCAGGACAGAGCTTTATGAACATTAGGTGTTTAAAATTCATGCTGGTTGAACTGACTTAAGAATAGAATCTTAAACCTATAAATGGCCTTAGGAGAAGCATCACTTTATAGATGAGAAGTAAAGTAATATGATTATACAGCCCATCGTCCCAAGTTCTAGTCCTTGCTCTGCAGCTCGAGTCTCCAGATATTCAGTCTTTTGCGCTTCCCATGATACCGTCAGAGTTATTCAATCATTTCAGTCATGTCTGACTCTTCATTACTCCATATGGGGTTTTCTTGTCAAAGTTGCTGGAGTGGCTTGCCATTTCCTTCTCCAGCTCATTTTACAGATGAGGAAACTGAGGCAAATTTAAGTGACTTGCCCAGGGTCACACAGCTAGTAAGTATCCAGTGCCAGATTTGAACTCAGATCTTCCTAACTCCAGGCCTACAGATTTAATCACTGCATCACCTAGCTGCCACCATTAGAGTCAGGAAGCAATTAAAAGTGGGGAAAAAAAAGTCAGCTGTCTGACCAGCCTGGTATGTAGCCTTCCTGGATGAGGCAACTCACTGGTGTACCTCAGGAGGCAGAAAAACAAAAACCTTCAATAAGAAGAGAGGCAGGGAACAGACAACTAGACTTGGAGTCAGTGGTCCCTGGTTCAAGTCCCATTTCAGACACTAGTTATGTGATCCTAGACAAGCAGTCTCCACCATCTAGTCTGGCTCTCCAAGGCCTTTCTAGCTCTAAGTTTGTGAAAAGTGAGAAGGCTTGTAAGGGCTGACTCAGGCAGGTCACCCATACAATGAAACACTACACCTAAAGAAGAAAGGGCTTCAAAGCAACAGGAGGGTTCACACCCACCCTGGTCTCTAATAGAGCTACCAGCAAACCTGGCATTTCCAAACGTACCAACAAAAAAAAGAGGCAAGAATGAATTAATGTAAACTCAAAACAATCAAGATCTTTCCCCTATTGTGATCATGGTATTTGCACTTTCTTACTGGTGAGACTTTTGACACTATAAATTATTTTTTTTTCTGAAATTTGAGCTGCATCAGTATAAAAAGATTCTGGATTTGAAGGAAAAATACACAGTGTATTTTCCAGCCAACATGTTGTAATTTCAACAAGCAGATTTTAGGATCAGCAGTGCTATCCAGCATTTTAATGTTTAAAATGATTAATGGAGGCACCAGAGGCCCTCCTCTGTTAGTGACTGCTCCACTATCCTGTCTTAAGGGAAACACATACATGTGTTTAGGGCAAAACTCTAGATGGTTTCTTTAATAGTAGGTTAATCCTAAAGTCACTCTCCATAGCAGGAGCATGGGAGTGGCACACTAAAGAGGGTGTCTCTAAACATCTATCTTTCTGGAGGAAAAAGAAAAAAACAAAGAAGAGGACTAGCAAGTTGGTGGTTAAACATTTATCTTTTTTTTCTTCCAAAAGCATTTCAGCACCTTTCTGTTCAGCTGATTTATGACATCAGTACCAAGCTAGAGATTACAAAGTACTATTCTTTGAAAAGATTATCTGAAGTTTGGCTAGTGAGCAATCAATTACATCTATTTGCACATAAGATATCTCAACAGGATTCCTATTTTTAGGCTGTCACATATTTAAAGGGACAAGTTCTACACTTTTTTTTCCTTAAATGGGCCAAGTCCTTATCTAGTCTCACCAGCGCACATTACCCTTCCCCCTCAAGGCTGGGCCCAGCAGACACTTCTTCTTTACTCAGCCTTCAGAAAATCTCAATCTCCGCCTCATTCACTTCCAACCCCCAACCAAGTGTTGGGACTCTTTCTAAATGTATTCTCACATTTGAAAGACCAGCGCCATTTTGGATGATGCTGAAACCAAGTGGCATGGATCAGTAGGAAAATTAGATCATCATGACGTCGAGCCTTCCCTTGGCCGCCTTTGTTATCAAAATCAACAGCCAGTACTGAGTTACTGGGGTGGTTATCTTCTTAGGGCACTCACTCCCTGGTTTGACAACTTTAGCCAAAATCTTAGCAAAGGACTAAGTCTGCTTTTCTATACTGGTGCCTTAGAGTCACTGGTTCATGGAATTTCAGAGAAGAACAGGACTTTAGATCTCATGTTTTGGGGGTTTGGGGGGCTTTTTGGAGAAGGGAAGGCTGGGCAATTGGGGTTAAGTGACTTGCCCAAGGTCACACAGCTAGTGTGTCAAGTGTCTCAGGTCAGGATTTGAACACAGGTCCTTCTGACTCTAGGGCTGGTGCTTTATTCACTGCACCACCTAGCTGCCCCAGATCTCATCTTTCTATTAACAATTTAAGCAAGTACCAATGTTAGAGCTGAAAGGCACCTTCATGGTTGTCTATGGAAGATTGATTTGCCCAGTGTCTCTTTGCTAATTTGTAGTAGAGTAAGGAGATTTAGATAGAACTAGGCCTCCTGGCTCAGAGCACTTCAGCTCTCTTTTCCACTGTGTCGTGCCTCATCCCTTTTATGATAGTGATTACAAAAATTAGAGAATGTGGTTTTACATATGCCAACCCATACCCCAGAATTCAGCTACTTGTCCCGTCTGTTTATTGTGTTGGAATAATTTCCAATCCTTAGAGTCAAAGTTGGATTCCACCTCCTTCAATCCCCCAATATGTAAATAAAACATGGGACAGTGGTTTGGTGCTGAATTTAAGTAAAAAAACAAAAACAAAAACCTGTGTACAAATCTGAAGGCAAGTACCAACCACTCAAGGTCTCAGTTTCCAAATCTGTGAATTGAAGTAATTGAGCTAGATTATCTCAAAGATTCCTTCCAGTTCTAGGTCCACAACCCCATGATCCTTCTGTCTTCAGACGTGTCCAAGATCTGCATACCTCTCTCATGCACTTACATTTTAATTTTTTGTTAGAGATGTGTATATTACATTGTGTGATATGTACATATACATGTATGGATAAGCATGTGTACAAACACACATAACATATCCTTCTTATTAGATGTCCATGGTGCATGCACATGTGTGTATACATATATATATACATAATACATATGTATATATATGTAAGATCCCTATAAATACAATATATGTGTATAAATCCATACATATACATATATAATAGGCATGTGTATTATACACACATATAACATATATTTAGATTATGTCATCTCCCCCAAGCAGAATGTAAATTTCTTGCAGACAGGGACTTGTGTCTTTGTGCTTCTCTCACCATCTGGCCCAGTGTCTAGAACATAGTGGGTGTTCAAAAGAACCAAACTGTAGCATTCCTACTCCCCACTGAAACAGTCATTTGGGATTTTAATGGAAATACTGACGTGTGCAATGTTTCTGCTCCAAAAAGAATTCCTTAAAATTTCCTAGCCCAAAACTAACATGCACATTCTCTTTCCCACTATTTCAACCAATACCAGGAAGCAGGCAGATGGCAGATTGACTTACAGCCCTGTTGCTGGCATCTGTAAGGAAGCAAGGTCCTGGTGACTGCATTTTGGCAGATTTGGCAACTTTCTGGGCCAGATCTTTGACTTTTGGAGTTCAGAATCCAACTTAAATGATTAATAAGTCAACTTAAATTTTAAAAAATCGTAGTTGCTTTGAAAATAAGAGTTTTTGTATCTTATTAAGATTTTATTTAAACAAATCATACTGGGCAGAGCCAAGAGTCAGAGACCAAGAAGAATTATAACCGGGATCCTTCAACACCACTCCACAAATATCAAAGAAACACACTGGGTCAGATCCTGATTGGGAAATGAAAAAAAATTACACAGAATCATTTTCCCAGCACTGGTCAGCATGGGAAGATGGAGCTGTCTGTGAAAACTAGGGATGAGGTCCAGCATTGCAGTACATGGTAACTGAAAGAGGATCAATGCGCAAGAAGAGGTCTGAGACTCAATGTGGGGGGATACCCCATCCTTGTGCAGGAAGAAGTTACAGCTGTCAACAGGCAACTCTATGGTTCACTCCCCAGTTCCAGGAGAGACTGAAGAGGAAACTTGTACCTCAGAATGGCATTCCAGAGTGTGGAGCAGTTTTGGGCCTTAGGTCGTTTACTGAGCTAAGAACAATTTCAGAAGCAAGCAGCAATTGTGTAGCTCTGACCCAGGATCTGAGCAGGAACTCTATGTCTACCTCTAGCCTCTGAAACCTGCAGCAGAATAACAAGGGCAGAAATCCCAGACCAAATAGAATTCTGTCACTGTGAAGTAGCAACTTTTTTTTTCTAGCTCACTAGTAATGGTTGAGTCCAGCAGTCGACTGACTACTGGGACTTCTAACAAAGGGTAAGCCAATAGGAGTATTGCTCAGACCCAAATCCAGATCAAGAACTGGCAGAGCTTGGACTAGGAGGGCAGTGATAAGAGTGCGTCCTGGATCAGATCACTGGAAGCACCAAAAGCTTACAGGTCTTTAGCCTGAGTTGTACCTGGGGTCTTGGAAAAATTCAGTACTCAATACCCACAAGAAAAAAGCAAAAGGACTCAAGAAGAACCTAGAAATTCATAGAACCCCACTCTAAAAAATCTAAGCTGGGAAATAGACTAGAAGAATGAAGAAGCAAAAAAAGAGTCCCACCATAAAGAGCTATTGTGGCAAGAGGGAGCTCAAAACACAAACCCAGAAGTAAGTCACTACAAAATTTCTACAAGCAAAGGGAGTCTCAAAGAAAAACAAAGCTTGTGCACAAGGTCAACTAGAATTCCTGAAAGAGATGAAGCAAGAATTTTTTAAAAGAACATTATTTTAAATGCCTAATGAGGAGACATTGAGAAATGAGAGGAAAAAATGAGAAGAGAAATAAGAGCTATGGAAGAAAGGTTTGTAAAGAGAATAAACAACTTGAAACAAGAGGTCCCTTAACCAAGGGGGAAACTGCTGAAAATTAAAATTGATCAAATAAAAACTAATGACTCTGGAAGACCATAAGAAACTTTAAAATTGTCAAGACTTAAATCATACTGCAAAATGGTGCTCACAGGAGAACTTCAGACTAACTTGGCTCTAAATATCAAGCATCTGTGATTATTACAGTCATCAGTCATCTAATCCAAAACAATCCTAAAAGTGATCCCCACCACACCATAGGCAGATAAGTGATAACAATGGATAGAGAGCTAGGCCTGGAGACATAAAAGACCCGAGTTCAAAGTCAGCTTCAAGCACTTACTAGTTGTGCGACTGTGGGCAAGTCACTTACCTTCTGTCTGCCTCAGTATCCTCAAGTATAAAAGGAAGATAATAAAATTACTTCACAGGGCTGTTGGGAGGATCAAATGAAACATTTGCAAAGTGCTTAGCACAATGCCTGATCCATAGTAAGCACTGATAAAAATGCTTCTTCTTCATACCCAATAAATGGTGACTTAGCCCCTACTATTAAAAAAAAAATCCAGTGAAAGGGAATCTACTACATTTTGAAGCAGCCCATTCTATTTGGGGATAGCTCTGTCCTTAAAGCTAGCCTAAATTTCCTTCCACAACATTGCTCCTACTTCTGCTTTCTGGAGTCAAAAGAAGTCAAATTCTTCTTCCACAAGAGCCTTTCACATACTTGAGCAAACTTATCACATTCTCCATCTTCTCTTTTCTGGGCTATTGCCAGGTCCTTTTGTCGAATTTCATGGGGCGCAAACTCAAAGCCCTTTGCCGTCCTGGCTGCACACTTCTGGACATCTCCAACTTTTCAACGTCCTTCCTAATATGTTACTGTATGTCACCCAGAACTCAAAACAGTGCTGCCAATGTGGTCTGACCCAGGCAGGACACAAGGGGCATTGTTATTTATTCCTGGGTCCTTTGCAGACATCAAAATCTGACAAATGTTAATTGACAGGCTTGGAACTGGGTATACACACATAAAATGTATGTGTACACATATACACGTATGTATATACACATCTATACATGTGTGCATGTATTGTGTGGAGGAGAGAGAAAGAGGAAAGGACAGAGATTAGTGAGAAGACATCTTGAGATAGATACTGGGAGCCTAGTAGGATTTGGATAGAAGGTAGGACATTCCAGGCAGGAGAAGAGCCAAGTACATCTCTCTTAAAACAGTCCAACATATTTTAGGGACATTTCACACATTGAGCTTGAAGCCTATTAACCCCCCTGCCGAGGCCTTTTTTCAGAAAAGCTTCTAAAAAGTTCCTCCCATTTTATATTTGTGATGGTGAATTTTTTAACCCAAATATATGACTTGACATTTAACTTATCCCATTCGACATGGTGTTATATCTCGTTGTGATCTTTTTGAATCCTATCATCATGTTTTAGCTATACATTTCAAAGTTATGACATCTACAAATTTGATGATCGTGCCATCTTCAAGTAACTGACAGAAGTGTTAAATAGCACTGGGTCAAACACAGATCCCTCATTACCTCCTTCCCTGATGACACTGAACCATTAATAATTTCTCTGAGTCTGGCCATTTAACCCATAGCTTTCCAATTTTTGCCTATCTGACCCAGATACAACTGGGGGGAGCTAAACATAAATGTGAAAATATCCTATTCTTCACAACTATAAATCTTCAAACCTATTGACTAGACTATGTATTTTAAAGAATGAAACAAGAGTAAAATCCCTTGTGAGATAGTATTTTATCAATCTTCTGTATGCTCCCCAGGTACCTTACCTTACCTTGACTAGTGCATCTAGAGGAATTCTGAGACTGAGAAAGAACCAGAGACAAAGTGAGCATGTGGAAAAAAATCCAATCTTTATTGTTTATCCTAATTCACTTTATGAAACAAGTTGGGGGTGGGAGCAGAATGCAAATTGAGGATTAGAATACCTAGTTCAATACCTCCAAGCACTTTCTCTTTTGGAAGGTCTTTCAACCCTATTGTAGTTAAGTCCAGAGAAGCCTTTCAGTGAGGATAGCAAAGTGAGGGTAAGTGACCAACGGTTATTTGAAGGGCAAATCACCTGTGGAGGAGAGTTATTGGACTCCTTCCATTTGAGCCGAGAAGACAGAACTAGAACCAACAAGATTGAAAAGGTACATGCATGTCAGGTCTGACCTAAAGAAAAACCTCCTAGAATTTGAGCTATCAAAATAGTGGCATGGAGAGAGCTAGTTCTATCACTTGATGCTGATAATGACTTGTCAGATGGGTTGGTTAGGGCATTCTAACTAGACTCCATGGCTTAAGTTCCTTCTGACTCAGATTGTTACTGATCAGTCACTAGATAGCAAAGATTTTCCAAATGAATTTGGGACTTTTGTCTACACATGGCATTTTCAGTAAGCTATGGTCTCTTGAAGCAAAAAGACAATATGGTCATATGGGTTGCATACTATTCTGGTGCCCTTTGAGGAATTTGTTGTTGAGCTCTGTTTCATGTTCTGCTTCATCTAAGGACCCACTTGGTGAAGTTCAGAAGAGGTCATCAGTGGAGGGTGGGATACCAAGTTTCTGTTTCTTTTTTGCTTTCAGCCCTAACAACTTAAGGAGATCAGATGGTTTTATCATCATTGAAAAGGTTATGATCTGCACCAACAAAGGAATTCTTAACCAATGAAGCCACAGATCTTTGAAATACTGGAATACAATGGAATAAACTCAGAAGATCATAGAACAAGAGCTAAAAAGTTGGTATTCTCAGATACTATCTAGTCATGAATCTAGAGATGGAAGGAATTTCGCAGGTCATTTAGACTAATGTCCATCATTATACAGACAGAAACTAAGACCTAAGGAAATTAAGTGGCTTGCTTAAAGAAGTTTGAAAGGCAGGATTTGAACTCAGATTCTCTGACTGCAAAGCCAGTTTTCACAACCCTGTATATACAAATAACCGTGTGGTTATATTATAAACTTGACTATGGTCATCTCCACAGCTCATATCATTTCTTATTAACATTCAGTCACATGTAGGTTACCCAAAAATATAAAGAGCTATTGGGTGGGGTGACTAGGTGGCGCAGTGAATAGAGGACCAGCCCTGAAGTCAGGAGGACCTGAGTTCAAATCTGGCCTCAGACACTTGACATACTAGCCCTGTGACTTTGGACAAGTCACTTAATCCCAATTGCCCTCAAAAAAAAATAAGCTATTGGGAATTCCTTATAAAATGATCATGTAAATCTCAATCCAAAATTAAGTTTCAAAACAACTTTTATTCTTTTTGAAGACCTAATACAATGCATCAAAAGCAACTTAAAACAAGACACAGAGCCATCAAATCTAGAGTTGAACAAAATTTCAAGGAGGCACACTTCCCCAGCACCCCCCCATTGCCTTGTAAAGGCAAAATTACAACTGACCACCATATCCTCCCTCTCGTCAAAGACCAATTTTATTTTAACAATATATATTTTTTTGTAAAAACATTGAACAAAGCTTTTTAAACAAAGTAACAAGAAAAATGAATTTTAATTTTAAAAAAAATTAAATAGCAGCATCCTGGGCAGCTAATGCTCTCTCTCATGGTGACAAGTGTAACAGTAACATGGATATTCTTTCCAATTGACCCTAACCCCAACCCCACCCCCAATAGCTGGAGGTCTTATCTTAAGAAAAATTTGGCATTTTGGAACTTTGTCCCATGGGAGGCATTGTGCTTTGAACTGCCCCTCTCTTAAATGACCCCAAACCTGCACAGCTACCAGGGTCTACTTCCTAACTGACTTGGATACCATGCATAACAAAAGCACAGTTGTTACAACCAGCAATGAGTCCCTCCCAAGGAGGGACATCAGTAGGACATCCCAAGCACAATAACTCATAACCAGCTACAAAACAGAGCCACGGATTCCCCACAACAACAGCTCACAATGACACATTTTGACTCTACACACTTGGACAAGGATTTCTCAGTTGAGAGTCATCCAGACCAGCCTGCAAGGAATTTTTTTTTCAAAAGGGAAAAAAAAGCCAGAGAATTACTGTACTTCTCATTTCACTTGCAAACAGTTTTCACCATCGTAAAACAAAACTAACACAACCTTTAAAAAACACACACATACACAAACAATTGTTCTTAGAAGTTTGGATGGTTATGTGCTTGAATGAACAAAATGATTGTGTATCTTTTTTGCTGAAAGGTGCACTGAAAACACAGTCCATGCACATATGTGAATATATATCTATATAACTATATATATATATAAAACTGTATTTATATATATATATATATATATGGGTCTCAAGTCTAAGTTGTAAGATGATTTCAAAAACATGCTTTTTTGTTTTTACACGTACTTATGATCTCTCTCCTTCCTGTGTAATGAGAATGAAGACCAATGCTCCCATTCCTACAGCCCTGCAATAGCATCTTTGTACCTTAGATTTTTTTTTTAGGGATATCACATAGATGAGAAAAATTAGGTGGATAAAACAGTTCTTAGAAGTAGCTCTAATAGATATATCGCCAACTAGTGTCTACAGGAAGCTTCAATTTGGTTTTCGTTAGCACTGACTGTTGGATTTAACTGAAAGGACATTGTACAATGCTGGTGAAATGTCTGGAAGTACAGCTATGATGGGCATGCCACTCAGCGATCACAAAGGCATTTGGCAGAGCTGCAAGCCTGTATATATGGCATAACTTGCTATGATATGTTGCTATGAATTCTGCCTCATTATTTAATAGTATGATAATAAAAACTTCTGCAAATGTGCTTGTTACCTACAAGGAAAGTAAATGTTGGAATACCAATATTTCTATTGGTATTATATCGAGAAAAATTCTTTTAAGTAAAAACAGCAATTGTGTTTATGTGTGATTGCCTACAGAATGTAAAATTCATCTCTGATCTATCTTTAAACATGAAATTTCACTTGCTATATCCAGGTTGCAACGAAAGCTAGTTTAACTACTATACACTAATTGTTATGTTTTTGTGCCACATAAGACCTTACCAACCCTATTTCCCTCAAACTGGTCATAAAGTAACATTGTTAAAAGAATTTAGTCCAGACGAATTCTGATCTGTCTGGAGAGGAATGGGAGATGATAAATAGTTTTGTGCAGCTCAGAAAAATTTATTTAAATTTTTGAACTGACAGTTCTGGACATAAGAGTGAAGTTTCATCTTATATATGTGAACAGTTTCAGTTTAAGAGAGATAAAACATTCTGCAGAAAATGAAGTCAATTGCTGGTTTCCAAAAGCAACTAAAAAAATCTTCACAGAAGCAGAAGTGAAAGGCAAATGAAGTGTAGATGAATTAAACCAATCTCTTAACAGCACGTCCAAAGTTAAAATGATGTCTCCAGATTCTTGTGTTAATTAGCTTGGACAGTGACCAGAGAATCTACTAGGATTTATTCCTCTCAGTACATATACAAATCCTATTAATCAAAATAGACCTTGCATATGTAAATTAAGGAAAATATATCTCTGCCTATCCTAAAATTGGAAGGATAACTCTACCAGACTATTCCTACTCCCTTCTACAAAGTAAGACACAGTTATCTGGATGAACAGGAAAGGGCAGTGACAAGACTTCTGGAATGGTCATACCACTGATGCAGTGTGGGCAACGATGACACATCTTTGGTTCTTGTACCCAAAAAAATGGCCAGCTGGAATATACCTGGTGCTGCCGCCACAGTCAAAATGCTTTTTAGAACCTGCCTTTCCTTCTAATTGTTTTAGAAAACAGGATAACTTTGCAACAATCATACTCTTTTCACCTTTAATTGACCACAAAAAGGTGTCCAAAAAACTTAGGTTATTTCTCTATGAATAACAGAAAAACATTCTAAAGAAACTTCCTTCCTAAAGACGGAAATATCTGACCACCTGGGTGAAGCTTAAGGGTTGCAGTGGTCAGTTAGACTATCATTTAATTGACTGAGTAATAAATCAGAAGGGTTTGGAAAAGACTAAAACCAACTAACTACATCATTTGTTCTCTGAAATCATTAATGGAAGGAGAAGGTGCAAACCACCCTTCCCTCCTCTCCCATCTTTCCCCTTTCCACCCCACCCCACCAAATACAAGAAGCTTACAACGTTCTTTCAAATAAACATTGCTAGGTACCGTATTTTTAAGAGAGTCTTAAAACAATATTGTTGGACTTCAATGATACTTTGTAATATTCATATATTTTTTTATTGAATAAAGCAGCTTTGAAGCTTATCAGGCACTGCCCAACAAAACATTTAGTCCAAAAATCTGTTATGAACTTTTTAACCTTGGGCTAACAGCCAAGTATTCTGTACAAGGAAAATTGTAAAATATTTCATACTTTTAATTCTGAAGCCAATTTTTACTGGCAACCTGTACATTTCTTTAAAAAAAAATAACAAAATGAATATTAAAAAAAATCAGGGGAAACAACATTTTCAAGCAACAAAACCTGGAAGAGGGGGAGCTTATTCTGAAGGTACATTTAAAATTGAAATACAACTTAATGAAAAGAAAGAATTGCATAGCACTAAGAATTTAGCCTTCAGCAGAACAACAAGAGAAGCTGGTTTGGTTTTGATAGTTAGTCACCCAATATTATGTACATATTATATATACTGTATTTCATTTAAAGTCTTGTTTCTCCAAGCTTGATTTCTCCAAACTGGGCGGTTTGGTGGTGGTGGTGGTTTTTTTTCCTTTTTTTTTTTTGTTTTGTTTTGTTTTAAAGTCTAAACAAAACACTTCCTGGCACTTGGCAACTATAGCAATTCCTCTGAACAGACACGAAACCAAAGTTTTCTTAAAGTGTCCTTTATAAGTGGAAGTGTCTTTCTGCTACATATGCATCCATTCATTCATTCATCAGAAAAATGAAGTTCTCCACGGTGCCGTGTGTCTGGTCCACTGAGCACTGTGGCTTGCCAAAATCTGATCCAGGCTGGACTGATCAATTCTCACAGCAGGGCTGCTGAGCCCCGCCGGCCCCTCGGTCCACACAGTCCGAACTCAGGCTGGTAAAGCTTCAGAAAGCGTAAACAAGCACCATGTTAGTTAAAGGCCTCTATGTCCCTGCAGGCAGAGATTTAGCATTTTTTTCCTCTTCATGTTTTTTAAATAAAAAACAAAAACAAACAAACAAAAAACACTCCGGATTAGAAACATACACGGTCACAGCACAAGGCTGCATTTCTCCCCCCACGTCCTTTTTTTTCCCCCCGAAGAAAACTCTAGTCCTATCTGGAGACAGACAGCTTTGTTTCTGCAGCTCAGAATCACAGGTTAGGCTGAGGAGGGGAGAGGGGGAGCCCTTGGCTTTCCAGAGGCCTCAGTGTTGTGGAACTTTAGTTAAAGAGACAGTAGGAGTCCTTCATCGCCTCTGCTGTGCATTGACTGGGTAGGCTAAGGTGACATTGAGAGAGTCGTTGTGCTGGACGAGGGATGTGTGTTGGTAATGAAGCACCAGCTCTTTCAGAGAGTTGTACAAGTTATATGGCTCTGCAAACCCATACCCTGTCGGTGTTTTGTTTATCACACAGTGCTTCACCTCACCATCCACCCTAGAAAGGAGAGAGAGAAAGGGAAATGTTATTTTGAGTCCTGAGTTTCTGAAAAACTTAACTTTGCAATTATAGAGCAGGAAAAAAAAGAGATTTTTTTAAAAAAGGTTAAGAAACTGCCTAAAAGTTATGGACTTCTCTAAATTAGCATGTTACATAATATCCTCTCCTTTACTAAACAGCTTAGTGCCTACTCTTAAACTATTAGTGTCTGATATTAAGTCAACTAGGTAGTATAATGCAATGAGTGTGTCAGGCCTGGAGTCAGGAAGACCTGAGTTCAAATCCAATCTCAGATACATAACTAGCTGTGCGACCCTCAGCAAATCACCTGTTTGCCTCAGTCTCCTCATCAATGAAATGGGGATAACAACACCTGGCTCCCAGGGTTCTTGTGAGGACCAAATGACATAATAATTGTAAAGCACTCAGAACAGTGCCTGTCGCACTGTAGTAGCTCTACAAATATTAGCTATTATGAAATACTCCAGTGTGACACGGTAGATGACATGGCTCTGAACTCAGAATCAAGAAGACCTGTTTTCAAATCCTGCCTGAAACTAATGAATTACATAACCATAAGAAAGTTGCCTCGTTCCTAAGAACTAGTTTTCTCAGCTACACAATAGGGATAATAATCCCCATTCATACTCAACACCTGGGTTATGGTAAAGCTAAAATGAAGCGATGTATGGAAAAATACCTGGAAAACCTTGTCCTCACATTCAGTCTTTGCTCAAAGTTCTCATCAAACCCTATTTTCCACAAGAAGATATTCTTAATTATGTAGAAGACAGTCTCTTTACCACTGTCTTCACCAGCCTTCACCACTGAGGCAACCTATACCTCTCAGAAGTATTGTTAGCAAATTAAAGTTGAGTTTTCAAGGCTACCCTCAAACTACTGAAAAGACATCTTCAAAATGTGCTAAAAATGAAGGGAGCGCATAGTTGACTTGTTAAAAATGTCACTGAGTTCTATCTGCTGACCAGTGCCCAATATGGCCTCGGTCAGTGTCAGCTGACAGTGCTGCCCTACCCTGGCATCCCTGCTTTCTGTGGGTCAATCCCTCAAACACAGAGTCTGTGTCTCCTTTATCCCTCTAATCCCCAGCCACTCTGAATACCATTTGTCCCACATAGAGCCTCCAGAAGTTTTCACTGATTGAAAGGATACTGCCCTTGAGAGGGGTCTAGGATAAAATAAAACAAAATTCATGGGAAATACATACACTACTGAGCATGCAAAACAGCCCTGTTTGCTGCTCTCTCGGACCAGGAAGGTGCCGTCCCGTTTGCCACGCAAGAGGTTCTCTGCCTTGCTCCGGTTGCTGCTTCCCACGTTCCACGTCCTCTCATCATGGTGCGGCAAGTCCTCATCGTCTTCCACCATTGAATATTGGCTGCACAGAAACAAAAGGGGTTGTTTATATTTAAGGTGCACATCAGCGCAGATTCTCAGCCACTCTAATTTGGGAAGGGCACTCGGCATTACCATTTGTAGATTGCCTTCCCACATCCACAAAACAGGACCAGAGAAGCAGAGTGGAAAGGAATCTTAGGGGGACCACTAATCTAACCTCTCATTTGAACAGACAGGGAAACTGAGGCCCAAAGGGTTTTAAATGACTTGCCCAAGGTCACAAAAGTAGCAGAGTCAACTCAAACCTGGGTGCTTTGAAGCCAAATCCAGAATTAATCTTCTCAGACTAAAACTTTTCTTTTGCTGTGGTCTGAGCATAGCCTTGGCTACATCTCCCTTATTGCCTAGACATAAGGATCAGCCCAGTCTCACACTGTGGGGCAAGAGAAGGATTTGGCTGAAAAGCTTTATCATTCTTATTTTAGAATGGTCAACTGCTAGAGATCCTAAAATGCTATCAGCTACTATCTTAGATGTCCCCTGAACAACCCACTCCCAGATAACCATCGGTGCCCACCACCAAAGAACTCTATGTACAATCCCAATATGAGTACAATAAACAGTACTGTTTGTTCACAATGTTTGGGTGATGGGCTATTCTCATGAACTCCAAGTCATCAGTTTTCAAAGAATGAAAACAACTCCAAACACAGAAAGAACATAATTTTTCCTCTGATGCTTTCAGAAAGCCCTTTTGGATCTCTATACTTTCTTCACAGTCACCAATATGAATATACATGATCATTTTACAAGGGAAAGAGAAAAAAACTGCTGGTTACTTAAACTTTCTGTCTAGTTGGGTTCTATATAAACAGGAAAGAGTTTACTAGTTTCTCTTGAAGGCTGTTCCAAACTAATTCCCTGCTACCCCAGAAAAGAGACATGTAATAAAGCAATCCAAAAGTGCTTTGAGAAATGAAAGGAACTATGCAAATAAAATGTACAAATTATGTCTCATTTGATGCTGGGAGGTAGGTGTTACATCTTACAACTGAGGAAAGTGGGGAAGAGTACACCTGAACTCAGGTCTTCTTATCTCCCAGGCCCAGTGCTTTATCCACTACACCATCTAGAAAACACTGAATCTGGAATCAGAGGAACTGAGTATGAATTCTGCTTCTGACATTTAATATATGTGTGACCTAGGGCAAATCACTTAATCTCTGCCTGCTCTGCACACAGAAAAAACTGGGCCTCACTTTCTTCCCTTGTAAAAGGAGTGGGTTGGACCAGATGATTCCTAAGGTCCTTTATGCTAAATCTATGGTCCCTTATTTCTATTTATATCCTAAATCTGTGTTCCAAGGGCCATTTATCCCACCCTCAAGAACCAATTAATGATCTCAGCTCTCTGTTCAGTACAGAAATGAAAATAATTTGCCCACTTTTTTTTCAGCCTTGCATATGCCTAAGTTACTGTTTTAGGCCCCAACACCTACAGCCTCTACCCAGATCTAAGAAATTTCTTGACAATATCCTTGTTGACAAAATATACTTACTCTTCTGTATTTTCATTGCCCAGCCATTCATTCAACTTCTTTTGTCGGACACCTTTTTGAGTCAACCACCTATCATTTTAAAAAAGAATTAAAAATCAAGGTCAGGGTATAATTATATAAAACACATCACCTTAGTTATATAACCACAGCTCCTTGGTTAGCTTTCAATCCAATTCTCTTACATCAAGTACTGGTCCCTCGTCTTCCTCAGCTGAATGAGATCCGGCTTAATACTGTTCATCCGCTTGTCGATCTCTCGATACTCAGCAGCCTGCTTCTTCAGATCCTCCTCCAACCTCCGTCTGCTGTCCACAATTTCACTGATCCGAGACTTTAACTTTTCATAATTATGCATAATCCTGGAGAGAAGAAACAGGCTCATCAGATGGTGGGTGCATCATACAGGGTCTCCATAAAGTTGATGATGATCTTTGCCCCGGCTGCATAAAGCGCATCACAGTTCTCAGTGCCCTCCCTTCTGCCATCTCTAATCTATGTGCGGCAGACAAGGCTGGCTGGGACTTCTGGAGAGTGACAGAAGAACTTGGGGATTTCTGACCAAAAAGAAACATTAACCCTTTAACTGCCCACTGACCTTTGTATTTCTTTTTCATTTCCTTCACGTTTAAACTTTTCTATGTATTCTTTGCTGTACCGTTCCTGGGTTTGGCACTGTTCTTCAAATATCTTTATTGTTTCATTAAATGCTTCAATAGCTGTTCTTTTCATTTGGATTTCCTGCAATGCAATTTTAGTTTTTTAAATAAGAACTGATACTTTAGATGAAGCAGACAATTTCCATTCAGTAGCGAAACAGAGACAAAAAGATTGACTGGTTTTATTAATCTGAGTGGTATATGGCAAGCTAGAGTGCTGGGCCTGGAACCAGGAAGACCTGAGTTCTAATCTCGCCCCAGCCTCTTACTAGCTGTGTAGTTCTGGGCAAATCACTTAACCCCGCCTGCCTGTTACCTCATCTGTAAAATAAGCTGGAGAAGGAAATGGCAAACCACTCCAGTGTCTTTGCCAAGGAAACCCCAAATGGGGTCACAAAGAATCAGACATGACTGAAACAACTGAACAAAAAAATATTACAAACTTTATGGGGGCAGAAATTCTATCTTAGCTAAACTTTGCATCTGTCTCCCATCTAATATAATTCAGTAAACACAGCAAACAGTGAAAGTTTTTGCTGGAGTCAAATACGTAGCACAGGCAAGATGGCTTTATGGGTAATGTCCAAATCAATACATCACACACCCGTGTTTCATCCATAGAACTTGCAAAAGAAGATCCTTGCAGCCTTTTCTTCAGCTGTCATTTTTGTCAAAGGCTATCCTACTGTGAATCAGCATCTTACGGCATTCCTGTCTTTCCCTACCTCCTATTGTCTGCCCCAGATAAGGGTTTGCAAAGAGGCAAGTGGAGGAGACCAATCTCAGAGAACCCTTTGGGATACATGGATACAACGTATATACACACACGCGCGCGCACACGCACACGCGCACGCGCACACGCACACACACACACACACACACACCAATATATAATTGCAAAGATGACTTGGATGATTAGATGACTTCCAATGCTTAATCAGCACACCTAGGATCCTAGTGATTAGAGAGAAAGGGACAGAGAGAAAGAGGTAGATTGATGGATAGATAAATAAAAAGAGGACAAATACAAAGATTTTTATATATTATAGAATTACATTTAAACTACATATTATACATTTTATATACTTGCTCCTCAGTTTTTTAAAAAGATAAATATATCACTAGGATCAGAGGAATATCAATTATATATTATTATAAAAAATAACATCACATACACACAATTTACTCAGGTTTTTGTTTCTCTTTTTTTTTCTTTTTCTTTTGTTAAAGATAAGTATGGGATCATAGGAGTCTCATTAACTCTTGGATGTCA
This sequence comes from Pseudocheirus occidentalis, assembly GCA_028646575.1. Classification (NCBI taxonomy): domain Eukaryota; kingdom Metazoa; phylum Chordata; class Mammalia; order Diprotodontia; family Pseudocheiridae; genus Pseudocheirus; species Pseudocheirus occidentalis. The sequence continues at coordinate 322,147,132 of CM053594.1, forward strand.
TCTAATTCAGATCCTTCATTTTACAGATAGGGAAACTGAGGCCCAGAGAGGTGATTAATTCATCCAGTATCACACAGCTAGTGAGTGATTGAGCATAAGGCCAAATCTATGCCCTCTGGCTCCCAAAGCCAGTCCTTGCCAGTTGGTAACCAGCTTAGTCCAATAACCAAGAATTCTGAAGTTGAAGTCTGGCTCTAGGAATAACTTACCTGAGATGTGCGGGTATAATCTTCATATAATCTATCATATTCTCTGCTTTTTTCTTGGAATTGAGTGTTATACTCATGTAATTTCTTTCCTACGGCTTCAATATTATCTTCTTTTACTACTTGATCCTAGAAAACAGATTAAAATTTTTTAAATTGAATTAATATTTTACACACTAAATGTATTAGTAAAGTCATAACTTAGGAAAATTTGGCCCTTATTTTAAAAAAAACTCTATAGGAACATGCAAAATTTCATTTAACTATTTGTAAGAAGGAATGGGCCTACTCAATTATAAAATTTTTAAGCATGATTACAATTATAAATTGGCATACTATTTAAACAATTTTTTTTGCTGTATTTTGAAATATTTAAGTGATTTGCAAGCAATGTCTTGTCAAAGTCTAGTCATTAACTATAGTCATTTACCTGTTGGTACTTGGATACTGGATAAAGTAATTTCACATCCAGTTTGGGATTATACTGAGCTAGAGATTCATTCCGGTAGTGGTTTATCAATTCAACCACAGAATTAAAAGTCAATGGGTCAGAGAAGCCATATTTCCCATCTCGGTGAAATATTTTGATTAATTTGTTATTTCCTCCTTTCCTGTGAACAAAATACGCAAAAATGGTATTACTATCTAAAGTGCAACTTTTCCTGTTCAGAAAAGTGTTTGAAAGTCAGCCTAGGTGCTCATCTCAATTACAGGCAGTCTTACCTAAGTGTAAGAGTATAGTCACCATGCATTTTGGTGGATGCATCTCGAACCAAGAAGGTACCATCTGCTGTATCACGTAGCTTTTCATTTACTTCTTCCCTGAAGTCAAAAGAAGAGTAACAAGAGTAAATGCTCACTTCTGAGACATAGTTGTTCTGGTTTCACAACTGTAATTTTTTTTTCTTTCCAGATTAAATCTCTCTATTCTGTGTTTTATTTAGACACTGCAATATTTTCCCCCCTCTCATTTAAATGTCTCTGTAAAAGCAAATACATTGACACGAAAGAAAAAAAATGTACTCAACAGTCTCACTGCTGGAATCCTTGCAAAAAGTTCTTTCTTACTATTCTAACATCTCTGAACAATCGACATGGCTGGGAAGGACCTCCTCCATCACGACCCAGGCTTTCAAAATCTGTGTTCGTTGTTGGTATAAATGAGAGGATCAAATCTCTCAAGTTTTGCTTTTGGGCAGAAGGTCTGACTTTTCACTCTGTCTCTAGGCACTGCCCTTTTAATTTAAGCTCTTCCCAGGCATGTCAGACAATAATAAAGCTCTGAAAGTATTTAATTTCATAAGGCATCAGGCCCTTATTGCTTCTCAAGTCCCAGTGACTTTTTTTGGTCATCTCTGGAACACAGCCAATTATGCTTCATGTTTATGTTTGGAGCTATCTCAAAAATGGACCCTGGCAAGCTGGTAGTTTTCCTGTTCTAATAATACAAAACATAAAGGGGATATATACAACATTTTGTGCTGCTGTCTTACCTTGAGATGTCTCCCCAGTACCATTCAGCATCTTGTAAGGACATATTGTTATTCATACCGTTGTTAGCTGTCACAGTAGTGGGTTTGGGGGGCTTAGGAGGCAGTGCTGCAAAGGATGGAGAGGAGAGACAAAGTTTATTTTCACTCCAAGTACAAGTCCAGAATAAAAACTATACCTATCGTTCTTTGGACAAATGAAATTACAGTATATGCAAAGAATTAAACTGTGAAAGAGAGTCCCTGAAAACAGCAATTCCTGAAAACATTTCAAGTATTTTTGTTTAAGAGATAGAGTACTATATTTCAAAGTACGGATTAAAAGAATTCAAAGTATAATAAAGAAGCTGAGTCAGACAAGTGACAAAAATCCAGAATAAAATACATTTTCCAGTTTGCATATAATAAAACTGGTGTCTGTTTCAGTCTGTCAATTATAAGATCCTCAACATATGACAGTGAGAAATCAAATGGTCTGGCTTAATTTCCTCTTCCTATTTAATTATCGAGGAGAAATTTGGTTGCTCTCTTTCACAAATGCTGCTGTGGTAATAAAAACAGCCCATCTCTAGCAGTATGTTTCAGGAAGAGGAATTAGGTTTCTCCGATCCTTAGTATTTTGTGCACTGATCTGCCAAAAACCACTTTACAAAACCCATCTGTGACCTAAATATCCTTAGTGTTAAGCGTAATATTCTGCTGAATAAATTGTGTTCCAAATGCCAAGCCTAATTAAAAACCACATCCCCCTTTCTCAATGTCAAAGCAGCATACATACACTAGTGGGTGCCAAGGAAGATACTGCAGCACTTCTGAATTACTAGCTGAGGAAAGGAGGGAGGGGGAAGGATAAAGCTGGAGTCAGGATTTAAAGGGGGGAGGGAGATGTTTTAAAAAATCAAAATGAATCCTGAATTAGGGGAGGGGGGATTTAAGTTTCGAGTTTCAAAGCTTCTTTTAATGGTTCTATTTAAGAATAATTCTGCAGGTCTTTGTGTAGATAAATTAATGTTTCATAAAAATTAAAGAAAAATAAATGTAAGTCCTATCTGTTTTTACAATACCTTAAAATAAACAAGAGCAGGTAAAGCTGAGTATTTGACTTAGAACAGTTTCAAGGCCAGGAATTAAGTTGAAAGTATTGTTTTATTTTAAATGCTCTTGCTCAAAGTACATGGTAATGTGTTATCACAGCAAAGTACCAGGGCTTTCTTTCACACTCTGCCTCCTCCCACCCCCCCCAAAATCAGAAACAAAAAGGATGCAACATTTTAACCGCAAAACAATGTACAATAACATGACCCAAACAGCAATGAATTAAAAATAATAAAAGGTAGAACTAGAAAGTCTGAATTTAATTCACCTCAATTCAAGTAATAATAACTACTTATCATAATATCCTGGCTCCTCACATGAAAACCAACAATTTCTTAAATTTCTATTATGTTCCAACTCATTTTTATCCATGAAAAAAAAAAGAAAGAAATCAAGACTAAAAATCTAAAGAGGACATCTGACAGCAGCTGTCAAAAAACTAACATGAACTAGCCTTCCACACACAATCATACACTGCAGCATTACCTGGAGGATCCATTTCTATGTAAAACATCAAGTCTGTGCCACAATGTATATCTGTCTTAGAACAGTCTATATCCAGGTCTTCCATATTCCAAACAGTATTGTACATTTGTATAAGAGTTTCCCTGGTTAAGCTCAGTTATAAGAAAAGAGTCAGGCTCTCTTTGTAATGGTGTCTTGGAATTCATTTTAAAACCTATAAGGGGCTGCACTGTAACCTATTACATCATACACCCCAGCCAATCAAGTCAGAATAATGTCACCAGACCCCTCCTGCTTCATCATTTTTGTTCTATACTAATCTTAACACTATTTCAATCTCGGGGAGACTGTACATTTAACAGGACTGCAATGTATGCAAGCTCATCTTCTCAAAAAGATGTTTAAGATGATGGTTCCCTCCGAGCACGGAGTTTTCTAATTCGTTTTTATGACTCCTTGCAGCATGGTACATTCCACTGCTGGCAGGTTGACAAAAGCTGATATGCTGCAGCACGTAGCTTTTTTTTTTTCCTTTTTTTTTTCCCCTTTCCCTAGTGCATCTGGGTTTACAGATAGCCAGGTCATTTCTTGGTTTCAAAATCTTACGAAGATGTCAAAATTCTACACTTACAGTAGAGTTTGTATGCTTAAGTGGCAAAATACTAACAATAAGTCCAAGAACTCTAAATACTGAAGGATATACAAATTTCATTCTGATTAAATTCACTTGTTTTAAACCCAGAGACATTAAAACATACCACTACATCAGACACATATTTCTTATGAGACTGAATAGAAAACCTTTTCCCCCTCTCTGAAATATTTTAAAGCTAAATATAATTCTATGAACCCCTCCCCCATAAAAAACTGAAAAAGGCATTAAAGTGAATATTAACAGAGAGGGTAAACATAATTGTCAATGCTTAATGAGAACTAAAGTAATAAAATGGAACAAAACTGGGTAATTTAATATGCCTCTCCAAACACAGATGGTTTATCCATCACAATGCAGAGTACAGTATAGCTACAAATTATTCCTTACCCCTATTTCCATCATCACAGTTACTTTGCTACTCATATTTTCACAGAGTAGAAGATCTCATCACAATTGTTTGCCCATTGCACTATCTGTCCAGTGTCTCCTCTTGTAGACCAGCATATCATCCCATAGGTATTTAGAGTGAAGACATGGATTTCATGTACATCTATGATCAATTTCAGCCCCACTGAATTATCTCATGACACAGATGACCCTGTGAGGCCTATGTAAATCCTCACTATGAATCAGATTTATCACATTCAATGTATTCTAAAGAAAGAAGACACAACTCTCCCAAGACAAATGGTGCTTATGTGCACAGCTATGCAAGTTAGCAGAGTCCTTGAAAAAATGCCTGCATTATTTTTTAAAATCGTATATCATGCATTTTTTTAAAGACAATATGAAGAGTACAGATGGCACTGAAATTTATTCTTAGGATTTTCAAACAATCTGGACACATACTAAATGGACACTATGGACAAAGCCGCTGAAATGTGTGCATGTACTTGTACTCTATATGTGCATTCCTCCCCACACACACACCATTCCAGAGATTACACCTCCAAATTCTATTTGTATAAGGTAAAAGGGTACTTAGAGTGATGAGGACACCTACAAAAGAGGGAGGGGGCTGGGAATGCTTATGCTAAATAACAATCTTTTTGCTTAATACAAGGCTCATAAACCTCCTCCTCCCTTTTTTAATATTACAAATAAGATGCCACACTGGCCCGCAAAAGAAAAATTAAAACAATATTTTCAAAGCAATTTCTTTACAATTTTTCAGTTAGACAACTCTGGACAGCTACACTTGTACAATCAGGTTAGCACTTAACCTAAACCAGTCTAGCTTGCTGTGATACCATATGGTAAGCCAGTACAGGGAGGACAGAGAGACAGGTGATTTTCCACTGCCTCCCTAGGACCTGGCTTAGAAACAACTTCTAACCAAGCACAATGTAATCATCTCCTTTTTTCTCTTCCAATCCAAACACAGCCTTTCCCTCCTGTCCCTCCACACACACACTCACAAAAACTACTCTAATCCACCCCCATTCTACCGTTTAAACCTCCCCCCAACTCAAAATCAAAATCCATAAGCACCAGCAACATCCCTAAAGGAGGGAATCTCATGCTTTTCAGGAGAGTGAAATCCAAGGGCGGGGGGGGGGGGGGGAGAGAGGAAGAGAGGAGAGGGAGAAAAATCAGAAACAACTTACTTTGTAAGTTATGCATTGCAAATGTTTTCCTCTGAAATTCCTGGATCCAACAATATGAAAAATGTACAAAGCTATTTTTCCACCAAGAAAATATAAAAAGCCCCCAGGCCTCCCCCAACTGGAGGATCATGAAATGGTTCCAATCCTGTCTGGACCAAGTAAGGGAAGGGCTAGAAAAGTTTTCCTGAAGAGAAATTCTACAGCTTTCAATTAACGTTCCATAAAATCCACTAGGAAACGGTTGAAACATGTAGTCAGAAAAGCGGAGCCCTCCTGCTCTGCTCTGAACAGATGCAATCTCAGTGCAGTCCGAGGAGATACACTTCTATCTGGCTCATCATTAAAAAGCGAACTCAATTTCAGTACTGTACTGTGGAAAAAAAAAAAAACTCAGTCGCTGGCACGTCTCTCTGAGATAAAGATCTCAGCTTCATGATTAACTTGGGCAGGTTCAAATATTTGCTGAGCTAGGGATTTCAGGTGGGGGGAGGGAGAAGCCAGAGTCAAAGTAAAAGTTGTCATCAGCTAACAAGTGGCCGGCGCGGGGCTAACTTTCTCGTTTTAGCCGAGCACATGAGAGAGAGGGCCATTGTAAGCAGACCTAAAATAGGCTCTGTAACTGGCTACAGGACTAAAGTAACCGGCAGTCAAGCAAGACACTATGAGCAGCCAAACACAGGAAGTGGTTGAGCTAGTTCAGCAAAAAATAGAATCAAAGCTTTCCTTGTAAAGTTCTGAACCTCTCAGAACAGCCCAGGCACATACAGAGTAACCAGCTCTCGGGCACCACCTCCTCCTCCTCCTCCACCACCACACTTGTGTGGAGCCTGCTACTACAGGTGCAGCCTGAAGACCCTTATGAAACAGCTCCATCCGGGCCGAGTCCATTTAATAGCACTGGTAGAGGAGGGATTAAAAATACAGATTCCAAAATATTTGTAAAGGAGGGTTCCTCAGTAAGGCTATTATTACTAGGCATGAATAGAGCACTTCAAGACCGTGTGGAAAATTCTTTGCAGTCATTCCTACATAGTTGATTTTGCCTGACAACTAAAATCGCCACACCATTTTCTAAAAATTAAGAGGTGTGTCTGCATTATGTTTATCTGATGGCCTCGCAGGGCAAAGGACAGGATGGGAAAGATATTGGGATCAAATCATCCCGGAGGATGTTTTCATTTCCTTTATGTGAGGAAGTTATAGGGAAGAAGTGAGCCATGAAAAGTCTAGGCTATGCTGTTAACATGAGGCACATTCATCTGAATGACCAAGGGTACCATGGGTATCAGTATGTCTACCTCTACTGTTACGGGCACAGTAAAAGAATCAATACCACCTCCTTTCTCCACAGAAAGGGGGAAAAGAAGTCAAAACCAAGCTGCAAGAGAAATTAATGCAAAGTATTTTTAGCCACATGCAAAGAAACTAAAACCTATATCCATCACCTGCTTTTCTGCTTTCTAGCCTGTGATTATTGTTAATAACAGTTCTCACCTCACTCCTTTGGAAGCAAAAGGGTCTTCCCCATACCCATTGTACTTCATGCTTGGAAAGCATTCCAGCACTCTGAGTGATCACAGTGCTAAGAGTACAAACAGTCATGAACTAACAGATACAAACATGAAAAACATGCTGTAGGATTAATGTCATAATGAGGAGGGTACTCTGATCAAACAGCTAAAGACATTCAAGTCAAACAGCTAAAGACATTCAAGAATGACTTAGGAAGCATCCCTCTGCGGACTAGCCCATAAAAATCCAACTTTTCCAATAAAAAGGCATAGATTAATAATAAATTACTATTTGCCACCAATGTAGTTTACAGAGTTAGCACGCATGTAGCTCAGACACTGTTGTGCTGAGGGCTGCCGTTTGTCTTTCTAAAGCTCATCACCTTAGAAATTTCTTTTCTTAGCATAACTACTCACAAGAGTTAGCAAGCCTAAAGAATTTTCACTTCAATCAAATGAAAAACTTACAAGATTAAGCTACTTTCCAAATCAGCCAAGATATTGATTATGTTTCAAAATTAAATTATCTACCAGCGAGGATCTCTTCCCAGCTACCGGGAGAGAAAAGTCTTACGTTATGTATTTGGAAATAGTTTGCTTAGACAATTTCTTCATGAATTCTCTCTATTATCCATGCTGATGCTCCAATACTGCCAAAAATATGGGCTAAATCACTTCTAAATGCATCCTTCTCTTCAATGAACACTACTGGGGGGGAGGGAAGAAAGGTTACACTCATAATATCTTAAAAAAGGGCACCCTCTGCTGGCAAAACAGAGAAGTTGTGTAACTGTTTCCTGAAAGAAAATTACAAACTCGATCTCCCAGACCATCTGTGATTGAGTGAATTTTTAAGTAAACTCAGAGTTTACTTAATTGAATGTAATTCATTATAAGAATCACTTATTACTAAACAGTGAACACAAACCCACTAGATTGATTATCTAACAACCAACAAAATGCCAGCAGGAATATTTCCTAGTGCCCAAAACACAGTTATCTTTATAAAACTTAACATATCCATAAAACTTGCTCATACATCAGGTCTTAAAAAAATAAAATGCATGTCAAATTTCATCTCCCAAATATTTCACATGATCTAGTTTAAGAAGCAAACCCAAAACGCCACCAGCAATTGACTTCCTACAGGCATACACAAGACAAAGAATCACCCAGCTTCTATGAACCTTAGAACACCATTAAAAATTTGTTCGTAATAAATAAGCAGTAAAATTATTATTTTACATAAAATTTTAAACATACACAAAGTTTTAAAAAATGTTTTTAGAACCAAACACAAAAAATGGCAAATATTTAAGCTACGAATTGTTTTTAAAATGCTCCCATATAATGCCAAAATTCTTTCAATCCTTTAAATCTGACAATATACATTAATGCTCTTCAGATAATTGCTGTGAACTGAAAATTCTTCTAGGACACAAACTCATTGCTTTTTATGATCAGTGCTTAACTAACTGCTCATAATAGTTCTAGCATTTAGATAGCACTTCCAAGGTTTCGAAGAGCATTACAAATATTATCTCCTTTTATCTTTGAAACAATCATGGGAGATAGGTGCTATTATTAGCCTCATTTTACAAATGAGGAAACTCTGGTTAAGTGACTGTACCAGGATCACACAATAATTAAGTGTCTAAAGCTATATCTGAAATCAGGTCTTCCCAAAACCAGCACTCATCTGCTGTGCTGTTGCCTTTCTGCCTCTGTCCTTTCCTCCAAGTCAGCCAAAGGGGAAATTCCTAGACCCTTGTACCTATTTCTACCCGCAAGAAAGAAGTAATCAGTTTGATGATGAATGAGCTGGCAAGGACCTATTCTAGCCCCCTCATCTTGAAGACAGAAGACTGAGACCATAGAAGGGAGTGACTCCCTCAAGGTTACTTAGGCAGTAAAGCGCAGGGCCAGAACTTGAACCAAAGCCAATAAAAACTGGAGCTCAGGACTCTTTTTCCCACTGCCCCACACTGCCCCTCCCTCAAAGGGAGCTGGAGCATGCCCTCAATTTACAAGCTGCAGTCATAAATGCAGGCGGATATCTATTTGCATAAGAACTAGACTTAAGAACTGACTATCAACTTAAAAGTTCCTCCCTTTCCACAGAGATTATTATTCATTAGGTCACAGGGGAAAAAAAGTCAGCCTGTCACCTGATGGTACAATAATGACTCCTCCTGGCAGGGCCACTTTCCTCTAACCTCCTGTCACTTTCAGAGGAAGAGGAAAAGCCTGCACTAGCAAACCAAAAGTAAAACTTACCAGTAAATCTGAGAAAGATAAAAGAGAAGGTGGAAGAAGGAAGAGAAAGGAGAGGGAGAAGAGAAGAGAAAGCTTTGCTAAGATTGTCCCTCGTCTTGGACGGAGCAGAACCATGTTCTTTCTTTTTCCAAGAGAACACGGCAGGGCCTTCCTCTCTTCCTCCAGTCACCCTCCCATGTTCTATCAAAGGTTAGGTCCAACAGAGCATCATGAAACAGAACAAATTCTTTCAAGGCCATTCCCTCTGCTCCAGTGCTTGCTTTTTATAAGCTTGCTTGAAAATCAAACCCAGGGCATTTAATATGATTTATGCATCAGGTTCAACCTGAATGTACTGTATTATATTGGAGGTTAAAAATTAACCTCGACAGTTGCAAGAGGAGTGGGGGGTGGGGGAAGAAAGTGGGAGACAAGGACAATTTTAAAATTTTCCTCATCTGACTTAAAGGTACAATTTTGTACTTCAATTATTCCACTTGAGTATCTCTGACTATACCAGGAACATTTGTCAATATCCTGATGACAAGTCCCATTCTAAAATCACAGAAATCTTTGGAGAAAGGAAACTTTAGTAAACTGCAGTTATAAAGAGGATAAACTACAAAAAAAATACAAACTTCAAATGAATATATTACCTGTCCAGGAGTGCCATAAAAGAGTACCAGGGGCTTTTCAATGAGACAGAAGGAGGCGACCACAGCAAGCACCATGCTGCCCGCCAGGAAAGGTATAAAAGCAATATAAAATCCTGGGATCCTGTGATGATGCCGCAGGGTAGGGGTGGGGGGGTCAGGGACTAGACGAAAGGAGGAGGAAAGATGAGCGGAATAAGCATTTCCACAGGTCTACTTACTATGTGCCAGGTGCTGTGCGAAGCACTTTACAAACATGATCTCATCCGATCCTCACAATAACCCTAAGAGGTAGAAGCTGTTATTATTCCCACCGTAAGGGATAATAATAATAAGGAAACTGAGGCAAACAGGGTTAAGTGACTTGCCCAGAGTCACACAACTACTTAGTGTCTGAGATTGGATTTGAACTCAGATCTTTCTGACTCCAGGCCTGGGGATCTATGAAAGGCATGGAGCCGGAAATGGGTGGGGCAAAGTAACTGAGTTGACAATTGGGAAGATGCGCATGGAAAAGCAACCTAGAGTAGTGCAGAGTCCTGAGTTGGTGTGATCAAATGCTACCTCTGACGGTGACTACCTGTCTGAACTCTCTTTTAACCCATCAGTTTGTCTCCTCTTTTGTAAAATGGAGATGTGAGCGGCTGGGTGGTGCCATAGTGCACGGAGCGCTGGGTTTGGAGTCTGCAAGACTCATCTTCCCCAGTTTAAGTGTGACCCTGAACAAGTCACTTAACCATGTTTGCCTCAGTTTCCTCATCTGTAAAATGAGCTGGAGAAGGAAATGGCAAACCACTCTAGTATCTGCCCAAAAAAACCCAAATGGGGTCATGAAGAGTCAGACGTGACTGAACAACCAAAAAAACAGGAATGTAATCATTCTTTATATAGTATCTATACTTCACTAGACTCTTGGGAGGGTCAAATAATCTAAGACCACAGATTTAGAGATGGAAAAAATTTTCTGTATCATCCAGTCCAATCACTTTGTTTTATAATTGAGCACCCAGACTTGTTTAATCTCATAGCTTCTAAGTGGCAAAATCAAATTTGAACTTTGGTCCACTATTTCACACTACCTGAAAGTGTATATAAAGTATTTTGCATATAATAAAGCACCATAAATGTCAGCAGCAAAAATAACAAATTTAATACTTATGTGATATGTTATAATTATTCCTTGGAGACATGGATGCATTTGGGTACTTAGGATGATGGTCTTTAAAAATCAGACTAAGAAATCTGGACATAATTCAGGAGGCAATAGGGAGCCACAGAGATCCTAGAATAAGGGCACCAATATTATACTAATAATGAAAATAGTGTTTAAAGAAGTTTTGGTTGGCAAAATTTTGCAGGACAGATTTGCATGAGATTTGACAGATATGCTAAAAGTATATCTGAGTAACATAAGCATGAGATAATGGAGTCTAAGTCTAAATTAAGGGTGATAGTGGGAAAGGAGAGGAAGAGAAAATGCAATGCAGCATGGGGAAAAGTGCCATTGGACAAGGAATAAGTCTAATGAGATCTAGTCCCAGTTCTACATGTATGATGTTGGGTATGTCACTATAAAAATGAAGGGACTCTTTTTTAGATGGTCTCTAATGTCTCTGTCAGCCCTAACATTTCTATGACCACAACACATTTCAAATAAGCAAATAACAGGATATTTTTTTAACCCTCTAACATAAGAAACAATACTGCTAACTGTTTTACTTTACTGCCTAAAGAAATATCTTTTATCAGTTACCAGCATGATTGGGAGTGCATCATGATTGAGAGTATACTGTAGCCAGAGTCAAAGTACTGAAAGGTTTACTATTCTTTCACGTTCATTCTTTAATATCCCAGAACTTTTCGATGATTCTGTTGCTTCCCTTAGGAAAATCCTATGCCAAGCTTCAAGGCCAAGCTTCAAGGCCCAGCTCAATGCACTCCCTGCATCTACGAATTCCTACAGTTCTTAGCACCAGCTCCATACAGTTCATTCTCGAATTATGGACTATTTTGTATCATTTGCTAGTTTTCATACATTTTCTGGACTAGTCTTTCCTACTAGACAGTATTCCTAAACAGCAGTGACCAATCACTTGTGTGTATCCTACTCCCAATGCCTAGACCAGTGCTGGTCAAGCAGCAGTCCATCTTTTATGATCTGGTCGTAGCCTCATGATAAGAGACCCACCCATCTCCTTCATGGGCAGTGTGTAGAGTGAACCAATCTCAGAAACCGTTCGCACACTTCTGCTGCATAACATGTGAGCGTATTCCCCAATAAGAATATAATAATGCTATGTGGTTTAATATCTGTATCTGAACATACCTCCAGGGCCTCAGAATCTAATGCTTGGGGTTTTGTTCTTCTCACACCCACAACAAGCACACAGTAAGAATAAAAGACCAGCATGTACTTCATTTCAATACTCCTGTCACATTTCAAGGCTGGGGAACCTTATACAAGCTAGACTTTGAGAATGTCCTGTTTGCAGCATTCTGGAAAGTCTGCTCCAATACCTGCCGATTTAAGTATCGGCCCTCTTGTGATATTCTAGCCAACGTAAATGGGTGTATTTATTATTCTTCCACACAAATGACTGAGCTAATCCTACTGCGATATTTCTTCACATAATGCTAAGTACTGGTATGAATTTTCATCATAAAGCTGCTTTAAATATGTATTATGAATACAGGCACAATTTAATTGCTGTTTTATTTAAATTAGGGACTAAAATTATTTAAAGAGAATTACTCAATTTACACAGCAGCCTAACTACGAACTAGGACCTCTCATAAATACCATATGATGAATTCTTAGGCCCAAATATAAATGTACTACAGCTAATTCTGCATGGGAAGGCACTGGATCCGTGTGTAAGGATACTCCTTACAGAGAGGCACAATATGAACACTACACCACACATAGCTGAACATGTGAACTATCTACAAGAGAATGACATTTTTATAATGAAACTGAAATTGCCATGTTACTACAGAACAGACTTAGGAGGTGGAAAGGACCTTAGGGGTCATCGAGTCCCACCCCCTCATTTTATAAATGAGGCAAAGATTCAGCTTTTACCATTATACTTCACTACCTCTCAACAGCCAACATTTATACAGTGCTTTCATAATCTGAAAAGCACTATTTCATTTGATCTTCAAAACAACCTTGTAAAGGTGTTATTAGTACACCCATTTTATAAGTAAAGAAACTGAGGCTGAGAGGCTAAACGGTAGGTATGAAGCTTGAAACACCTTCTAATGGTGAACTCTATCTTTCACGACAAGTTCATAATTTTTATTTCTCAACATAAACTACAATTAATGAAACACAAGTTTCTAGTTCTCCCTAAATTTCACTTTGGTTAACTTGGCCCTTCCTTACCAGATCCATTCTAAGTAACCAGACTCTCTTGTTATGTTTTGATACACAGCAGTATAGTACTGGTATAAAACACTAGTTTTTTTTTAAAGAGTTAAATATCTATATCTGAATATACACACAAGGTCTTGAAATCTCAGGTTTAGGGATTTTTTTTTTCTTCTTTCACCCACAGAATGTACAGCATAAGTATAAAAGACCAGCATTTACTTCTCATCAATACCCCTGACACATTTCCAGACTGGTCAAAAGGGTCATGAGAGAGAAGCTATGTCACAGGAGGAAAAGACCGATCTATTTCAAATGAAAGCTACCGCTCATCGAGTCTGTTTCCTGCTCTGCTCAAGAGCTGGCGGAACATGGACCAGCCTGCTTTCAAAGAAGTATCTGGCTTGCTACAACTTGCTGCACTGAAGACTCTGGCTTTCTACGGCTTGCGTTATTGGCATTTTTTTTTTGGACATTTCTCTCAGCATACTTGCTTCCAAAACACACATTGCAAAATACTTCAAATTAAAGAGTAATTATAAATTCCCTACTTTATAAGTATTAGAAAGAAAAATAAGAGCGTCACCTACTGAAAGCAGCCCTGTTCAAGTGTCCTGTGGGAGAAGAAAAGGCAACAAGGACTTCTGTCCTCCTCATTTAAATCCTGAAGTACTGAAACCAGTGAACGTGCACCATATACATTGACTCTCATCTCAATTTTTATCACTAAATTAATATGCTTTTTAAATGAAACCAAATTCTACAAAAGGCCAATAATTGTCAAGAACAAGGAAAGGGATATGGCGAGAAAAGCTCCCTTAAACTTTAAGAAAATAAAATTTAAAAAGGTGGGGCTGACCTGGTGCAGGCTGTCGCTCACTCCATTCACTTGAGATCAAAAGCTCTATTGTTTTTATGAGGTTTTCAGCATTATCAGAGCTGAAAAAGCCAAAATTTCTTATTAGAAAATTTTTGCTTTAAAAAAAAGAATGAGAAAACATACATCTTTCTCTATAAACAGGAGATGCAAACATGCACACCCATTAATGGGCAGACGCTTTTGAAGCATGTTTGGCCCAAAACTGAAGGCATGAGACCACTTTATCAAACATACAACCAACATTTTTCCACACAAACACTTACCCTGTGATTGGAGACCTGAAAAGCATAGGGCTGAAAATTTCAGAGAGAGATCTTGCATTCAAAAGATTTTTGCTTGAGGCTTGGCAGAGTCTGAAAAAATGTTTTAGCAAATACTGAAGTGTGAGCCCATGCTGATGAGGTATGTGAGCAGTCCTCATAAGCTTCTTCAGCATCTGGACATTCTCTTCTGTGCTCTGTAGTTCTACAAGGAGAAACAGAAACTGCTTCAGAGATCTGCAAATAAACTGCTAGCAACTGTTTCCACTATTTCCCATAACTCCACAAGAAATATTAATTAGAGCAAAGTTAACACCAGTCTTCATGAGGAGAGGGGCATTTGTTCTTCTCATTAGAAAAAGTACTTCTGTGACAAAGTAAGATCTTCTTAAGCCAAATGGAAATCTAAGACACACTTGACACAAGCCACAACTGAGTGTTCACTGGTGGGTGATTGGCTAATTTAGAGATGTACCAGATAAGTAACACAGGTTCTAACTTTTAAGGTTACTAACCACGATATCCTGTCCCAAAGAACACATGATGAGAGCATTAGCTCCTAGCTGACATTCATCTTTTGTGAACATTCACTGTCATGATCATCCAAAAAGGAAAAAAAAGTGAAATGGGCATCCTCATTCACTAGTCTCCTGTCCCAATTCCTTGAAACTACCACTGAACGTCTGAACACTGTGTCCTCTGCTGATAGTGAACTTTGCCAATACTGATAAAAGGTTAACAATTAGCCATTTTAACATGTGGACACATCCTTCTGGGTAAACTATTTGATGCCTTTGTGACTAGGGTACAATAGACAATACAGTTTCATGTTTTCAGTTTAATATTAGTATTTTCTTATTCAGAAAGAAGAGTTTATTAAGCATCTATTATGTGTAGAGCACCTTGAGAACTTACATTCTACTAAGTAAGGGGATACAGGAAGAAGCTAGATAGCTCAGTGGATAGAGCACTGTGCCTGGAGTTGCAAAGATTTGAGTTCAAATCTGACCTTAGACATTTACTAACTGTGTGACCCTAAGCAACTCACTTAATCTCTGTTTGCATTAATCCACTGGAAAAGGAAATAGTAAACTACTCCAGAATCTTTGCCAAGAAAACTCCCTGGACAGCATCAGTGTGCTAAAGTCCAGAGTCACAAAAAAAATCAAACATGACTGAAGAACAAGGGGTATCCAACAGATTCACAGAACAGGGTACATACACAACATAAACACCATGTGAGTTCAGTGCAGAGAGAACACCTGGGGAATAAGGAAAAGCTTCCTGAAGGAAGAAGAGAGCACTTGAGCTCTGAGGGGAGCTAGAGACTCCAAGAGTCAGAGGTAAATAGGGAAAATATTCCAGGCAAAGGGGCAGCTTGTGCAAGGACAGAGGTGGGAGATGTAACTTCACTAGGCTGGAACACAGTATGGACATGCAAATAAAGTGTAATCAGCCTGGAAAGGTAAGCTGGCTCTATAAACAACATTTAATTAAATTCTTTGAGATCTCTAAATGTATGTTTAATTGAGTTGTCTAAAAAGGGAAAACCAACCTTGTGCTACAGAAATCATTTCACTGTAAATTGTCCCTGGAATGACAGGATTTGGCAGGTCCAGGAGATATCTCTT
Source organism: Pseudocheirus occidentalis (assembly GCA_028646575.1). Classification (NCBI taxonomy): domain Eukaryota; kingdom Metazoa; phylum Chordata; class Mammalia; order Diprotodontia; family Pseudocheiridae; genus Pseudocheirus; species Pseudocheirus occidentalis. Next base: position 322,163,214 of record CM053594.1, read on the forward strand.
GAAAGCGTCAGATAGAACCTGCATATCAATCACATCAAAGTCCACTGAAGAGGCATCTGTAAAACAAGAAGAAATACATTTTTAGGTGTCAAGAATTTTAACATATCTGTAGCCTTTAAAAATGCCTGTTTCCTAAGCTACAAACCAAAAAGTAGTGATAAGAAGAGCAGTAAAATGAAGGGAGGTGGTAAGAAGCTTGATATCTCAAAAAGGTTCTTCTATATCACATCTACACCACCTCAAAGTCTCAGATTGCTGTCATGGTCACAAATACATTGACTGAAACCAACAGATCTTTTATCTTTAATATTTTGGATGATCAGCAATTGTCAATCATCAGGATATCAATGTCATTAGTTCACAAAAAGATTAAAGCTAATGTCCTTGACATTTAGCAAAGATTTATGAAATATCTACTATATGAAAGAAAATAACAATATGGTTCATTTAGATAGCCACACAAAGCAACTTCTAGAATGACTATTCCAGTGACTGAGAAAAGAGCTAAGCACACTATGGCAAATTCTTCCCAAAAGGCATTTAATAAAGTATCAGAATCAAACCCATGTAAGACACCAGAGGAAAATAAAACCTCACCCTCACGAAGTTTATATCCAGTTGTAGAAACCGCACATATTCATAAAATGATAAATACAATTAAATCAACAATGAGTATTTATTAAGCCTCTACTATATATCAGAGACTGGGAATCAAGAGAATAATTATATAATCCTTGATCTTTTGGGGAGAGACTACACATACATATTTAACAAGTACACGCAAAATAAATGTAAATTAATTTTGGAGGCAAGGCACAGGAAGAAGGGGGAAGCAGAAGTAGAAGCAGAAAAGTGGATATGGCATCTGAGTTGAACTCTGAAGAGGAAAGGGAGCAATGCATAAGAAAGGTGGAAAATTAAGTTGTAGCCTCTTAGTGAAAGGTTTTAATGCCCAAAAGAGTTTTTATTTGTTTCTAGAAATAATAGGGAGTGACTGGAGTTTACTGAATAGGGCAGTGACGTGGTCAGACCTGTGCTTTAAGAAGACAACCGTGGCATCACGATGGGAGGAGAATAAATGAGAAAGGAGATACATGAAGCAGGGAGACCAATTAGCTAATAATTAAACAGCAAATTCCTCATAAATAACAAAGACAAGGAATTCAGGAACAAGTCACTAAGGCCTGAGTCAGCTGAGAAAAGTTTTTTGGAGGAAGGGTAAATTGAGCCAGGTCTTGAAGGACTTATGCAAGAGGAGGCAGTGAGAGGTGAAATTTAAGACAGGAAGACTAACATGACTAAAGTTAGAAACAGCAATGCATGTGGTGTTTGAAAGGGCTATAAAGAAGGGGATGGCACAGTGGTAATAAATAGTCTTGTTTGGCTAGTGATAAAAGGTTGTCAACAAGGTAATGGGAGATTGAAGAGCGAGGGTAGGTTGAGGCTAGAAATTTTGTTTCCTGTAGACAATGGGAAGTCTCAGTAAATTTCTAAGAAACAAAGTAGCCTCTGGGTAGGTTAATCTGGCACCGATATGTAGAATCAATGTGTAGGATGGCAGCAACCAAGAAGGTGGTTAAGAAGATGAGGGTCTGGACTGGGGTGATGGCAGCGGGAAGGGGAAAATGTAAGACACTGCAAAGGAACTGGTGAACACACAGATATGGGAGATGGGGTAGCTGAGGGAAGAATCAAAGATGAAGCTGATATGTTGAGCCTGAATGGTTGGAATAATTGGCAATAAATACCTAACAAAGTTCAGAATCACTCCAAGACTGAACAGAAAATAGAAATGGTGTCCAGAAAATCCCTTACCTTAAGCCCAGCTCACCTCCCTAGCAAACCACATTCTACAAGGTTGACGCTTGTAGTGCAAAGTATCATAAGAAGACAGACACAACCAAAAAGTACCAAGATAGATCCAAGTGGTATGAAGCAATGGGAGGTAAGAAAAAATATTGCAGTTGTGAGGTAGTGCCTCAAACCACTTTAGGCCTGACCAAGAACAACTAACCACAGATTACATTTGTACTGTGTGTGTGGAAAGGCCTGTAGGTCACACATTTAACTTGGCTGGCCCTAA
>CM053594.1:322165796-322178973 GCA_028646575.1 Pseudocheirus occidentalis
GGGAAGGTTGGAGGTGGGGGAGGGAAGGGTTTAGAGGGAAAGATAATGACTTTTGTGTTGGACATAATGAGTTTAAGATGCCTACTGGAAATCTGGTTTGAGATATCTGAAAGGCAACTGGAGATGCAAGACTGAAGGGCATCAGAGAGTTTGGGGACAGGATAGGTAGATCTGAGAATCATCAGCATAGAGCTGGCAATTAAATCCATGGGGGCTGATGAGATCAGTAAGAGAAATAGTGTAGGAGAAAAGATGATTTTGATTATATTAAATTAAAAAAGATTTTATACAAATAAAACCAATGGAGCTGAAATTAGAAGGAAAGCAGAAAACTGGGATAAAAATTTTGTGGATAGTTTCTCTTGGATAAAGACCTTATTTGGGCATAATTCCAGTTTGCTCTCCAAAATAGCTGGATCACTTCACAGTTCCACGGCATATTAGAGTCTCCAGTTTTCTGTATCCCCTCTGACATCTGTCATTTTCCCCTTCTGTCATTTTAGCCAATCTAATTGGTGTGAGATATTATCTTAAAGTTGTTTTAATTTCTCTAATCAATAATTATTTAGGGCATTTTTATATGACTATATATAGTTATGATTTCTTCATTGAAAAACTGTATCCTTTGACCATTTATCAATTGGAGAATGACTCATTCTTATAAATTTGAAAGTTTTTTCTCTCTCATATATATTTGTGTGTATATATGTATATAAATGTGTGTGTATACACACACACACACACACACACACACACACATATATATATATATTCATTTACTCATTTAAATCCTTTGAAATGACAGGAATCTTCTGGAGCATAGGAGATTCTGTATCTCATAATGTCAAAGGAGGGCCAACATGGAAAAGAGTCCCTTTTTTATAATAGCAGCTAGCATTTATAAAGTTCTTTGAATTTGGCAGAGTCCTTTATATACATTATTTCATTTGATCTCTTCAATAATCTTGTTAGGTATGTGCTGTCACTATTATTCTTTCCACTTTATGGATGTGGAAAACCGAAGCTCACCAAAGTTAAGTGACTTGTCCAAGATCGCAGAGATAGTAAGAATTTGGAGGTAGGATTAAAATTCAGGTCTTTCTGATTCCAGGTCCAGCTGTCTGTCCCCTGTTCACTTGTAGCTGACTGTTTGCTAACTCAACCTCCCTCTTCAGAAGCTGATTCGTTCAGATTCAGGTGCAGATTGTGTCTAAACTGGAGAGGCTTTGGGAGCAAGTCACATGTTTTCCAGAGAAAGTCCAGCAACTACCTGGGAATATCTTGTTGCATTATGGAAAACATGGAAATTATGGAAAAATCAGAAACCTGGGATCGAGAGATCTGATTTCTTGTTTTATATTTGTCACTATCTAGCTACGTGATCCACAGAAAGTCACTGGCTCTGTCATTTGTACGACCTTGGACAAGTCATTTAACCACCTTAGGCCTCAGTTCTCACATCTGTAAAATTAGAAAATTAGGTTAGAGAACTATAAGTTTTCTTCTGGCTCTACATCTCTGTTCCTCTGAGATACAAAGAGGTGTCAGGTATAGACCCTGCCCTTGAAGGAGGTGCAGTAATGATCATATGATTTTTTTAAAACCAGACTTCTGATTTCATTGATACCGGGGAATGCCTGATAAGGAAAGTTCTATATCAGGGCAAGTCCACACCTGTTCTGGTCACAATAGGTGTTAAGCACAGGCAAGGTATGAACAAAGTATAGCAAAATATAGCTCTAACTTGCCCAGGGTCTGCAGGGAATACAAGTCAGAAATGGGATTTGTCCGCGGGTTTCTGATTCCGTTTAGCCACATCTTCAGTTTTTAGTCTACAGGATGTACTTTAGCAGAACAGTGGAACTTTCGAGTGATGTTCCTGACTGGAGATAATGTCTTTCTCCCTTCCAGCAATAACGATTACAGAAAAAGCCCCTGCCACACTCTGCCATGTGTTCTCAAGCCCCAAGGCTGTGTTCAGACCCTCATTTTGAGAGGCTGACTGCAGATCTAGAGAGAGGGCTGGTCTCAAAGTCAGGAAGACGTAGGTCCTAGGCCCACTTTTTTTTTTTTTTTTGTGCTTTTTGGAGGGCAGTTGGGGTTAAGTGACTTGCCCAAAGTCACACAGCTAGTTTTTGTGTCAAGTGTCTGAGGCCGGATTTGAACTCAGGTACTCCTGACTCCAGAGCCAGTGCTCTATTCACTGTGCCACCTAGCCACCCCCCTAGGCCCACTTTCAATACTGATTATGTAAGCTCAGGCTTACACTCAGTGTTTATATACCTCAGGACAAGGAGGTGAGACAAGCCCAGCTGTTTACTGTGAAACATTCTGATTTTAATTTGACTTTGGAAAGTAGCTTCTGATCATGTGTGTTATTTCTCATAACACTGGCTTGAGATTAGAGGATTCGAGATTCTCCCATCCCTGTTAACAGGTGAAACAACTGAGGCATTTGGAATTAAGACTTTAAAGGATTAAATGAATGGACTGAGATTCAAATTCTTCTATAAAGTAATGGAAAATGAGAAGCATTCTAACAAAGTCTTCTCTTCTTTTTGATGGTATTGTGTGTGTGTGTGTGTGTGTGTGTGTGTGTGTGTGTGTGTGTTTCATTCAACTATGTCAAGATCAGGAGTCCACCTGGGAAGCTGCCATTCTGACCAAATAGGCATTTCAGAACAGTATTTGTACTTAGGCTCCTGGGTTTGAAGCCTGGGCCCACAGGTTTGTTTGATGAGCTTTGTAAAATACATGTGACTGGGCTAATGTCTGCATAGAATTTAAGCTTCCAAAGTTCCTTTCTGCCATGCCCTAAGTCCAGAGATTAACCTAGGACTCTGTGGCAAACCCATGCGCAATCTCTATTAAAATAGTTCGAGTTGACTTTTGATTCCAATAAATCCTGCTTAAGAACATAGGAAAGGAACTCTGAGGAACTGACACATCTGAATATCACGAAGAAGGGAGGCACCAAAGGAGAAAGATGCCATTTGATTTGTAATTTGCAAGTCAAATTTGAAAAAAAAATTGGATTTACCTTATCATTAGCAAAGCCCTTGTCCAGCCAGAGAAAATGTAAGGAAAATGCAATAAAGATTCCAGAAACAGAGCTGGACCTGGGAATTTTTGCCCCTAGAACAACTCTACTAAACTGCACCAGAGCAAGCAGCATGCACTCTTAGTTAGGGGGTGGAGGTAGGAGTGGATGGAGACGTTGTCCTTTGAGAAAGAGAGAGCCTGAAATCTAGCATTAGCAGGTTAGAAATATACTATGGCTTTTGGGATACTCTTTCCAGTTTTCATTCTGTGTGTATCACGGTCTGACTATCCCATTTCTTCATCTCCCCTTGGATCTTCTTAGGGGTTCTTATAAATTAATTACTTTTCACAAACAGTCTAAATGAGCATTTTTTTACCTGCTTGTAGTTCGAAGCTAGGGTTGGGAAGAAATGTTTTGGAAAATAGGCATTATTAAAAAGCAGCTTTAGTTGATTATATATTTTGCTTCAATAGGAAAGTCATTGGACTGAGCAGAGAAAGTCAAGTCAATAAGAACATATTAAATCACCTACTATGTGCCAAACACTGTGCTAAGTACAGGAAAGAAAGAAGCTTTGGGTAAAATGCAAGGAGAAATAATTAACAATTAATTGCTAAGTGTGGCTTGAGTCAGAAAGAGCCTCTTCCTAAGTTCAAATGTGGCCTCAGATACTTCCCAGCTGTGTAAACCTGGGTAAATTACTTACCCCCATTTGCCTCAGTTTACTCATCTGTAAAATGAACTGGAGAAGGAAATGACAAACCATTCTAGTATCTCTGCCAAGAAAACCCCAAATGGGGTCACAAAGAATCAGACAGGACTGAAAAATGACTGAATAATAATAACAATGAGAAATAGTTCAGGGGTTTTCTCTCCAAAAAACTGTGACATTTCCTTCTCTTTCTTTCATGTCTTCAGTGCTTAGCACAGTGCTTGGAATGTAGTAGGTGCCTAATTAATATTATTTGACTGATTGACTAAAAAGGAAAAGAAACAAATTTATGCAGGATTCTGCTCCTCGCAACAGGTCTACCTCTGTCCATTCTGGGGAAGGCCCTCTCTGACTAGAGGTGAAGGGAAGCTTCTGAGATGCCCCTCTTTCAAGCCCTGACTCTGGGAAAGTAAATCCTTCTTTTACTTCCAAACCTTCTTCTGGCCATACAGCTTTCAATATACATTGCAAGCTTCAAGGACTTTCTTAAGGTCAGTTATTCTTATCATTCTTATCATGGGAATCAGCCACCAGGACTAGGCAGAGCCTAAGGACATAGCTGACTCCATTGTTGACCATTGTTGGCAGAAAGGTGATCCCAACAGATAAACTAGAATTCCTCAGAGGCCTGAACAACGGCCAAAAACTGCCTGCATCTGCTGCTTTAGACTTTGAGGTTTCCCTGGGAAAAATTTGGTTAAGGAGTCCCAAGTTCAATGAAGAAGAGCCTGCTGGGAAAAGAGAAAAGCCTTAGCTACTGTTGAGGGTGATGAATCACCAAAGAAGAGGAGGTTTCCAAGCTGATCTTGAGTTCTGAGAGCAGCTGTGGTTAATGATTCACATCAGCCTGCCTCTATTTTGGGTAACTGTTGTCCTTTGGGGTTGGGGTTTCCTGTAGAGCTTAATGAACTTTTTGTTTCTTAATATCCTTCCCTTCCTCCTTCCATTTCTCCCCATAGTTTTGTCAGGTGAGTTTCTAGTACTAGCTGCTTATGATGTCAGAAAGGGGCAGAATCACTAACCAGATTTTATAAAGTATTTTCTCATTTAAATTTATGATAAACAAACAAGCAAAAAACAAAAGAAAGATCATCAGGAAAGAGAAAGTCTAGGGAATCTGTCTGGCCCTTCTCTTCATCTACTTGCATGTTGGTACAAATAAGCCATTTTTTTTGTATTATGGTATTATTGTGATTATATTATTATGATAGTATATATGACATATTATTATATGGAATATTGTATTGTATTATAGTATTTTTAATTACTTTTGTCATGATAGTTTCAACATTTGTTTCTGTAAGGTTTAGAGTTCCAAGTTTTTCTCCCTCCATCTCTTCCCTTCCCCCTCCCCAAGACAGTAAACAATCTGATATGGGTTCTACATGTACAGTCATGTTAAACATATTTCCACATTAGTCATGTTGTGAAAGAAGAATCACAACAAAAGGGAAAAACCATGAGAAAAAAACCCCCAAAACAACAACAAAGAAGTGAGAATAGTGTGCTTTGATCATCATTCAGACTCCACAGCTCTTTCTCTGGATGCGGATACTTCCATCACGAGTCTTTTGGAATTGTCTTCCATCCTTGTACTGCTGAGAAGAGGGGCGTCTTCTATCAAAGTCAGTCATCAAACAGCGTTTGCTGTTACTGTGTACAATGTTCTCCTGGTTCTGATCACTTCACTTAGCATCATTTCATGTATGTTTTTTCATGCAGGTATTTTCTGAAATCTGCCTGCTCATCATTTCTTATAGAACAAAAGCTTTATATAGGACAAAATCATGGGCCCCCAAAGGGTAATTTTCTAGGCCACATGATAGAAATGAGTAAATTGCTTCACCTATGTCCTTTAGAAAAAGGGAAGAATCTTCAGTACAGTGAGCACAGGCTGTCAGTGGAGTTTTAAGTGTTAATAGTTTTAAACTATTTAAACTTAAAATTGCATTAAAACTTTTTGGGTACATGGTATAGTATCACTGATCTATCTTATATAGTTTAATGGCTGTCACATGACCATTGGTGGTCTTCCTTATGATTCAAGTGGTTTGAAAATATGTTACTCCATTTTTATCATCAGTTTTAGTCCGTAAAAATGAAAGAACAGTGTTTGTGATACAGGCCATACCCAATACCCATAATATTCAAGATCTGTAGCAAGAAAAACTTTCAAAATATAAAAGAAGTAAAAACCATGTGGGAAAGGAGGAGGTACTTGTAAATCCTCATCATTCTGTTTGCTACTGGGATTGAGAACATTTTAGTGAACCTATAGATAAGTGACCTTACATCTCCATATTGTATTCAGCTACACAAAGCAGGTTTTTTTAATATAATCACGCAATAGTCCAAAGGGCAGGAAGTATAAAAGAATGCTATCAAGGTAGTGAGTTGTCCCAGGACTTTTTTCTATCTGAACTGTATTCAAACAGATGGAATGAATAAGGTATATGATGAATAATCATAATTATATACGTATATAAAATTTCATTTAATCCTTAAAACATCTATGTGAGGTAGGAACTATTATCTCCATTTCACAGGTGAAGAAAATGAGGTTCAGAGTGGTCAGATGAATTTGTGATTTATCCAGGCTTGCACAACTCATTAGTATTTGATGGAGGTCTGTTTAATCTCTTTATATATTATGAAGGAATAGTCAACCTAGCAAGCCTTCCCATACCTCCCAATCTATCCCTGTGCACATCTGGCAATCTTATATTCAGAAATGTTTCCATGGAGTAAATGTAGATTGATCATATATGTAGAATAATCAGATTATTGGGGACCACATTTTAAAAATTAATGATGAAGTAAGTGACTTGAAGTTGTTGTCAACTCTTGTGTATAACCTTTGAGCTCAACTAGGAAGAAGCAAAAAAAAAATAGGATGACAAAAGAAAAAGAGAATTAAAGAAAAAAAAGCTCAAAAATAAGGGTGGAGAGAATAGTTACAATCTTTCCCCCTTTTTCTACTCAAGGGAGTGAATTTAGTTTTCTTCTACATTTCAGCTGCCTTTTATTTGCAGGAAATCTCTATTTTCTCAATGGTTTTCCTAATTAACATTTAGCTCTTCATCAAATGTGCTCTCACCAATATGCAAATATGCTTGCAGTGTGTGTGGGTGGGATAAGGGAGCAGGGAGAACATGTGTTGGACTGCTGATGTGATCACCATCTCTTCATGCAATGGATAAAGGAATCAGAATTGCTTAGATGAACCAGATTTCCCCAATTTCTTCTGTCTACCTCACAGAATAGCTGGAAGGATGGATTTGTTATTGTGAGATTTCTCAGCTCCAGGAAGAAAGGTGATCAATAAAAATAATACTGATAGAGCCATCATCATAATATCTGATTTATGTATTACCTTCCCTGAAACCTTATACATTTCCATCACCCAGGCTTCAACGCCAGCCATCAAGTGATGCTCAATATCAGATGAGTTTCAAGTTGAACAGCAGCCATCTTTATTATTAATAGCTTCTATTTGCCTAACTTCATCCTACTGAACACTTGAAAAGCACATCACATACATTACCCAACTTATCCTCAGGACATCAGTGAGGAAGGGGAGAATCATTAGCCTTGTTTTACAGCAGATTGGATCAGTGAACTAGTGAAAGATTTGTAGGCAAAGGAGATCAAAGAAGAAACATCTCGAGTCCTGTGATCATTGGAGTTCTTTTCTTTTTAGTCCTATTTTAAATAGGTGAGATCAATTAGTTAATTAATTGGCCAATCAACAAGTATTTAATAAATAGGCATCTATCTATGTATGATATGTCATCATGTTATGTTATGAAATCTATTGTGTGCTGGGCACTGGGGATACCAACAAAAATCTAACAGTTCCTGCCTTCAAAGAGATTACATTCTATAAGGGGATACAATATAGACACAGAAGTATGTATGAAATGAATAGAAAGCAAAGAGAGGAGACCCCAGTAGGTAGGGGAGGTTGGGGAAATTTAGATACCTTATAAGTGGTAAAGCCTCTCATCTTTTCATCATCTTTTTCATCATTATCAACAACAAATTTTAATTGAATACCCACTTTGTCTAGGGAAATGTGCTAAGAATTGTGAGTATACAAAGAATGAAGTATGACTCTCCTCATGAAGGTCATTGGCTCTAGGTAGGGAGTGAAGGAAACACTGGACTACTTATTTAAAATGCTTTAAAATATATTGTTGCCACTATCCATTAATTTCTGCCCCCAATTCTCTCTCCTAACAAAGAATCTATTAAGAAACTGATGCATTGACCATGTCTGACAATCTATGCCTTGTTCCCTTTTAGTCTGCCACCTTTCCAGTTATAGGAAAGAGGCATATTTCATCAGCCTGGAGTCAAGATTTGTCAAGGAATTAAGCTAAAATCTTGGGTCCTTCAGTGACTTTGTTTTCTTCCTTTTGCATCCGTTAATACAAGCTTTTCCATATTACACTAAATTGCTCATATTCATTGTTTTTTATGGAACAAAAATATCCATTTAAGGCAATTGTTTTTTCTTTAAAAATTTCTTTTTTGTTTTCAACATTCACTTCCACAAGATTTTGAGTTACAATTTTTCTTCCCTTCTCTTCCCTCCCCCACCCTAAGACAGCATGCATTCTGATTATCCAGTCTGGCCTCCCTTCTATCACCCCACCCCTTCTTCTCTTATCCCCTTCCTCTTCTATTTTCCTGTAGGACAAGATAGATTTCTATACCCCATTGCCTGTATATATTATTTTCCAGTTGCATATGAAAACAATTTTTAACATTTGTTTTAAAAATTTTGAGTTCCAAATTCTCTCCCTTCCTTTCACCCCACCCACCCTCTTTGAGAAGGCAAGCAATTCAATATAGGTTATACATGTGTAGTCATGCAAAACAATTCCATAATAATCATATTGTGAAAAACTAACTTTATTTCCCTTCATCCTATCCCACTCCCACCCACTCCCATTTATTCTATTCTCTCTTTTGGCCCTGTCTCTCCTCAAAAGTGTTTGCTTCTGATTATCCTCCACCCCAATCTGTCCTCCCTTCTAACATCCCCCTCTCTTATCCCCTTCCTCTTACTTTCCTGTAGGGTAAGATAGATTTCCATACCCAAATGAGTGTTTATGTTATTCCCTTAAGCCAAATCTGATGAGAGTAAAGTTCACTCATTCCCTCTCACCTTCCCCCTCTTCCCCTCCACTATAAAAACTTTTTCTTGCCTCTTTTGTGTGAGATAATTTACCCCATTCTACCTCTCCCTTTTTCCCTCTCCCAGTACATTTCTCTCTCACCCTTTAATTTTACTTTTTTAGATGTCTCTTCACATTCAGCTCAGCCTGTGCTCTCTGTCTCTCTGTTTCTTTCTGTATACATAAATATATATAAGAAAAAAAATATAGATTAGATATAGATATTCCCTCCAACAACCCTAATACTGAGAAAGGTCTCATGAGTTAAAAATATCTTTCCATGTAGGAATGTAAACAGTTCATCTTTAATAAGTCCCTTATGATTTCTGTTCCCTGATTACCTTTTCATGCTTTTCTTGAATTTTGTATTTGAAAGTCAAATTTTCTATTCAGCTCTGGTCTTTTCATCAAAAATGCTTGAAGTCTTTTATTTCATTGAATGTTCATTTTCTGCCTCAGTTTTGCTGGGTAGATGATTCTTTATTTCAATCCTAGCTCCTTCGACCTCTGGAATATATTCTAAGTCCTCTAATTCTTTAATGTAGAAGCTGCTAAATCTTGTGTTATCCTGATTTTATTTCCACAATACTTGAATTGTTTCTTTTTGGCTACTTGCAAAATTTTCTCTGTGACCTGGGAACTCTGGAATTTGACTATAATATTCCTAGTAGTTATCCTTTTGGGATCTCTTTCATTAGGTTATCAGTGGACTCCCTCAATTTCTATTTTATCCTCTGGTTCCAGAACATCAGGGAAGTTTTCCTTGATTATTTCTTGAAAGATGGTGTCTAGGCTCTTTTTTGATCAATGGTTTTCAGGTTGTCCAATAATTTTAAAATTATTTCTCCTAGATCTATTTTCCTGGATCTATTATCTATTTTTCTAATGAGATATTTCATATCATCATCGATTTTTTTCATCCTTTTGTTTTATAATATCTTGATTTCTCATAGAGTCATTAACTTCCAATAACTCCATTCTAATTTTTAAGGAATTATTTTCTTCAGTGAGCTTTTGGATCTTCTTTTCCATTTGACCAATTTTGCTTTGTAAGGCATTCTTCTCATTTTTTTTTCTGGACCTCTTTTGCCATTTGGTTTAGTCTATTTTTCAATGTGTTCTTTTATTTAGCAATTTTGGGGTCTCCTTTAGCAAGTTGTTGGCTAATTTTTCATTATTTTCCTTCATCGCTCTCATTTCTCTTCCAAATTTTTCCTCTACTTACTCTTACTTGATTTTCAAAATTCTTTTTGAGCTCTTCCACGACCTGAGATCAAATCATATTTTTCTTGGAGACTTTGGATATAGAAGTTTTGACTTTTTAGTCTTCTTCTGGTTGTATGTTTTGATCTTCTTTGTCACTAAGGTAAGATTCTATAGTCTGATTTTTTTCTACTGTTTGCTCATTTTCACAGCCAATTACTTGACTTTTAACTCTTTGTTAAGGTAGGTCTCTCTTCCATGTGGAGGAGATACTGGCTTTAGATATAAGCTTTAGAAGTTTTGTATGACTGTTTTCAGAGATGCTTCTAGGGACCTATAAATTTTCCATTCTTCCAAGATATTAATAATATTATATTTTTTACATGTAACTGGGAAATTTTTTTACATGTAACTTTTACATTTATAAAATCCTATAAAAAAGATGTACTTTTTGTAAATGGTGTCTTATCTAATGTGTCATTCTTTTTATTTGTTTTTGTTTTTTTGAATTGTTTAAACTATTACATTCAACATAATGACAATTAGGTTCATATTTCCTTCCATTTATCTCTAATGTTTTTTCTGAACAAGGATTTCATTTTTATTGTTATTATTCTGCCTCTGTAAAGATAGTATTTTGCATTTTCAGTTCTTTTTCTTTTTACTTAATTTACTTTAAGGTGACCCAATTCCCATAGTCTGTCTTTCCCTCATGCTCAAGTTTCTCCTCCTATCTGTCAACTTTTCCCCTAGATTTAGAATTTTGTTTAACTTATTAGTTAACTTTTCTTTCTTCCTTTTTCTATTTATTTTCCTTCTTTTTCCTTTTTTCTGTTAAGCAATTAGGCAAAATTCTCCCCACCCCATTAACCATCTTCAGTTCATTGGTTTTTCTTTTCTTTTGTTTTGATTTTGGGAAGAATTTCCTAAAAAGGATTTCTTCTTCAGTCTCATTAATAATTCTCTTCCCTCTGTTTATTTTAGACCTTTATTCTTTGATTTATGGTTCTTATACTTACTTGTTCTTTCTTTAGTCTCTGTATTCCTCATGGAATTAAAGTTTTTAAGATACCTATTTTGATTTCTCTTTTCTAACTATTTTCTATGCCATTGCCTTGTATCTTTTCTCTTCCCCATTTTCTCTTCTGTTGTGTCTCACTCTTGGAAAGATTGATTTCTTGAGGAGATGGATCAGGCAGAATCTGCACTGTGCTTATGGTAGGAATTTTCCTGTATTCCTAATTTTGTAGTTCATTTCTTACTCACTGTTCTTCACATGATGATCCCTCCCCCCAATTTGTCATGAAATATCTCTGTGTCCATACCTTCCCATACTTCTGATTGTTGGTTGCCTCCAAGGAACTCTGATTTACTTTCTCCTGAAGCAAGACAAGTGGTCTCTTTAAACAGCAATCTCTGCAGATGATATTCATTGTAAGGTCCCCATTTCCTAAAAGTTTGACTGGAAAAAAAAGACTAATAATTCTTGGTCTCCTGAGCTAATAATGGAATAATCAATGACTATGGTGCAGCTAGATAGAGAAACAGATAGAGTGTGGAACTAAGAGTCAGAAGAATCTGAGTTCAAATTCTACCTCAGACACATAAGATATTAAGGCAAACCACTTAATTTTTCTGTGCCTCAGTTTCCTCATCTGTAAAATGGAGATAATAAAAACACCAAGCTTCCAGAGTTATTTTGAGGATCAAAAGATACAATATTTGTGAAGTACTTCACAGACATTAAATCACTATATAAATGCTAGATATTATTATTATTATAAGCAGAGTAGAGAGAAGTATGTTCTCTGTCACAGGCTACATTCTCAACTCCAAGGCAATCTTTTTTTCCCCCATTGTTTCTTTTTAGAATTTTATTTATTTTTTTAAATTTAACTTTTATTTATTTTTAGTTTATATCATTCATTTCCATGAAATTTTGAGTTACAAATTTTCTCCCCGTCCTTCCCCTACCCACCACCCCAAAACAGTGATCGCACTGATTACCCCCTCCCCTAATCTGCTTTCTTCTATATCCTCCCCATTATCCCTCTGACTTTCCAGTAGGGCAAGATGGATCTCCCTACCTCAGTGCCTGCATAACACATTTCCCGGTTGCATGTAAATAATAATGATAATAATAGTAATAATAATAATGATAATGATAATAATAATTTTTAAACACTTTATTTTAGAACTTTAAACTCCAGATTCTATCTCTTCTACCCACTGAGGACACTTCTATCACCCACTGAGGACAGACACTGGGAAGACAAGCAATTCAATAGAGGCCGCACATGTGTAGTTACACAGAACATCTCCACAATAGACATACTGTGAAAGACTGACTATATTTCCCTCCCTCCTATCCCTACCTCCACTTGTTTTATTCTCTACTTTGTCCCTGTCCCTTTACAGAAGTGTGTGCTTCTAACAACCCTCCATCATCCCCCTCTCATCCCCTTCCCCCCTACTCTCCTGCAGGGCAAGGTACCCAATTTAGAGTGTATGTCATTCCTTTCCTAAGCCAAATTCAATCAGAGTAGGGTTGACCCATTCCCTTTTGCCTTCCTGTTCTTCTGCTCCATTGTAATAGTTGCCTGTTCTATATGAGATGATTAACTCTATTCTGTCTCTCCCTGTCTCTTCTCATTCTAATCCTCTCCCACCTCTCAATTTCACCTTTTAAAATATCCCTTCCTATTCAATTGATCCTGTGCCCTCTGTCTATGTACACATATATACACCCACTCACATATGTATTGATACGCATATATACCCTCCTATACAGACGTATGTGTATATAGACATATGTGTATACACACACACACACATTTATATTCCCTTCCCTTATCCTCATACTGAGAAAAGTTTCATAAGTTACACTTATCATTTTTCCATGTTGGCATGTAAATAGTTGAATTTTGATAAGTTCCATATGATTTCTTTTCCATGTTTTCCTTCTCATGCTTCTTGTATTTTAGTGTCAAATTTTCTATCCAGTTCTGATTTTTTCCTCAAGAATGCCTGAAAGTC